>BRZM01000021.1:2928444-3631419 GCA_033238685.1 Lates japonicus | reverse complement strand
TTTGCACAGGCAGGAGCTCCTGAAGGCAAGTGAATGAGATGATCTTTCATCTGAACTCATTATACAATGATGGAACATGAACTAACCTTTACATAGGCTAAACAAGCATGATTTTGACTCCAGTACTCACAAAATATAATCATATCGTAAAATAAGGTCATTACTCCTACTGTTTTATTATTTGTTAATATGATATGTGGTACTGCCCTGAGTTCAATAAATTCATACAAAATGACACAAGACAAAATCTTGACTTTCTCCTTTTCGGTCGTGTGAAAGAAGAACAGTTATACCTCTCACCGTAACTTGACATGCTTGCAGACGGGGTTATTTTGCATATAAATTATATCTACCACACTCTCTTGAACTTATTTATCTAATGAGACAATAAATGTGTGTGTTGTTTTAAAGAGGAATCAGCCTTTGTTTATATGTATATAATTAATTTATTTTGTTGATGATGGGCTGCACGGATTTTTGGTTGGTTTGTCCTTTGGTCTGAACACGGGAAGAAGTCTCTCTGATGATCAGGGGCCCATGTTTTGGACTGGTGCCCTCGGTTACGTTGAGAAACTCCATGACTGCTTCTGCTGCAGTTGAGGAGTGGTTAGCTTTAGTACAGGAGTATACCCAATAGATATTTCTTCTAGTAAACCTCCATAACAAATAACATTTTCATTATCCACCTCAGTAATAATAGTATGTTTACAGATCTGACAGTCAAGTATATTGGATTCAATTCTTTTGTTGTTTTATTTTGTTTGTTTTGTTTTAATTCTTACCTCAGTAATAAATAGTATATTTACAAGATCAACAGTAAGTATAATGGATTTTGTTTGTTGTTTTTACGTTTGTTTCGTTTTTTTGCAGTGATGTGAAAGGCAGAAGGGCCAAATAACCCACCACCAACACCGTGTGTTTTTTGATTCTTTACCTCGGTGATTAGTGAATGACGTTTGCGGATCTGACAGTAAGTATAATGGAGTTCAATTCTTATTTTTGTTTTGTTATTTTTTTTTGTTTGTGTTGTTGTTTGTGGTTTTGTTTCTGGTGATGTGGGGAAAAGGACCGAATGAGCCCACCACCCGTTGATTCTGATTCAGCAATTGGGGTGTCCAGTACTGCGTTTTGTTTTTAGTGAAACCGGGCACCAGGTAAAACATACGAGTAGTTCTTGATTAAGCAATTTAAGTGTCAGTGTGGTTTTGTTGTTGTTTTAAAAGTGGGAGAAACCCGAGACATGGTGAAACCATGCCGGAGTGATCGTGTCACGGATGATCTCCTGTTCCACACCCTGATCTCTGGTGAAACAGCAGGAGCCAGCGGCGGTGGTATTCAATGAGATGTAATCGCTCTGCCTGAAAGGGCCTGGTGACTTTGCCCACGGAGAAGAATGCGGGATGGCTCACATTTTTAATTAGTGTTGTCAGGTGTTGCTTAAAACCATATAACAAATTTTTTTTTTTTTTAGAATTCAAGTCAATTTCGTCGATCTGATCTCTGCACAACCATTTTCCTTGAACATTACAGAAATTGTCTTGTCCGGGTCTTTTGGCATTTTCTGGGGGTGACAAGCCTGAAATCACTTGCAGGGGTTGACCCAATTTTCAAAGGCGCTTTATGATGGTATCTGCTCTGGGCCTGATTCATCTTTGTTTTGGAACAATAAACCAGCTTCTCACTAATGAACCGGGTATTTTATTTTTCTGTCTCTCTTCCCTCACATCTGGCCTCTCCTGACAGGTCAGAGACTGGAGCAACCTCGCTCACTGTCTCAACAACCGTGATCTGGCAGCTGTGTCCGGGTTCCACTCCTGACCCCAGGTTTCTGCTGAGGTAATTGGTCCTACTGCCTTGTCACTGTGAGGTGTCAGCCACTGGGTGTAAGCCTGCCTCTCATCAGCAGACCAGGAAGCCTCACTCTGGTTTATGTCTGTTGATATGGCGTGGTGGTGCTCCGGGAATGGACCATCACAGCGGTTCTGGGGTAAGCCTGGGCGCATCTCACATCCCACTTGGTTGAGAAATATCGCACTGGTTCTTCAGCTACTGTTACCATGGGAATCTCCAGGTCCATCTCGGCTCAAAATATCTGTTCGAGCAGAGGGGAACTTATCGTATGAGACTGCATTGACTGCCTGCTTGGCGCTTGTTTCCAGTGACAGGGTACAACCTATTCAGTTCTGTGGTCATGTTAAAAATGAATGACTGGGCTTATTACCCTAAGGTCCGATCTAGATCCCCCACTTTTTCCGAAGGTTGTGCTCTGGTGCTCAGCATCTCTCTCTTCAAGTGCATTAGACGATGCGCGCAGGCGATCAATAAATGCCCGATTTTGTCTCACAGAGAACTGAACTCAGCACAATCGCCAGTCAAATGCCATCCGAAGGAATCAGTGATTCCCTGATTTCTTTGTGACCAATTCCTGTGACGGTTTTTGTTGAAACCACAAGGCTCTGTCGCATAACCCAAACCTTTTGACTCTGTCCTCAAATCATCCTAGTCTTAGGCCATAAACTTTTGTTTTCGTGGTTGCGGGTGCCCAACTGTCATTACAAGTTCCTTAACATTTTACCGAACCTCTGGCTCATAGTATTAAGCCGTGGTGTGTTTGTGGAGGTATAGGCTCCACATTGCTCATCCTGTTTGGTATCAACAGGTTAGTATATATACCTCTCGTATCTATCGGCTGGGTTAACTTTGTGGGGCTGGTTGTGTGCCTCCTGGGGAGGCATGTTACTGGCAATGTGGGAAAGTAATGGCCACGCGTGAGCCGCAGCCACGGGGCTGGCTGATACTTTCTCTGTCAAACACGAAAGTTGTGCTATGATCACACCAAGTGGTGGTTTGAGCAGTTACTTTGTTCGAATAGATCTTCACGGAAAAGTTTCCACAACGGGAAGGTAATGCCACACTAATCCTGATTTCCTCTCTTTGTCTACCATTATTCGCGGGGGTATTTATGTCGATGATACAGTATCGTTAACTGACATTAAGAAGTTTTTGTAATTCTTTCTCTATCGTCGAGTTTTGCTAGGCTCCAACTCTAATTAAAATACAACGTCGTGTGTGATCACATGGTGACTTTGTTGCCCAGGCGACTGTTGCCCTTACTTATTTAACCGTTGCTGAAACTGTCCAGCAGCCATTTCTAACTTCCTCTGTGATAATATGTCGTTTAGCTGTAGCTGCATACGATGGGTTTTGGGTGTGAAAAGCTTCGGACTTCAAGTATGTAGATCTGCTTTTTTTGTCAATCAGGAGGTCTGGAATTGGCGGATGGCGTTCGGGATGGTGCGTCGACCCAGGTTTGTGTGAGATGTTCACATGGTGAATAATCGGATGATAACCTGGGAAGCAAGTAACTCATGGTGTGGATTGGGTCAACAAACTGGTGTGGGGCGGATCGAACCTGCACAATACACACACACACACACACTCCTCCCAGTCCCCAACCCCCACCCCGTGGTGACAGCCAACTTCTGGATTAGTTAATTCTAAGTTGTCAGAGTTGCGCGACGACGGCTGTTGGTGACGACGGCCGTCTTGTACATCACGAGTAGGGTGAACACTGCAGAAGAACATTGGCTGTTAACGATTAATATAACTGCACTTTAACAGCACTAGATTATTGATGGATATAGTACGGTTTCCATGTTCTGGGTGTGCTTGGCCAACTAACTATCCTGACTTCAACTAACTTATGCTAGAACAGTTCATCAACTGTAACTAGTATCTGCCCCTATGTCAGCCACACAATATGAGCGATAACTAACATAAATATTGTTTGTTTTGTCAGCATAACGTGCCAATTCTCTCATGTTACCCCGTGCGTTAATGACATGTAACCGTTTTATAACGCGTTTTCTTTTGGTTCAACACTGGCAGAGATTGGTCATGTACGTCGTCAATCGGATTTTCTGGTTCTGGAGGTGAGAAAACAAATCGAAGACAAACCTTTTCCCGCTTTCGGTTTAGTAGGAACGAAAAAAAAAAAAACCGTTTTTCAGATTTGGGTTGGGACAAAATGGGAAAACAAACAATTACTACAACTTTCACTTATTTTACGGTGTCCAACACAAAAGGAATAATGAAAATAAGTTTGAATTATAAATAACCTGTTCTGCTCTATCTCCCAGCCGTGTGCCGCGCGCGGCGCTGACTGCACCAGGGTCAGCCGCATAGCAGGCCTTCCAGCCCACCGTCGGTCTGTGTGCCCACCTGGCTGCGGGACTTGCAGACCGCCGCCCAACAGGATTCTACACTAAAGGTGAGGAAGTACTGCAAGAATTGGTTAAAGATGGTGAATGAATACAGTAATGCAAAGTACGTGACCCAACTCATGGAAAACCAGACTTACTACTAAAACGCTAAACACCTGGAAAACATATGATAAATGTATCTGATGTCTTTTGCTTTCTTTACGTATGAAACTCTGAAACCGTGAATGAGATGATCACTTTATGTCTGAACTCTAATATACAATGATGGAACATGAACTAGCTACATATGCGGTACTTCAAACAAAAGCTGTGATTTTGTCTCAGTACTCACAAAATATGAAAAGTCATGTCTTAATAGAGCCAATAGGGTCATTGCTCTGCTGTTTTGTTGTTTACATTATCTCTTTGATGTAGTACTACCTGGAGTTCATCATACAAATGACACAAGACAAAAATGTGTTTTCTCCTTTTCCGGTCATGCATGTGAAAAAGAAAGAACAGTTGCTACTCTCACCATGCCGACATGCCGGACAGTTGTTGTATAGTCCATATCTGCACTCTCTTAGATGAAGAGACTTATCTGGTAGGACAACTAAATGTAATATTGTTTAGAGGAATGAATAACATGTTTGTAGCATATAATTGAACAGTATTGTCATTTCTACAGATTTTAGTTGGTTTGTCCTTTGAGGATCTGGAAGAAATCTCTCAATGATCCGGGGCCCATGTTTTAAATAATGTGGTGCTTCTCGGTTGGTAGCTTTTTCTGACAACTCTTCTGCTTTCTGGATTAAAAGATGGATTAAAAAGCCAGAACAATGACCAGGGATTTGGCCACCCCAATGGAAAAAAAAACTCTTCTAAAGTAACTATCTACTAACAACGTTTCAGTGTTTTACCTGGTAATAGAAATGGTATGTTCAGATCTGATAAGTATAATGAGTTAATTCTTTCATTTGTTTTTATTTTATTTTTGTTTGTTTGTTGTTTACTACTTTACCTCAGTGAAAATAAGAAATGATATGTTTCAAATCTGACAGTAGTATAATAAGGATTCAGTCTTGTTGTTTTATTTATTTTTGTTTGTTTTGTTTTTTACAATTCTTTACCTCTCAGTGAAAATTAAATAGTATGTTTACGAATCGTGACTTAGTAATCCTGATTCAATTCTTATTTTGTTTTGTTATTTTTGTTTGTTTGGTTTGTTCTAGTGATGTGGGAAAAACTGGAGGACCGGTGAGCCACCGGTTAAGCAATTTAGAGTGCTGTTTTGGTGGGGCTTGAGCACCGGGGTAAACCCTTGCAGGTTGGTTCTTGATTGGCAGACGTTGGTTTTGTTTGTTTTTCTGCAAGGGGCCAGGCTTGGCGGAGCCGGGTAACCCATGCCGGCTGTTATTATCTGCAGATGTCTCCTACAGTCTGTTGAGCAGAGGCGGCGGCGGTAGTATTCCAGGTGAGCAAGCTTCGACATCTACTTCGGGGCTGGTGGCCAGGCTGGATAGCTCTGCATTTTTGGTGGTGTTGTCGAGTGTTGCTTAAAACAAATATAACAAACACCGTGTTGAAATTCCCAAGTCAATTTCGATATTACGCGATCTCTACTGTTCAGTTTAAGACTATTCAAATATATGGTCTTTTAGCATTTCTATAACCATCGTCACCTAGAGTTGACAGATTTTTTAAAGGCGCTTTATGATGGTATCTGTAGTACCAGAGCTTTAGTTCATCTTTGTTTTGGAACATCAGAAATAACTCCACTATTATCTGGACGAACATTTTGGTTTTCTGTCTTTGCTCTTCACTACTCATCTGGCTGATGTTCCATAAACTGGGTCGAAGAGACTGGGCAGCTGCAAAAGGGCTCACTGGTCTCAGCGCTTGTCTCACCGGCATGTGTCCGTTCCTCGACTTCATTTCTTTACAGTGGTCACCTTGCAATGCACTGTGGTGGCCTGGATTAATGACCACCTCTGGAGGAAGCCTCACTCTGGGGTGTGTGCGTGTGAGCTTTGCGGTGGTGAACTAACAACCACGGATGGACCATCCCGTTCTGAGATGCAGGCGCATCTCATCCCACATGGTTGTTGAGAATGTCCTTTGGTTCTTCAGTATACTGGCACAGTGTCTATAAACAAAAATGTGCAATTTGGAAAAGAGTCGGCATCGTGAGACTACATTAACGCGCGCTACCTACTTGCTTCTAGAACGTGACGAAATTTCTTCTTCAATTCTGTCGTCATGTGTCATGGGCGCAGGCAGCTGCTTTACCACAAGAGTCCCGTCTTCATCCCACAGGTTCGATATAATGGTGCTCAATGACGTCTCTTCCCGTTACGTGGAGCAATCACCTGAGGCGTGTCATCTCCCGGTTTTAATCTCCTGAGGGCTAACTCAACTGCTGTGTCATGGTCAGAGTATCAGAGGGATCAGTGATTCCCTGATTTCTTTTATTAATTTCCTGGATGGTTTTGATGTTGAAGCCACAAGGGTGTGTCCCTGTCCTTAGCAACAGGCAACTTTTGACTCTGTCCTCCAAATCATCTGTTAGCTTTTACTACTTGATTGCAGGTGTTTACCAGCGTCAAAATATCACCATAGGTTCCTTTAACATTTGCAGGCATGAAACCATGTTATTAAGCCTGCAAAGTGGAGCAGTGACATGTGGAGGTATAAGGCTCCCACATTGCTCATCGATGACAGAGTTAATGCTCTGCCTCGTTGTCTATATTTCAGGTTAACTTTTTGTGAGCTGGTTGTATGGTTTCTCTCTCGAGGCCAGGCGTAATGGCGATCTCTCGCGGAGGGTGTCGCCCGCGTGGGAGCCACGCACCTTCGAACATAACGAACACTCTCTAAAATGAACACAACTACAATAAAGTTGATGCTATGATCACTGCAAATGGCGTTGATCGGGTTTACCTGCCTTGATTCGTGTTCGGGCGGTCTTGCAGGAAAAAGTTTCACAACCGGGAGGGTGTCTAATCCTCGATTATTGTTTTCCATCTCTCTGCTTTGTCTCTACCTGTGTTCATAGGTTGTGTGTCTAATGATGTCGTTAGCTACGGCAGTGGAAGTTTGTAATTCTTTCCTCTATCGTCAGTTTGCTGGAGGAACTAACTCTAAATTACTGCCAATGCAACGTCACGTGAACATGATCACAGGCGACTTTGTTGCAAACTGTTTGTAGCAACCTTGACACCGTTGGTGTGACCATTTCCCGCTTTTCAGCAACTTTCTCCTACCGGCTGATATTATGTCTCGTTCGTTAAACATATGTACTTGTCATTTAGGTTAAAGCGAATAAATAACAACCGTCTCTGCTTTTGTCAATCAGGAGAATCTCTCATGAATGTCTGCGCCCATGATGTCAAGGAGAACTCTCTTGATGAGCGATGCTTCTTGCTCGTATTTGTGTCCAGCATAGCCTTGTGTCTCATGTGCCCAATGCGTGGCATGCCCAGCTTCGTTTATGTGATTTTCTTGGTTCTGTAGCCAGGGTGGGGATTCAGCCATCCCATCAATGTTTCGTTCCACCGAATTGAGAACCGTCGAAACAAGCCTTTTCCTTTCAGTTTAGTAGGAACAACAGCTTTGGGACAAGAAATCAGCATGATATATTTTACATATCAACACAAAGGAAATGAAAAGTTACGGGCTAAAACCGATGTTTAATAATTAGAGGTATTTTTATTTCATAAGAGTCACTTTATTGAACGATATGGATGCAATAATAACACAATCGCTTTTCTGTGCTGCCCAGCTAAAATCAGCCAACAATTGAAAAAGTGATCAGGCTCTTAGCAATAACTTGCTCGTTATTTTCACCTTAGATGGTGACGAAAGATAATAACTTTATTCACCAGCTGGGCGGCAGAAAAATTCTACGAACTGTCGTTCATTCTCGTTGATTCTGGAGACGAAAAATAAATATACATGCGTTGTCCTCCAGGCAGTCCGATTATTGTCATATATCTGGACCGACATATATTGTGCCATTTAGCCAGACTTCAAATACACTAATTGGGTTTGACGGTTGTCTCTGACCTTTCTTTTCCTCTGATATTATCTGTTATTCTACCCAGGCTCGTTGCATTTTATTTTTTTGATATTGGATTGCTATTTAAATTCATCTAAATAGTTGGACGGGTGTTGCTAGTTGTTGATCAGCAACTTCGGGTGATAAATGTTGATGCTTGGCTTGGTATTAAGTGTATGGGAAAAGTTGATGAAAACTAATTTGAATTTATCATCCTGTAATGTAAAGTATTCATATCTATCAATTATTCTGACATAAACATACTAATATTAAACTAGTGTAACTGTCCTGTAGTGGCATCAACCATTGATCATTACCCTTCCATCTCTTGTTATGAATGATGACTTGGGATTATGTGGCTGCGTTTGTGAACTGCAGTGACAGCTGAAACGAGGTCTCGGGGTTCTGTCCTCTGTAGAATATTTGCTGTTTGAAATTTGACTTGTTATGTTTTCGGGGCTGATACAGTTATTAATAATCGAGACTGATGACAAATGTTGGACAATACGGTGATGCTTGAAACACCAAAACTAATGCCTCTGGCATGTTTTGGTTAAAAGCATTGTCCTGAAACAGAGTATGTGTTGGGTGTAATTTTAACCCCATCTAAAACTCTGTGTATATAATATGGAACCACAGGTACAATCGTCAACTCTCTATGACTGTTAAAAATGTTCTGTTTATAAACAAAACTTTCATTTTTGGATCTCATCAAGGCACCCATGTTGTTTATTATGGAGGTTATTCACTATTCCACCATGTAGTTGATTTTTTGGTCACGATAATTATATATTATAAGCTTTCACCAGATAGAGATATATTGGCGGTGTTATATTGGTATTTCATTTGTGTTGTTGACAGTTGACTGACACAGGGATAAAAAGTATATTTAATTCCTGACACCTCGATATGGTAGCAGTTATACCTCGTGCACCAAAAAGGAAGCTTGCCTGTAATGCTGGTGATAACTATTTCACAGATATGTTGTTGAAACAGTTTGTTCTTTGAAATAAATTATCTTAATAAATGTAATGGATTTCGTTATAGACGGTGTGAAGCATCTTTGTGCATGTTGCTGCACACACTGGCCACCAAAGTGCACATGCATTTGTTACGAAAGTTCGAGGATATCAGCACACACAACAGAGCCTCAACCAGAAACCCACAGCAGGCGGAGAACTGTGCTACATAAAACTCCCCGCCGGGGCTGAGGCGGGAACGAGGGGTGTACCTGTTGGGTGGCACGTGACTGCTACGTGCTTGGCTGCGGGTGGGACGGTGCTGGAGTCCATCTGTAAAGGCAAGACTCACTCTGAGGCAACCAATGAGGGGCCCACCAGCACTGAACCAGAGGACTGGGCCTAGCACTCGGCAACCAGACTTTTAAATCATCTAGCTGGTGCGCAGAGGAACAACTTATGGCCTAACGATGCTGTTACCTCTACCATCATCTGTTACCCAGTATTTTTACTCTCAGTTTAAAGTATGTGTGTTCCTAGTTTGATCTGGTGATTTATTAATAACATAGAACCTCAGTATCCCAAGTCATATATAATTTCACGGGCAGCTTTTTCCTCTCAGTGTTTTTTGGTGATTTTGGAGAAACGAACACCTGGAATAAAATCCATACCAAAGATTGAGATTCTTGATTAAAATATTCTAGAAGTGTCAGTACTGTGTCTTTTTTTTTTCTCCCTAGGGGTCAGGGGAGACCGAGGACGAACCTGTGCCGGGCGTCACGTGCGGGGTGCGCTTGATTATGCGAGCAGAAGAGGCCAGCGGCGGGCGAAGCAGAGATCAGCTGAAGGGCCTGGTGAGCTTTTACAGGAGAAAGAATCTGCGGATGGCTCTGCATTTTTTTTCGTGGTGCTGTCAGGTGTTGCCAAAAGTAAATACAAGGGTACACTGTTTGATGACTGAGAATTCCAAGTAAATTTCAATCGATTACTGCAATCTGCACAGTTTTATGAACTGTTAAAGAAAATGATGAGGGTCTTTTAGCATTTCTACTGTGACATCAATCATCCTCGAGTTCAGGCGGCTTTCAAAGGCGCTTTATGATGATGGTATCTACAGCGCTCTGGGCCTGTTGTCTCTTTGTTTTTGCGGAACATGCGGAAACCAACTTCTCAACAATATCTGGACAATTATATTGTTTTTCTGTCTCTGCTCTTAAGCTCTTCCTCACCACCTTGTCACTGGCGGAGTGTCAGCCCTGGGTCTTAAACCACCACCTCACAGCGTCCAGACCAAGCGCCTCACTCTGGGTGTTTATGTCGCTGACCATAACAACTGCGTGGTGAGCTGAAGGCCAGCACAGAAAGTGGACCGCCCATTTGGTTTCTGGGGGAGTGAAGCCTGGCATCTCATCCGACGGTGACGTCTTGCTGGGTTCTGGGTGGTTCTGCGAGGGCTGCCGTTACCGAGTATACGTGTCTAAACCAGAAATATCATTCTTGCCTGCAATACGTCTGCTGTTTGAAAAATCCAGCCTTGAAGAAACATTGACTGCTGGAGCGGTAACCGAATTTTTTCTTCAGTTCTGTCATGATATTAAAATGGTGGCGAACCTTTCCCTGGTCCCAATGTCCACCCCATTACCAGTTGATATCTGTTTGACAGCATCTCCCAAATTTTCAGCCGGTTGATTTCGGGTTTGGGGCGGGCGGACGCTGGAAATGTAACGCGAACACTTGAGAGGGACGCGGTGGGGGCTTGCTGGATGTGGTGGGAGGTCAGCCACCCCAAATCCTCAGTGTCCTCCAATATGCCTTTCTTTCTGTTAGCGGTGTTTGATATTGATTGTGGCTCTGTTGTCTCTAGATTTTTTGGTGATGTGGTCAGGTGTTGTGAAGAAGGGCAATGGAACAATGACTGGGAGTGGGTGGTTCAATCGATTGCAATCTCTCTGCACGCTGGCAGTTTCCACCTGGGACTGTTGTGTGCCCAATGGGGTCTTTCAGCATTTCTCGGGGAGTGTTCCCATCAGATCACCCCCAGGGTTCAGCCAGATTTTCAAAGTTTATTTTGCAGGTGTGTGACCATATAATTGTGGGGTGTGTTGGTGACATGGGGGTATTTACAGGCTCAACACTTTTGTTCACTGTGTGGTAGAGAGAGGGTAGGATTACGACACTCTGCCACCCTCTTGTCTTTAACAATCAGCTCCGTTGGCCGTTCTGTGAGCCAATTTCTTCCTCCTTCCACCCAATGCAAGGGTCTGCCATTGCCCCACACTGAACAACACCACGTTCCTCAGGCTGGCTGGCTCTGAAGGAGAGCCACCTGGGACGTTTTCTATAGTCACAATTTCAGAAATTTGTTATGATATTTTTTGTGGCATGGTCGGTTTACCTGCCATCAAGATTACTTGTTCCACAGCGAGGAGAAAGTGTCCGCACTAATCCTGCGTCCTCCATCTGTGTGCTTTCTTCTGTTCATAACGCGAACCATTTGTCGTTTCGTCAGTAATGTTTCGATTATAGCTGCGCCAATGTTATGTAAGTTCGCTTCTTCTGTCTGGACTTTTGTGGACTTTCTGTTCTAACATCTTAACACAAAACCTGCCTGTTATTCTGATGTTGGACTACTTCACAGTCAAGACCATCGGGCAACAACTAAAAGAATACACTTAACAAAGCTGGGCACTACCGTGTGTATAAATACTTGGAAGGTCGCAGAGCACCAGTTGGACGGTTTAAAGTCTTTCTCTTTCTTAACCATGGAATTTATGATTATGAAAGTCACCCTATCAAGATGTTTCCCTGTGAAATTTTAATGAGAATGGCAATGTCAATTGACTAATATAACAGTTACAGAAAATTGCTGTTTTTTGTGTGAAAACTTTATAAGTGTAATTGTTGTTAATTCAAAGGATCCCAACGTTTTAGTACAACATTCGAAGACATGGAAGATTTATTGAAGGAAATTATGAATACAAGAATCTGATGCATCTGTGTTGTGATGCCGTGTTTGAATAGCAGCTAATTGATCATTTTGTATGTTTTTGCTTTGTGTTGTTTTAATGAAGGGCTTAATTCACTGATTATGGCTCATGGTCGGTGACACTTAAACATAAGCAAATATGAAATATGAAAATAAATCAACAACACTCATTGAGGTCCAATCGTGATCTCTATTTCCTGCCCTGACCGCACACCCCTCAGGTCTGTCTTGAAGAATTTAGGTGGAATACAAAGTAATAGTCAGAATTATAATCAGTATATTAGTATTTTGATGGCCTTGTGTGTACTTACAAACTTAACAGCTCATGGTAATAAGCTCACGCACCCAGATATGGTTTATCAAGAACTATAATAAATATATCTAATATATATAAATTTGTGATCTTAAAATATATATTCTAATACATTCATAACATATGACATAATATAATGCTGGTTCATTATATGTTTTAACTCTCTTGCCAAAATAACTAAACCCAGATTTATAACGAGAACCACTTGAGAACTTTCTGCCAGATTTATGGGGTCGAAGAAATTTAAAAAATATATGTTAAAGATTTGCCAATCATTATATTATTTAATGACGTTTAGAAATGAGTGTGCGGGACCACAAACAATCGAAATGATCTCACTCCATGGATGCCTGGGCTCCCACCTCTCTGCATATCTGGCACTGGTGGTAATGAACATAACCAGGAGGGCGATGTTTCTGTTCAGATGATTCGTGGTTCACGGTTTGATTGGACATGCTTCTACAACTAAGGACAAAAACAAGTACAAACAAAACCTTCCTCGTTATAATGATCAGTGCTTATTCTCAGCCATTTAACTCTTTGTGTTTAAACACGGCGATGGGTCAAAATCACCACAACCTCATCTCTCTCTCTCTGTCCCCCACTCCTGGGGGCCAGGCTCTTAGTTCTAAGCCCGGCTGCTGGCTTGATGGGGAATGCTGGGAATATTATCAGAGAAGGGAAAAGTGAAACATCGGTGACGACCTTCATTCCCACCTGGTTGCGGGAGGCTTCTGAGCAAAGTGCAACACACACACACACACACACACACAAATATCATGGTGACATGCTTCTATATTTCTTTTAGCACACACACACATACATGCGTATGACCTAAAGACAAACTTACCCCAGCTCACTCGCACACCTCAGTTTTGCTTGGGAGGGTAGAGAGTGAGAGAAAAACATTTTACAAGTTCCACGAGAAAGGAAGCCTGGAAGATAACCAATTGGTCATGCTGAAACTTTTCCAGCACCTTGTGGGCTGAACTAACTCCCATGACGTCTCACTACACTTCCAGCTGGTTTGTCAGCTGATCACAATCACCAGCCTGTGTGTTTTTCTCACTCGCTGACCACCTGGGTTTCCACCTTCACTCATGTTAATGGAACAAAATACCGTTAATTCATCAATGGGTCTTTGTAATCGCAGAGGAGGTGGTTTGTGGTTAGCCTTCACCAACCCCTGCGCTGCTTCTGGCACAGGGGACACCTCTCAGTGTACACTCACTTTACACATTTTGAAGCCACTATTCAATTTAAAAATTTAAATGAAATGACATGTTAAGCTTATATAATGTTTACATCAACAGAATTCATAAAAACAAAACAAAGCAGTTGGGATCCATACGTATTCCCAATTTCCGCCGAACTTCTTTGATTTTATTATATTAATTCTTCTGGACGCCATCTCGAAGCTGGCCTTGTCCCAGAGCCAGACAGACCCCACAGATGTTGACCATTTAAACCCTGTGCTGTTGGCAGAAACAAGCTTGTCTTGACCAGCAACAAAGCCTGTTTGTAATTCATTAGTATTGTATCAGTATAACGGCCAACATATATATGATGATAAACTACGAATGGTAATGGGACAAGTGATCTCGCACTTTTGCTTTAAAGATGGTTTTCTGATAATGCTAAATACGCAGTCGGCGAAAAGTCTCTTTCACTGAATAAAGTAAACGAGATGTCAATACACACAGGTTCGCACACAGATGAACTGGACGCACACACAATGAACATATAGCTGGTGGAGATCCTTACCCAGAGTTTGGAGAGTATCTTGGGGAATTTTTGTTCTTTAGGGCAGTGACTTGGGCTACAGATGCTGACCACATACTTGCACAAACACAGATACAAAACACATATAACAATGACCTACAGCAAGAATGAAGGCTGTGAAAACCAGAGGCCAAAGTTTTTGAGGCTGAGAAGTTCCTTGCTAAATCAGGAGGAGGGATGGGGCCGGAGGAGGGAGGAGGGAGGAGGGCAGGGGTGTGTGTGGTGGGGCGTCGTATGGGGATGACCGAAAAGAAAGGAGTTCTCTGGTCAGCTGCTGCTACTGCTGCCACTATTGTCCTACCAGGCCCCCACACACACACACACTTACATTACTCTCTCTCTCTCCCTCTCCTCAGCGGTAGCCCTCTCTTTCCTTCTTCAAGTTCAACTCTGGGTTGGTGCATAGCCGACCAACTGGCGGCCCCTGACACAGACCTAGCACCTATAAATCGGCATTGTCATCTGGGTCTTTTCTGCAGGACAGGGGCTGAACAGACGTTGCTCAACAGAATTCAAGCCCACTGCAAAGGGATTAGCTACGGAAAGACTTGAATATTAAATATTCACTATACACTAAATGTATGGGCCAAAGTAAATGATTCAAACTTAATTTCTTAAAATAAAAAGAAATATCTGAAGAGAAATAATTTTGACCAGCTGCCATGACGGTAGTGGTAAGGAACTGTCAAATTGGCGACTGTTTGTCTATGCGAGAGAAACCGCTGTCCACCGGCGTAACTCGCTAAGGTTCACAGTGGACGTCTTGACCATTTCAAACCCGGTGATTAACAGCTTGACATTAACAGATGCGAGACAATAACGGCGACTAATAACTGATGAACTGCATAGCGGTTTATTAACAAATAAATTTATCACAGTGTTAATCCAGAAAGGCGACATTGGTTTGATAAATAACACATCTATTATTTGATATCAACTTCTGACTGTGGTTAAAACTACAATATCAAGTGCTGCTGACCTTTGGTAGTATTCCGGTTTACTTAGTCTGCTTTTCCGGTGATGTGGTGAATTGATTTTGGCTGTGGTGGTAGTGGTTTAGGAGGAAGAAGTGGCAAACAACAAACTCTTTGTATTAGTTGTTTTCCCCACCTGTGGAAAGATTTAGTATTTTCAAATGGAATTATACCAAATGAAAGGAGGTGATAAATTCTGACAACCTAATAAAGCAATATGAATGGCTCCTGTGTGCTCGCTTTGGCCAGGCTGGGTGTGTGTACATGTGCTCACGTAGTAGCCAAGGTGCTGACAGGCTTTACGTATGTTTATCTACCTCCCTGTTGGTTTTCAAAGACTGTGCAACGACCGATTGAATTTGGTGGGATGTCAGAATGTGTTCCTAGAATTTGCATCCGGTGTGTGTCCTCATGTGTTTCTTTTTTGGTCGGTCCGAGCCATATGACCCTTGACAATGACCTCAAAATAAATCCAACCCCTCCCCACTGTCTCTCTATCTCTCTCTGCGGTGTTAACAGTCATTCTGCACAACCTCTCTTTTGCGGTGTGTGACCGCTCGGTGACTGGCGAGACATGCGGGCGGAACCCGGCATTTCTTTCCCAAATTGATATAAAGCACAACGGATCAGCCTGTGGAGGCTCTGACCAGTAACAGTCAGTGACACGACGATTGGCAATTTCCTCGTCACAGCAGCCAGACGAGCCTTACAGACATAGCGTGACTTTTCTTCAAGTACGGGCTGGGTGTTAACTGCGAGGTCCCTGGCAACAGCAATGGTGACAACATGTTTTCTTGACCTATGTATATATGGACATTAATGGACAAGCATGGTTGAACATTTAAAAAAGGAGCAACGGACAGGGTTAAAACTTCTTTTGACTTTAAAACTTCTTTCTTTTCTGTGTATTTGCTGTCTACCAAGCCTTCAGGGACATCGATGATTACAGCGCTCGGAGGGTCTACAGTTTTGATAGCTGTGATGTCCTGTTCCTTTGGTTGAAACAACTGCCAAAAACGGTGGTACTGGACAGATCAAATAGTTGGGTTTTGGTATTTTGCAGCCAATGCTGCTGAGCTCAGGATTATATTGGGGTTTAAAGATTGCACCAAAGAAACCTGAGCATCTGGTCGCTTTCATGTCGGGGCTCCATCCAACATGTTTCATCAACAGATCGCCTCTCTTCTGTTTCCTCCCCCAGCGCACACACACACACATGCACCCCGGTCACGTCCCCAACCTCCGTCGCGCAGCTTCTCCGAGCCTCTACTCTCTGGGAGGTGTGTGATATTATGGAGGCTGGAGTGGTGGGGCAATGGGCAGTAAGGGGAGCTGGCTGAATGAGGACAGGTCTAACAGGCAATCTCCCATCTCACTTCAAAACTACAGTTTCTCTGTACAACCAGGCCTTTATTCTCCCTGTATAGTACTGTGACACACACACACACACATTTTACATATCCATATATTTACATATGGGGTATATAAAATAATTAGTTCTACTTGTAACGACTCTTGACTTATGTTTATGTGTGAACACGTTTTACAATGTCAAGCGTAATATAATGTTTATAGTACACTGTTGTCTTACATCACAAACTGTTTTAATTCTATAAACAGATGACAGTAATCAATGCACCCATATAGAACAACATGTGCTCAATAAAGAATGCGAAATCTAATGCGAGTTAGGTACACACTGTAGCGTATTATTGATAAATGGATGACGGACAGCACAACAAAAGAAACACGCGCGAACCATTCGCGCTGACCCTCGTATGCTGCGGGGAATGCTGGGTAAAAATACACATTATCGCGACGGTGAATAAAGACAGCAGAGGAAAGACAAAAAGTGCTGTTAATAAGTTATGTATTGCAGTTGCGTTTGGTTCGGTTTAATGCTGTTTCTGATGTGATCTTATGCGTGGCATTGATACACAGGCTACATTATTGTTTCTTTTCAACTTGTCACATGACCTGTAATACGTATTACCCACTGGACTACATGGACTGGTATACTGTCTGATCCAACACAAGTCTGACCACTTCCATGTGTGTGGTGTTGAAGGTTTCTGCATAGTTATGATTTCATGATCTGCAGCGTGATACTCAGTTTCTTATGATAGCACGTTGGCTGAAGCGAGCTACCGTACGCAGCTTTCAAAAGCCATATGTGTCATTCTGGGTGACAAGGGTGTTTACCACATATAAAGTACTGGTTACATTCCACATATCTGTATATTGTTACTGATTCCTAAATTGTTATTTAAGGTTGGGTTTCCACTCGTAACATTGTTTTTGTTGATGAGTCTGTGAAGCACGATGTCTTGCAGTGAGGTGTTGTTCTATTTGAACAACTGATGGGCAACAGCGCAAAAGTGGTCGGCACCTATATCTGTCTTTTGCCTGATGCTGCAGACTGGTAGGTTTAAAACGATCCAACGGCCACTGGTGGATGGCTCTTTACTTTCCATACTGACTGTCCATTTTTCTGCCTGGCTAAATAAGAATCGTGTGCGGTCACTAAAGGAACCTGGCGGAGCCAATGCGTATGAGGGTGTTCCAAAGCCAACTAGGCCTCTCATTTACTTAATAAAAAAATGCTGCAACATCTGTGTCTGTGTTAACAACCCTAATTGTAAGCCCTTTAACAAATTGTGCCGTGTGACATACCTACCAGTAACCGAGCAGCAGGCCTTGACAAAAGAGATGCTGCTGTCTACAGAGTGCAGTATCACCGAACAGTTTTGTCCAGTGTTGCCAACGTTTAAACTCCACCGAGCTTGTTAATAGATCGACCCTGTGTGGCCTAACGTGTCGTCCAGCACACTGAATCGTGTGGGGATAATCCTGAAAGGGTAATTGGTGCACCTGTCAATGCACAACTTACAGGACGGCAGGATTTGAGGCCCCATGTGGATGGTGGCTTGATCCCTAGTAAAAAGACAGAGTGCTGTAATATTGTGAACTTTAAAACCAGTTAATATAAGCAACCGAGAGCAGAAGACTTTCAACATGAAACAGCATTTGCAAATTTAAAATATTGTTGCAGTGGTATATGCATGCGCACGCTGGTCTGGGGTCCGGCTGGGTTGGGTCATGACGCAGTATTATCAACCCCATAAGCGAAGTGTGTGTTTCTATCTGTATCTATCTATCACTGCAAACACAACTCAATGTAACTTCTTCCACCAACTTAAACCAGATGCTCTGTGTTGGTATCACACACACACACACCTGCAATTTCATGGTTAGCAGTGATAATATTGTGTGTATATGCTGTGTGTGTCATGGACGAGGGTAGCGCTGGGTTGGGTGTTGGGGGCATGGGATGGCGCCACCGCATCTCACCCCCCAAACGGGCAGATGTCAATGCCTCCCCGAGGGTCCACCTGCACAGGGGTAAATAACTTTCTGGAACAGGAGGA
Source organism: Lates japonicus (assembly GCA_033238685.1). Lineage (NCBI taxonomy): Eukaryota > Metazoa > Chordata > Actinopteri > Centropomidae > Lates > Lates japonicus. The sequence goes on along the minus strand of BRZM01000021.1, from coordinate 3,612,718 downwards.
CAGACAGAGCGCTTGCCAATTACCACCATCATGCCAAGGATGTTTGCACATACACGAGAAAAGGCTGCGTGCAGGCATGCCCGGCGCGCGCGGCGGTGGACTTGGTTAACACCTGCCGGATGTGATGTGAAACTGGCATGTCCGAGCTTTGGTCGCCGGTTGGGTTTCCAGCGGAGAAGGTATAAAGGGTAGAGCCAGGGAAAAATGCATGAAGAAACATGGATGGCAAACCACAAAATAATATTTTCCTCTGAGCTAATTTTTCACTGAAATAAAACTTACAGTACCTGTGTCTGGTCACTCTCCGGTTAACGTTATGCTTTCGAATCTTGTCATTCAATAATTACATTTATTGTCATTTCATTTGTGCTTTTATTTCTATATTCCATTTTACAGTTTAATGTTGGGCTGCATTTTTTTTTTTTTTATAGCGCTGTGATTTGAATTGAGGTTCGTGATTTCAGCCTACTCTCGTGATATAAAAGAATGGCCATTTATGACCATGAAGTTGAATCGATACCTTTCTAAAACAGTGTCACTGAACATTATAACTTCCATGACGTTAGCATTTATTGCAGGGCTGTTGTATTAGGCTGCGGTTGTTCGCAAAAGATGTTACTAACTGGTCTTCAGGCATATTATAAACTATGTATAAACCGGTGGTGGTGTGTGTGTGTTTGTGTTGACGGAGATGGATGTGTCTCACAAATGTGACTAATGGTATTTGATAATGAAGGGAGTAGCAAGTCGACTCAAGGACAGGTGTTGTGTGTGTGTGTGTGTGTGTGTGTGTGTGTGTGTGTGTGTGGAGGTATGGGTTGCAATCCGTAAAACAGACACACACACATACACTCCCCCTCACACAGGCTGTTCTCTGTGTATTGAGCCCTGAATGGTTACGCCCGCAGGGCAGGAGTAAGGTTACTTTACACACTGCACTTACAGCTCCCTTGACCACTGGGGTATAAAATGGATTTGAATGAGAAAGAGGGGAAGATTGGAAGGAGGGGGGGAGGGAGATGGGCTGGTGGGGGAGGCCAGGGGGGCGGGGGGACTCCCTTTGTGTAACAGGAGGTCTGCTGCTGCTCTGGCATGGCTATGGAGATGGAGGAGCGGGGTCACTCGCCCCTGCTCTCCCTCCCTCTGTTCCTTTTACTATAGGCTGGCTGCTCTGTCTCTCCTCCTCATCCCTCCCTCCCGCCATCCATCCCTTCCTCCCAATGGGCGTGAGGTTGGGGAGTGGCAGGTGCACTGTCAATGCATATGTGTCGAGGGTGTTTTGAGGAGGGAGGATGTCATTGGAGTGGGCGGTGCCAAGGGGTCGAGTCGTCAATAAGCCGGTCCGTCTGGCTGGTGAATAACGCTAAAGCAGGCGCAAGCTAGACAAAGGAGCCGGGAGGGGAGGGGAGGTGATGGGGTTGGGGTGTGTGAGGGAGATGGGGAGGGGAGGCGGGGAGGAGTGGAAGAATGAGGCAGTGAATGGAGCATCCTGTGGCAGGCAGCACAGAATGAACTGGAAGAATGAAAAAAGTTCAAAAAAAAGGAGGCCGGAGGGAGCGAGGAAAAGGGCCGGCCGAACCGTCTCTCTCTCTCTCTTTCTCTCTCTCCCTCCCTCTCTCACTTTGTTTTCTTTGCTCCCCTTCTTACTCTGAGCAGACTTTGAGGAGGGGTGGTGGTGCTGGGGTGTTCACTGGTCGTGTTTAGCGACAGACGTGTTTCTGTTGTCAGAAAGAAAGTGCAGTATCAGCAGGATTTCACTGCTGGTTGTCATCCACCAGCGTCACCGACCGACTCTCTGCTGATATCACCGCATGCGGGGCCGGCGTTGTGGTTTAAAAATCATTTTGTGCTGCTTTCTGTGAAGTGACTGCAGCCACAAAAAGTAACCAACATAGTGTAAGACTGTAAGAAAAGATGACTGCACAGAAAATGTGCTGATGAGTTAGAAAATGAGACCGTGGGATATGACTGCGGACACCAGGAAGAGCGGCTGTTGCCAAGATAACAACCAAATAGGATCCAAATCAACAACAAACAATCTCCTGCCCCATCAACAGTACTTGGAAAACTGAAAGCAAACCACATAAGTTGCATACTACATATTACATGTGGGCATTTTCTTTATTGCAACTGTGCTGTATGCAACTCAGGCTGTTGACTTCTGGAGTATTTTGAGCCCTACTATGTCACAGTTAAAGGACACTTCTTGTTTTTGTGCCCCTCTCTACTTGCTTACTTAGTCTGGTCACCTAAAGATGATGTCATCAAAACAAATACCTCGAAGGAACTGTGTGAAATGTGGAGGAATTCAGCGTAAGTTCATCAGAATGTGCTCAATGTGACGCAAAAGTGTTTTAGCTTTTCACAGTTACATTCATGCAGCAGCCAATGACAAAGCTAAAAGACCCAGTGGATACTAACAACGATCAGCTGGGGTCTCTCAAACCACAGCCTGTAGAGCTATTCCCATCACATTTACATTAATTTTTTTTTTACTCAAACATTTTGCACTAAACTTGCAGGTCGACACCCAGTAAATGTTGCAACACGAACAGGTCTGACTTTGGAATAGTTACTACTACTGAGCAGGACCCTCAGTGCTTAAAGGAAAGTGAATTTTATACTTGCATTTGTCAGGTGTATGCAAACACAACTCCACACGCACTTGTTTGCCAACAAGTTCACCATATCAGCTTTTTAAGTGTCTTCACAGCTTGTTGCTCCACCCTGCAACCAGTGGCCAAAAAATCAGTCGAACCAGGTTTGATTTAGCAAACACAGACGTGGCAAAGCGTCATTCCATGACACCATTATATAACCATCTTAATGAGCGAGTCCTCAGGCAGACAGGTGTGTGTGTGTGTGTGGAGGAAAACTGACAGATCAGCTGAGAGCACCAAATACATGCCAGGGCTGCTCTCCCATGCCATAGTTAGTACTGTAAACATTTTTGATGTCCCTGCACACCCACTCCGGTATTTTAAATTACTCTGGCTGATTAGGCGTCCAGTCAGGTGGAAGGTGGGTGGAGCTATGCTGGAAATTAAGTGAGCAATCAACAAACTAGACCTACATGGATAAGCATGACAACAGTATACGCTGTTATTGTAAGGATGCAACAAAACTAAAATCAAGTCAGGGAGATGGCAATCAAGTGATATGCCCACTGAAAACACCAGTGTGGGTGTGTAAAGATTAGAGGTATAGCAAATAGCAAATCTTGCCACAAGGATAAATAAAGACATATTAGTTTCCCAAGTATGTTACACAGTCTTATGAGGAAAAATAGTGCTGTAAGTTTCAATATAGCAACTTGAGGTCATGTAAACAGCATTGTGGGGTCCATGAGGAGGGCAACAAGAAAAAAAAGAAGAAGAAAGACAACAGATTGTGAAGTCTAGTTCAAGATACTGGAAAGACTGTTAAACGTTTCTCCAAGTTCCTCTTTATGTGGCTGTCATCACTCCACATCTTCCCACAGCAGCTCTAAAAGTTCCTCAAATGTGTTCATCCTAAATATAAAACACATTTCATTCAAACAAGCCATTTGTACATTATTACTCAATCAGATGGCAATCATGTCAACACGAAAGCTTTGAGGAAGTCCCACGCAGGATCTCACAATTAAAACTCATATCGCGGTGCACAGGTTGAACAGGAGCCGTTATAAAATGAGGAATTCAGTGTTGCCAAACCAATTAAACTGCTTTTTTTTTTTTAGGCGTATCACAAGATGTTAATCTTGTGTCTTAAAGATCAAGTGTAAGCCTTCAAATGAGGGCTGTAAGCATGGATATGAATATTTTATGAGCCTCTGAACAATGGTCTTTTGAACAGAGATGAAAGATAATCACACAGATGCTCTTGATTGCAGCTGCCTTAACACTGACGCACCAACAATATTTAACTATTTATCTGCGAGATACAAAAACACACAACATACACACATACTGTACACAGGACTGTAACCGGTTATCTTTGCCAATTTGGCCTGTTCGCTGTTTTAATAAAGTGATTCTGATGCTGCTCTCCTAAGACCTCTGGACTTGATACAATTCCCTCCAAACAATTCCTCATTTGATTTTTTTTTTCTGTCCTCTCTGCAAAAATTCCTCCCCAAAATGCCTTGTGTGTTGTCTGGCTTGCCGAAAGCCAGGCCGCTCCACGCAGAGGCCAGACCAAGACGAGCGAGGAAAGCCAAAGCACATGAAGAACCTATTAGGGGGCCTAAGCAGCCAGCAGCAACCCCTGGGAGGCCTGCCAACTCAGTGTGTGAACAATGGGAACCCAGCTCAACAAAAACATCCTGCAGAAGTGAGAGACGGGGGGAGGGAGGGGGGGAGGGAGGGAGAGAGGGAGGAAAGGACAAGCGAGAAGCAAGCCAGATAGCCCCATTCGGCCTGCCATGGTATCAAAACACAGAGGGGCCTGGTGTTTAGAAGAGCTAGCTTTCCCGGTGTTGAGTTTGTATCTGACAAAGAAATACATCAGATTGGTGCACTTGATGTGGCCAGTGCAGAACATTTGAGCTGAGGTCATAGATGGTTCAGCTGCAGCTCGGAGAGCGAGTTTAACAGCTGCTCTAACAATAGCACCAACTTTTACTTGTCAGTGAAAACCAGATGTACACTGCTGCTGCTGCTACTACTCCCTATTTTCACTTGGCAATTCAAATTCAAGATTTCATATTGAAACACAAAACTCTCAAACCACAGCCTGTAGAACTATTCCCATCACATTCGCAATACGCTTTTTTTTTTTTTTTTTACTCAAACATTTTGCACTAAACTTGCAGGTCGACACCCAGTAAATGTTGCAACACGAACAGGTCTGACATGTAGAAAGATGTACTGCTGTGTCGCTTTTCCCACGATCCTCCCCACAGCCATGCAACATCAGTTGCAATGCAGCATTTTCAAGAAACGGGGAGAACATGACTCAGTCGTTTTCAAACAAACAGGTGCTGAGACTCGTGAGCAGGAGGCAAGCGTAACCCATGGGGCGAAGAAGAAACCAAAACTGAATTTTCACACGATTGGAAACGTCCTGTACATTTACAGACCTAAATTAAAGATCACCTTAACCTTTCAGTACAGAATACACGCACACAAAACACACATACACGCACCAACTCAATGTTTCTCAACCTTTTTTGGCTGCAAATGAGTCAGTGTGTTCCAGTCCCCCCCCCCCTTAACCTTTGTTGACTCATGATTGGTCCAAATGAGGTGAGAGTGGTTAACAGTTAAAACAGTAATTTTCAGGGCCATTTCGTGCATCATTACAACAGAGCCGGGAGGCTTCAAAGTATATATTTCACAAGAAAAAAAAATCACAGAAATAGACATTAAATAATCACAAGACGGAACAGGTTTTGTCCAACACAGCAGTTTGTAACGTGGAGCCCTGAGCAGATGATAGAGAAGCGGTGGATCTTTTTTAAAAGCAGCACAGTAGAGCTCAGGAGAGAGGGCGAATAAAATGGAAGAGACAAAGAGTTTGAGAAAAAGAGCATAAATAATGAGCACAAGACATACTCAAGTGTACGTAAAAAAAAAAAGCACGAGAGGCAAAAGCAGGTTGTTAGCAGAGAGCTGAATTGTCGTGCAAAGCTTCAGCCTCAGTCGTTAGAGAGAGAGAGAGAGAGCACAAGAGGAGAGTGTGTGTTGGAAAAGTTTTTGAGTGTGTGTGGGGGTAACATAAAACCAGCTCTCCCACAACACACACAGGGGAGGGGACCCTTCTTTAAAACTGAGCCTACCCATAATGCACTGGGGCTCTTTTATCCCGGCAGTGAAAGGATGAGGCCAGATGAATGACAAAAGGAGAGAATGGGGATCTGGGTTGGGCCCGGGCTTGGAAGACAGGGAGGGGGGGGGGGTGTTTCCCCAAACCAACCTTTTCTATGAAAAATGCAGGAGGAGGGAAGAGGAGGGGGTGAGAAGCTGAGCCAGAGAGAGAGAGAGAAAAAAATGCAGCTTTTGCTGGGGAGATGAGGAAGAAATGTATGCATACGCAGTGAATTTTGAGTTTAATGATTTTCTTTACTGGCTTGTACACAAACGTACAAAAATAATACAGCACTCATCTCCACATGACATCACGTCATCATCACAGTGTTACAAACGTTCAAAAATAAAAGAATACAAACAAACAAACAAACAAAAAAAAATTAAACATGATGGAACATCTGCATCACTCATGAAAAATCAGTTGTTTCCCCCTTGCTTGAAATGAAGCAAGACCAGAAACACAACTTGGTCCAAAGAAGTCAGCACTTTTTAAATTTTTTTTTTTTAATTAAAAAAATCATCTCAACTCATGTACACCAATCCGGCAGCTGGCTCCTTACATCATAAATGTTATGACCCTGGTAAGCCAAACAACCACACAACCGTGCAATATTTTTTTAATCATGTTACAATGATCTTACCATCAAATGTATTATTCCCCTTTCAAAACAAACAGGAAGACAGCACTTCAGAAAAGAAAGTGCCCCAAGATATCATCATCATCGTCCTCATCATCAGCGTTGATATATATATCCATATGTATATATACATACACCCAATCACAGAGATACACGCATCTTTGTTAAAAAAAACATCATGTCTCTTTCACAAAGTAACACACACATTAGGACATTATCACCTGGAGCATATATTTATACAATAGTATTTTGTTGTGTTTGTTTTTTTTTTCTATTCAGAAAAAAATTTAAATGTTGACACATAAAAGCCAACTTTTCAACAACAGTCATCAGTGCAATATTCAAACCAAAAAAAAACAGAAAAGAAAAAAAAAAGAAAAAACATCAAGTTTAAGACAAGCGATGCATATTTCATTTGTTGCCTGATACCAATCTATATACCAAGATGTAGTGGGTCTATATATCGCTTCAGTTACTTTGTGTTTGTTCCAGGTTTGAAATTGTGGGATGTTCTCAGTCTGGATTGACTGTTTTTTAACACAGCGGGGCACAGGGGCCCTCATGAGAAGCATATATACACAAACACACACAAACACACTTCAATTTAAAAAACAAAAAGAAGAAAACACACATTCTCTCAGCAGCTTCTCATGAGGTGAGCCAGTGCTGCTGTGAAGATTTGATACAACTGTTGGCCATTTGAGCAGTAGGCTTTAAAAAAAACATTTAAAAAAAAAAGAAACATACAAGCAGCATTGATACAAATGTTAGGGTGCCATGACTTTCAAAATGCAGCAGGCAAGTTTGTGGAACCAATTTTTTTTTTTTCGTCTTCTCCTTCTCTGTGACATCCTGCAACAGTCATGTGTTGTTCTAAGTCTTCATCGTCCAACAGTATTAGGGTCCTGCTCAGTAGTAGTAACTATTCCAAAGCCTTGGCTCCTGCAGTTACCCCGTACAAACACTGGGGGCGCACAAGGCTCCGCATTTTTTGTGCAATAAAACTCCCTGCATTTATAAGTCATGCGATACAATTCCATTTTTTGTATGACTGGAAAAGATAAAAAATAAACGACCAAAAAGGCTGATGAAAAGAGATAGATAGATAGATAGATAGATAGATAGATAGAGAGAGAGAGTGAGAGAGTGAGAGAGAGGTTTATAGGGAAAACATGCAACAACGGCAGTGACAGAGACAGAGAACCACAGACTCCCTTGCAGAAAGGAAAAAAAAAATCACGTCAGAACTGGTTTGGTTGTAGTGTAAAAATAAACTGTCCCGACTGAGGATGCAGGGATGGGTTCATTGCATCTTCTGTATACTGAAGTCCATCTGTCTGTCTGTTAGGCTACACAGAAGAAGAAGGAAGAGAGAGAGAAAAAAAACATACTGGCATGCGGATGATCACAGACAAAATTGTGAATCTCTTCAGACTCCAAAGAAACAACGTGGCAGAGTGGTGGAGAGAGCTGAACAACTTGAGAATACTTTATAGTCGAGGTAGCTGGCAAAAGGCAACCAAACAGAGTCCTTTTTTTTTTTTTTAAATGGGAGGAGGAGGAGGAGGAAGTCTTCTACAGGGTCAACATTGGGGGAGGGTGGGGAGGGGGAAGGTTTCTGGGGATATGGTGGTGGTGATGGGTGAGGAGGGGAGTGGCAGGTCTACCTCCACACGGGACAGTTTATACTACGAGTCTGAAGCAGCTTGAGTCACCCCTAGATATTCTTACACTCATAGATTTAAAAAAGAAGAAGAAGAACCACAACATATTTTTAAAAATGCATCTTCTCAATGTACCTTCATAAATAAAAAAAAACCCAGCCTGCTTTCACAGTGATGACTAGGATGTTAATAAAATACTGAAAGGAGATTATAAAGTGAATTCCAAATGTTTTTTGTTTTTTTTGATACAAAGCGAAAGCAGCGGTTTTTTTCTTTTAGTAACACAACAATGACCATTGGCAAAGTGGTCGCACTGGCCTGAAAAAAAAAAAGTTGGACGCCAGCATGGCAAGATCTGCTTGCAGTAGGCACAGCGCATTCAGCTACTGTCTCTTTTTTACTTACACACACACACACACAAAAAGAAAGAAAGTAAAGCTATTGTGTACAGTACTTCACAACATTGATGAAGTCAGTTGTTGTTACATAATGATTACACATCTGAAAAGCGTGCTGGATAGCCTTAATGCCGCTCTCTGAGTTAAAAAATAAAATAAAAAAAGAATCAATGAATTTATTAAAGAAAATAGACCTCTGGTAGCCAACAGAGGGCAACCCTTCTTCTCTTGTTCATGTGTCTTTCCCTTTCAGATATTCCAGCATGCAGCCATTTATAGCCTGTAGCATCAAGTGCCGTGTTTCATCATAAAATAACTTAAAAAAAAAAAAAAAAGAAGGGAGAAGGGTTTTTACAAGTGAACGGTGAGGAGCAACAGGTCAAATCTGATCTGCAGCCCCCCCCCCAACAAAGAGACTATTCAACTGTAACTGAGGATGGGAGGTCATGGATAGAGAGACAGAGAGTGAGAGAGAGAGAGAGAGAGAGAGAGAGAGAGAGAGAAACTGGGCCATCTGCACTCTGGAGTCCAAACACACACATGTGATACACAAGAGACCGGCTTCTTCTTCTTTTCAATAGTGGACGACACGATCTAGTTTACACATTCAAGAGGAAAGCTTTAGTACCAACAAACTCACCGAAATGGCGTTTTCTTTTTGTTAAAAAGATTCGTGTTTGAAGCGCAGCCAGTGTGTGAAACCATGCGGTGCTTCGCTCAGGAGTGCAGAGGCGGCCCCGTTTGGTTTTAACAGTGAGGGAAGATTATTGTGCAGGCCTATTATGTATTTCCTTTTTAATATAATTTGGCACAACTATGTAGATAATGGCAGTTTTCTTGCTTTTTTTTTTTTTTTAAAAAAAGAGCCTGGCTTTCCCGTGTGTTGCAGTTTTATTTTCCACTTGTTGCTGTTTTGTTATTCGTTATTTTCTCGTTTTTCTTTTCTTTTTTCTTTTTACCTGACAGCAGAGGCAGATCACCGGGCGCCAGAGGAGTACTTGGCCTTGGTGATGAGGTATAGCACAATGTCTTGGTGGCCCCCGAAGGCGGCGATGTGTAAAGCGCTCCACCCTTCCCTGTTGGCCAGCCGGATATCTGCGCCAAACTTCACCAGCAGTTTTACCAGCTCCAGGTTCCCGTCAATGACGGACTGGTGGAGGGCCGTCTGTCCTTCCGGCCCGAAGGAGTTGACGTTGAACTCGCAGTTTGTCATGTTCTGCAGCAACGAGTGGAGCTCCTTGGTGTTGCCCTTCTTCACCGCCTCCTGGAAAACCCTCTGCGGCGCGGAGCAAGTCGACACATCCGCCTGGCTCATGGTTGCAGCTCGCTGGGATGGTGGTGGTGGTGGGAACCAGTAATCCTGCCCGGGCTCTAAAGCTGATAATAAAGTCTTCTCCCTGTTGAGCGTCTCTGGTCTGGTAACAATGCCACAGTTACTGGAGTTGAACCAGTTATTAAGGCACTTTAAAGTACTAAAAGAAGAAAAAAAGATCACTGTATATATCCCAAAAAGGACAAGAGAGGAAAATAACACACTCGGTGTGCAAAAATGTTAATAAATGAGAGATCCTAAAATCCCTAAGAACATTTAAGGGTGCTCTCAAGCGATCCAGGAGCCTCTAGATGTAGTTTCCCCTCTGTAGCAGCAGCAGGTAGCCTATCGCAGGGGATGGAGAAGAGAGACACCTCCGACTTCGCTTAGGAGGGGGGGAAATGGGGAGTACGACCACTTATCTCCACAGGGCAGTCTCCTCCTCGTTGCTGGGTCCCCCGCAGGTTTTTCTTTTTTCCTTAAACGGTCCGACCTGTTTCCCGGCTACACGTCCCGGCTATATGTCGCTGCTCATGTGGCCAGGGGTGTCTGGGAAAAACGGGAGGGGAAAAGAAAGACAAGTCCGCGTGAATGCCGATTCCACACCTAAAGACTGCGAAAGAGAAGCCTATACATTCCGCCACATCCAAGAGAGCGAGGAGACCTCCGTGCGCACACGTTTACGCACAGCACAGCACAGTACAGCACAGCACACACTGTTTTTTGTCATTAAAACATGTCTGGGAATGTAATCCACTGCAGATGTGTGACTTACCTGCGACAGATGGACGGGTCCGTAGCGACGAAAACGATAGAAATCCACCGTGTGGCCCCGGTCTGTGTCCTCCGTGCGGTCCGTGTGAGTCTCTGCCCTGCGCTGCGCTCTGGGGGAATATTTTACGCGTCCTTTATTTGCATGACAATACCTTCCCAAAGAATCAACTGTGGAGGAATGGGCGGAAACCCGGGGAGGTTATAGGCTGCCGGCTCGTTTAGGGGGAGGGACCAGGGCCCCTGTGAATATGGCAGGGAGGGGGCGTGGTCTTCCGAGGGTGGGTTAGGGGGGAGCCAAATTGTTGCTGCAGAAATATTAAACAAGCCGCCCGCAGCAATATTATGTATGGAGAGCTCTATATCCGATCTCCTGTAGCCGACCCCAGGAAGTGGACTCGGAGCCAGAGGCGAGGTGCTGGCAGGGCTGTAAACGGCTGAGAAAACGGGCAGGTTGTTTAAAGGATCATCCACTGGATTATCATCAACAGGAACTCGAGACAAAAAGTCAGTCACGTCTCATTGACAGGGATGGAAACGGTCACTGTAGCATCAGCAGGAATTTTATTCATGCAAAGCTGAGCAATAAACCAACTGGAGGCGTATTTAGAAAAATCACATTTTCCAAAAACACGTCTATGACACTGGTTATTTTACGCAATATTAAAACATGATGTTTTGGCGTATAGACTTTTATTTTAGAAGGTGAACTACCCAAGGAAAGCAGTGGTTCGTGGACTACACATAATATTAGTCTAAATTGTTCATTAAAATGTCTTTTTGAGTAAAAAAAAAACACATCTGGACTCACGAGCACCCTTTAATGTTACATGGGTGCTGAGAAAGTGACATACTAAGACACACTATCCAGGAGAGGGTGCGGTATACAGCCATGTGCTGCAGCTGGAGCTTTACATTAACCAGCTTTCTCTGCAGTGTGACAACCAGTAAACATATCACTTCACTTATGCACAAATATGAAATAAAATAAATAAAATGTGCGGCTCTCACTAAGGAAGACGTGTTGTTTTGACGCTATGTCGTTGAAATCCACGGGGTATTGGTGCGTTTAAAGTTCAAGTAGTTTTTTAAGGGGTAAGGGCTCAAGGTTCAACTGTGAACGCATCCTTTCACAACTTAAATGACTAAAACCTCAGAGCCAGCGTGTGCTCTCAGGACAGTAACAGTCTCCGCTGGACCAAAGCGTAAAACTAAATAATAAAAAACCCCAAAGGGAGCCATATAAAAACACATCCGAGGAGGAGATTATATTAGGTGGCTGTTTAAATCATAAACTGCGGATATATTCCAGTTGTTTTTTTAAATGACTAGACGGTGGGACTTCAAATAACAAAAGCCCTGCGCTACTTCCTTTTTGCAAATGAAAAGAGGTGACGCTGTGCGCAGATTGACGCGCCGCTCAGCTGCACCCGCTACCGTGGGAACTGGGCGCCTGTGAGTGTGTGAGTGTGTGTGTGTGTGTGTGTGTGACTGTGAGTGTGTGTGTGAGAGAGAGAGAGCAAAAAGGTGGTGATAGATACAGATAGATAGAAGCACAGCTACACCGAAAGAATGCGTGTGAAAGTGACAGAGATGGGCAGATAGAGGGGAAAGAGAGAGAAATATGTGGAAACCACACCAGGTATACGCGTCTCAGCCTCCCTCCCTCGGGGCCCCGTTTGCTCCGTTTGGCGGCCCCTATTCTTCATCTCATCTGTGTAACACTTTACAAACCGCCTCTCCGCTCTGATGGCTTGGCGGGTTTCACACTGTCCTCTTTTTCCCACACTCTCAACTGTACATTTGGCGCACGCCTGTGGCTGCATCTGCCTGCATCAAGAGTGCGCGTCACTGTGGGAGAGAGGGCGACAGAGATCCCACGTATGAAGGTCACAACCTACACAACCTACAGTCTAACGACACACTGAAAACACGACTGCAGCAATATTTCAGATAGACTACGGTTCATATACACCTCACATTTGGACTGTATTATCAGACTTATAAAGAAACATATGTGCTGCAGCTGAATGGTGGGCGTCTATTTAAGCCATAAACTGGGACACCTGAAAGTAAACATTTTGCCTCGGTTCTAAGTCAGTGCACAGGTTGGTTTGTTAAGCTGCAGCGAACCACAGCAACAATTATACTTCACGTTATGTTACCACAGAAGAAAACTTCACCACAGCTTAAATAACTACACACAAACTTTTAAAAACTATAGGCTAGTTTGTTCTAATCTTCCCTTATTTCTTGGCAACCAAGTGTCCCAGTATAAAATACATCAGAGTGGGTCATTTTCATTGGAGCTTTGTCCACCTCAGTGAAGGTTGTTTGTAATCAGTCTATGGATAAGGTGCTGTGTAGTGTGTGTACGGTGTAGAAAATGTGTGATTTAGGGCTGTAATTAAACTTGACTTGACTTTAACCTATGGTAGGCTTAGGGTAGCTTCAGCAGCAAGTGAACTGGTGATGTACCTGTATTGTTGCTGTGGTTGACTGCAAGTTTACATATTGTCTAGAACTTTAACAGAACTATGGTTACAAAGGTCCCAGTATGGCCTACAGTGCAATTTAACCTGACACCTGCAAACCATCAGCTTTTTGCCTCCATATAATCTTACACATCTGTCAGAAGTTTGTTGGAATCTAGATCTTTGACTTTATGACCCGCTCAAGTGAGAATATAAAGGAAACCCTAACAGCTTCCTTTGGTGACTGTTTGGTTTGGTGGCTGTGATTGTGATTCATGTTTTTTGGATACTTGGTAGGTTTATCTGCAGGTGACCTTTTTGCGTGTCTGCCTGCCTGCTGCCTATTTTTTTGTGTTTGTTCCTCCAAAACAAGTGGCCCACAGCTGCAAACGCTCCAAAACAAAGACTGCGGCTCTGACTCATTCACAGAAATGTGGTGATACCCAACTCAGACCTTCTTACGTAGGCCACAGTAACAGATATGTGTTCTTCTCTAAAATATGGTCTTCTTATGACACAGCATTAGTCTGTGCGCGCATGCTGGAGTTTGCATTTCAAAACTCTCACAGGTCATGGGGTCATGGTTACTTTCGGGTTTGACTGGTATTTTTAGGAACAGTATAAGTTTTTATGGTGTTTTTTAAAATGTATCTATATGTGTTTTTTCTTCTGGTTGCTGAATGGTGCAGAACATCTTCTGGAAAATTAGGAACATCTGTCCGCTATCAGAGCTTTTGGCTTCAGCGCGTCTGGACACTTGGAAAACATTTGCACAGACCGCAGGAGCCAAAAGTTTCTACAATTGGATGAGTTTCTCCCCCAAACTCTGTGGCATTTGCTCTCCTCTCTCTCTCCCTTTCTCTCTCTCTCTCTCTGCCTCCACCCCCCACCACCACCAACACCACTTTACTCCTGAGCCTTTCTTGGTAATGTTTGTCTGGGAAGCAGCCAAAACCAGATACAATCGTTGAGACTGTTGTGTAGGTATACTCGTTCAAGCAGAGATAAAATACTTTGTTTTTTTCCCTAAACAATCTCACTATTTCTCAACTATCACCACAGCGCTTGTGTAAAGAAATATTTAATAGAAACAGAAAAGGCTGAAGCTCAATTCATATTGCGCAAAAAGCGTTCCATGCGTGCGTAAATGCGCACGCCGATCACATTTAATAACTTGCGATAACACAAATCTTTTAGTTATCCCTGAGTGTGAACGATTTTGGGCAGTTAGTCTCAGCTGCGCCAGCTCTCCTCAAACTCCACAATGCAAAATGGTCACATACAGATAATAGAAGTCTATTCTGGTTCTATTTGTGCAGCCATATCTGTTCTATTGCAGCGTGTTGATAAACAGGAGCCCCCCAGCGACAAGAGAAAGAACCCAGGGTCGTGTGTGTGTGTGTGCGTGCAGTGTTGTGTTGCTTCGAGTGCCGGGCAGATCGAGGCAGCTCGGTTGTTCGCAGGGGCCGAGTTTTTGGCGCCGAGACCCGGGGGTAGCCCCCGGGGCCAGACAAGCAAGACAGGAGGAGCCTCCAGTCCGCGGTCCCGGTTCCATCCCGGTCCCATCCCGTCCCGTTCCAGGCGGATCCCGGGATGTTGTGTGCCCGCACGTCTCTGCAGAGGAGAGTCCAGAAAGTCTCACAGAGGGGAAAATAAATGTGCAACTGTCATGTAAAAATGTCGATTTTTCATCATGACGCTTTGGCAATGTTGTTCTTTAACATTCATGCCAGAAAGTATGTTGAACTAAACTCAATGTGTGTGTGTGTGAGAGAGAGAGGGAGAGGGAGAGAGAGAGAGAGAGAGGAGAGAGAGAGGTGTGACGTTTTACCAGGAGGGAGGGGCTTCTGAATCCAATTCATTCCGGGCACCACGTGTCCTCAGAGCGTGGGAAAGAGGCGAGCTTTTCTTCCCAGCAAAGAAAGAGCAAGGATCAAATAACACGGTGCTGCAGCAGAAAGCTCGCGAACTGCACAGAGGAGGCAGGGGCTGCGACCACCCGGACAAGGACGGGACAGGGCACACAGAGAGGGGTTTATTTTGGAGCTTGAGTGTCGACTTCATTCATAGCAATAAAAAGCCTAATGTTACTGTAGTTATTATTATACAGTCTGTTGTAAAAAAAAAAAAAAAAAAAAAAAAAAAAAAAAAAAGCATGGTAACATGCCAACATTTCTTTATACTGGAGGATGTATGTTTGATCAAAAAGAGTCATGACATACAGTACACAGCTACATTATTAGACTACCAACAAAAACGAAGGCGTCTGGTTTAGCCCTCATGTTGTGGAAGTTGAGATTTCTTTCCTCTGCAGATAAGAATGAGGCAACTTCATCTCTCCAGCCATTTTCTGCTGAGAAGATTAGTCATGAATCCAGTTTGTCCTCATCCTCTTTTCACACCTGCAAAGTCTAATGTGAGATCATTAACGAGCAATTAATAAAAACAAACTTTTGGGTGTCTGTTGCAAAAAATCCCTGCTGTTTGTCCTCCCTCCAGCATGACACGTCTTTTTAGTCGGGCTATTTAATATATCAAGGAGACCACAACGTAGCTCCACACCTGTGTGGCTTTCTGCCCGCAACCCCTGGTTTTCAGTGGTTCAAATGCAGACAAGAACACAACAATCCAGACTGATTACCAGGCTAGGAACCCCCCCCCCCCCCAATCCCTGTGAACCATTCAAATTACCTTTTGAAAAGGAGCTTGCAGAGAATCCAGACCACAATCCATTTATCAACAACTTAATAACATTTGCAGCTGCAGACATTATTTTCAGAAGACTTTTAATATTTATAGTGTCATGCTGGGAAGAGGGTATACACCAGAGATTTCACTATGTGGCAACCAAAACGCTGTTCTTATTAAAAGCTTATGATTTATCTTGAAGGCATTAGTAAATGGTTTATAGTTACAAGATATAAAACCTTTATGGAGGTTGTATTGCTAGAAAGTGGTGCCAAAGCTCCTAATGCGACATCGTCTGTAAAATACAAACCTTTGACAGCAGGATTTTCCTAAATATCTTCAATGGAAAGATGTAAAAGTTGAAGAATTATCACTAAACATTTATCATATCATCACCCGATGCTCTGCTTGAGAACATGTCTGAGACAGAAGTAATCCCCATGATCATGAGTACAACAGCTCGCCCTGCACTCACAACAATGAACAGTGAACTTCACATTCACGGCCACAGACACCCACTTTTGTAACATTATTCTCCAGGAGCGACAATACTTATAATGTCCTTACAGATAACCGCATTACCGACGGTGTAACATTACTTGCTTCAACAAAAAGCCCTTCACCTACTTTTTTTTTGGTAATGCCCTGTAAGGTTGAGCAGCTGGTTTACATCTGTAGCCTCATTGTGGTAACTCATTTCTTTTCTCTTTTTTTTTTATAGAGAGAACCTTTCACTAAATGTTATATAATGGTTTTAGGAAATGTTTTCATCGTCCAGGGTCAGTGAATCATCCTGAGATTCAAATCTCTGGCTTCCTACTTCAGCCACTGTGATTCAAACACAGTTCCTGAAAACACATTTACCTCAGTGATTCACAGTATGACCTGTCTTTGGAAATAATTGTGGCTTTTTTGATGCAACTTAAGTGATCAATAAAACAAAGTGCGCATCTGGCTTTGGTTTGGGATTCTTATCTTTTATGAGCGCAAAAAGATTCAAGCTCAGCCTCTTCCAGTGTAGTTTCAGCAAAATGCCAGAAAACACCAGAAAAATCTTTAATTGTAGAATTTTCCACATTAGATGTCTTAAACCTCTTTTTGGGCGATCCTGTTTTCTGCAGTCACACAAATCCAAGGTGGAATTTGTGAACACAGGAGGGGAGAGTTAGAGAGGGAGGTATGAGAAAATATGAAGGGATTCAGGCGGTGTATGTGTTGGGTTACTCTGTGACCTGTCTGCTCTGGAGCCTCGGGGCAGGAACCCCCCCACACACACACACTCTCACACACTGTTAGTGTTACACCTGACAGACATCAAGTGAAGCTTAAATGATCTCATCAATCTGTCCATGCTGAGTCCTTCACCATCTGCTCTGTGAATTCTGAACCACACCAAAAAATGCCTGCAAACGATTTCGACGACTTCTCACAGATAAATAAAAGATAAATGAAATGAGGACTCTATTTATTAACATATATTCAGCTACCATTGAATAATTAAAAATTATATACATGTAAACACAGAGAATCAAAGTGTACAGTATCACAGACTGCTAAAAACGCAGAAGAACTGAGTCCCGTCGTCATTTAACCGTGGATTTTAAGTCCAAACAATAAAAAAAGCTTGTCATCAAATAGAATGTCATAGAAATTATTGATAAAACTTAATTGATCAAACCACGTACTGTACAAGTACATGTACCGTCAATGTGGTTTATAGTTTGAAGACATAATTCCTAAAAATGAAAGTTTTCTTGAGGAATTAATGTATTGTAACTCAAATTATCTTAATACGACCCAAACCATCAATCACCATAAATGTGCCATGGTGTACCGATGAATACAATCAACAACAAAAAATGACCAAGTCAAGACACGAGCATGACCTCTTTGGTTCATTGAAATTAAAATGAGTTTTAAAATCTCAGATCTAAAACTGATTGACACAAACGTGATGTTGCTGTTGAAGCTTCTCACTTGTCGGCTTAAATGTATTACTTTTATTATGTTATCAAGTCAATTAGAAAAGGGAGCAACAGACCTACTGTTATGTATGAGGCAGTTTTTCAGTCATGACTGCTGGATGCTACATGTGTAAAATGTAATTCTGTTTGTTTTTTGGTTTAGGTAAACTGTAGGAGCTCTACGTCAGTCAGTTCTGTTGCGCCGCCGTAACGGGCCCTGCAGCTGATTCACTGTCCTCGTCTGTTATGTGTAAAACCTCCTGAAACATGGAGAGGACGCGGCCGAAGTGAGAGCCCTCCCAGAACACCTTGCCACATCTGGTGCAGACATAGAAGAGCGGTATTCTCGGCAGGAGGGTGGGGGGCACGGTGTGGAGCTGTATGGGCGCCCCCCCGGGAAAGGTCAGGGTGTCGGGGTCCAGCCCCGAAAGGGGGGCCCAGCGACACTGAAGGGCATACCTGGGGAGTTCAGGGGTCGCGCAGGGGGTCAAGATATCATCACGCTTCTCCTCTTCCTGTCGATGGGACCTCTGTTGTGCGTGGTCAGTGTTGTCCTGGTCCTGCAGGAATCCTACAGGCAAAACACAACAATTTCATGACTTCTTAAAAAGTCAGAATTGAGTGAGGTTGGCCACAGTGAGGTTATAACGACCTTAACAAATGCATTACACACACGTTAACAGCAGGAGCAATGGTGTGTAGATACCTCGTCATACATTCTGTTCAGCACCATAAGGAGTCCAATAAAAATAATCTATTTTCCATGTTACTAGGTGAGTTTTCGTGTAGGCAGAGGTGTTTGACTGACCTTTCTGTTTAAGCATCCTGTCCATGTCCTCTCTGGGCACTGCCACATACTGATCACTGTTACATGCCTAGACAAACAGATGAAAATGGTCATTAGCAGCAGAGTTAAAAGAAATATTTTCAAGAGCTTTCAGTCATCAAAAAAAGAAAAAACTGTAAGTTGGTGTTTAGTTTTTCCAGTAATGACGTTTGTAACTTATCACCAGGGCATCTACTAGGAAAAACACATGTATTTCAATTTGTGCCACATTCTGTAGCTCTACCATGACCTACTACTATTTCCATTGCTAAGACAATGTAAAAGGTGCTAAAACCAAACGTGCTGATGACTTGATGATTTGCTGTGTTCACCAAAAACACCCATGGTCACAATATGTAACACAAATTGCAGCCTATTGAGACAAAGATGCAGAATATATAGATTATGGAGTATTTAGTATGATCACATCACAGTCACCAGTTGCTCCAATGCAACCAACTACACAAACTTGATCCTACTGGGGGACATTTATAATATAACTTTTTAAACATAGCTTTCCCACCATATTAGCTCTGGTTCTTGTACTGGTTCTGTTCTTGATTCTTGGAACCTGGGTGTGATCCAGCGAACCAGCCCACATTTCTACCTGTTATGAGCACAATGAAATCTGTGGAATATGACACACCCATTGATGTTGTCACGATTCGCACCTCAGGTAAAACGAAAACCTGCTATTTTTTGGTTCCAGCCAAGAACTGACTTTTGTGGACCGGACCGATTTATTTTTGGTCACAACCATGCTCTAAACGGTGCATGAACCAAAACAGAACCTGTTCTATGTTGGTAGAAAGGAGGTAAAAGTGTCAGACTTGTGCTAAAACCCAGTCTAAAGCAGGGTCGCAGAGCTTGATAACTTGTGTTGACCCATTCACACCTATGGCAAACAGACATTTTTCCCTGGTTGTTGTTTTGGTGTGAAAGGGCCTAAGTGTTACAGAAAGATCAGATCAGTGTGTGAGTGTGTGTGTGTGTGTGTAGAGGCAGCGTTTATGCCTCAGTAACGTTCACATGTCCGTGCCGTCCTACCCTTCTCCGCGGTAAAGGTCTCCCCTGGTGGGACATTAGTGACCTCTTGTTTGCCGGCCCCTAACGTGCACACACACACACTTGTCTGTAAGCCATCCTGACAGCATGTCAGTGCTAAAAGCCTTGTCAACACACCTGAGCTCCACCCAGCAAACAGCATTCCACTTAGAGGTGGGCTGTAAATCAAACCTGGGCTTCCAGACCTCACAAAAGCTTTAAGCTCGCTTAAAGCCAGTTTGTCTCTCTTTTTCCCCGGGAAAAGTTTAAGGAGGACTGCAAATCAGAAGCACACACCCACCCAAAGCAAAATTATGTCTTCTCCTCTGTGTGCACACGCAGAGCGGTGTTTGCCTCTGTGGTAACTGAGGCCAGGACAGGAGAAAGCGTCTAGACAGTGGAGGTGTGGGAATAGCAGAGGTGTCATCTCCTGTCTTGTCTGTGGGAAGAAAGCTCATCTTTCCCCCAGTACATTCTGTATTCTCATCTTTGTATTCTGCCTTAAACACAAACACACACAAAATTCACCACACAGACAAAACATTTAACAATTCTCGCAGGTTACACTACAGCGTACATAAACCACATGCATACAAATGCTCACACTGCACATACACATGGCTCACACATACGAGTGCAACGGCAGCCAGGAAAACAGACCCAGCTATTTGCTCAGCTCAAAGTTTCCCAGAGTTGAGCAAGCCAGAACCTGCTCTGAACTCTCAAGGCTAAGCCACGGACGGGCAGGCACACACGCACACCACCTCACACACACGCAACCTGGATGGAAATAATTCTATCCGTAATTAATCAAAACACGGCGAGTTACAAAGGCAAACATCCTGCAGAGATCTATTAGACAAATAAGTTGTGCAGAAAGTGAAATTACGCAAGTTGCAAAATGACAGCATGACAAATGCTTCAGTGATATAACACAGATTGTAATATTAACAGATTTACGGATAAAACACATTTGTGGACCGCATGGCTTTAAGTGCATTAAAAGTTTTCGTGGAAATGGACGTGACAAAATGAGCTCGGTCAGAGCGGAGAGAAATTATATTTGAATGAATACAGATGGTAGCTCTGTGCCTTCGTTTGAGATTGGAAACTGGGTTGGAGCGGATGATTTTGGTGACATTTTTTTTTTCTGTTTTTGGCTCGCTGCAGGACACCAAGACTCGATTTTTCCACACCGCCACTTAAGTGCTGGAGTTTTCAGGCACACGATGCACGAAGGTGTACAGGTGCCCTCTCTGCAGGCCATGCACGTCCAGACTGAAAGTACTGACAGACCAATTCAGATGCAGCATGTTTGCACAGGCAAAATATCATGTCTGTGATCTTTGAGAAACATAACATGTGGCTTCAGTCACCGAACTGTGTTCAGGTTGGTCAGCTGGAGTTTTTGAAGTTTTTACAGAACTGATGCCTGCAATCAATCCACAGTACCATGTTACTGATTGTGTGTTAAACGTGTCCGTCGGGTGCATGTGTCCTCTAACTGCAACTCATAAGCTTCATGATACTGAACATCTGAAAACATGGCAAATTATATGTCAGTAATGGCTTTAAGGTGGCGTCTCACCAGTTTTCTTCTTGCAGAGTAAGAGAGAAGAGCCTTAGGATTAAAATGCCACCAAAAATTAACATAACGTAAAGAACAAATCACTGTTGTTTTTATTTTCTTACATAAGATTTAGGCTGTTGCTGCATTTTCTTACTCCGTCTCTCCTTTGTTCTTTCTGTGTTTTTCAGGGAACCTCCACATTCTCACACTCCGTGTGGCCGTGCCAGAGAAAGAATGCTCCTTGCCGTGACAACAAAGGCTATCTAAAGTGTGATACTGTGTTTCAAAGGATGGGAGGTGGTGGAAAAAAAGAGGAGAGAAAGGGGGATAGTGGAGAGGAGGTAGGAAAGAGAGGGAGGAGGGGGGTGGGAGATTTTTCCCTAACGTGCTCAAACACTCCACACACTCACACTGCACTGGCTCTGTAGGCAGCTCCCATGGGAAAATCCTAGACCAATCTCAAAAGGCGGTGCTTTTTAGGACCGATGTAGGTCACATGGTTGGAGCAGCCAATTGGGCACTGGTGATTTGATTCAAATTGTGGTAAGTCAGGTAAGGGGCAGCGTGGGAACTGGAGAGAAGGGGGGGGGGGGGCAAGAACTGCACCATCGTTTCCCTTTGAAAAGTGGATAACAAGTCCAAGTAAAGGTTAAAAATATTTACTTCCACTGTCCAAGGTTGCTGTGGTCTAAAACATATACACAGCATATAAGAAAAGAACTGATTTTATTCCTAGAAACTACAGTATCCCTTTCCAAGGAGAGAAAAATAAAAACATACAACACCAGAGATTCATTGTTTGCTCCCATCATCCCATGTCTGGGACGTTCCGCCATCTTTGCTTCCCTGTCATTCTGTTAGGCAGATATAACATTTTTTTGTTGCCACTGTGAAATGATGTAGGTCCATTGTAAGCGGGATGGCATGCTGGACTGGAAAAAACAGCCTCATGCTACCATAGAAATGATGAGTAAGGAGAAGCCAACAGGCCCAAAGCACTGACTTTTTTCTCCGCTTTCCCACACAGCCCCAAGGTCGTTCTAGGTGGTTTGAACGCTTTCCAGCAGCGATAGACAATCTCATAAACGATTTTCACTGAGGGATGTAAAGCAAAAAAAAAAAAAAGAAAGAAAGAAAAAAATTTTTTGGCTGGAGAGAAGTAAAGAGAAAGGAGTGGAAACATCAAACTTCTTTTAGCACTGCACCACTGAAAAAAAGCTGACATCATTTCAATGTTAATCATTAAATCAAGTTGTTATCTTTGAGTGGAAAATAAAGCCAGTCATGAGTCTGAAATGTACCAGGAACCGAAGAGGTGAGAGCGGGTCACGAAATCAAGGGTTTCAACTGGATCATCATTTCACTTAACTGATAAGACTGTTTCTGAAAAACATAAATTCATTACAAATCACCCCTTCTCTTTGCCAGTATTCCTTCACTTTGCTAGGGGTGAAAATCAATAATTTTTAGTATCCCTCACAGCTGATTTTAAGGTTGTTAGTTAACCGCAACCACACTCCTCATGTCGAAAACTAAACGATAAGATGAGGGTACATGGGTAAATTATTTAGTTAAATTCAGATGGGCTGTCAGACTTCACTTAAAAAAATCTGATTACTTAAACATTATATTAAGTAAATTGTATAATGTAATAGATAGAGAATGGATTCTGTGAGAAAGCAGTGAAAAATACACTTATTAGATTACATGTCCAGTTTAAAGTAGTGATTTGTCTAGAAAACACATTAACTCAATAGATGATGAGTGCAATCAAGCTTGTCTACAGCCAAGTAAAAACTCTCTAGCTCCTCATCATATTACAATTATAATTGTGCTGCAGTTTATTAGCACATTTTCTTCCCGTATATACTGTATCCAAACACCTCGAGCAGGGGTCAGTTTTCTGCCGCAGCAGGGCCGTGAGGGAAACACTGCAGCGACCTACTAAATGTACTTTCCCACAGTATCCTGAGGGTGTCTGGCCAGTGTCTCAGTCCAACAGTCTGAGGTAATTACCAGCTCTGTTAACTAACCACTACCACCTGACAGACAACCTGAACTTGGACCACAGCAGAGCCTGTCTGGGCTTGACATCACACACACCTTCTTCTGACTCACCTCGCTCGCACACATGTACAAACATACGCGCTCACACACACTGCGAAGGTATGCAGAGGATGTAAAAAACTCACACACACACACACATGTACACACACACACTCCCTTCACTGACTCATGTTGCACCCACTCATTTCACCTGCGTGAAATACAAATTATAGAAGTCATGTTATTTCCTTCCTGATTTTCCAGTGGATACAAATCATCCAGTTGTTTTGAAAGTGAAAGCTTTTTTGGCGAGGTCAAGGTTGTGAATATATGCCGTGTGTGAAGACAATATGGACGGCGATGTGCATGAAGAAGATATTACAAATCTATCGAGCATATTTGCAAATCTGCCAAGACAGATGTGCTGTGTTTTCTACTGTATATCAAGTTGCTTTATTTTCCCAGTTCTGTTTGATTGCTCTTTGTGCTCCCCCTCAGTCAATTCTCTACGGGTTGAGGGGGTGTGACCCCGTTCACCAGCATCCATTTCTTTTTGGCAATAACATCCATGAATAATGTCTCCTCCGAGCAGTAATTTTTTTGTCTTTTTTCTTTGAACCAGCAGATTAAGAGTTCAAACCGCTTTCTTTCACTTTCTGTTTTTTAAATTAAGCAGCCTTTTACCCTGGAAAAACCTATTTATGCTTTAGTCTCTGCTCATTCAAACCATCCATGTCCTAAATATATGAAATGCAGCATCTACAATGTACGACTGAAAGTCATTAAAATGGTCGTATTATTTTTTGTCAGACACTTACAGAGGCTTTTACATATGAATATACACTATTATAGGTTGTCTTCAGTTTTGATTACTAATGCCCATGTTTAAGTTGATACGAAGCATGGTTTTTGTATGTAGGCAACATTACATGACTGGGAAATCTATTATGTTGATTGAATGATGTTTTATATTAGGAGTGGTAATAAATCATCAGTAGTGAGACAAGATGAGGCTCCACCATGACTGTTAATTGCCCTGCATAGTTTCTGCACGTTTTTAAACTTTTCCAATTTCATGCATTACTTGTTTCCTCTCCCCTTTCCTTCATTCTCTTTAACTCTTGCTCAAGCTCTTTTTGTTTCTCTCTCCTGTCAACTTTGTTTTCCACTTTCGGCTATTTTCTCACCCTCCGCTTGGTCTCAACATTTCTGCCTTTTCTTCCCTCCCTCCTTTGCTCCCTTAGTCCCTCTTTATTGGAGCTCACTAAAAGGGGTAATGAAGAAGATAATAGTCTAGAGTCTCGCAGATAACAGTCTAGCCGTCACACAAATAGCACTAATGCTTTCCCTTGGCTTGGCACAGCCAGTTCATTCCGTTTTTTACCCACTCAACCTTCAACCTTAACCTCTATCGTTCCCTCTCTCCAGTTGAACCTATGTCTTCTCTCTTGTTCTGTGTCTTGCTTGGAGCTCCGTCTACCCCCTTCCAGTGTTCCCTTCAATCTCCCTCTCTCCTTCCCCTCTGGTTGTCTCTCACCTCTAACCTCTTTCTTTCTTTCCTCCTCCAAGTACTCTTTTTTTCCCCTCCTCTTTCTCTCTTCAGACGCCAGATAGCTGGGGCCGGTCTAAGCCAAACAGCTCAGGAAAACAACGTGCTGAAAAGGTCCATTGACAATGCTGCTCACTGGGCAATGGGGTTTGAAGAGGGATAAAAACAGCTCATCTAAAAAACATAAAAAGCTGGATTAAACCACCAACCAGCCTCTATTGATATGTTGCTTTTTTATGGGTTAAAATTAAAACAACCAGACTAAACAAGTTTGAGGGACAATGTGAAGGGTGGCACATGACATTCATCACTTGCCCTACTGTGTTTTTCAACTGTAGTATTAGTTAACTCCCATGTCAGTGTTAGTATATCACAACTGAAAGATCTATTGTGTTCAGACATTCAGCCTCTAAACATGATGCCTAAGAGCTACAGCGGCTGGTGTGAAGGTGAAGCTGTTAGTCCAACGACTGATTAACTGATTGACAGAAAATGAATCTGCAAGAATTAATAATTGATTGATCATTTCAAGCAAAAATTGGCAAACATTTTTTAGATGTACAGTATCTCCTGTTTGTTTTTGTCTTTTAGGAATGTAAACTGCACATCTTTTTAAAATGTTGGTTAAAAAACAAACTATGTTTAGACGTCATCTGTGACTTGAGGAAATTATCTGACATTTCATATGTGAAATTAACCGATAATAAAAATAACTGAATTTAAAAACATCCCATGGATCCTGGATCTCTTTCAGGATCCTTGATACGTAGCTTCTCTCTTTCATGTACGGTTATGAAATACAGAAAAAGTGAAAATAAAACATCGGCATTCTGTTACAACCTCATTCAAAATCACACTTACATTTGTAGTAGGGAAGCTGTACTTTTTTGAATGCTAACAAATTAGTTGTTGTTTAAATATGTTAGCAGGTGCAAGCAAGTAAAAGATACTCCATTTAAAACCACTGAAAAAAAGACTGTGCTAATGTAAAAAAGCAGCTGGATTTGAGCATAATTCTGGTTTGACTGAAAAATAAATAGATAACACCTGCTTGTAGTTTTATATATGAAACAAAATCGTTGGATTATTATCACAACCTATTAACAAGGTTCAACTGAGAGACAACGCTGCATGTTCAGCTGCATAAGGTTGGGGAAACCCTGAGGCCCTTCTCTGCCGGTTTGCTTTGGGGAAAAAAACAATTGTTGAAGAGGCAAATGGCGGGTTTTGTGGTGCTGTCATATGTGCAATAAAGACATATACAGCATCCATACAACTGTCAGTTAACATTTGTCTTCATGAGACAGACCTGTTCCCCCCTCCTTTTGTCTCTGCAGTGTGACGTGTGCACGTGCTTACACACTAAAACTGTCTAAATATGCTCATTTTTCCCATGCCTTCATTGCACTCATTCAACCCCGTGTTACGACATCCACTGCTTTCCTCGACATGCGCTAACAGTTCTCAAACTGTCACTACACCCACACACAGCCCAAACAGAAATTCCACCCACTCGACCTGAATCCATCAACCTGAACTACATCTGCGCACACACACACACACACGAAAACAGACAGTCCCGTCATGGGAGAGCCACCGACAGATTCCTTTGCTCAGTGTTTATCGCTGCTGGCGCATATTTCCCCCCCTCTTCACCTCTTCTCTCAGTTTTCCCTCTTTCTCATCTCCTCCTGATGTAGAGGCACGCAGGGAATGTTATTGTAATGCAGAGTGAATCATCCAGGACTGTAAATATTGACAGTGGTGGCTGCTGCCGCTGCAGGTCTGGTCTGTTCTATCCTGAAGAGCTGAGAGAGAAAAGAGAGGAAGTGACTCTCCCACACGGCTTCTTGACAGACAAGGTGTTGGTGTTGGCATCGGGGTGGAGTAGCAGCAAAATCATTTTACATGCCGGCCGGCTGGCCTGTGTGTTCACTGGCTTGAAAGTCGAATGCCTGTGTAACCAGATGTGGGAGCAACAAACACACGGCAGTGGATCGTGTGCTGTCACAGTGGGACTGAAGAAAAGGCCACAAGGTTAGACTTTGGTGAAAATGACCGAGACTCACACATAGTTTCAAACACTAGTGATTTCCCTTGACTTCAGTGTACCAGCAGTGATCCTAGTAAATCAAACCCTCCATTCTTTCTGCTTTTATGAGGGTTTTTATAGTTTTGGTTAGTCTCAAAGTTTTTTTCAACCTCATCTGCTGCATTGTTGTGGAAAACCAGAACATCTCATGTCTCTCCACCTCTGCTTTTCTTCTGTGGTAGTGGTAGAAATATGGTCTCCCATTCTGGTGCAATCAGATGAACAAGTCAGCAGACTTAGTGAGATAATTTCATCCTTTGCGTAGACATTTATCACATCATCATGCACATAATATTCAGATACAGCAGCAACAGCCCAAGCGTGATTTATAATTAGCATGTGTCCATGTAGCCACAAGGGTCCATGTGATGTAAATCTGGTTATCTTGTCATGTCCGTGAGGACATCTAATGTAAAATACACAGAACTCTGCATCCATTTTTGGACTCTATCCACCAGCCTTAGATCATCAGCTAAAAGCCAGTATGCAAACAGTGTCCCAGAGTGGACACTGGTGTGTGTGTATGTGCACCATGGCAATGGATTTGGTATCAAGAATTGTGGTATTTCAAATGGTGCCAGTATTAGTATCGTGATATCCCCGGTGCACACCCACAAGGCTAGTCTTCAGCTCAGTACAAAGGATTGCAAGCTGGTGTTAAGATGTGATTTTATTGCGACCGCAAATGACCAACTGGCCCATGAGACAACAGAGTGAGATGCTGTGCAAGATAGTAACATCATTACTGCTTCAAAGTGTTATCAAACTCGGACCACTGCTGAGCTCATGGAGCTACACAGACGCACATATGTGTCTCTCTGAGTCATCACATGTATTATCAGGACACGCACACACACACACACACAATTTGCAGTGGACAGGCTATGGGAGGGTGAGATAACAGCAAATAAAAGAGGGAAGGGGCTTAGGGTTAAGTGGCAGTAATGATGGTGGATAAGGCATCTGTGTGTCTGTGTGTGTGAGTTCAGACTCACTTCAAAGTGTCTCTGGGAGCCTTGTTCATGTCAACAGGAGACACAGGAGAGGGACACAACATTAGAAAAGCAGAGGTGGGGAGGTAAAAAGGGAGATGGGGTGGGGGTGGGGGTAAAAAGGAAGCGGTACATGATGGTGAACAAAGACTGAAGGGAAAGAGAGGACTGAGGTGGAGGAGGGTAAGGGAGGGTTAAGGAGAAGTGGGTCGGAGGTGAGAGGTTGGGGTATTCGGGGGAGAAGAGGAGGGGGGCCTGACGGTGAAGGGGTTCACCTCTAGTGTGAATGCAGTGAGGTAAGACCAAAAGAAAGGACGATTGGAGAGAGTTCCTGTGTCATACACCCTCTTTAATCCCACCCTTCCTTCCCTCCCTCCTCCCCTGTCCTTCCCCTCCTCCACCGCTGCTCCCTCTCGACCCGGCCCAGCAAATTCCCTAGGGCCAGGGGCAGTCCTCAGTCTCCAGTGACACAGTAATTAGAAGTGTGGGAACTAGATCGTCCCTCTTTCTGAGCCCCACACTCCCTCGCACCCCTCCCTCGCTTGCTTGCTCCTCCTTTACATGACCCCCCCACCCCTCTCAGCCATCACCCCCAAACCAGCTCCCAGCCCCAACCCTTGCCCAGCACTTCCTTTGCCACCTCTCGTTTTGCACCCCACACCTCATTTTTGATCTCAGGAAGTGAGCTATCTACCCTCAGAAAAGTCTCCAGATGGGCGCAGGGCAGTTTATGTCCCGCTAAAGGCCGACCCTGACCTTATATTAAAATCAAAGTATCTGCAACTTTCATCACCCATATCTGATGATACATACCTTTAAACACATACAATTGAATTTAAGTGACTATTTTAAGGATAATGAGGTGTGATATCACCTACTGGCAGATTCAATTAAAAAAAACATGTCAGTGAGAAACCCATGCTGACCCTAATCCCCACGGGCCACCTGTGATGTTCATGGGAGCCACACATCACACACACTCACATATGCACACACTCAACCTCATACCCCTTCATTCACCCCACCCCTCCACTCCACCTACCCCACCTCACCCCCCGCCTCCCCACAGCCCCAGAGTCCCCTATCTCTTGAACAAACGCTGTCTCTCAGCTCTCTCCAAGCCCACCACCACCAACGCCGCCCGCCCCATTGCTATCTCCTTTGGCGATAACCATGGGAACAACAGCACTGTGAACGGAGCCACCAGTTGACCAAAATAGACAGCAGGAAAATGGAAAGAAGAAAAGGGCTCCCTCTGCGTCCAAGGAGGCCTGTGTGTGTGTGTGTGTGTATGCATGTGTGTGTGTGCGTGGGGAGGTCCATGGGATCATCCGAACAGACAGTACTCAGGCACTCCAGTCCTCTCTGGTTTCACGGCAACAAGGGGAGGCGACAGGGGTGGCAGTTGCTGATAATTCGTGTGTGGACCACGCGGCTTTTGGTTTGAGGTAATGGGATGCCAAAAGCTCTCCTCTACACACATATCGCTTTTAACAGTCCCTACACTTAGTAGATGGCAGTGTCCACGCAAAAGCCAGATACACCCTGAACCACAAACACCCACCAAACTGCACACCGGTACGACACCATCACCGCCCAGTCACCGCAACCACGCACCTCCAGAGCTCACGTGCAAACTGAGTATTCAGACTGAAAGTTTGTAAGTTCAAGATTGAGATGACTGGAATGGTTGGCATTCAAAAACACAGACATGGTGGTGCAAGACTTCTCCCAACCAACACAAGGCTCAAGCACTGATGCATGAAATTAATGAAAAAAAAATCAAATCAACTATAGTGCCCTTTAATGATAGTAAATCATGGTTGTAATATGTCAGAATACATACTTTTTGCCTTTAAAAAAATCATTCATCATCACGTTGCATTTAATTTTGCAACTGACCTGTCTTCTCTTTGAAACTATGAAACACATGGTAGCTCTGCTTTATGATTAAGATTATTATCTTTTTATTATCTGTATTTAGAAACCAGTTGATTTGTTGAGCCTTACTGATGGGCCCTTGGTCATAGAAAATGGCCATCAGAGATGCTTGATTCCTCCGCAACCATCACAGCTGAGATATAAAACTTATATAAAGATCCAACAGAATTTTTTTTTTTAAAAGAAGAAAAATACCATAGCTGACCCTATGTCCGCAAGCAATGCTGCTGGTCACCAAGTACACAAAAATACATACATATAAACACAAACACGCTTCTCAGACTTCATGTCGCCCAGGTTAAAATGCTAAGTGCAGTTCCTATGAGAAACATTAGGCGCTGGTTTTCCTTGGCACTGAAAGAGGAGGAGGAAATGGGGAAAAGGCATAAGTTCGCATCATCATAACTTTTTTTTTTTACCTTCTGTGGGTCTAATTTTCCATTCCATTTATATCCTGCATGTCTCAGTAGCAGCTTATTAGTCCAATCTTGGCTTCTGCTCTTATTTTATCTTCTTTAACTCTCCTCCAAACTTATAGTATTTTTCTATACTTCAATTATTTCTGTCTGATTTCTTCTTCTTTTCCCTCATTTGTTGATACTCTAAACTGCACCAACCTCATATCTATTTCAGTATTGCTCATTTTTTCTCCTTCTTTCCTTCCTTCCTTGTCATATCTCACATCTCTTCTCTGTACTCTCTCCTTGCTCCATCCTCTTCTTTCTGATTTCTATCAATCCATCTACACTGCCCTCCACCCCCACCCCTTTGCTCTTTTAGGCCTTTCCCAGGCCAAGCAGCCTGACCTCTCCAGCCTTCTACCTCTTTGCTCCTTGGGGGTGGGGGTATCTGCCTGTGACCATTCCCACCCTGCAAAAAACTTTCACTTTAATCTGACTCTGTGGGTAACAGAGGAGAAAGAGAGAACAAAACAGAGAAAAATGTGTGTGTGTATGTGTGTGCCCGGCAAGCCTGGAGCTCCCAAAGCAAACAGACTTCCTAACCTCCTGATAGCATCATCTGCGCAAACTGCAGGCTTTGGGAAGAACCACTGCAAGACATGGATTGAAGGTTTAAGGCCAAGCTTGTCTCGCATTCCTGAGGAGACCTACACACGCGATACAAGCAGCAGACGTGAACTGATCAGACATTTAAAGAATGTTCACAGAGCACAGACCTACACTAACTGTGAGAACACATGATCTCCATGATGACATTCACAGATTTACCACGAGAGACAAAAAACAGCAATACATCACGGGAGGAATCAGCTTCCAAACACAACATACATGCATGCACACACACAAAGTACAGTGGTGGATCCAAACCACAGACTATGTGGGGGTTACCATCTATTCTCTGTCTCCATGAGTTTTAAATTTGGTATTGACTTACAACTCGTTCTACTCGAACTGCCTCACTCACACACACAAGCTTGCACTAACACAGGTGCACATACACAGGGTGTAGAGAGAAAAACCAACTCAGCCACAACGGATGGGGCTATTGTTGTAAGATATATGGGTCAGTGGTTCCCAGTCTCGTCGGTTTCTCTCTTATCCAGCTGCAGTAACCACATTCACATGACACTGAGAATTAAATCATGTTGATCGATGGCTAGAACTAAAACCTGCAAGGCTCTGGTTCCGTGGACCCAGGATCACGAGGAGTGCTGTCTGGCACATTTAACAAATATGAAAAGTCTTGATTTTTAGTTCCATATTCCATAGACAATTCCACCTTTTATAACTCCAACAGAACTCATCAGACATCTTTTTCAGTTTAATATATCTTAGCAATCCTGAAACTCTATAAACAGAACCCAGGAAGACACCTTCAGCCACAGAATTTCAATACCTACTCTTGTGTGACTATGGCTTAGAGACAACCAGACCCACACACATTCATCACCTTGAGAGAGGCAGCAATCATGAGCTGAAGGTGGCTAAAAATTATGCAGTCGGTAACCTAACATTAGCAAAACACAGCATGGAAGGATAATATGATTTATACAAGACTTCCCACCTCATGCCATGGGGATGCCGTTACTGTAAAAGCGCAGACCTGCCAGACAAAGTATCTTTTCCTGTTTCGTGTCTAAAGTCTACCCCTAGGCTTATGGTGGCCTAAACATGTGAAATAAGCCACTACATACAACCCTGGCTTTGACTTCTAATTTTCTGCAGTCTTGAGTTTGATGCAGTTTATGCAGTCACGGTTGTGTCTCTCTCTGGACTACAAACTTCATATTAAATTTGGAAGAATGATGACTACGGTGAGTAAAGCAGTGCTTGAAATCAGTAGTAAACACAAGACTGGCTCCATATTAGCCAGCCTGTTAAGTTGTTGCCATCTACAGAACGGGCGCCAACCCTCATGTTCTTAGCCTAATCATACAATCAGGTTATTCTACCTCCTGGAAATCGCCTTAATCAGATCACACCTAACACTTCAAATGGATTGTAGACAAAAAGCTCAAAGACTCATTTGTAATATCATATGTGGCTGCCTCAAACATGACTGCATGTGGAGGAGTTACCGAGCTGCTACAGAGTGGGCCCGTGTGCCACAGGTTGTGATAACCGCCAACCCCCAACCTCTCAGCCCTTTCTGCTGGCGGGTATTGCCAGCACAGCTGACAAGAGTTCTTTATCATCCCTAGCTGTGAAGTGAACTCGGATGGTTCGCCATGGTGCTTGTGGCGTCCAGGGTGTGGGAGAATGATGCTTGTGATTCACTGTGCAAGACCCAAGATCACATTTCACTATCGCAAGGGAAACCATTATACCATGACCACAGACACAAAGACAGTCATACCAACAGTATCTGGAGGAAAGCTTACATTGTTGGGGCTAGTTCTCAAACATTTTGTAAAGTTACGATCTGATTTCCTTTATGGGGGGGTGAAAAACACAAAGAAATCTAGACAACAATTTGGATGCATGCACTGTAAGAAAACAAACTTAACCCAACTACAAGTAAATATTTTCAAATGTCTGATCAGTACAACTTTGACTACTTTTGCAGCTGGTTTCATATAGTTAAGCTCTCATCATGCCCTTATTGTGTTTAGCCTGACCTGTACTAAGAGAAATGCGTAACGGAGTTATACAACAAGTGAACAATAATACTTTTAATGGCTAAACTCATCTGCTTTCACCAACGGTGCTGTTGTCATTAGCTGACCCAAGCTTTGTTATTATACTGCAAAATTCTGCCTCATAGGAGACTATTTAGAAGCAGAGGGCAATCAGTCAAGAACAGCACAGTCTGGCTGCAGCTACTATGCTCACCCCAAAACATATGAAACTTCTCTTTCTGTGTGTATGTTTGAGGAAGGCATCGTGGTGGTTCCCTCTCCTGAGCAGCAGGGAAAGTAGACCCTCTCACGTGTGCCTCTCCCGGCTTCCCCACACTCCCACCATGAGCCAACAACGCGGTCAGACGGGGAGCGAGAGAGACACACACACACACACACACACTGCATTAATGTGCGCTCTCTCTCTCTCTCTCTCTCTCCCTCACACACACACACACACACGCACACACTCAGACCACACAGTGTGGTTTCTCCTCTGGAGGAACATAAACAAGGGCTGTCTGTCTGCAGAGCAGGAGAGCTGGATTCTCTGACATCACCACCCAGCAGGGTAACACTGCTCTGCCCATCAAAACCCTTCCACTGGCAGAAGCTACTTTTACACACAAAAACACATGTGAATGATTTATGCACGTCCACATTTTCACAGGAAATGTGCTATATACACAACACACTTGCTCAAAGTGGCATTTTCGAGCTATTTTCTCTCCTGGCATTTTACTTTGCAGTTCTTTCTCGACGCTCAAATTTAACTCACAGACATCATCTTCCTCTG
Organism: Lates japonicus; assembly: GCA_033238685.1. Lineage (NCBI taxonomy): Eukaryota > Metazoa > Chordata > Actinopteri > Centropomidae > Lates > Lates japonicus. Next base: position 3,579,082 of record BRZM01000021.1, on the reverse strand, counting down.
CACGTCCTCGGTTTTCTCACTCTGCATCCCCATAATTTCGCAAATTTCTCATTCTCTCATATATCTGTGCTGCCGGTACATCCGCAGTGTCAGGCCACACGTGAACCCACAGCAACAGAGGGCGACGTGTGATGAAACAAACCTAAGTATAACCAATGAATATAAAGAATAAACTATGTAAGCCTGAAGCTTTGTTTTGTGTGTGTGTGTGTGTGGGTGTGTGTGTGTGTGTGGGTGTGGGGGACATGGGAAATTACGCACTACTTCATTGTATTGGTGTTTGGAGGAAAAGCCCTATTGAAGCTCTCCCTCCTTCCTTCTCACCTCTCTTCCTCCCTCTCCAACTCTCTCCTCCCTTTTCCATCCCTCCATCACTTCCTGCCTCGTCTCTCTCCTCTTTGCCATCCCCCTCCCACCCCCCCACCTCCTTGCGATTTCCCCTCTTATTCCACCTTCTTTCCTCCCCTCTCTCTGTGTCAACACATATTAACATCATGTTTTGCGGTTTCTCTCCCCTCTCTTTTTTCCTCCTCTCAGTTTCTCTCAGGCTTTTGGGGAAAGCAGGGGCAGGAAGCAGCATGGCTCTCAGACAATGGAACACATCAAAAAGCAGCACCAGCCTCACCAACTTCACACACACTCACACACACACACACACACAGAGCAGATGACGGAACTACAGCTGCCAACTGGATTCTCACTTAGCTAATCAGAAACGGAGAGTGAGACTGGGAGTGGAGCTGAGCAGGGAGGCAGGGTGAGAACAGTGGGTGAGGGAGAACAGGGGAGATGGAGAGGGCCACGCAGAGGGTGAGAAGGAGAAACAGATAAAGAGGAGGATCGAAAGAAAGAAATGTTGGGGACCAATAAAGGTACTGGGGGATTAGAGAGGGTGAATCCCACAACTGAGAGTTCTTTTTGCTGCAATAATGTGTTACTGTTATATTTTGCTAACTGTCCCTTATGTGTGTGTGTAAGAGGCTGCATTATTGTGGTAGCCATTCAAGTCCATTATGCATGATGAGTACCTGCCAGGGCAGCGGGTGGAAGGTTACCCGGTAGCTAAATCTCCTCTTTTTTTTTGTACATGGTCCCTGACAAATAAATGTGATGTTTAAATTTTTGTGATCAGTGATATAAAAATAATAACATCTCCCACAGTGTGTTTAAAGGAAAATATGTATTGGCCATGCATATACAGCGCAAGAAAAGGAAGAAACCAAACGGGAAACAACAGAGGTAAGGCAAATAGAGATGGAATAAGAGAGAACGAAGGAGAGGAAGACGGTAAAAAGAGAGAGAAATACTCAATCATGTCGATACTGTTGCAGGGAAATTTTACAGTTATGTTGAAAAATTGGTTGTTTGAACATATGAATACCCCCATTTTCCCAGTTTTTTAAATTTGAAGTCAGTGAATAACTTTTAATTAACACAACTTTCCATTTTTTTGTTCCAGTTCAATTTCCAGTAACAGAAGTCAATGATGCCTTAGTTAATGCAAACAATTCCTACAGGTGAACCAAATGGCTGATTACTTACTAACCTGTCTGTACAAAACGTTACCCTCTGATTCATTATCAGGACAATACTGTGCTTTTTCATATCCTCCTCATCTACTTCTGTATATTTCTGTCTACCTCTGTATATGCTATCGAAATATACATAATATATATCATCTACTTTTGTTTACTGCTATCAGAATGAGTGAAACAGACTGGTTGTGAAGAGAGTTCGGCATCCACGTTAGGAGAAAAAGAAGACCAGATGGTGGCTTCATGTGATGGAAGACCAGCACTTTATCGAACTTAAACACCATGGAGCTGGTTTGTGATGAACTGGACAGAAAGTGAAAGCAAAGCCACCTCAAGTGCAACATTTAGTAGAATTTCTTTTTCAAATCTTTTAACTAATCTGTTCTGTGCTTCAATTTCAAAGTACGGAGACTGAAGGTGTTCTAAACAAAAACATTTAACCACAGAGGTAGTGAAGACCATTCCGACAAACACAGATGTGTACACACACTGTCCTCGAAATCTATATTAATTCCTCAGTCTCTCTGTGATTGCTTTCTTTTCTGTTTCAATATACAGATTACATAGCACAGGTGTTCACACTGAGCTATTTCTGTCTGTGGTTTCGAGACAACTTCACGGCTATAAAAGGTATCTGATTGACAGGCAGATGTCCCTGGTTTATCTAGGCTAATAACTGAATCTCTTGGTCTTAAAACACAAATAGAATATAAACGTAAAATAAGTCAATGTCAACACCTGCACTGTGTGATCAGCTCTTCTTATAGGCGTAGGCATCTGAGGGACAGGGCTCTGAGCTGCAGAAGAGTTGGCATCTTGTAACATTATTATCATCCCAAATTATAGTGAAACCAATAAACAACATATAAAACATTCATCACCCCTCAGCAGCATTTGAGCAACTATAAATTCCACACATATACACACACAATACACAGATACGATCATGCATGCCAGCGCACACAGGTGTCATTGCAATACTATATGCTTATCCTGGGGCCAACCTGACTGTGGGAAGAGAGCAGGCATGATCTCTTAGAGCCAGGCCTGGTGGTGATGGCTCGTAACCTCCCTTATCTATCCATTTGTGTATCTGCTATTGTCCAATGCCATGAGACAGCCATGAGAATCAAAATGAGTCAGGGACACTGAAGACAAATCCGCGGGTTACAAGCTCAGGTTTTTATGAGGAATTTTCACACCACAAACTAATGTGTCGTAATATCACATAATAAATGTGACTGATATTTACCCTGCGTGAAACTGTGACCATTGATGCCAGAATATTTTCATACTTCTGATGAATAATGACAACGTCCCTGGGCGTAAGTGAAAGCAATATTTGGTCATCTTGCCTTTCACTCATTCATAAACTCGCATGTTGGAATGACACAACAATTACCAATGGCTTTTCCTGATCTGGCTCCCCTGCAGAAAGACAGACAGAGAGAGACAGACATGCGATAAGCCCCAGGAAAATAAAACAGACAAAAGAGCGGACGTCTGGGCTGCCCATCACTCACTCATAACTGCACCCACTAACTATGTGCATGTGTGATACGCCAGAGAGAGCGGGAGTGACCTGTGTTATGTGTGAGCAGTACTTTCTCCCAGTGTGAGTGTGTGTGTGTGTGTGTTCACCTTTAGCACTTTTAGCAACTCTGTGTGTGTGTGTGTGTGTGTGTGTGTGTGTGTGTGTGTGCAGTAAGAGGGAGGCCCATGACCCTCGCCACACACAGTGGGAAATATTTGGGATGGTTTCCCTGGAATGTCTTAAGCGTGCCTATGGAATGCCCCCCCTCCCTCTGTCGCCTCCCCCTCCCCCTCTCTTGTTGTCGCTCCCTCTGCTCTCGGAGGAGAGTGGGAAGGGAGGAGAGTGGGAAAATAAGCGGGGCGATGCAAATTCGACTCCTGTTTTGTCACCCGCAGGCGGTGCATGCACAGAATGTCAGGTAAAACCACACACTGCTCAAACACACTTACAAACACTGGAATGTGACAATTTCTTGGTTTGTTAGGCCTGGCTGTCACAGGTGTATGTTGTGCTCATCTATGACAGCTGCATGCATATTTAAAATGAGCGACTGATATGACCTGAAATGTCCAGACCATATACATCTATCTCGTAGTATCTTGTTTTCTGAGCTTCAACACATACAGACTTGTCCTGACAGTGAATAACTCAATCATATGCTCCACGTGGACAAATATCAGCGCATGTTCACACACACAGCCAGCGAAGGTAACTTTAAACGTGTCTAAACCTCACACATTCCTCCTGTTTCTTAGCCCGCAGCTCACTTTTGTAGATCAAAAAGGACAGACAAGCCTTTCTATCACCTCACCCTCTTCACCCCTCCTCTTCCCTTCAATGCCACACCTTTCTCAGACGCTCTCTCTTCCTCTCCTCTTCCTCACTCGACAAACACTCATCTCCATAACTTGAACACAAACCTCCCCCTCACACAGTCTCTGTATTACCGTTTCAACTAATCCATATTACTTTTATTTTCTCCCATCTCTGACTCACTTGCTCTTCTTAATTTTCTTTTGCAGCCATTTTCCCTCTCTGTCTTTTTCCCTCCTGCCATTACCTCTGTTCTCACTTCACTGCCCCCCTTTCCTCCCCCTAACCCACCTTCTCTCCCACCTCCCTCTCACAGTGTGGCAGTTCCTGTTGCTCTCTTGTTTTCACTTCCCCAATGGTCACAGTGCGTGGGAACCAGCGTTTCTGCTGCAGTATTGTCTACGACTGAGTCTGAGCGTGTGTGTGTATGTGTGTGCTTCTGTGACCAAGTTGGTGTGCTCTCAAGTGCTGTATGTCACCAATGTATTTGTGTGAAGGTGCTGATATGTGACTGTGCGTGTGTGTTTGATGGTGTCATTATGTGCTTGTCAGTTTTGGGTTTTGACTGTGTATACGTATAACTGTATATGTGTGAGTGTAGTGTATGTGTTTGGTTGGTTTTCATGTCTATCCTACTCAGGCAATCTCTCCTATCTCAACATGTCTATAAAAAGGCCAGTATGGGACATCTGATGGAACTGTACAATAACGGAAGTGTGTGTGTGTGTGTGTGTGTGTGTGTGTGTGTGTGTGTGTGTGTGTGTGTGTGTGTATGAGAGTATAGACACAGCAGGCATTAGTGGTGGGATAGGATATAGCTGAATAAAGGAAACTGTGATGGACTAACTGTGATGGACGCTTTATGTCTCTTAATATATTTTTGAGGCATTTGAGGTTAAAAATGTTTGTGTATACACTATCAATAAATGGTTATTTCAAAATAAACCCATTATTTGGGGTGAAGCCAGTATGTTTATTCTGAATCAATATTAAACACATCTGACCAGCATGTTCATATCCTGTAGTTTTCATTTTGTGACAGAGGGTGTATATTCTCCTCAGCTGAAAAATTACAAAGTGTAATAAAAATGCAGCCATGTAATTGTTTTGAACATTTACATATTATGATGACTGGGGAGCCAATTCAGGTTTACCATTTTCTATCACATTACTGGTTAAAAAGATATGTACAGGGCAATAAAAAAGCAAGAGTAGGTTACACAGTATTTGTAGAAAAAACATGAACCAATGACACACACAGTGCTTACAGGGCCGTTTATTTGGCTAAATAAATACACTTTCAGTTTAATTGTAAAATAATAAAATGATTCTGTTTTCTGGAGCTAGGTTTTCTCCGGGTCACACTGATAATCTATTTGCAGATAAAAGGCACGCCGAACACGTTGTGACATTTTCAATCATAAAAGTCATGCTTTTCCCATTTTTCAACACTTATACATTTGTACAAGTATGCAGATGGGGACCCACCCACACAAAACCCTCCTACATCTCCCCTTCCTCTTGGGGTCTCCATGGTGGACACATTCTGTCTTCTAAAATCTGTGTGGCTATTGATACACGAGACAAACATTAACCCCTTTCACCACACAATGTATGTGGATTAATCTCCTCTTCTCTGTCCTTTTTCCTCTTTTTAACTTCTCTTCCCTCATGACATTCTTCGGTGGTGTAGAATTGCACTTGCGGGGAGAATCCTGAAGAGACAAGGGAGAGAAACCTTCCGAATCCTGCTAATCACAGAGCTTTACAATCAGATAACAAAGGGTTAACCCGCTTGGGTGGGCCGTGAAGCCCCAAAAATTGAAACACTCTCTCTGTCTCACTCACTCATTCATTCACTCAACAAAAATCATGTCTACCTTTATTTGGTGGTAACCTATTATTCTACTTTTTCAGTGAAATATAACTAAATAGATAACAATTACATTTAATATGTACTACATGTATTAACCTGCATCTTTAAGATAAATGCTTGAATATACTCATTTATTTTTTTATTCTTAAATTCTAGAAATTACACTTTCAGATGATAATGTTGAAAATATTTGATTCAGAAATTATTGAGGATCAATTGCAAAGGCAAAGCCAGGTCTTTTCAGTTGTCAGTTTCATTCATCTTTTTAAACGGTGGTGGGATAAGAGTTTTCTCAGGTCTGCTACCTGAAGTATATAAACTGATGGAAAGATCGACTGGGGGATTGCTACTAGTGTGATTTTAGGGTCACATTGGCCTCCCTTTGGTCATAATATATCAAAGCGACTTCCCTTGAAGGTGGCGTCAGGAGTCCCAATAAATAGGGAAGGTAGCCATGTGACCATTTGGCCACTGGCTGTTTCGAACAAATTTTTTTGGTGTGTGTGTGTCTACGTGTGTGTTTGTGTCATCATCATATCACCACACAGACAGGAGGTAGCATCAAGGTGGTCCAGGTTTTAAACATTTTGCATCTGACACAAATGCACCCAGGGGTGTATCTTGACACATTGAAGGCCCCCTACCAGGAGGATGCCAGAACACCCAGGTTTAGAAGCTGTCCTGCAAAGGTACCCCTCCCAGTCACCACCATTGCTGCCACACACACACACATACACACAAACACAAACACAGCCACAGCCATCAGAGCACACACAGGTTTCCCTAAACAGCCACCCAGGGAGATATCTACAGGTCAGGTACCGTAAAACAGAGAAGAAACATCTTTTCCGATCTGCCTGCCAATCTTTCACTCCATCTTAACCTCAGATGTGAATAAGACCCAGAGACAGGGTCCCATAGAGGTGAAAACTCAGACATTCTCTCCCCCTAGGCAACACTGGAAAAGGAGGCCCTAGGCCTTATGCAACAGTTTGGTTCCAGAGCAGAGTTTTGCCAAACTATATCAAGTCTGTGTAGCTTCACCTCCTTCCCCAGAAGTGACACTCCATGTCAGAAGAGCCACTTTTTGTAGCCAGAGATCAGCATGTCAAGGCCCTGACCTTTATCTGCCGCCCCACTGACAACACTCCAAACAAACAAGAACAACAGAGAAATAGAGAGAACAGAGAATTTTAAAGCCCTTTTCTTCATTTCCCCTTATCATGAATTAATTTCTTCCGCTTTCATTCAGGATTACACAAAACACCACAGCGACCACAAACTTTGTTCTCATAATTTGGGAACTTAACCAGTTCAGCAGTGCTTCATAACCACATAAATATTGTCTGGGTATTTCTGATGCTTATACTTCTCACTGATATAGGAACTCAAGCTTTTTCCTCTTTCTCACTGACAGTTCTTGTGTATAAGCATCAGTTAAATGCCTGAAACATAGTATGTGATACATGGAACGTAACCAGTTGGAGTGACTGTGTAACCATATGCATGTGATTTGCCTTCAGTCAACATTCACCTCTTTTGAGTCAGGTGTCTATCATCCTCCACTGTCCTTCCTCTTATCTGCCTATTCTGCCTTTGGCTGTGTTCAGACTGACTTAGGCCCTGTGTGAAAAAATGCAGCCTCTTCATTCATTTGAATGAGGACAGGTGGTGTGTGCAGTGGCGGTGCTAAACGGCTCTGGCAATAAATAAATGAATAAATAAATGTAGTGATTTTGGCAAGATCATCCAGAAAGGTGCTGTGTTGGCCAATCATATACATGCAAGAACACATCCCAGATGGATTACTTTGTAACATGAACACCCTGTTTCTACAATTTACCTTACAAAAGTTGTAACAAAAGATAAAATACTTGCTGCTGCGATAACTGGATAGCATTTGATTGTGGTAGCAGGACCTGAAACAACACTCCCACAGGGCTGTTTTCAGTCTGAATGCGCTCTTAGAGTTTGGATGATGGATAATCAATGACATTATTTGACTTAACACAGATCTCAGCTGATGCTCATGTTTATACAAGGTTAATTTTTGAACTTTCCTACCTGGCAGCGGCTGAATATATCACTGAGCGTGGGCTGGACATTGAAGTGTTTGAGGACCCGAACGGCCTGGTCTCTGGCCTTTTCTGAACAGTCTAGGGACAGACAGCGACCCTCACCCACCTGGGAACGCAACTGCAAACATGAAAAGCCAGGGGTATGGTATGTATGTTAGCAAACAAGTGTATTCCACCACACACGCAAGATGCATCATTAGTTTGTGCACTGGAGATTTGTTCCTGACTTCACATGAGTCTCTACTTACACTTTGGAACGGTTGTCCACATGTGAGTGTGACACGGCCTTCAGCATGTGCTAACTGACACACAACAAATGAACATCATTAAATAAATGCAGTTGGTGCTGTTATTGGTTATCTACAATATGTAGTATTTTTGTATGACTATATCTTTTATCTATGTGTATTTATTGTCTCTGTATGTTCTCAGTCCAGACTACTAACTCACCTTTGCTGCTACTCTGTGATCATCAGTGTTCTCCAGCATGACGACATCGACTCCTAAACAGCGCAGGTACCTCCCGAGTCCCTGCAGCATGTTGTCTCACACCACCCGCAACTGCTGGGGGGGCAGCGTGGGGGAATCTTCTGAGGGTTTCTCGCCACACAGGAGGCTTTTCTCTGTGTCGGGGCGAGGGGCACTGACCCTTTGAGCCCCTTGACATTCCTAAATGGACAGAGACAATAATGTGATACTTAACTGATCCCCACAGGGGGATTTTCTTTTCACTTGCACCACAGCGCGGGGAGGTCAAAGCACAGGGTGAGCTATACAAATGCACCCCTGGAGCTGATAGGAACTGCTCGAGAGTCTTGGCCAAACACATATTGTCCCTCCCTGCAGGCTGGATGCTCAAACCCAGGTTCTTCAGTTGGAGGTTTTCGGTGTTCATTCAAAAGATTCAAGAATATCACATACCTAAGAATTGTTAAATATATTACACACTGGCACAATAGCTCTTATTGAGAAAAGGTTGGTTCTAATGCACCATTGCCTGTGAAAAGGACTTAAATTTGGCGAATGAAAGGAAAAATCTCAGGCATTGTCCCGCTTAATTTGCACTTAAATACCTTCACTTAAAAATACTATTCTGAGGCTAACAGCCTCCTAGAGTTACTGGCCTGTTTTTCCTAAGGTTCCTGAACACAGTTGAACAGAAATGTTTATAATAAACCAAAAACCACATTACGTTTATGTCAAGGTCAGGTCAAGAACAGGTAACAGATTCTGCCTTCTTCATTTGGCTTCTGATTTCAACCTATCTGTCTCTAAAAAAGCATCTGTCTGTCTGACATCCATCTAGAAAAAGTAGAGAGGAAGAGAGCTACAAATTATCATCTGTGTTCTGACCTCCTTGGAACCCGTGATTCATTTATTTATCTTCCCCTCCTAGATTTCAAAGCATCTGGTGTTCATGGCAACCTCATAAAAATAAGTAAACTCTTGTCAATAACATCAGTTGCTACGAAAGAAATGGCAATTGATCCCTGACCTCTTTGCCAAGGGTCTGTTTCTTCTGCTTGGTCTGTTTCTCCTTCTGCGTCTTGTCTGCGCTCTTCTCTGATTGGCTTGAAGAGATGCTGCGCAGATCAGCTGGCAGCCCAAAGCGTGCTGGGTTGCTGGAGAGGGCAGAGTACACGTCCAGCAAACAGTAGGCATCTGCCACTAAAAAGGAGGTTAAGAAATGAGAGAGAGAGGAAGGGGGGGGATGAATTTATTGGTTTGCAGTTCGTCAGGGGATAACAAAATAATCTCTGATATTCTATAGTGAAAAGAACAGCGACCATCTGTCTCCCTGTCATTGTTTGTCAATGCATGCATAATAGCTTACCTGCATATCTAATTTGGCTGATGCGCAGTGGACGTTTCTCCCAGTTGGACATCTGTTCTGTCTTGTCCAGGGGCTTTCCCAGGACCTGCTGTACCAGTAAACTGAGTCCTTTCTCTGCAGAGTCTTCTCCAACCAGAACCTCTTTAGGACCGTTTTGAGTCCTGTTGACTTTGCCACGCTGGATCTATACAAGGCAATACAGATATTAAACTTTATTCAAGTGTTCAATATTTCTTCACTAAAAACCTGTTTATGTGAATTCAATTACAGCAGCTTTAATAATTTTAAATGATTTAGAATTTGTGACAATGCAACGCTCCAGGCAATACATTTTTGAACTTTTAAACAGTCCCTCCCTTCTTATGTCCTGCCACAACATCCTGTTTCGACCGGACATTCCTTGTGATTTTGCAAAATATGTCTTGCATTCCTCATGTCCTGCAACATGCAGCCTACTCCAGCAGATGGTGAAGAAACCTCATCAGTAACTGGCCCATGTTGCCATTTCCACATTCCTATCCCCCTCAAGAGACTGTGAACTCAGCTACATATATCTCAGGCAAACTACTAGGCCACAGCAGCAGTATGGACCGGGGCTGGCGTCCAAATATAGCCAAGAACAGCATTTGCTGTAACCACAGCAAATTTGTTATAACCTCTAGTAGTAGAGTATGCCCGGTTGCATGGGACATAGTGTGCTACACAAGTAGTCAACAAACGCTGATGCTTGCAGAGCTGAACCAGACTAAGCCTGCTCAGTTCTTGCCAGTTTCAAGGTAACAAAAGGTTATTCTTGGGCGTTATTTTTTGGGAAAATGTATTAAATTAGGACACCACTGTAAATCATAACATGAATTTTATGAAACATTATATGCCTTCTAATTGTCTTTTCTGTTGCTGCTGCATTTCATTTACTATTTGTATGACATTATGTGAATGACAAGATAATGTTACCTTTTGGTGGATATTCAGAAGATCAAGCACCCCCTCCATCTTCAGTGGCTCCTCTAAAAACTGGTGCCAGGTGGCCAAGAGACACTTAAGATCCCCTGTCATGCCATACCCTAAAATGAAATAAAAGGAGAAATGTGAGGGACAGAGGTATAAAGAGAAAGGCCTCGGATAAATTTGATTTAACCTTTATCAAGTTGCTTACCCAGTTTAAGGACGTTTCTTTTGGAGAAAAAGCTCCTGATGAAACTGACAGTATCTGGGTGTTGACAGAATCCGTTTGCACAGAGGTCCAATAAGAAAACCTGGTCAAGAACTGCAAGCTGTATCAGGGCAACTCGCTGGGTTGAGATGCAGCCAAATGTAGGTTGCCACTCCATGTCAACTCCTACTACACCACCTTCCTAGGAACGGATAAAGACAGGGGACGATAAGTCAGCATGATTAACCATAAGTACTTTAATTAATTTACCCACAGTGCCTCCCCATCCATTCACAAGATTTTTGCTGATGGTTCATTTAGACTGATACCTTGAGCACAACGTCTTGACATCTCTGGAGAGCTTCTGCTGTGTTCACAAAGTGAACCTTGTCTCTGGTGAGTGGCGCCTGGTAGAACCTCTGACAGTGAGACTTAGATGGCGTCCAATTCTCATTTTTTGTTGAATCACTCAGACTTATATGTCTGAGCAGAGGAGAGAAATATGTGTTTTGTATGTGAGTGTGCACATTTAAAAAAAGGGTATAAAAACTGGCCTTTTTTGAACGACTCATACCACACAGCATTAGATCTTATGAACTAGCATAGTGTCTCAATGAAATGGGATATATGCCATATTCAATACCAGAAGACTCAAGGGGTCATCAAAATAATTCTGTTTCAAACTCTGGTAATAGCTTTAGCCCACATTAGGTCTGATATTTTAGCCTATACAATCAATGAATATAAGCAAGCAGACACAATTTCTTAAAAAATGTCTAGTGTCAGTGAGACATTGTAAAGTGGCTTTGGGTTAAGAGGTGTAAACCACTCATTTAACAACACAACACACTTGTCATGTGTGACAAAGCAGACTTTCGGTGGTCAACAGACTTTCGGCTCCACGTTGCACTTCATGGATAAAACTTTGAGGCTGAAACTATTTCTCTTTACATAAATAAAGAAGTACACACCACAAGTTGTGCAATACAATCTGTTTATACGTATTTTGGCCAACTTACTGTAAAGCAGGAGGTAGACTCTGTTGTGTTTCCCATACCCCACAGGGAAGTCGGTGTCTGGGGATGTTGTATCTCAGTGACCACTGAGAGGCTTTCTGGAGACCACTGTACTTCACCAACATCTCCACCAAGTTTATCTGCAGCTCGAGGTCATCCGCCACTACATACTATACATAAATAATACATGCATGCACTCATTTACACAGAAATATTACACATCCTGCAAATCTTATTGTAACCAGTGTATATAAAGTACAGTTTATCTACACGTTGTCATGCCAATACACATCTATAAGCGCCTATAACTTACCTGTACGTGGTCACTCCAGTTCTCCTCTGTCATGCTTTTCTAAAAGAAAAATAGAATGAAATACAGATTTTGTCTCAGTAAATATAAATATATCATGTTCTCAGATAATAGGCTCTTGTGAAAGTGCCCACAATGTGTATTTACAAATAAAGTAAAGAAAGTTAATACTTTATCAACTTTTTTTTTTTCTGTGAAACCCACAGACCTGGGCCTCAAGGTCTTTCTTTAGTGAACCTCAAATGCCTCTGCTCATGTTTTCAGGAACTAAATCTACCCTACACCCTAAAATCAACAAATTACGACTATTTTGATTGGTAATTAACAGGTACATATATGTAACTATAACTGGGATAAGAGATCTGAACAGACAAACATGACATTTTGAATAAATATTTCTCAGACATAATTAGATCCCGATAGTCAAATAACTTGAGTATAAACCCACGGGCCACAGATGTTTTCATAGCAGCATATATGAGCCAGACAAGCTTGTCTTAACCCCTGGAGATTGAGAAAGTTTTCTTTCTTCTCATATACACATCACAGTCCTTCACATATGGCCAAGTCCCTGCTCCTGTTTCACCTACATTTTATAACATCCAGGAATCTCCTTCCACAGACTGATATTAATTCAGAAATCTGAATATCTTGCAATGCTTTGAAATTGTGAACATGTACAATAGAATAGAAAAAAACATTAATTTGCAAATTTTCTTTAAACTCCAGGAAACGAAACTGAAATAGATTCTGAATATTTCGTAAAAAGATGAGCGAGGAAAATTGATGTAAAAAGATGGACTTCAAAAATTTACCCAAAACAAGAGTTGAAGATGGTTTCAAGTAACAAAGTACTACACACATTTCCCAAACTATACAGTCAACATCAAAAAATACATGTCAGAAAGATAGTGTAAAGGTGTGTATTTTGGACATTGAGCAAGAAAAGATGTCTGTCCTCCATCTCAAAGCTATTACTATTATTACCATCAATTCATACTAGCCAAAAGTCTAAGACACTGGTGAGTAGCCTGCTTATATACCTGGTGATGTTTAATGAAACTGGAAAGCATGCTGCATCACTCACCTCCACAAACCTCTTGTACATGAGGAAACGTAAAGAGTCCAGTCTCCTCTTATGAAGAGCATTGGGACACAGTCCTGTGTCAAAAACATGAGGTCACAATCATTTCTGCCTGAGAGACACATAACACATGAAAAACTGCACATATGCCTCGTCACACACCTTGGTCAATGTTGAATTTCTCCACGAGTCGTAAGATGTGTTTGGTGAGCATCTTGGGCTGGATCTGGCTCATACAGTGTTTGGACAGAATGAGGCGAGGGAACCGTCTGCGGAAACACACACAGTCATATAGATTTATATGGCTGCACACTGATGACTGCATGTACAGTACAGGTTCTCATTTCTTCACACATGCTCCATACTTGCTTATCTCTTCTACACTGAAGTTGGGGTGGCACCAGGAGTCGAGCAGCGTGACGAGTCGTTGTTCTAGATGATTGTGGCCTGTGACGAAGGACTCTGCCAGTGGCAGTTTGTCCTGCAGGATTAATGGCACACACATCTGCAGAAAAAAATTGGTTTGGAAACTTTGTTATAAAAGAGGATACATTAAGAATTTCAAATCTAACACATCTTAAGTGTACTCGTATATTTACTGCTTATAAATACACACAAATGTTACAAAGGCATATCTGCTGAAAATATTTGTCTCACCTCCTCCATATTCAGCTCCTTCTGTAATTTAAGCTTTATGCCGAGCACTGCTGCCTATGAATGACAGAGAAATTAAGTGTGTCTATAGAAAATCAGTCTTTTGTGTCAGCATTTATTTGACTTGTTACAATTTTGTCTGAAATCTTTCTGCTATTAAAAAAAATTGTCAGTATCAAAAAGGGAATTCACCTCTTTGTAGCAGTTGAGGGCCTGTAACCTTACAATGTGTAGTCGGAGTATGGCCGGGTCCACAGAGCCAAGGTGGTAGATGTTTATAAGGCTCTCTACAAAGGTGGGCTGGGAATCTGTTACTAAGCTCAGAGCACGGTGCTGGAGCTCCAGGGCTTGCTGCTCTGAGAGTGAACTCAGGGTCACCTGATGGAGGGGCAAAAATTATTTGAAACCGAGAAAATAAAAACTAACAAATAATATCTTTAAAAAAAGAGATTATCTTGATTTATACAGAGATAGAAAACACAAAACACAACAAAAATGAAAAGCGTGGAACATTAAGCAATAATTGTTGCTGATACAAATTTTCTGAACAAAGTCAGACAATACTGGAAACTAATCTCACTGTTGTGGTGGTAGTGGTAATGTGTGTGGCCATGAAGGCGCATGGTTCAAGTCATAGTAATGGGTACAGTAAACATACAGTTATAGTCTAAATATCCAGATATAGAGTACATACACGTTATACAGCACAATGCAGGTCTTCTACCAGTTTACACAAAGGCAGTGTAATTCTAATTTCAACATACACACTCCATTTATGTTCTTTAAGCTACTTGGTACAAGAAGATACCTGCATCACTCTGCAGGTAGCACAAGTGCAAAGAATTTTTTTTTTGCCTAGAAACGCTGAACATTGGTGAGTATACCAAACTGGCAAAGGTGAAGCAGGATAGACTGAAACAGTAGAAGTGCAGGTTTGAAACTGCTGCAACTGTGGCTCTGTAAAAATTTCCGTAGTCAAAAAAAACTTTCTTTGATGAATGTCGTTTACCTGAGGATGTTCCTTCATCCACGTCTGGAATTCCATGAGGATGTGATAGCCGAGGGTGTGGCTCCGACCCTTCTGTTTGCCCGGACAGCCTTCCAGGATTGTTAATAAGGCCTCCAGAGGCTCAAACAGCTTCGAAAATCCCTGGACAGCTGCCAAATGTAGCTGTTGGAGAGAGGGAGTGATAAAAACTATAATGTTAGTGAGGAAAAGCTGAATGTATAAACCATTACAGCTTTGACTTTTTAATCTCATTATTATCATTATTATTTGCAGTAGTTTCATTCATACCTGTACCAGACTGTATGTGTATCAATCATATTACAGCTACAAAATATTTAGAGGAAAAAAAACACATAACCGGAAGTTTGAAATTCATAGAAAATTTTTTTTTCAGTTCATCTACAGATGAGTCAGTTATTTTGTAAAATGATTTTTTAGACTAGCCGGAACAGAGTAAATCGTAAAGAGAAACAGCTAACTTCCCTCTCCCCGCAGACACACAGGCTTGTGACACATTTTGTGTCTCAGCTTAAGAATGCAAACTCTGGCATTAGAAACTTCCTACATGAGAAAATAATATCTGTGTGAGAATGCTTCGCGCAGTGTCTTAATTTGTAAAACAGATGTCATCCACTCAATATCCTCCTCACACAGCTCTCAAGTTCATTCAGTGCAACGCAAATTCCTTCCTTCCTACTGACAGACACTCTGGTTTCCTCATTAACACACACACACACGCAGTCACACACTGGTGAGCTTCATTTAAACATGTCAGTAACCAAGCTCTCTCTTGTTCCTTCCTGTGCAAGTGCTTCTCATAGAGACACAAAGACTCCATCTCTCCACCTTTGTAAATACACACACACACACACACTCAACTGACACACGCTGTGAAAGTGACTCTCACCGTCTGCAGATCTTTCCGGTTCCATAGCTCAAAGAGTTGGCCTCTCAGCACGGCCGGGTCAAGACCTGTGGGGGTGGATCACACACACACACATAGATGAGGTGGGTTTTCACTCTGACCTTTGAGCTCTGTCAACCTGTCAAAGAATCAAACCTAATGGCTTTTTTAGTACTTTAGTTTTCAGAGTCTTTGACACTCGTCTTTGGGATCTTAAAGTAAAGAATCCTGATTTGAGAAAATGAAACATACTGTTTGCAAGATTCAAAACCTCCAGAGCAAAACCTTGAGACTGTGAAAAAAATATGCGTAGGCTATGTGCTAAGTGGGCATGAAGATGACATTTACTTTGTCCCATTAGCACAGTTAATTTTGTTGTTCAACTCCAAACTGTTTCCTGGTTATAATGGCCTTTACCTTGCTGTGTAAATAAAAGTTACAGTACAGGTCATAATAACAATTCTGAAAGCCACAATGTTGATTTGCCCTTGCTCTGAAGGACTGGTCATGTTAACAAAAGGTTAAATTTGCTGCCAAACTATCCTGAAATAACTTGTTTTGTGTCCAACCTAAATCTTAGCTTACAGGTAATGTGATATCCTGGAAATATTGTTTAGTAAAACAGGCATAGCTGAGTAGCCATAACGTCAAATATTACATCTTTAAGAGGCACAACAGAGCAGCCGTAACATCGGATTAACAGCTGAGGCTGGTTGGATAGAAGAGGAACCAGGCATTAGCTCTGCATTCCAGCTGAATCTGCAGCCAAACTACTCAAGAGAAGACTCTCACAGCATTTTTTTGGAGGGCCACAGTGGGTAAAAAGGGGCTTGGAAACAAGAGATGTGTATATGCATGTGCGCTTCGTGTTTTGTGTCTATCTGCCCATGTGTGTGTTCCACTGAGCCTTCCCCGAAAGAGCTTCAGCTACTTTCTCTGTCGCTCATGCTGTGTGGGCTCCACCATACCTGCCCCCCCCCCCCCACCACCACCCCCACCACCATACCTCCTTCCCTCCCTCCCTCTCCTCCTTCTCAGGACTAGTTTTCCTGTTCTCCTCTCCCTCCCTGCAGCAGCCTCTCTCGATTTTGTCTCGGATTTCCCCAGGAAAGGGCTATGCGGTGGTCATGTTGTAAAAAATACAGCCTTCCTGATGCATAGCCTGGGAAAGCAGAGCAAAAGGCCTCTCCCTCTCTCTGCGTTGGCCTCTTTCTTTACTGTATCTCTCCCGGCCTGACACTTTTTTTCTCTTTCATGTTGCCTCTTAAACATGAACTTTACCTGTCTGAGAATCTTTTTTTTTTTGCTGTTGAATTTGTCTCCCAGGCTCACCCTCTCCACCTCAGCATGTTTTTTTTACTGAGTAATTTTGTCCCACTTCCATGTTTGTTGTTTATCACTTGTTTCTAAGTTTCCCTTCCTTCCCTGCAAGTTTCTCTGGTCTTTGTTTCTCATTTAAAAAACAGTATAGAAAGAAATACTGCCAAAACAAAAACTGAATCATTTCCTCTGTAATTCTGTTCAGTGTTTTTACCTTAGAAAATGCTAGTTGTGCAACACCAGCCTTTTAGTGTGTTCTGGCTCATTTACTGCAAATCGTGCATGCTTTACATTAGTGTCACTTTCCAAAGTACACAGTCTTTTTAAATTTTGCAAATGCATTTCCTTCCTTCAAGACAATCACTTTTAAATTATTTCCATGAAAATATTTTTAGTCACTTAGTTACAAGTTGTTTGAGAAATCAGCTTTTTTTTTGTTGAAGATGGTGAACTGTTGCTACACTGACTTCTTATAAAGGACACATCAGCATCTCACCATGACACTATGGTTTTGACAGCAACATTGCAGCATGCTATGGAAACAGTCAACAACAGTGTAGAGCAGAATTTTAGCAAATGGACTAACGTGCAACAACACTGCTATGGTCCACTGAAAGGTCCTTTAATTTCAAACATCTGAATGGCAAAGTTTCCTTTTGCTGTTCTCTGCTGTTATAAACCCCACTCCAGCCCATTCATCACACTGACGAACATGCGTACGTGCACGGGGACTCACACAAACACAAACAGCACAACCCACTTCACTTCAGCCTCGCTGTTTGTATGAGGAGAGGACACAGAAGTAGTGGAGAGGAGAGGAATGTGGAGCAAGTAGTTTCTTTATAGTCCTGGATGGTGGGTGAATGACAGAGCTGGAGGCTCCCCATTCATTACAACATAATAACCCCATCACCACATACAAATACATGGACACTCATACAGTACATGCACTCATTCACCTCTGGCAAGGTGAAGGTTTTTTTTTTTTTTGGACACAAGAGTATTTGAAATATGAGATAATACTACATTTTCACTAAGTGGATTTTAAAGTAATCTAACACTATCCTCTTCTCCCACTCTTTAAACAATATAATAAAAGTCACACTTAAATTTCATTGAAATTAGACAGAGATTAAATCTACAGGCAGGTCTAACAGCCTGTTGCCAGGCAGCTGCCAAAATAAAGGAAACACAAAGATCAAGTGTCTAAATGGGGCATTTGGTGTCACTACAGCCACCAGAACAGCTTCAGTGTGACTTGGCAGAGGTTGTGCAAGTGGCTCAACTCCACTGGAAAGATGCCACAACATTCCTCGACAAGTGCTTCTCTTCTTTTGTATTTTTGTTGTAGGTGCTGGAAAAAGCTTTCAACAGGTGCCATTACAGAATCTTGAAAAATGAGGAGAAAACCAGCACTCGCAGAATTTGAGTCTTATTAAAGCAGCGTTTGCATGTTAATTACTTCTCCAGAACTGACCCTCTACAGCTTGGTTTCTGTGCCAGTGTGGACTGACACATACCTACAGGCTCTACAGTGAAAAAAAAAGAATGATGATAGTGATATCATTATAAATCCCTAACCAATTAACTAACTAACTAATGTTACCAAAAAAACACACATTTATCCACAAGATGGATTTAAAATTTCATCCATCAAAGGATCTGAGATTATTTTCATTGTAAATTAAATTTCTACTTGTGAATGAAGTCATAAGGCTATGGCTTTCACTGGGGGAATATAGAATTGTCAGAAGGAACATGAACTGAAACATAATTGTTGAAGCCGAATGTTATTTGTAGTTTTGACTGTACATGCATATGTGGAGTGGTTGCACGTTGCTGTGACGCCAGTGTTTCTCGGTTGCCTAAGACTAATTTCTCCTGAGGGAGACAATAAAGGCTACCTGACATTATTAATATTAGAAGTAACGTATATTTTACTTCAGATAATATTAAACTAAGCTGTGTACCTTTGGAGCTTGTACCCAGCACAACATTAGAGTTAACCCTCATATATATATAGTTTCTATACTAAAGGGAAATGTGTGTAGAAAGACTGTTACAAACCTGTTGTCTCTTCAGTACCACGGTTCATTTCTGTCCACAGGATGGCGTGCTGCAGTCACTCTGTAAGTGAAGGTACACAGAAGAACACAGTGCTGTAAATAGGTGGGCTCCACCACAATCGCTTAAACATATTACAGTCACAGCCAAAAGTAGAGATACATTTATTTGCAAAATATGTAGAGCTACAACTAAGGATAATTTTTATTGTCAATGAATCTGTTGATTATTTCTCCAATTTATCAATTGTCAAAAAAATAGTGACAAAATGGCCACTGCAACTTCTAACAATCCAAGGCATTATTCAAAAAAGTCTTATTTTGTTTGTTCAGTAGTCCATAACCCAAAGACATTAAGTACAATGATATTTTATTTAAAAAGCAGAAAACATTATCATTTGAGAGGCTGAAACCAAAGAATGTGTGGTGTACCACATACAGTAATACAGTTTGCTAACAGGCCCAGATGTGTGCATTAGCTGGAGCATTTGTTCTGAGCTAGGGCAGCGATTTTATTGTCTTTAGAATGATGTCACAATACCAAAAGCAAAGCTAAAACTAAAATCAAACCAAAGAAAAGTGAGAATATGTTATATATTCAACCGATTAAATCAACATCATCAAGGAAAATTCTTCAGCGCCAATGATTATGAACCAGTTTTTTTGCTGATAACATTATTCCTTGACACACACACACAGAAACCTGTGGGAACAGCAGCCTGAGAGAGGGCAAGATGCCAGCTGGCTATGAGACTAGATTTCAGGCTGAGGATGTTTTTTTAGGCCTGAAGTCTGGTTGTTTCTCCCTGTCTGAATGTCTGCAGGCTCAAGAGGCGGGCTTTGGCAGTCTGCAATGTCCGGGCAACTGCACTTTTCCAGGCGATGGAGGAGAAAGAGGAAAGAGATACGACACCTGCCTACAACCAAGTCCTTTTTATTATCTTCTATCCCCACCTAGTGGTTAAAAAAAAGACAGTCTACTTCCTTACTGCTTGATTTCATGTTGTGTGTTAGCAAACTTTAGCTTGTCTGGCTCAGCCAGGTAAAGCGCACTCTCATGACACCTGTGCGTGTGTTAATGTCGCACTTGTTCCAGTCTTTCAGCTGTAAGACACAACTAAACGACACAACAGTGTTTCTAATTTTGCCAGTATACCAGTTAACATGAGCTATCGTGACACATTTTAAGCTAGCACACAGACCTCAGTGCTAGTGTGTCATGTTGCTCTCCAGTGCACACCAGACTTTATTTTAATGTGTCAACCGGCGAAACATATTGTATTGCACTAATGAGTTATATTATTGTTGAGAGATAACTCACCGTGTGGTACTTTCTTCCAGTTAGCTACTGTCAGATAAACTAGTACCTTTGTACTTACTCCTGGTTACTTTATGTGGTTAGTGGACCTATTGGGTGATTCCGAATTTGCCCTCCTTTAAACCTCTCAGGTAGCGCTTGCCCTCACACTGTATTCAAATCACTGTAATTTACAGACCATATCCCCTGAATGTTGTCACGGCTTTGGCAGCAAACACAAATATATGTGTACGCAACACATTTTAGAGAAATTTGATTGATTTTATCGGAAGCGGTTCACACACTGCAAATAAAGTTGCCTGTAATTCTAAAAATAGGGCAAAAATAACCCCACAGCTCTTCTACTTGTTTTTCAGACGAGGCCGTCATGCAAGTTCAAAGTGCACTACTGGCCCCTATTGGTCTCACCTCCTACTACTTCCATGTATTAAGGAATTGCTGTTGCTTGAATTATTTGTTTTCAGTATGTGCCCAAGCTCATATAGACACAAGACTCAAATTCCAAAAGAACAATTTATGAAATCTGTATGAGTCTAACCCAAGACTAAACACCTCTAAAATACCTTTATTAAAAACACACTTTATTTAAATTAAACATGTATTATTTTAAACAATCAGACTCCAATCAGTCAGGTAAAATCCAAGCGAGAAAGGCCTATAATATAACACCTGTAACCTAATAAAGGTTCACATCTTTACAACATACAACAATAAATCTTTGTGGCCACAGCTATAGATATTTTTTATAGATTTTTTTACAAGCACTGTCCGGATTTTTTTAAATCAATATGATCTAACTTTATTTTTATCTTTTTATTCTACAGTAAATTCTTCCATATTTTTGCATGTAAGCCGATTACATATGCATGAGGTGACTAGAATATAATAGAACTTGGTAGAAAAACACTTGAGACCGCGTCACTTGGTCAAAGTTGTTTACCACGTGCTTTGCGTGTCACTTCTTTAAAGTACGTCAACGAATAGAGCAGCCAGTAGATGTTGTTGTTGGAGCTAACGTTGTTATTTACAGGAGCTGCCACCCTCCTCCCTAACTCCCCGTCCCCTACCCCCCCACCTGCGTTGCACCTTATTCTCCAGTCGGTTCGGACCTTTCACATATAACTCTGTCAGACAGCCGATTACAGAGAGCAACTCTGAGTCTGAATCTCCAAACACGGCTAGCATTAGCTAGCGGGTCCCACGGCAGAGCTAACGGCTAGTCGCTTAGCAGTGATGGAGTGGCTGGGCAACGGAGCTTCAGTTTACCCCGGCGAAGAGTCCGACAGTGACCCAGCTCCAGCAGCTAGAGGCTACGGTGATGTTTACCCTCACCAGCAGGTAAGAGGCTCACACTAGTGGTCGAGTTGTTGGCGGAAGGCGTGTGCCAGACGTGGTATCACTGAGGCAAGTTAACGGTATTAAAAGCATGCTAACTAGCTAAGCTTGTTTGGGGATCATTGAAGTGAGTTCGTGCCAAGTTGCATAGCTTGATTGTTAGCAACGTATAGCTTACTGTGTATTTTCAATAGTGTTGCGTTTTTCACACAGTTTCCCCGATTCTAACTTTAATGGCAGAGTATTTATCTTCTCTGTTAGCTTGGTGGTGACAGCTGCAAATCATCAGTGTACAGACTGCATGCTAGTGTGCTAACCTGATGCAAACCCAGAGCAACCTACATTCCTGTTTAACGAACGGCTCTAAGATAAACAGATCACTTGCAGTGTCCTAGGCTGCTCAGGACACTGCTATAGTCAGCGTCAGAGAGAGATCATCCATGTGTGGGATGGTTGGTGAGATCAGAGGTCACAACAGGACATGAAGCAGCTGCTCACTTTCCCCGTTCCCCCAGGTCCTACATATTCTCAGATACTGACAGCTGTGTGTGATGGCTGTTGGGGTCTAGTATAGGCATTTAGTTGTTTGGGTAGTTATGAAACCATGGGCAAGATGGAAAGAAGCATTTATTTATTTTTAGCCCTCCTGCCTCACCCTCTTCCAAAAACAGCATGGTTGTGGTCATGTAAGCTTAAAAGCCAATGGGCCTACATTTAGTTTGTGATTCAGACGCAGTTTGTAGCCATCAGCTGTTCACGCCTGGGATCGCCAGTTGCTCTATGGAAAAAGATGCATGTGGACTAAGATTAAGATTAACATTTAAAGTTACGATCCCTGGTGATGAGAGTAATTAGAAAGTGTTATCCCTCTCTCCTCAAAAGGAGACAGGGATGTTGTTGTTTTGCATACTTTGTCAAAACTCAGCGTAGATGGATTGTGTTTTAAACAAATTAAACAAGAATCATGCACAACCACAGGATTAATTCGACTTGAGTATGTTACTTTTCTCTCATGTCCTAATCTCTTTTTCTTTCCATTCACCTCACACCAGCCTCCATCGTCGCAGCTTTGTGATTGTGCCATGGCGTCACTGTGCCAGAGTCAGCAGCGCTGTGTGAAGGCCTCTATAGTCTCCAGCTGGAGACTGGCCGAGGCGCAGGATCAGCTATGTTCTCTGGGGGTCCACAGCTCAGAGTCCCTGGAGCAGGAACGTGCTCGGACGCGGGTCTGCCCCACAGAACTCACACACACTGAGGAGGAGTGGCGCCGCAAAGAAAGCATGCTGGGAGGTCAGGAACCCAACCGCAGCCCTGTGCTCGGAGCTGATGGAAGTTGGGACGCTTTTGATAAGGTAACTGAGCTCCTGTCAACGTTAGGAGATTTTAAGAGAACAGTTACATGTGTGCTGTGGACTATGTAGTGACATTGTAAACACTCAGTTAATGCCTTCTTGTTCTTACAGAGTATCATTAATGTCCAAAGTCAACCTGTTGAAATGGATCAGGACAAGTGCAATACAATTCTCCAAAAGTATGAGAAAGAGCTCAGGCATTTTGGTAAGTCACACAATAATTCTGAAGTCTCTGAAGAATTGTCTTGTCCTCAGATTAATGGTAACACAAATTAGACACAGCCTTTTTTTTAAACTTGTGGCTTAAAGATCGTCACAGGATCAGGGAAGATTTCTCCTCCAACTTCACTGGTCTTTTTACTTTTTGTTGATAATTAGAACAACTTAAATGCCTAAACTCTCATTTTGTTGTGTTGTGTTTGCCCTCATTTTAGTATTAAGGGTTGTTATTTTGTTGTGCTGTGCATATTTCAACAACAAATATCAACAACTTTCTCCCAAAAGAGTAGCAAAATGTGCCAGTGTTCTGTCTTGGGGATAATACGTTGTGTGGGCCTTGAATGAATTACCACCACGTAAACTCTAAAGATGCACAGGAGACAAGAAAACATTTTAACACCATTATTACAAGTGCTTACAAGAGTTGTTTTCTTCCAACACTGGTTTAACTTGCTAAACATGCAAAAAGGTCAATTTTTAAGTCTTCATAAAACAAACTGATATACTTTTGTTTCTATTCGTCAGGTATGTTGAGGAGATGGGATGACAGTCAGCGATTCCTTGCAGACATGCCTCAGCTCATATGCGAGGAAACAGCAAATTACTTAATCCTGTGGTGCATAAGACTGCAGCAAGAAGGGGTAATGTACTGATAGGATAAGGCTGGTGTTATTTTGTCTTTTCTTCCTAACAACAATTACTTAATGACAATACCACTGGGAGACCAAAGCCTACGATTAATTTATCCTGCTAACCAGTACTGTCTGTGCAGTCAAAGCCGGATTTAATTTGTGGATGCCATATTTTTCATTAGGATGAATATGGCCAGTGGTTCTCCCAGCTCATCAAACCAGAAGAGCAGTGTAAACATAGAGCCACGTTCCTGAGCATGTGCATTGACATTAAATAATGTAATACTGGAATAGTTTTAGCATACATTTCCCCGCTGTAGGACTAATAAAGGATTATCTTAAAGTACAGTGGTAATATTGATTACAGTTGACCTTATGCAATCAAAACTGAGATTCATCTCAGCTCATCATTGTGGGTAAAGTGCAGGTATTACTAATAAAATTAATAATGGCTCAGTTTTGTTAAAGTGCCCCAGCAAGTCATGTTAGTGATCCAGCATTTACAAGACCAAGACCCTGACACTGAAGCAGCAAAAGGGAATTTAGTTGGCCTATGCATGTTTGCTTTTTTGTGTGTGTTTTTAAGAGTTTTTAGTGAACAATTAGCTCTGTGGCATAGGGGCTGAATCACTCTGTGGCGACACAGAATGTGCTTGCTGGCAGAAAACACTGATGTGTTTGTTAGAGTCTCATAAGGAGATTTATGGATAATAAAAAGATTAAAGAATGTCAGCTTTCTATAGTATTTCATTGTTACAATAAAGACTATTCTGTTTTATTCTATTTATCCTTTTACTGTTTTTCATGGTGTACCACTTAAGTTTAGAGCTCCAGCAGAGTCAGACAGTGTGCTTGCTTACGCAAACACTTTGAATATTTCCCCCATAAGTTTTGGTACTTTCTGGTTAGTGAAATTAGGTATTCAGGTTTCAGATATGTTTAGCGGTTCCTCTTTCTCTTGGTGCCAACTGAGAGTGTTACACTTCCAAATAAAGGAATGGCCTCGCCTGCTTTGTTAATCCCATATGTGGGTTCTAATTTTCACATGTTCGCTTTGAAACTAATTTTAAACTAATGCAGTGTCACACAGACACTTGTTGTAAGTCTAAAATTTGTACCAGTGATTTGAAACAGGACTCTAAAATTGAGTACTGACCTGTTGAGGCACACAGGCATCAGAAATCAGTCTTTTTCTGTGTCCTGCAGAAAGAAGCCCTGATGGAGCAGGTGGCGCACCAAGCTGTCGTTATGCAGTTCATCTTGGAGATGGCCTTGAACTCTCAGCAGGATCCCAGAGGCTGCTTCAGACAGTTCTTCCACAAAGCCAAAGTAAGATGCACACATCTCATCACTGTGCTGTGCCTACTTAGGTACCTACTTTAGGAAGGCAGCTTGCCAACTTGAAATTTCACTCATATCCTATTCAGGTGGATATTGGTCTGCTTTAAACTATCTTTTGTTACATTTTCTTAATATTGTTTTGTTTAATGCTCTACAGGAAGGACAAGATGTTTACTTAGAAGTCTTCCACACAGAGCTTGAGGCCTTCAAACACAGAGTTAAAGACTACGCAGTCAAGTGTAGAGGTGATGCACCTAACAGCGTCGAACAACAGAACACTGGCACAAACTGCAGACTTGACCCCAAAGAATCCCTGGACTCTTTACCTCCGGTAAGTGTTCCTGTCTTTTTCCCATTGCTGCTGAGACTCACAGACTGCTGTAGTTACCTCACATGGCCGTGGGATGGCACCATTGAGCTAGTGTATACTCATTCTCTGATACATAGAACTGGCAAGGGTCACCCGTTTGGTTACTTTCAAGACATGTGTGCCTCCTCTGTATTTCATAAATGGTTACAGCACTGCAGTGCACCAGGCAAGGATTCAACAAGGAGTAAAACACTGAGCAAGTTTGCACTTGTGGCTACAGCAACTGCCAAGAGTTGACTTTACCTACAAAGCAGGACTTGGAGTTCATTATGTTGCTGATGGTATCGGTGAAACCAGATTTAGTATTTGCAGACAGCCTTTTTGTTGTCTCCCTTCATTTTAAACTCCAGCTTCTGCCACACAGCTGTGTCAACTCTCTCTTGACATTGCTTCCTGCAGGAGCCCAGTGGACGGAGGGCAGTCATCAGAGAAACCTGATAGATCATCATCACTTTTAGTTTTACATGACTCAGACAAATGTGCTTGCTGGTAGTGTGAGGTCTCAAGCTAAAACCTGATAACCTAGCAGCAGGGCAAAAGGGAAAACACAATGAATTTAATTTTGTCAAGTCTCACATATGCAGTGCAATCTGGAAACTGTTTTACAGCTCAACAGTGGATATTGTCTCTTTTTTCCTCACCAAAAATGTTTGTCTCAAACTTGGATTGCAGCCCCTAGAAAAGTAAATCAAATCCAAATGTGTCCCAAAATATATGAGCTAAATAAGCTTAGATTTTTGGGGCCTGCTGTACATGCAGGTGTTAAGTCTGAATATGCTGATGCTGCATCATTGTTCAGTGTTTGGACAAATGTAGAAAGGCCACACATTCTCCTTATTCGTCTTTGATATACTTATCAAAATCCCAACAAAAGATAATATCACTGCCTCTGCCATGAGTCTTTCTTTGTCCGTTGTCCTAATTATCACATCAGCAGCTCAGATATCACAGATAATTCACACCGACAGATCACTTTTATGCATCATTATGTTTCCTAGTTGCATGAGTTGAGCTCTACTAACTTTTTTTCAAAGAAAGGAGGAGTCATGTGTGACAAATGTGTCGCAGTGGGACCAAACGGTGACTCTCTGCAGCCCGGAGTCGTGTGTCTCATACAAATTAAAAGCCCTCTCTGTATATGAACTAATTACAGACATGACAGAGATTTTTATTTTAGGCAAGTATTTAAATTTTCAGATGAAGTTGAGATCTTTGTAGCTTGAAAGCCTTTTGTAAAGGACAGAGAATGAGGCCTCCTACCCTCTGTTGGCCCCACAGCCTGACTAGCTGCCAAACCTCCACTCAGAGGGGAAAAAAGAAAAAAAAAACTCCTCCCCTTCTCCCACAGTGGAATGCGGTCGAGCCCGTTGAGACTGAAGCTGGTCCTGGTCCTGATTTTGGAGATGTGCTGTTTTCTTCGTAGCATCTCTCTTCATCTCTAAGCTCAAACTCACAGCCAGTCTCTGAGGAGTGATTGGAGGAGAATGTGCACATGAGAAGCTATTTGTTTTAGTTCATAGTAAAATCCAAAGCAGAGAAAATTTTGCGAATCCAAGATCAGCTCAGATTCAAAATGTTGGAGTCAGAGAGCAGTTACATAACTATTATAATCCTCTAACTGGGCAGCAGTAGGTTAATCCCCCAGAGTCTGTCTCTCTACCTCTTGTTTATTTTAACCTATTTTTGGTTTTGATATTTACGTGGCAGTCCTCACCTGTGATTGATTGGTTTTTCATTGTCATTTGTCTCTTTTTTGTCTCCCTCCACCAGGTGGCAGAGTACCCTATGAAGCGTTGTCTAGAGACTGGACTGTGGACAAGCACAGGGAGGTGGTCAAAGGACGACACTACAGAAACAGAGGACATGCGCATGATGGAGACCTCCTAGGGAATGTAGGACCGGCTCCCTGCTTTTTCTTCCATCTCCATCGTCTCCACGTTTAGGAACAACCTCAGCTTTTGAACCATCTCTCAACAGCAGACCAGGCTGGTAAACGGCAGTGCAGAGCAGGAGTAAAAGGAGACACGATCGGTCTTTAACGCTGCATTTTTCAGTGGAGAACCTGCAGGAAATTCTATAATGTTTTACTTAAGACAAACATTTCTTTGTGTCGCCGTTAGTCTGTCACTGTGGTTGGCCTCAGGCGAGTTGGTCCCTGCAGTGTCTTTTGCCAGCTAAATGCATGTGTTGTGCCATAACATTCTGTCATTATCCTCTAAGCTGGTTATTTTTTTATTTCTCCCAGAACAGAGAAACATCCTCTTTAAATTGAATCCAGAGAACACAAAGAATACTAAACCAATCAAGAGTGAGTTAAACCTAATGTCTGAAGCAGAGCAGGTGCTTAAAATAAATCATGTTAGGTTTAAGAGCATGACTGACAGATGAATGGCTTGGCTGTATCAATTGCAATGCTGAAATGAATTAATGTACAGTATTTCAGACTAGGTTTGAAATTTTAAAACTGTCCAATCTGGCACTACCATAAGACCTGGGAAAGGCTGGGCCTCACATCTGTTAAATTTGTGGTACATAACCCCTCTTTTAAGTTCAACTGAACTTGCTGGTTTTATGCTAATCTACACAGAGCACTTTGAATGTGTTTATTGGCAAATGTCTGAATCTGTAACATATACTGAAAGCACAAATGCTCCAGTTGTGGTTACCTGGATTTGTGTTTTCTCCAGCCTTTGATTTGTCAGGCCAGACTGAAATTATAGGCCAGTTAAAGGTTGGATTAAAAGCTCTTCTTGGGTGGGGTCACATTCACCCTGCAGGCCTTGTAAGGAATTGCACACAGTCTCACTGGTCTCTCAGGTTGATTTAGAGAGGATTAATAATGCAGTATGTGGCCAGTCAGCGCGCTGACTCAGTATTTTAAATGAACAGACAAAGCAGTAACCTTTGGTGCAAATGTTTTTAAATTCTATTTGTCTTGTGTGACAAATTATTTTGTCATTACCTGATTGTCGCAATTCCTTGTTGTGCCAGAAGGGCCATGAAGAGCAGCAAACCTTGTTGCTCAAAGTGAAGCAAGAGTTCCGTTGTTAAATAAAATGGGTGGGTTATCTTACAACACTGCTTTTACAAATGTGAAATTGGAGTTAGCTTACATCAGTGTAGCCTTAACATTGTTTGCTTTGAACACTTTGCTTAATGGCAGGCGCATGAAGGTCAGAGCACGTTGTAGCTTGGAGTTGATGCAATTCATGCTGACCATGAAAGACGGGACGAGAGTGGTTTTTAATGTTGAAGGTTCTCTAAAAAAAGTATTCATAGTGTTATCTGGAGAGGCTTATAAAGCAATGAAAGTGCATTAGTAATCCAAACCTCTTTTACATCTACCATTAACATGCATCTGTGGCATTCAGATTTTATCTAGATAGTGTTCAACTGTGTAGACAAACATACATTTATTCATTATATATAATACCTACAATGAATCATAATACAAAATCATCAGTTTCCAGTTAACATACATCAACAATAATATATAGTGTATTCTCAAAAGTGATTGTTGTTCTGCTCTGTTACAAAAATAATTCAGCCTCACAGAAAAGTAGTTGCTTATCCATTTAAGCAGCTGGACATAAGAGACAAATAATAAAGACAACAGTGCATGATTTTTGCTAAGTGTCTGCAAGATTATGTTTGAGACAATATAATAACTCCACATTTACTGCATGACAAAGCACAATGCACATAAATACACACAGAGCGAGGCAAGATGAACCCCATTTTATGAGGATATTTGAGACAATTTTAGATTTAAGTGACTACGTGAATTATCTAAATCAAGGTATTATCTGGGTGCAAGAGGCATGGTGGTGTAAGTTGTAAAGAGGAAATTGTCACATAGTTATTATTCGTCAGTTGAATTATGCTCCTGTGGACTTTATTTCAAATGTGTAATCAAAGCATCAGATTTCAAAGTGGAGTACAGCTGATTAAGTACAAATCATGCCAAATTATAAGTACTTTCGTTCCTCATGGGTTTTGTGTGTTTGTTTTTCTCTGGTTCAATGAGTAAAACTAACTTAAATTTTCTTTGCCAGCTTGCCGTCTTTTACCGGACATCCTAAACATACACAAACACCATTTTCCTTAAACAAGTGCTTTGTGCAGATGGTTGCCAGTGCTGTGTGGGTTAAAGTTCTCAGTTCTGGGATCTACACCTGAGTAGGTGAGAAAAAGCAGCAGTATGAAGGGGAGGGGGGAAAAAAGGGCTTTGCTCTCCACAAAGAGACTTTTACTGTATATCTGTATGCAGAAGGGAGCTCTCTGCATCTGAATGTGTCCTGCACTTTATATTTCTCTTCTTAAAAAGTTTTTAGTTTTGTCCCTTTTTTTTCGTTGTGCTCCCAGTCATTCAGAAATGTTATTTTACAAGCAAGCCATAGATGAGCTTGTGGGTTGAATTGTGTGATTTTATTTGTATTTACTTTTGTATTGTATTGTCATTTGACCTTTTTTGTTGAAGGAAGCTTTTTTCAGATTCATTAGGCTTCCAAGTAACTGTCCCCCTGGTAATCATCTTCTTTATTTGACAAGATAACAAACATCAGCATAAAAATGAGCTGAGTGACATGATCAGCAAGATTTTTACTACAGACCGTGGAATTAGAAATGCCATACGATGCATTTAAGTACAATTCATCACAAGCTTCTGTATGATGTGTCTTTGATTCTGCAGTCAACCCTTTGAAAAGCATCATTAACACTAAACACAAACAGGTGGACTTTAGTGTTTTTTGTTTTCTATTTTTTTGTCCATAGTGACTTCTCAACTATGCAAAAATAACTGTTGGGCTTAAACTGCTGTACTAAACCTGTGGCCAGTGTCTCTGGTGTCTTGACTCCCCTACTAGAAATCCTGTGACTTCGTATAAGAGTTTCTGTCATTAAGCTTTAGAAAAATGATCAATGTTACACTTCCTCATTGACAGTAGGCAGCAGTAAGATTTGGCTTCTCATGCCGGTGTAACAAACTCAACTATAAAACCCGTGATAAATGTTTATGTCTTGTCAACTGCTACAGTTCTTTGTAGACCTGCAGTAACTATACAGTCAACCTCTCTGACTTTTAAAATTGAGGAGCCTGAAATGGGTTAATTACTAAAGGGTAACCCCACCAATTGTCGAGTTGCATCATGGGTAATGTAGGCTCCAGGTTGTGACAAGGAAGTAGAATGTGTGTAATTAAAACATATATCTGGTTCTGCGGCATCGATTTTGATACATCTGACAAATGTTATATGAGTGCAATGTTAAATCAGTGAAGTAGCAGCTGTGTTGCTGTCAAAATCAGTCAAATTAAAAAGAAAATGATCAGGAAACTATCCAGTTGTGTTATTCTGGTGTACAACAATACACTAAATACAGTAATTAGTATGAGAAGTTTATTGTGATTCATAATAAATACTCATGACACAATTTTAAGTCGTCTATGAAGAGGAGATGTGCTTTTAAACAATTGTATTCAAGTGTTCAGAAATACACACAGTACAGTTCAGGAGAAACATTCACTGCATAAATCTACACTACATCACAAGGCAGGTTAGCATCTCTATGGCTTTTAGCATGGTGAAACTCGTGGATATTGTGCTTTGAATGTTTAAAGTTATATTTTTCAATTAACTTTCCAATTGTCAAGTCACATTAAATGGTGAATATCAATGTATGTTTATAGATTTGGTCAGAACAACTGGTTAAAATTGAATCTGGCGTATTTAAGAGGCAACACTATTAAGACTTCAGGTGATTGAAAGAAACTGTTACACAATGATAGTTTGATTAAAAATTTAAAATATTCAATATAGCCTTAGAAGCGTGGTCAGTTCATACATTATTCAATCAGTGGTCCATATTTATAAAAAGTATTTACATACTACTTTGTCTGAGCTACCTGTTACATTTCCAAAAGCAGCAAAAAGGCACTTGAGTGCAAAAGTGAATTTACAGAAGAACATGGCACATTTCCCTTTTAGGGCAGTGAACAGCCCCAGTAGGGCAGTTACAAACACCTCTGTTATGCCCACGATATTGTCAGTCGAGAAAAGAACTCACAATTGCTAGAAGAAAACTTAATGGTTAAAAATGTACACACAACTCCACTCATTAAGTTTGGGTGCGATCACCAGAGAGGACATGCCATTACAACTATTCCTGTCGTATCACAACATCCGTTGTTAATGACGTAACCTTGATGTTTGCTTGTGAAGGATCTTGATATTTGATTCAGTGGTGTCTCCTGGCTTTAAAAAGGCACATTATAGAGAGAAATACAGTCTGTGTGAATGATTTTATGCACGCATCCTGAGAGTTTTCCAAACTGATTTCAGCAATATTGTGGAAACAGTGCAACAGTCGTGCAATAAGCACTTCAGAAGTGGAGTTTTCCCAAAAACATTTTAGTCTTACTATTGCTGCCTGACATCAACTGTACACTTACTCCTTATTTTGAACCATCAGAATATATATTATCACAAAGATGGCTCTCCTTTTGTTTCACAGATAGTGGAACCTTAATTGGACGATGCATATGGAGTGGTTTCTGCTGGTAAACTTGATAAGACGTCTTGTGCCTCTCTCTTGAGGTTTTCTACGCAACATTCTGATTGACGTAGGGGAGTTTGCTGTGGAGGAAAGTCTCTACGTGTGGCCAGATCTTGTTGGTCTCTGTCCCAGAGAAGGTTACGAGCACACCTTTACTCCTGAAGAGGCAAGGAAACAAAGAAATTATGTCAAAAATTTGTGCATGATCTATTAATCAGCTGTTTATGGTCTTAAATCTATGAGTGTTACCTTATAATATACAGTACAGCAATATACTAAACAGCAATCAAAGTGAAATGATTTTTCATCCTTTAAAATGAACCCTCTATCCCCTTCTATTCCTGGTCTGTAATTTTCTGTTCTTTCCTCAAATGATGAGCAGCCTCTCAAACATTGTGGTAAAATACAAAATAAGTGGGACACTACTAAGCACATCCCTGTGGTTTGAGGGAACTCAAGAGTAATATATTTTCCTGCCTCCTAATTAGTCTAGAAATAGAAGTAATGATGCATGTATTTGTAAACTGGGTCCACAGCCTCACAAGTCTGGTATTTGTGCTTTAGTTTGTTTTGTTTTTTTGTTGTTGTTGTTGTTTGCTTTTTGCCTGGGTTGTGTTGTTTCTGGTAAAACTTTAGGATTAAAAATACATTTTTAAGAGTATTTGACGTCATTTACATTTTATAATAAGGACTAAAGCGCTGTTTGCACTTGATAGCTTGTCCTCTTGGAATGTGGTTAAGCATTGTTTCAGTCATGCAAGCAATTGTGAGGAATGTGGTTAGGCTTAGCCTTTTACCTATATTATATTAAGGCCCTTATGTAGACTACACTTCAGTGAGACATTATGCTGCAATGCAGTCAAACATCTGCCCAACTTGCCTCTATAACTGCTATGTGCAGGGATACAAAAAAATGTTGTAATGAATTGAGTCTTGTAATGATGTAATGCACAAATATGCAAGTAGGTGGACGTATGTTTTTAATTTATCTGTACTTTCCTACCTGTAGTACTCTAACACTGGCTCTGTCTGGGTCTCATAGGCCTTCAGTCTCCGTGTGACTGTCTCCGGTGTGTCATCATCCCTCTGGACCAGAGGCTCTCCTGTCACATCATCAAAACCCTGGAGAAAACACATGAACAAATGTTGTTCCTGACTTAACTACACCTGCACAACATGCTGTAATAGTACTCTTTCTGCAAGCTGCAAATGAAGGGTTTTGTTCAATATTTTTGTAACTGCTGACTAATAAACACAAATATCACACAATAAATGTTCATCAGAAAAAAGGTCTGGAAACCGGCTGAGACAGAATTAATGCTTCAGGCTTAAGCTTCCAGTAACTGTACTAGTCCATAACAGTGAGCAGGATTTGTCCAGCTCAAACCCACACAGTGAACTGAATCTGGAATGTAAACACTGCCCAAGAAACACAAAGTGGTACCAGCTGACTGAGAGGAGAGACAAGGCTGGTGATAGTAAAGCTACATAACGTTTCAATGATTCTTAGATTTTCTTGCTTTTTCACCTCTGTGTTTCCATTGTAGGGATTAATCATAAACCAGCAGAGCAGCTGGTCATCTCCCTAATGATCTCATACAGAAACAGTATGAGCACACAGGCCTTTTTCAGAGCCAACATTTTGACTTGTCAAAATAAGAAAAGCACAGCTGTTACTAATAATGTCAATGGTGGCTCTGCACTGTTTGAGTGCACCTATAAGTCATGACAGTGTGACAGTGAGCCAGCATGCATGTTACCAGGACCCCGAAACTAAAGCAGCTAAACACAGCTCACCAATCATTCATCTCATCATCTACACCTGTCCTTTTCTTACAGTGACATGTCCCATTGTCACAGCATGAGCGTGCTGTTCCAAAATCTGCATGAAATAAGTGATTCACATGGAGCATGACTGCTGTGTGAGTGTTTGCAACATGGCAGTTCAATTCAAGTTGTTCTGAAAGCCAAAACTCAGATCTCTGGCACTAGGTAGATGCACTCGATTAAAGTTGAAGGGCAGATCACTCCTACTAGAACTAGAAGAAGCACTGACATTGTTAAACCTTTGACCTGGCTGATTTTATTCCAGTTTTTATGTCTGTTTCTGTTACATTGCCCTCTCTCAAAAAGGGCGGTGAAGAATAGACTCAAGCCAATGATTAACTACAAAAGTTTTGTTACTCATTCAGACTGTGCAGGGACGCGCTGCAGTTCACTGCCACAGAAAGAACATGCACTCATGACCACAGGAAGATTAGCTGTGATTCATCCATCAGTTACATAGAAACATATGCTCAAAACCATTTTGAAGACCATACATATGTGGGAGTTTACTGATGTAATCAATGCATTCATTACCCTGATGTGCAAAAATGACTGTTGAAACGTTTAAAACATGTAAAAGGGCAAAAAGTCTGAGAATAACATCAGTGTCAGATGCTGTTTTCTACATGTTTGCTTGCAGTTATCAAAGAGCCCTGTCTGTAGTCATGGAAACACAGGCACAAGAAGGATGCTGATGAAAAGAGAGAAGCTGAACTGATCTGCTTGATGCACATCTCTGTGGAGATCCTTAGTCATCCACATCATGGTTAACCAAGGAGGGTTGAATTGAGGGCAACTTGACTTTGGTTGGAGATGCTTTAGCTCATCAAAGAGGCTTCTCCAGTTCTGACTGACTGGTGGAGAACCCCAGAAACCCAAAGAAAGAGGTATCCCCACCTACAATGTTGTCCTTTCATCCCTTCCCAGGAGATTTTACAACACACACTTCACACTTGGCCCCCAGGTGACTCCAACAACAAAAACAAAGTCACACCAATGGCCTTGATATTAAATACTTGAGACCCCCCACTAGTCAGCTAGAGCTGAGGAGGCCCTTTTCAGTCAGAGACATCAGTTACAAACATGAGCAACTGAATAATGTGAAAATTTATTATTTTATTAAATTTGTATTATGTGTCTCGGTTACTTTACAGTCTACCCCCAGTCTCCTGTGTCCATTTTACAAATACAAAAATTGTGACAGTTCATTATTTCTAAAACAACAATCTAACTTCCATCTGCCAGCAGCTCTGGTTACTGGTGAGTGACTGCACTGGATGATAGCAAAGGTCTCCACTTGGATTTTCACAGCCTGTTGTGGCCTGTTGTTTTATCTTTTCTCAGCCACTCACTTTTTGCATCTCATTTTTGTTCACTCTCTCCTTCATTTTCTCTCTGTCTATGCTGCATGCTAATGTTTTTTTCTCATTCGCATTTTGTGTCTCTGTGTCATTTGTTATCTCTGTTTCTCAGTTTTTGAAGGCGGGGGTTTAGAAAACCCTGATACAATTCAGTCATCTCAAACAAACATTGTGATTTACTTAAGAAAAAAGAGAAGCCAATCATTGGTTGCAAGATCAGGTTTTCAGTCAACGACCTTGCACCTTTTGTGAAGAGTCCACAAAGACATCACAGGAGACCACCCGCGCCTGCTGAGGCAAACAAAGACCTGGCTGAGTACCTGAGTGTCTTCTACAGCAGGTTTGAGAGGGACAAAGTCAGACTTCTCACCCACTCCAGTTCATCAACAACAGCCCCCATCATACCACTAGTAAACCTCCCTCCCCTCTCAGGCTCCAGACAGTGTCTCCCCCTCCTGTTTCAAAACCTGTGTTGACCAACTGGCTCTAATCTTCACACAGATCTTCAACAGATCACCTGGAGCTGTGTGAAGCAGATGAGGCTGGGGGAAGTCACTTTTGGTATATAAAAGTCAGCGCTGGTGTCTCCCAGAGATGTGTCTTCTCTCCACTGCTCTTCTGGTGCTCTGGTGCAGCCAGAGCAACTTGGAGCTGAGCATGCTCAAGACTGTGGAGATGACAGTGGACTTTTGGAGACACCCCTCAGTACTGCTTTTCCTCACAATATCCAACAGCCCTGTGTCAACCGTGAAGTTTCTGAGAACTACGATTTCCCAAGACCTGAAGTGGGAGACTAACTCCATCAACTCCATCCTCAAAAAGGCCCAGCAGAGGACAGACTTTCTGCAGCATCATGTCCATCACGGTCTGGTTCAGAGCAGCAACAAAACAGAATAGGAACAGACTGCAGTGAACAAAATCATTAGTTCTCCCATGCCCTCCCTCCAGGACGAGGAAACGGGCAGGGCAAATCATTACAGATTCATTATACCCTGGACAGAACCTTTTTTCAACTCCTCCCTTCAGGCAAGCACTGCAGAGTCCTATATACCAAACCTACCAGACACAAATAGTTCAGACTTCAAATAGTTATTACACCCTGCTTTACATCTACAAATACTGCATTGTACAAACACCATTTCATTCCCATATGTGGTGCACATCGTTGTTGTTTGCACTACCAAACACACCTTATGTGTACTGTTTCTCTTTTATATAATCTGTATATAGCTTGCACATTGTTTGTATATTGTCTGCACCAGTCGCCTGAACCAAATTTTCTATGTACTTGGCTGATAAGTTAATCTGATTCTGATTCTGAAAAGAGAGGGTGTATTTACAGGAACTTTAGGTGGGTTGAAATCTATGTTGTAGACTCTGCCACTGGGGAGGTGAGTCCAGCGAGAGGTCAGCCTCTGTTTGATGGTCTGGAAAGGTACATTGAGGTTGATGACTGTGTCCACACTGTAGGCGTCATCCAGAGCCTCTGCCTGGGATACTGTACGTGGGAAACCTGGTAGCAAGAGACAGACGGGGGAGAATGGGGCAGAAGGGACACGGGACAAAGAGGGGTGTGAGATTTGAATGAAAAGGTATAGTACAGTATGCTTTACAGTGTAAAGTGCAGAGCAAACCTAATAATCATGAGTAACAGAAGAATGCTCCAAACTAAAACGTGACTGACACAAACTTACCATCGAGCAGCCAGCTGCTCTGGCCTATTGCTCTCAGGTCACTCAGGATGAGACGAGACATGACGTCATCAGGGACCAGCTGACCCTGATCAATACAGGACTTCATCAACAGGCCGAGCTCTGACATGCACAGAGAAACAGAGACAGGGAGAGTGGATGCTTATCAAACTAATCACAGAATGGAGTATTATTTTCCCAACAGTATCTTTGAATCTTGACTTTAGGAAGGCCCCATGAATCACAGTATGATCCTGCTGGTCTTGATGCAGTTTTTCATCATTGTGGGTCTGAATATCCAAATAACTATAATTATATTGCACAAGCAAACAGAGGATAATCTGGGTTTAGGAAGTTAAAACATGAGATAGATTTTTCCCCTATCACTTCCTCTTTAATTGGTCAGAGTCCAACTCAAGAAAGGAATTTCCTGACAAGCCCTTGCAGAAATGACCTGACTGTGCTAAAATACAGTGCTGATGTCTCTATCAGAAACAGAGCAAAGGGTAAAACTGACTATAAAACCTGATTGGGAAACCATAGGCCACATAGAGGAAATAAGTAGAGCTGTGAACTGAAAGGGAGTCTTCTCATTGTGTTTAACGTTTGATAAATATAAAGACTGCGTCCTGCACAGAGAGCAAAGACGCCGCTGCATGGCTACCAGTCTTGCGAAGCAAGTATTGGCAAAGAGACAACTTAGGAGGTTGCCTACTAATGAATGTATTAGTCAACTTAATGCAGTGATATGTAATACAATATGAGTTTATATTCAACGCTCACACGCAAAAGGGCTTTTGTAACATGCGGTACGACCACAGAGAAGGTTAGTGAGGCATTCTCAGGAAGTGGAAGGTCACCAGTTCAGATCCAAGGACTGTTTAGGAAAATGTGAGCAGAGAGAGTCGGTCAGAGGAACTGCTTTGACTGCCAACTGCTCCGGTGGAGTTGCTCAGCTGGCAACAATGCAAGGATTTAGTTAAACTGAGCGACTCCAAAATGTCTGCACGTGCACAGTATGAAAGTAGGGCTTACAATAGGGCCTAAGGAGGAAAAAAAGGGTTAAAGCTTGAGGATACTGCAGCAGTTTTTGCAGAAGTTTCCACACCTCACTGTGTAATATTATCCACCATTGTACTTACTCTGTCATATGTGTAAAAACACAAGTCTTCATCTGTAGCCCCTCCTCTCAAGGAACAATGGTGCGTGACCTTATCTTTACACTTCTCTGTATCCTTATCCAAGGTGATATTGAGAGGTAGTGGGCCCTGTTCCAACGTCCAGGTAATGTTGGGTCATGACAGTGTTTCCAGTGTAAACATGAAACAACTGGCTCTATAACCCTGCTAACCATTTTGACATTGACTAAAGAGAGCACAGCTTCTTTTCTTACCCCGTCCTATTCCTCTGTGATAATAAAGATAAGAAATTTAACTGTAGGAGTGGTGCTCTTATCACAGTAGTCCAGAAAACAAAGTTAAGTGAAGGAGTTTCTTTCTGTATAATAACTTTATTGTGTTTTGTGCATCATAATAAGTTATTTCTAACAGTGCAAATGCTCCTGAAAGAAAAAGATGCAGAGTAACATAAGTGGTAACAGACCTGCAGCATCCTGGCTGAAAAGCTAAAACATGTTGACGTGTGTGGATTTTATTCAAGATCATACAAATACTGCCTTGGTATTTGTTTTCTGACAGGACACATATATCTTACCGGTTTTAGCGTTGATGTTGGCTCTTAAAATGTCCCCACTAGAGAGGTGTTTCAGTCCAAAACTTTTGGTTATGCGCGCAGAAACTGTTCCTTTCCCCGACCCCGGTGGTCCCATTACGACAGCACGAAAAATCTTTTGAAGAACCATCATGAGACGATTATTTCTTAAAACAGACTCTCTAGAGGTAGAATAGCCGTGTCGTGCCCATTAAACCCCCCTCCAAGTTCTGGATGCTCAGCCAAGACTGGGTCGGCGCAGGTTTACTTTCTTTCCCAAGAAATGCGCAACGTAACCAAGAGTGGGCGCGTCTAGACTCTCACTGGACCTTGACTTTAATTTCCCTCAGCCCTGCAGAAAACAGAAGGAAGGGGAGGAGACGGAGGAGGAGGAGATTGAAGATGAGAGCCACAACCAGTGTACAGTGCCGGTGGGGCAGATGAGGATGCAGTCCCCTGACGACGCACACCGAGTGAAATGAGATCCCCTCTCTGCAGCGGCACGTTGACAAACTTCCTCGCCTATATTCAGTGTTCACAGTTTAGTGGAGATGTATTTATTGTATAATACGGTTACGCAATTGGTCTACAGGCGGAAAAAGCTTGTTGGCAAGGTTGCGGTGATTAATCCCTTCCGAGCCTCGATCCCTTCAGCGGACAAACCTGCAGACTGGCAGACAGGCAGGCTGAAATGAACAAAAACCAATCTGTTCTCCCATAATCTTCTCCGTCCGTTTTAAAGGAATTAAATTATGTTTTCAGACATTACTGACTTAGTAAGACTTCTAAAAAACAACGAAAAACTTTGGGTTTAGATCTAATTATTGTGTTAGTGTGTATGAAAGACCTATCAATCATTTTGAAGCAAGTTCGATTTCAGTATAATTTACTTTACCTACCACATACAATACTTTTTAACGACATTAAAAAAGAGATAATCCGTATACATGGTAGTCTCTCATCTGTTTACATTTTGATCACGTTTGTGCCTTTAAGACGCAACATTATTACTCAACCACTCCCACTTTGAGTTAATGAGTGGTAATCTGGTGCCATCTAGTGGCCAACTGCGACAATGCACCCTTCAAAAAACACATTTATGACCCTCCTGCTCTGCCGTAACCTCGCCTCCTACCAACGTCTTCCTTGACAAACACACGTGGATTTCCACTGACGCCAGGCAGAAACAAAAACATGGCAAGTCAGGGACTCGTTTACGACGGCTGCAATTTCTTCAGACAGCGGCTGGTTTTGTCCACACTCAGCGGGAAGCGTGTTAAAATCAAGAACATAAGGTCTAAAGATGACGACCCGGGGCTCCGCGGTGAGTCGCTGCTTCACTCTGCATGTGGCGTCGCAGTTAGCTCGGCGGCTAACCAGCTAGCTGCTACGCAGTTGTGAGTGTGGTTAAATCGCTGGGCGTCGGACGTGGGCAATCGATGGGATAATGGTGTAAATGTGAGATAAATGCCATCTCACTTTACTGTTCAAAGATGTATAGTTGTTTTGCATGTCAAGAACTATTAACCACAGTTTGGGGAGCTTTGTTTTACATCATTTGAGTCACTTATTTTGACATATGTGAGTGAGGACTCAGAAGTTTCCAGTATATACATGGAATCTTTATTCCACTTGAATGACTCTATATACTTTGGTTCACTATGTAAAATATAAAAAGACTGCCTTAGTTGGTCTCAACCTACTTTTTGACATATAAGAAGTTATGGTACTTTGCTTAAAACATGTCTTCTCTCTTATTCCTTCCTTTTCATCTTCCAGATTTTGAGGCCAGCTTCATCAGACTGTTAGACAAAGTGACCAACGGCTCCAGAATAGAGATTAACCAGACAGGTGAGTGTTAAAATGAGTGTTTGACTGCAGTGGTAGCTTTGTCCCAGACTCTGTGATTTATTTAATAACTGTTTGCTGTCTCAGGGTAATCGTGTGTTGAGGTCTCAGCACTGTGCAACACCAGCAGACGGATACTTTGAATCTTAATTATGGGATTTCAGCTGACGATATTTAGTGTTTTTCACTTTATTATTCTATATAATGTGCCATTCTGCTCCTCTTTCTATGTGGCTTTACCTGTAGTGATGCCCAAGGCTGTAACTGTAACAGGAAAATTTAACAAAGCTTTTACTCTCTGAGAACCATTTTGGCAACATGAGGACTTTCTTCCATTTTGGTGGAGTGATTCTTATAGCATCTATAGACTCACTCTCTGTTCTCATGTTTCTGTCTCTCCAAGGTACTGTGTTATTCTACCAGCCTGGCCTGTTGTATGGAGGGTCTGTCGAACACGACTGTAACCAGCAGCGCTCAATTGGTTACTACCTGGAAGCCCTGCTCATGCTGGCTCCATTTATGAAGACCTCCCTGAAGGCCACTTTGAGGGGCGTCACCAATGACCCGGTTGATCCGACGGTGAGGACACACACTCATCAGTCTGATCAGATTCTAACTAATACTTTAAACTTGGAACTTTTGATTTACGATCACACAGGGTGGAGCTGAAGCATGTATCTGCAAAGAACATGTAAACTATGTTGTGGTTAAGTGCACATCTCCCAAATTCAAATGGACACAGCCCTCTAGTGCGCACATCTTTACATGCAGTTTGATGTCTTGTTATTTCAAGCCAGTCTCAGATACTGCATCATCCATTTTCTGCTCTTTGCTATGAGCTGCATTGTTTCAGAGTGGATAATGTCAACAAACCAGGCACTAGGAGGCAATAAGAAGTATGAATTGGAGAAACTGGAGAGAGGTGTTGTCATGGAAACACTGAACAGCGTCTTTGCTTGTTGCTGTGATGAGAAATGATCCATTGTAGACTCTGTCATGGACTTTTTTTGCACAGTAGTTGCAATTTCCAAACCATTGCAGACATGTTAGCATGTCAATAATTTAAACACTTGTGTATCTCCCCCAGGTTGACCTGCTAAAGTCCACAGCCCTTCCTGTGATGAAGAAGTTTGGTATTGGTGGGGATGGCTTTGAGCTTAAGGTGAGTACGTCATGGCAGCCTTTGAAAAGCATAATATAATAAAAATATACACTGTTTTAACGCTAGTCAGTCTTTCCTTAGTCTCATTGTCTCTGCTGCTCCTGCTCCCTCAGGTGGTGAAGAGGGGTATGGCACCGGGTGGTGGCGGAGAGGTAGTTTTTACATGTCCTGTCTGTAGGACCATGAGGCCGGTCCAGCTAACTGACCCAGGAAAGATCAAGAGGATCAGGGGAGTGGCGTATCCTTTTCAGGCTCACAGTCATTTCTGTGTTTCACTTGTGCACAATAATAAAGTAATACAAATTGTTATAAAAACCTTTGTTCATAGGCCATTGTGTTTATTAAATGTCACAAAATAATGTTAAATGACACAGTCTCAAACTCATTATGTTCTAAAACCCAACTGGAGCTTCAAATGTCCTGTTTTGTCCGGCCATTAGATTGATAGCCAAAGATATTTCACCAATTTATCTCAGTGAATGATATTAATATCTATTTGCTCGCACTACACAATAGAACCACAATTTGTCTAACACCCACAAACCCACACTGTTATGTGAGCCGGCAAAAGGCCTTGACTGTCTGAACCCAGATATTCGGTGAGAGTTTCTCCTCAGATGGCCAACAGAATAGTTGAGTCTGCCAGGGGCGTCCTCAACCAGTTCCTTCCAGACATCTACA
The DNA here is from genome assembly GCA_033238685.1 of Lates japonicus. NCBI lineage: Eukaryota > Metazoa > Chordata > Actinopteri > Centropomidae > Lates > Lates japonicus. The sequence goes on along the minus strand of BRZM01000021.1, from coordinate 3,536,497 downwards.
TCCACACCGACCACATGAAAGGAGCCAACTCGGGCAAGTGAGTATCTCATTGTACATTTATTAATCAGTAAGTTTCAGTTAATGTATGTTTCTGTATGTCACTCAACACTGATGAAGAAAAGACACTTAATAATTCATGTCGGTTAACCATAGGTCTCCAGGTTTTGGCCTGACATTAGTGGCTGAGACGCTGAACGGCTCCTTCCTTAGTGCTGAGATGTCGTCCACACCGCAGGGGCAGGGAGACCCCGTACTGCCTGAGGACCTCGGTAGGAACTGTGCCAAGCTACTTTTGGAGGAGATACACCGGGTAAGCACAGCAAAGACCCATATTTACAGTACAAACACACCTCTCTCTCTCTCTCGCACAGACTGACACTCACCCGTGTCAGTGTGGTTGTTTTTGAAGTTGATTTGATTTTACAGGTTCAGATGGGCTGCTGTGAAAAGGGGTGTACAAGACCTTCTTCACTGGGAACAGATGTAGACACTCAGCCATAATCAGGAATCTGGCCTAAGTTTTCAGCATTTGCACAAACAGGCCTTGTGTCCGTGAACATCCCAGCACTATTTTAATCGTACATGGAAAGGCTTGCTTTTGATTTGCAGCGCGAAGAGTGTCTTTTTTTCATTTAAAAGAAGTCTACTGTGAAAATGTGCTTTGTGTTTTAGAGAGGCAGTAGACAAAATTAAACCAGTGTGGCTTTGCGAACAATAGGCTTTGCTGCCTTATTGTCCATACAGAGTTTTCTGTATTTCAGTTGCTGTAATACTACTGCCAACTGAAGACTCTTTCATCAGTTAACTGATCTATAAAGCAACTGCCAGTCATACTCTTACCCAACAAGTCTGATACTGGTTTACAAAATAGATTCCCACACAGATGTATTACTGGATATTTTTCAGAGGGATATTTTTTCATGCTTAAGCCAAATTTTGCATTAAGCACAACAGTGAAGCTTTATCTGTAACCCCTTGTACTGCTTGGATTTTTCACAGTGAGGAATGCAATGTTATAATACAATGCTAAAGCTGAACTAAATCTAAAATCAACTTTATTTTTTGTTTGGTTACTGTGCTGGAAAGTCTCTGTTATCACTGGAAGTTGATATCAGGATTCAGTCACCCTGCACACAGCTGCTGGAGAATCGGTTTGCAGCCCGTCACTGCACAATTTAAAATTCTTGGGGAATACCTGACATACACAGACAAGGCGCACTGAAAACCCAGCACGCAGCAAGATTTCATCATCTCCTATTTCTCTTCCTGAGTTACTACTTTGGTTGGTGGCCCTCAAACTTTCCCCTTTTTAACTGTCTCTCTTAAAATATCCAAGTTAACAAAACCAACAACAGTTTTTCACCATTGCATTATTTGTCATAAATATACTGTTTCTAAGAGCCACAGATGGGTCTTGCAGAGGTCAAATGTGAGTGACTGAACTCCCAGTGTTTCAGTTGATTAGGTGATGTGTCAGGTTAATGGTGTTTGTTGAATGGGCTTGATAAAAGAGGAATTTGAAGCTGGAGATTTACGGATTACATTTGAGGCTATGGGGACAAAAAACTCTCAGCATGTCACATTTTATGTTTCAGTCTACTCATGTATTGTGTCTCCAATTGTGACTTGCAATGATAGCTCTACGATGAAGTAACTTGGTTGTTACTTAAAACGTACACAGGCACAAATAATCTCACATAGTCAGACAGGGAAAAGAGCCCACTTCATCAGAATATATACAATTAGATCCAGTGACTGATTTCAGTTTGCCTCCACATGGCTCTGCCTCTCAGCCGTCTCTCATAGGAGCCATGTGAGTCCAGTTAGCTGGTCAGGGTAGTGCTGATTAACTCTGAAAGAGGAATATTGTTGGATGCATCCTCTTAACTCCAAGCGACAGAGAGTGGGGAGCTAACATTTTTCAGACTTCGAGGATGGTGGATTAATAAGCCTTCAATTTTAAACATTCTTTTTTTTCATACAGCCACAGCTGCTGGTAGAACAGGTAGATTCACTATGTTGAGAAATGTAACAACATTTGAATAACTGCAGATTTTAATACCTAACTGTGGCAGGAGGGACAGGGTGATTGCTACAGCTGAGAGGATGAGAAGAGAATGGCTTACAACCAGAGTAGCACTCCGGCTGGGATCGTTAATTTTTAAAAAACTGAGAAAGGAAAAGAAATTTGCTGGATTCGCATTAAAGGGGATGGGCGCTGTGTGTGTGTGTGTCTGTGTCTGTTTGTTTTATGGTTAATCAGTACAGTCTTCTTGTAGTAAACCAAAGCTACACGATGGACATTTTGTTTTTGGAAGCAACATCAACACTGGGCAGGAGCTGATGTAAGTGGTGCTCTCATAAAATTTTGTTTATTTATACTAAATGAACTTTAATTTTAATGGCACTTAGATATACCATGTACTTGACTCTGTAGGCTTGTGTTGAGTTAAAGTTTTGTCAGTTGCATGTTTTCATGTTAGTGTCTGCTTTTCTTTTTTTTTTTTTCTTTTTTTTTTTTTTGTTGATGAAATTCAGTTTGACAGGTACAAGTAAAAAAGTAGAGCACTGTAGTGGATACACAATGAGTCTGAAGACACTGAATATTTGCGGCAAAGGCCCAGACAGAAATCGTTGTTAACCCAAGTATAGATTATAGCTTGATTATTATTGGGTTTTTTTTAAACCCTGACCTACTGTGTTGTTCGCTATTAAGCCACCAAATGATAAAAATTGATTTCTTCCTCCTCATTTTTTTTTTTTTTTTTAATTCAGATAGTTGTTATCCACTAAATGTTGTGTTATATAGTTTTACAGGTTTTGGTTTAATTAGAAATTTTACATGGTATTGCGTCGTAGAACTCGCTTAACTGCTCCCACGTCTTCTTTATTTGACTGTTGGGAAAGGGGGTTTGCCGTTCACTCGTAGGATTCAAGGGACTTTTCCATAAGGCCTTGTGGTTGGTGGCTGCTGGGCCTCTTGGGACATCTTTAACTGTGTGACATTTCCTTTGGAAGGCAGGGTCTGAAGCTACCTGTCAGAGATGGTATTTATGCATCGTTTTTCTTAGTTTGAAATGTAACACGTTCTGGAAAAGTTAAAGTAGTTTCAGCTTGTGTAGCCCAGATCAGCAACACAACAAGGTAAGGTGCTCGGGCACAACACTTTCTCAATAGTCAGCCTTATGTGCTTTCCAGACTGGGGAAAAGGTTAAAGCAAAGTCACTGAAGTTTGATAAAACCTCATTTTAAAATTGAATCCATGTTTCTTGCTCTTGATGAGCACCGTTGAGGTTTTACTGGAGGCAAACACAACATATTTTGAGGTTAAATGAGTTAAACTTTAAAAATATGAATAACACATTCATGTAACTGGACTGTAGGAAATATACACTGAAAACATATTTCCACTAAGTAGTATTAGTAACATTACACATCAATTATACATCTATTTTTAAGGCTTATTAAACGATTAAAATGGTGGAAATAACTTGCAATGAAGTTGTAGTTTTTCGTATGGCTGCTCAGTCCATGATGTTTGAATTTATTTGTACATCTTACCAAGTCTGATAAAATTCATCCACTTTCTGAAGGAATGTAGTTAACAAAATCTCTGTCTCATCAACAATATAAACAATGTCACCACAGTTTTGCCATGGTCCCAGTGATATGATTATGTAATTGAATCATATTCCTGCTGACAAGCTGTCACGATGCCATAATACTGCATGACTGAGCCACATGCTTCCCTAGTTAGAATGGATGCACAGTAGGCTACAAGTAAGCGTAAGCTGTGAGACATTTGTGCTTCAGATTAGTACAGGACATGAATGGTAAATGTCTTAATAGAACTGTCAGTGGACAGCCATTTTAAAACTCCCTCAGTTTATAAAATGCTCTTGGGTGTGTCCAGTCTTGCATAGGCCTCTTCATAAGGGGCTGGGGAATAGCACATAACTTATCGAGTAATCACTGTGGCATGTGATCACTTGGATAGAGAGAGAGGATCCTCTGTCTTCTCCTATGTCGATGGAAAAGGGGAGAAATCAGGAAGAAGGCTAGGATCAGAGGTCAGGTCAGGGGGAGCAGGAAAATGCAGCAGTAATTTGGAAAAAGACGAGAGAAATGTTGTAGGTATCTGCTGCTAGGATATATGAAGAAATTAAAATGGTGTACTTCTGATTAAAGTGCACAAATTGATTTTTTTGGGGGAAAAAACAACCTCTGGCCTGATTATAAACCGTAATAAAACTCAACATTTGGCTTTGAAATGTTAGTTTTGTTGATCTATGTTTGAGTTAAAGACATTATCTCCTGAAATTTGTGTCCAGAGCTGAAAAAACACATCTGACCCACAATCACCTCTCATGGATTCCTACTATGTTTTGCAAATGTAGATAGCTATCAGCGTTGGACCTTAGATAATCGAACCCTCTGTCAGGGGGTTGCTGAGTTCTGTCTAAACATCTCCACCTCCGTGACATATCTGTTGTTTTTGTTGCTGAAACACATCGCCCCTCCTCCGTCTCTGTTTTAGGGTGGCTGCGTGGATTCATCCAATCAGAGCCTGGCGCTTCTCTTGATGACCCTTGGCCAACAGGACGTGTCGAAGGTTCTGCTCGGACCCCTCTCCCCATACACGTAAGCCATTGTCCCAGATGCACTGTCTTCTAAATGTAGAACATTTAGTTATTCTTCTACTAGTCCTCTCTTGGCAAGTGACTATAATCCAAAGTTCTTGTCCCACATGTAGGGCACAAAATACTGGACAAATAAACGACAGAGGCGATAAATGCACTCATTAGTTTGTTATATTTAATCCATGTTGATTGTTTTTACTATTCTCACTGAAAATATAGGGATTTAAAAAAAAGAGGAGAACAGTTTTAACTCATTTACCTGAATCTGACAGCCCAGTGCAGTTCAGTGAACAACTTTGTGTCACAAACAACTGAAAAAGACTTGTGGTTATGCAAAGGGAAGGAAAAAATGCAAATATGCTGCTGATTATACACCAGAACTATTGCAAGTTAATAGAAGAGCAATATTTTTTTCTCAACAAACCGTAAATAACAAGCCGTAGTTAAATTCACTCCTCTATTTCTTTTTTTTTTTCCTCTACAAATTGTTCACATGCTTTTGAGCACTTAGCATTATCACACTACTTGGCCACGCTTTCACTCATTTACATGCTCATTGACTACAAAAAGGTGCTCGGTGAATGTGTGATGAAAGGAGATATTTATGTTTGAAGATAAGTTTCTACTATAAAAAAAAGTCTTGCTCACAGATGGTTCCATATGTTTAATGAAAAAGGAGACAAAAATAAAAACAGCTGAACACAAAGTTGATTTCAGACATTGTCGTCACCACAATTGAGGAGCGAACTATGAACTGTCCATTTTCAGTTATCATGGTACCGGTGCTGTGTCCCTCTCAAGTACAGTACTATGATAACTGAAGATTGGCAGTGCCATCACAATACACTCTTCCCCTCATCCAGGTAATGCTGATGACAGATGACACAAATGTATGTGTTTTTGTTTCTCTGTGTAAATTGCCTTTGCTTTATAAATTATACATCCTAGTTTTAGGAATTGAATTGAATGTGCATTAGAGATAAAAGATAGGATTGATGAGCTTTTACCTTTACTGAAGTCACTTGAAGTAGACCCAGAACACTGTCTTCTGGTAATCTCAGTGTATTAAGTTATTGACAGTTGGGATATATTTTATCAAACACAGGGTGAACGCCTCTCCTTTGGGATTGTAAAGTGTAAAATCAGGACATGCTGTAAGCAATAATGCATAAAAGTGAAACTAAAATTTAATCTCTCATTTTTCTCACTTAACCTTCTTCCCCCTCCTCCACCCATGTCTCTCCAGGATCGAGTTCCTCAGACACATTAGAGATTTCTTCCAGATCATGTTCAAGATTGAGGTCCAGAAGCCTTTTGAGGACGAAAGGAAAGGAGGAGACAAGGTCCTGATGACCTGTGTAGGAGTTGGTTACAGCAACATAAACAAAACTCTTAAATAAAATAAGTAATTTTTACATAAATGACACAGTGTCGTCTTCTATCCCTGCTCACTCACATCCCATATGAGAATATAGTATTTTTATTTTGTTAAATGTGAAGGTTATGACACTGGCTGTTTGTATGTTTCCAACTTTTAAGCCGTTTCTGTTACAATATACCAGAAGATAAAATATTTAGTAAGAAATCTGCAGTTATAGCAGTTCCTTGAAATACATTCAACAGCATCTTCGTATCCACGAATATCAGCTTCTTCATCCAGCATGCATGATGCTGTGGTTAAAACATCAAAGTCTGGTTGCACATTACTGGAATTCCACATTAAAAAAGCACTTCTAGATGGTTAGTTCCAGTCATCGTCAGGACTAGGTTCAGGAAAATGTATCAGTATGAATCTAATAAAAAGGTCATGGACTGGTCATCGTTGTCATTAGATGCCGCTCCTCTCATCTACTACAGGATAAAGCTGCTCTTCACACCATATGTTTCTCATCACTGGAGTTAGGAGGAGTTAGTCGTCTTGGCCACAGAGATATTTGAGGGCGTCGCCATAACTGCCTGAAACTTCAGACTGTAGAAACATGAGAGAGAAAAGGGGGGAAGGAAAAAAAAAAAACAGGAAATCATGTTTGTGGTTTGAAAACGTAAACAAAATTCTTGTCCAATGTCTAAAACAAGACACCATGACATTTAACCTTTGCTGAGCATTTATATTGATATATTGAGTTTCCCTTTTTTTAAAAAAAAAATCTCTCTGGGTGTACTGACCTCTAACTGGGAGTAGAGGGTATATCCGAACAGCTTCTTGTACTCGGCTTTGATGTCCAACAAATCGATCTCTGAGCGGCTGACGAGTATCCTGGTCAGGACAGACTCTGTGGTCCCTGCACCCTGGACAAAGCAACACAATGAATTTTGGAATAAAACAAGTCATAAACAAGTCCTCAGTAGATCGAATGAAGAAGCAGTATCTACTTTCTCAGCAATCACTCCTACTGTCTGTTCACTTCAAATATAGTTTTCTGTGGAGTGCAGTAATGGCTGCTCCTGTGTTTGCGCAGCTTTACATTTTTATCTGCTGCTTCACAGCCTGTCAACACATTTCAACCAATGTTGCACATTCAGTCAAAGCAGCAGCAATAAAACAGTGGCTTAACATTCCTTTCCACACCAGCAGTGACCAATACAATTGACTACTGTGGCTAAAAAGAGCACACAGAGCAACCAAACAAAATGTGGATTTCGCCGGGACAGTTTGCTCAGCTTACCTTCATGCTCTTGAAAAGCCTCTCAGCGAGGTATGCCGGAACATTCTTCACACATTTAACTAGACAGAAAAATAAGAAAAAAAAGTGATAAATTGTATGTTAAATGTGCCTCAAATGTGCAGTGATTTACTTTCCCTATGTGAGAATAAAGAGGCAGCACCATAACAATGGACCACTGTTCAATGTTAGGGTGAGAAAGTGTGGGATGTTTTTCTCACCAACAGCCACCAGTAGCTTCTCCAGGTTTCCAGACATCTCACTCTCAATGCTCTCCTGCAGAGTCTTCTTGCTAATGTTCTTGTACTCTACCAGAGCTGCCAAAACAAAACAGAGGTTTTAATACAACTTCTTTTCCTCTGTGGTCCAGACTGAAACAGCTCAACAACTTTAGGACAAATTGCCATGAAATTTTGTACAGACATTCACGGACTCCTGAGGATGAATCCTAATGACCTTGGCTATCCCCTGACTCATTCTCTAGCATCATCATTAGGTGGACATTTTTGGCTTTTAGTGAAATTTCTTGAAAACTACTGGATGGATTACCATGGAGTTTTGGCACAGGTATCCATGGTGCTCAGGGAATGAATCCTACTACTTTTCATTTAGCATCATCATTAGGTCAAAAATCTTATTTTGTCCCATAATGTAGTTTATGACTAAATACCTGCAAAGCTAATGACATGTCTATGCCACAGCCGCCCCACACTAGTATGGTTGTGGACTCTGTGTGTATCTACAGAGAAAATATGTAACGCGTGTACCCACTCTGTCGAAGCTGGGGAATACTCCTGTGGCACAGGATGTCGATAAACTTGTCCTCATCAGTACCCCACTTCTTCTCCCCTGCTTCATACAGCGCCTAGGTGGAATGAAAATAAGTGTGAGCTCATACAGCTTCAGAGTATAAATCGAAATGGTGGAAAGTTCAGAAAAAGCGCATGAAGTAATTTAAAAGAAAAAAAAAGGATTGGTTTTTTTTCAGGATTTTCAAGATCAAATTCAGTGAATGCAATACAAGAGAGGATACTGACATGTTGAGCTTGGGAATAGTGAGCAGGTTCAGACTTGTATGAGCAAGGAAAGTGTGTTAACTAAGGTGAGTGGTGGCTTTGAGTCCTGGAGAGGTGTCCAACACAGTAACTTAACCGCTCTACAGTGTTTTTAATGCCACTTCCACAATTTCTTTACATCCATAAAACATCATTCAAACTATCAAATGTGTGCCACATTAGCCACGTGAGCTTCATGGCTGTAATGTGCATTGTTGAAAAATACAGAAGTTTTCTAAATTTGTTTGAAAAAGGCAGAAAAACAAGGATTGACTTCACAATGAATGACTTAAATGTAGTGAATATACCTTAGCATCTGCTTTAGCTTTGGCAGAATCCACATTGGTGCTCTCATCTCTCTTCCCCTTTGAGGATAAAAGGAAGAAAATAGAATAAATCCAATATATTCAGAAATTCATTTAATTTTAAAACTGATTTTTTAATATGCTTGTCACAGTTCAACATCTAAGGCAAGCATTGTTTGGAATTTCATAATAGAGACGATAAGCTTTCCAAAGATTTACAGATCTTGTAGAAAACATCTTTTATCTATTAATTAAGGCCTCTAACTGAAGATAGATGTTTTTTATATGAGGCTTTCCATGATGTAGATTCCTTGGACATGAAGAAATTTAAGGCGTAGATTGATTTTTTAATGACATTTTTTGAGATAGGAAAGGAATGTGGCCCAAGCTGTCTGGCAACAGTAAATTTATTGCTTTGGGTCTGATTCTCATTTGATATAAATGCCTTCTGACAGCACATCACTCTGTTCATTTTAAGGTACCTCAGCCAAGATGAGCAGCGCTTTGCCATAATCTCCAGATACATCAGACTGCAGATCATGAATCATCAACCTTCCCGTTTCTTGGATGAAACAGCACAATGCAAAGAATTTAAAAATAAAACAACATCTGCTATCTGTTTCACAATAATCTGAGTCTGTGAAATTACAAATACATCGTGTTGACTATACAAACCTGCCAGGTATGTTTCAGATATGGCTTTTATCTGTCTGTTGGATCTCGAGGCAAAGATTTCTGTCAGCGTACTCTCTGTGGTCCCTGGACCCTATATGTGAAATAATGGTAACGGTAATTTAAAGAAATCTGAAGAAAAATACGAGTGTGTTTCAACAAATTATGTTGTGCAACTTGTGGAACTGGTGGAACTTTTTTTTTTAGGACACACAATCTCACCTTGATGGCGTTGATGACTTCATGACAGTCGTAGACAGCAGGAGGTGTCACCAAGGCTACCAACAAGTCCTCAAAGTCTCCGTGGGTGTCGCCCTCCAGGTCAGCTACTAATTTCTAATGTGGGCAGGTTGATAATATGCAAAAATCTTACTCCACATCTCGTTTTGTCTTTGTCCCATATTTAAATATTTAAAAAATGAGTATGCATTGACTTACCCTTCCTGTGGCCTTCTCATAGGCTGTAGCAATAAGCTGACGCTGAGCATTACTTCTTTGGGTCAAGACCTCTATCAGTGTTTTCTCCGTTGTACCTGTAAAGAAGAGGAACACAAAACAGGCTTACCACTTTCACTGCACCTGGAAAGTTAATTTGAATAAAAGGTAACGTTTGTTCCACTCACTGACGTAAGGGCACACTTAGTAAAATATGATTAAAGTGCTTTACATGTTTCTCTGATATAGTTAAATATCTAGAAAATAAACGCTGAAAATGATAACTTATTAGCTTACCAAGGCCTTCTATGGCTTTCCTTAGTGCAGCCACATCTTCTTCCACTTTAAAGTTTGCTTTGTCCTTTACAGTTCCTCTCGTATTGGACTGACAAACACAGGCACACACTCACAGGCTCATACATATCAATGTGAAATGATTACCCAGTAACCATGCTGTGCATATGTTATTTACTGTTGATAATATCTTATATTTTTTAAGTTGTGCGTATGCATTCCAGCCTTAGCAAACTGTATGATAATAATCATAACCATTATTATCATTATCTCCATAATCATGAAAGGTAAGGGTTATGTCCAACTTACTGTCACAGTCAATGAGGAGGGGGAGTCTAAGAGCAGGTCCAAGTCATCCTACAGTAGGAATCAAACATGTTCATATTATCACTTTTATTTTCCTCATATTTTAAGGCTAAAATCTTATTTAAATCATATAATCACTCACAAATTGCCAACAACTACTCACCCAAACAGACATTGTTGTGTTTGTGGAGGGAAGTCTTTAACTAGAGAAATGAAAAATAATACACTATTAATATCTTCATATAATGATATATTTTATCTCTCCACTCATGGACTTCTGTCTTTGCTCTACACATGTCTTACTTCACCCGCTGACTTTCACTGCCAGCGCGTTTGGTTTCCATTTCGGGTAACATAAACAAATGCATTGAAACATTCCTCCTCGTGTGTTCGTGTATTTCCACAATAACTATCCTCGTCTAACAGGTCAAGCTCGAGTAAACCAACGTAGTCTAAGAATTGAGGAAAATCAAACCCATAGGATGTTAAAGTCGATCACTGCGCAGTAAAATACAAATTTCCCGATCAGCAAAGCGGGGAAAAAAACATGGAATACGCACAGAGAACAAATGTGAAGCCTACATGGATAAACACTATGATCAGAAGTCAGAAAATGGTGTTTTTCGTCTTACCTAAGTTAGAAGACAGGACTGATGTCAAAGCAGGAATTTCACAGTCTGCCAGAGTCGCCACACCTTTCGAAGAAGTTCACATGGCAACGCCCATTATTAACTGGGGGAAGTTGAATCACGGAGACGTTTCTCATAAACTCCTCCTCATGTGTACACAGTAATTGTACTGCCATGTCACAAGCCTTAGCGTATACTTCTAATTTCTACTCAGCTTTCACTGCAACTTATGCAACAATCTACCCACCTCACCCACAAAGCACCATCAGCTGCTGCACAGTGTTTTTCTCACACAGCAGCGGTGTTCTTGCAGTGTCCTCAGAAGGCATTAGATCTCAGTAATAACTCACCAGACTCTCTAATAAGCTGAGTCCAAAGTCATGTTTGCTTTGAGGGCAGGAAGGCTATGAGTCAGATATGAGAAGAGAGAGGGGAAGGAAATTGAGAAATTGTTATGGACTTATCTCTTCATTTAATCTCTGCCTCTGTCTAGTTCCTTTAGCATTGTATATTTTAGATGCAAATAATAGGACGTTAAGAGAGGCTATTGAGCAATTATTCAAATGCGTTCAATCCAATGAAAGCTAAATTCAGAGATGGGTCTACCAAGGATTGTCCCCAAGCAGGAGGCAATACTTTAGGGCGACAGGAAGATCCATCCTGTGTATTGGCTATAACTGATGCACCAGAGGAAAAATATCGATATACACAAATAAATGCATCCAGGTGAAGTATGAATGTGATGCACAGAAAGGAGAGGGGCAATAGTGACATCTTGTGGTCAACTGTAGACACTACAGAAGTGATGAAGGAAGCAGACAAAGTGGAGAAGAGGTAAGACAGGAGGCTTTGTCGACAATTTGACGGCATAAATACTTTTCTGTGAGTATAGGAATGAAATGTTTTGGATTCGTTGTGCCTTTGAAAATACAAAATAATTTCAAAAAGTAGACAAAAAGTTAGACAAATATAACATGGACGTTTGAATTTGCAAGATAAAACTAACACAACTACATATTAATGTAATACCAGCTCTAATGCTTTGGTGTAATGGCAAGTTGCTCCAGCAAGTTTCTATAGTAATGTTAGATACGAAATATAAATATTATATTATATTATACATCTTCCTTGACCCCGCCGTATGTTTTTTGCGTTGAATTACTATGGAGTATTTTGCCCTAAATAGTAACTGCAAATGGAACCTCCTCCTCCCTGGATAACAATCATATACAGTCTATGATAACAATCCGACTTCCACTACATCGTCAGACTATAGCCCTAAGGATAACCCCAACCTAACTGTAATATAACTCAAAATATAACCACCTGAAGGACTGAACTTATTGAGAAGGAGACTTCATGGCAGCCTACGTGGGAGGGTGTCTTGCCTGAGAGCCAACGATCAGGGCAAAAATCTTTTTAGCTCAGCAGCACAGCCCCGCAGCCGGGTAACGAACAATCCCAACCCTTACTTTGACAGCTCGGTCTTCGACGTCCGCTAGGGAGGTACTGTATTACCAAGATACTTGAGGACGTGTCATCGACCATTTAACTGAATGACACTCGGCAAGTGCACTGTGTGTTTTCAGATGAAGCTGTTAAGCTAACTTTCTCTAGCCAACACGATGTAGGTGAGCTTGTAGCTAACTGGCATTGCTAAAAGTCCGATTACGGTGAACTAGCAACTTGTTAGCTGGCTAGCGGCAGGGTTTCTCCTCGCAGCACTGGGATGGCTAACAAGGGTTAGCCGCACTTTCTCACTCTGCCATCAGTTTGGCAACTACTTTATTATTTTCTTCATATCTCTTCACATTTCTAGATTAAAGAGGTGTACTGTTAGGGCTCCCTCCAGTTAGCCAGTGCTTGTTTTCCTTCTAACAGATATTGTTATTATCGAGGCTGAGCTATAGCTTGTTGCCTCTATTGTTTACATGGATAGCGGTCAGCTGGAGTGCTCTGTTTGTGGTTTGTAGTGGTCGTAACAAGACTGGATCGACTAAAGAACAACCACAGTAGAGGCATGGAAATGGAGCTGGGATGCAGCTAACGTCTGTTACCGTTAGCCAGAGCTGTACGGTCGACTCTCCACCAAAATGAGGGATACTGGAGCTCTGAAGGAGGACAGCTGTGCCTGCTGGACTGTTTGATTTTCAGTGGGCGTTGGACAAAGGACAGGAGCTTGTTTGCCCATATTAAAAGCTTAACCTGAGACAAGACTACATGAGGAGGATGAGAAATAAACATTGTTGGATCCAGCCCTCTGGCGTCAGAATGATGATGTTAAAGACCCTGCTGATCACAAGTCTTCTAGGCTGTGTGAAATGTCAGGAGAGCCAGAGCATGACCCCGGAGGAGAAGACTGTTATCAGGTGAAGAATGACTAGATAGATCATCATTGTTTATGTGTGTTTGTTAAGTCTCTGCGATATTGTGAAGGGATACCACAGAATGTGTGCCATTTCCTCATTTGATTAATTTCTACTTTCCCTTTTGTTTGCAGAGACCAGATTATTGAGATGTTCGACCACGCTTATGGCAGTTACATGGTAAGGTATTCACTTGGATGCAATATTTGTCATCGCCACCACATTTATATTTGCATGCTGCAGCTGTCTGGGGGGGTATCACTGTGAAACCTACGTGTTTTGGCATATGTGGCCCTCTGCAGGTTCATCCAGAAAGGTTTGAATCAATGCCTGGACAGAATCCTCAGGTGCTATTGGATTTAATTTAGTGGGGTTGTGCTGCAGAAAGCAAACGTGGGATTTGGTTGCAGCTGCAGTGTCAGCCTGGCACAACAGATGCCAGCAGAACATTCTGTGATCCAGGCTTTTCCTCACGTGAAGCAAGCAGTGAAAGTGTACAGCCACAGACGATTGGGTCACGGGTGGCTCGATTCGTTCATTGAGTTTTAAATGTTACCTGTACCTGTGTAAGAATTAAACTGAACCTGGCAGAGTGAGAGATGCAGAAAGGAGCATAATGTATCACATTATTTGGTGGAGTTGAGAAGTGCAACAAATGTCTATAAGAACTGCTTATAACTTAAAAGCCAAGTGTAGGATTATTAGAAGTTGCAAAGACAAATGTTGGTAAGACATTATTGATGGGAGAATGGGATAGGGTAGATGGAAGCATTGGTGGAGAAGATAATTTTATACTTGAGGACAGTGGTGTCCTGTTGTGTGAATGTTGGATGTGAGATTATCCCATTGTGAAGTACTGTTTGCTATCAGAGAAACCCTTGATACTGATTCCTGTTAGCAGTTCATAGCCATACAAGTATTTTCCTTAATTAGACTTCATGTTTTTATATAATGTCTGTGCTTGTTTGTCCCTGTAGGTCAGGTGTCAGCTCTGTTCCTCAGTCCTAATTATTTTCATTCAAGCTATCTGTTGAAATCAGGTATACCAAATTGGAATCTGTCCTCAATCTCAATTCTGGAAAAGCTGGAATAGGTAGCTGGGAAACAAAAACAACAGTCCATAAAACTGTGCATGAGCTTTGGACTGCTCATGTCTTCTTCCTCTTAGAGAATTTTCAACCCTAAAGGCAGTCATTCCTTAATGACATCTTTTGAGCAGACCATTAAATGTAGCCTGAAGACAGTCACTGTGTGTTGCAGAAATATGCTTATCCAGCAGACGAGCTGATGCCTCTAAGCTGCAGGGGGAGAGTCCGCGGCCAGGAGCCCAACAGAGGCGACATAGATGACTCCTTGGGAAAGTATGTTCATCATCCTCTGGCTTCTGGAGCCTAGAAAGATCCAGTGAGGTTAATTCTGCCACAACAGTAAAATTCCCTCAAGAAAACAAGCCTTGTTTTTTTAATCCATCAGTTGGCATCAGTTCAGACCAAAGCTATATGTGTCTTATATCTATAGAAACTTACAAACCTGTGCATCTTCTGCAGTTTTTGGATCCACCATCATTTTAATTCTAGGACACTGATCTGATTTTATTATCTAAAGTTATGAGGAGATTCTCAGTGTTTCTTGTCACTGCCCATAATAATATACTATAAAATAAGCCTTAAATTGAACAAACATGTAAGTGAATATAGGAACTCAAAAGGTGATATTTATGTAACGTAACCTCTTCATGAAATACATTTATCATCTTAAAATAAGTCAGGGATTCTGTAATCATTGCTTATGGAAGACTGTTCTCTTCAAACCAGTTTGAATTGGACATGGAGTACATGCCCTATTTTTTCAGGAATACATGAAAGCGATGCTAATTTAAGTCTTGTAAAGAGAAATTTACGAAAAGGCAGTAAATTATCAGCTCAGCAGTACAATACACTGATTTATGCACCACACATGTTGCATAATGTAATTTCTCTGCAAATGCAACAGATTTGACATTTCACAGTCTGTGGTTCATTACAAATTAAACTGGATCAGTAGTAAAGTGGGACACCAGCTCCACCATGCTGTGCCTCTCATCATAGCGCCTCTTTCTCCTTATCCTCTGCAGGTTTTCTCTCACACTGATTGACACCCTTGATACCCTGGTGGTGAGTACTTGTTTTTCCTAGCATCAAAGTAGTTTTCTCTGCTTTTCTATTTGAGCCCTTTTTTCTCACCATGTGTTTTCAAGGTTTTTTTTTCTCCAAGCCTTTTGTCAGTAAATGTGTTTGTTCCCGTCTGTTTGTGTGTGAGCAGGTGTTAAACAAGCTCGATGAGTTTGAGGACGCAGTGAGGAAGGCTGTGAAGGATGTACGCCTGGACAACGATGTGGTGGTGTCTGTGTTTGAGACCAATATCAGGGTTTTGGGGTATGAAACACATCTGTTATTTTGCAGTGCAAATGTAAATCGTGTTTGTTTGTTTTTTTAAATAGACTAGTCTTATTAAAAAAATACTGAGGTTGCAGGTTTTGCATTTTTGAATTATTCTGAATGAACTGTTCCACATCAGCATCACTCGACTGAAATATCCTGCTGTTTAAACTATCTCAACCTATCAACTCCAAAGAAAAAACCTTTCTTTTCTTCCTTCATTTAATCCTCCCCAGAGGGCTTCTGGGGGCCCACGTGATGGCTGACCTGCTCCATCAGCGTGGGGACAGGATGCAGTGGTATCGAGATGAGCTCCTACACATGGCCAAAGAGCTGGGCCATCGATTACTGCCTGCCTTCAACACCACAAGTGGCCTTCCCTACCCTAAGGTATTCCTTATACGGATACTGGAAGCAATTATCACAGGATCTTATTTTAGAGCTTTAAGATGCAGATAGAGCAGACACCCTGCTATCAAATCTTTTTCTGAATGACCCTAACATTTGAGACATTGCATTGATAGAGAACAGAATAAATGTATTTATTTTGTGACTATCAAGTGAGGTGAAAACATTCATTTTTCTTTTTTTGCTCGACCAGGTGAATCTGCGGTATGGAGTCCAGAACCCAAATTCACGCACTGGCACTGAATCAGACACCTGCACAGCCTGTGCAGGAACAATGATCCTGGAGTTTGCTGCCCTCAGCAGAATGTCAGGAGAGTCTGTGTTTGAGGTATTACTTCCCTCTGCCTCTCTAGAAATTAGACTTTTAAGATGCTGAGATCTTAGAAAAGAATACTCTACAATAGTAATTTCTTAAAATAAATTATAGCTAGCTATGAAAACATAATGTTCTTTTTTAAATAGAAACATTTAAGGATATAATAATTTACTGTTTTATAGGAACATGCAAGGAAGGCCATGGATGTCCTCTGGGAAAGGAGACAGAGAGGAAGTGATTTGGTCGGGACTGTCATCAATATTCATAATGGAGAATGGGTCCGCAGGGGTGAGACAGTTTAACACACACACATACACACACACACACACGCGCACACACACACACACACATGCATAGTATAAAACCATCAAAACTGTGGTAAAGACAAGAGGCAAAAACTGAAACCACACATGTTCTCACAGACAGTGGATAGTCACGATACAGACCACCGACAGAAATACACATTCAGTACATACATTCACAGCTCTATGCTTGAACCACAGTACAGTAATTTGACTCTCACTTCTGTGTTTGCAGACAGTGGAGTTGGTGCTGGTATCGACTCATACTATGAATATCTGATGAAGGCCTACATTCTTCTGGGAGATAATGTTTTTCTGGAGAGGTTCAACACTGTAAGTTCTCCATCACTGTATCTCTTTGTATACTGTTAGTATATAAGGCTATAGTGAATCCATTTGGCACCTGCTGTAATCCTGCTTCATTTTGCAGCATCATAAGCCTATTATTGATTTTCTTTCTGTTGTTCATTGTTTGCTAATTTATTTTTCATGATGTTTGTCTACAACAGCACTACAGTGCTATTATGAAGTACATAAGTCAGCCTCCCCTGCTGCTCAATGTACACATGCACAACCCTACTGTGAGCGTGCGCAGCTGGATGGACTCTCTCCTGGCATTCTTCCCTGGCTTACAGGTCAGGGATCCTGTCTTAACATGCACTTGAATAATCACATTTGCTTCTATTAAAACATAGTACTGTTCATTTCATTTAATTATAGAAATTGTTGCATGCATGTTGCTGGAGTGACGTCTTATTTTAACACAGGTGTTAAGAGGAGATCTGAAACCAGCTATTGAGACCCATGAGATGCTTTACCAAGTCACCAAACAGCACAAGTTTCTTCCAGAGGTAAACTCTGCTCTTTTTGTTCATTTTCTTGCACATTTAAATACTGTAGCAAATGCCAAATTGAGAAAGAAGCGGACCTTTCTTGTGTTCTTGTCTTCTTTTTTGTGAAATCAATCAATGTGAGAAATTATTTTTTAAATCCAGTGTCACTAACTACTAACTCTTTCTTTGGTTAATCCCTGCAGGCTTTCACTACAGAGTTCAGAGTTCACTGGGGCCAACACCTACTGAGACCAGAGTTTGCAGAAAGCACCTACTACCTCTATAAGGTGACAAAGCTGACTCGATAGTGTCACAGACAAAAAAAACCTATGTTCAGGTCTACTAATCCACTCTTGTACTGTATAGAAACAAGCCAAAATATTATGACCAATGGCACATATCTGAGATATTAGACAGTAACCACATCACCATGTTGAATGTTGGAGAAATGGGGCAATCTGAACATACCATATCAGATGTGTGGTCAAGATTTATATTTCGATTTTTGCAGGCCACTGGTGACCCCTACTACCTCAGAGTGGGACAGTCCATCGTGGAGAAGCTCAATGCCTACGCCAGGGTGCCTTGCGGGTTTGCTGCTGTGCAAGATGTCCGCACTGGGGCACATGAAGACAGGTATTATGTGAGAGAAATACCATTACAGACATATTTAAACTTACCTAAAATGATGTGGTCTATTAAAATGACTATTTTACTGTAACCTCTAAACATCTATGATTAATGTTTGAAGAATCCTGTGTCTATGTGTCTGTATGTTAATGTGTGTGTAGGATGGACTCCTTCTTCCTGGCAGAGATGTTTAAATACCTGTACCTGTTGTTTTCGGAGAAGAGCCAGCTGCCCATCGATATCGACGACTACATCTTCACCACAGAGGCTCACCTCCTCCCTGTCTCTCTCTCTACCACTCAGCCACCTTGTCAAGGCAACATTACGGTAAGAGCTCTTGTTTCATCACTAACACACATTGTAGTACAGTTTAGCTCCTGTATGTTTGCGCTAGTTGTGTATTACAAGTAAATGTTATAATTTTGTGTGGGATTACATTATGGAGATGTCATAATTCATGCTGTGTAGTGCACAGTTAAAATGCGAACTGACCTTTTAGTATGTGAATTGACGTATGAGTGTAAGAGCTGATAAGTTTTTGTATAACTGTGTGTCATGTACTCCAGGACGCTGCGTTCGTTTCTCAAGAAGAAGATCTGTTCACACACTCCTGCCCCAGCATGGAGACGTTGTTTCCCAACAACCCTTCATTTGCAAAAACCATCCGGGACAGCTACAAGTACCTCACCGGGGTGGGACGAGCCTTCCGCCCCTTACCTGTCAGGTGTGTCCAGTCACAAAGGGCTTTTGATTTTAGAGTGGAATCAGCGATGGAACCCAGATTTAACTTGTGTGTGTTTGTACTTTACAGGGAAATTGAACTCCCACTCCACGATAATGGCATGGAGCCAGTGGAGTTTTTGAAAAGCATGGGCATTTCTCTTACTCCACTGAATGAAGTCACAGGCATTGGAGGTCAAAAGGTATTTTTGCACACACCTGTAGGCCTGATTTTCTGCCTGTGTTACCCACTTTTATCTCCGTATAAAGTGAGTCATAATTGTAGGCACGTAAATCTGAATTTACTTTCAGATCAGTCAAAAACAATACTGTGCCCCAATTTATCTACTTAATAAGCCTCTATGAAGTTTTCACTTCCTGATTTAAGACCTTATTTGGTCCACTTGGCTTCAATGATTGACTCAAACAACATGTTGAACCTTGCATTTGTATGCTGTTGATGTGCTTCCATGGAGCTATCAAAATAGGTTAATTATACAACCTGCTGTGGAACCAATTATATCCTTCATATCCTCGTGACAGGGTTTTGAGCAACAGGGATTTAGAAAATTATAGTCAAAAGATGTTTTAACAGATTTTTTCATCATCTTATCAGTCATGCTCTGTGTTTACTTCAGCAGTAAACATGCCTCCTCTGTTATTAAGAGGTTTCCAACAGTGAAGGGGAAAGAGAAATGCGTCAATCATAGCAAATGGATTACCAATCTCATTTTGTTTTTTAAAGTGGTTTATACGAATTGGGTTAATAGCAAAGTTAATGGAGTGGAAATTGGGTCAAGGCAATGAATGCACTGTTTTCAATGAAGAAAATGCTGTAAACGTAGGTTACTATTGATTACTACATGCATTGCTTTCAATCCAGTTGCCTAAATATTAACCCTATTCAGGAGCATAAAGGAGTATACCGGGTAAAACTTGTGGCAGAGGTAAGCCAGACACCGGAGGAGGAGGAAGTGGTGCCTCATGTCGTTCAGCTCATATCCCCTCCATTTCTGGGTCGGACAGTCCTCACAGCGGGACCTGCTAAGTTTGGAATGGACCTCTCCAAACAGGAGCATGGGGTGAGTTTCCAGCGTGACAGTAATATGGTATACAGGGTCAATATCAAAGCTTGTAAACAGTCTCCATCCATTTAAGATACATGGTAACTCACAATAACACACTCAAACTCTTGTGCCGCAGGTGAAGGGCAGCATAGTGAAAGCCTCCCCCTACACTGCCTGCGGGCCAATAGATAATGCAGCGGAGCTTAAAGGCTGTATCGCTCTGGCGCTGCGTGGTGACTGCATGTTTGCTGCAAAGGCTCGTCGGCTACAGGAGGCCGGAGCCATAGGAGTCATCTTTATTGGTAAGGCAGAGTTAAGAATAACAGACATATACTGTCAATACTAGACCTCACAGAAATGAATTAATTTGAACTATTCCCTCATCGTCTTTCTCAGACCACCGTGAGGGAAGTAATAGCGAGGAAACTCCCCTCTTCCAGATGGTTGGAGACGGAGACTCCACTGAAGACATCACCCTAGCTTTGGTCTTCCTGTTCAGCCGTGAGGGTGCAGTGCTCACAGCTGCCCTAGAGGAACATCACAATGTGGATGTGCTGCTGCTGCCCAAAGAGAAGCAGCTGGGGCATGGTGAGAACCAGGAGGAAAACAGATTTAAAGGATAAAGCTGCTGATATTCTGTATTTTTGTTACAACGTCAGCACACCATAAAACAAGACTAAAGCCAGCCAACTTCAATACTTTTCAACGTCCCCTGCCACTCAGCGCTCAGCTCCAAGCCCATTCATTCCTACTACAGACCTACATCTTTAAAAACAGCTCACAAATATATAGTTAAATATGTAAATGTATATTGTTATTGTATTTAAATAGGGGTATTGGCTTATAGGTTATCAAAACTTCAGGTACTAATGCATCTCACCACTGAATTGGCATTTGCTGGTATTTGATGTGTATTCATGATTATGAAAAATGTCTAGACGCAATTTTACTGCACCTGCTCCATCCTGGAACAATCATGCTTTATTTGCTCCCTCAGCCATTATCTTTATTAGGTTATTATTAACCCATCTATGTTGCTTAATGAAAAAATAAATATTAAAGATTATCGGTTTTTATTTCCTCTCTCTCTCTCTGACGATGGGTAAACCACGTCCCAAACACATCATGCTACTTAAACCGGTTTTAAACGTCATCGCGTTACACGTAATTCCTGGTCGTGCCTAATCTTCTCAGTGAAGTGCTGCCTTTGGGTGCTGTGGGGAAAGTGACATTGTAATATGACACATAAAATAAATAAATAAATAACATTATAAATGACCACCCATGACCCTTAGATCCCGTGCCTTTGTATATGGTTGCTAAGTAATCCACCCATGGTCAGTTGTTATCATACATCACATCATTATACATTACAGTCTTAGAGGTGAACATTGGAGCAACTGATGCGGTTAAGCTCCAGAAAAAGATAAAGAGTTTTTCTTCTTCTTTTCCATTTTTTCTTGTAATGAAATAAACAGGAAACAGATTGATGAATACATGCCTAGCTACAAGGATTGTACTACATTTGTTCAAAGCTACATTTAGTTTAAATCAGTCAGAGTCCTGCCAGTCTGTCTTTATGTCTGCATAATATATATTTTATTATTGTTATGTAATGCAACAACATAATGTGGAAAACAAACCTTAAGTGTGGTTTTTTTTTTTTTTCGTTTTGGATTTTTTTTCAGAGTTTATGAGGAGACCTTGAAGGCAGCATGTCAAACACACGCACACATACAGGAGCACACACGCCCCCTCCTTCCCCGCCTGAAGCTCCGCTATCTTTAGCACCGCCACGGATTACAGTGCGCAGTGTGTGGACGGACTGCGCTCCGGTGCAACCTGCTCGGCTTATCGCTGCGTGTGTGTTTGTGTGTGTGTGTGTACGTCGCGCTGAAGCTCTCTCGCATAAAACAAAACATTAAAACATTAAAACAAAAGCGATGGGGGAATGACAACAACCTCCGTCTCCGGTTCTCCGTCCCTGAGAAGACCCTTTAAAGGATGCTGCTGCTGCTGCTCTCCAGCCCGCGGAGCAGACGCCCTTAGCACCGGGCCTCGTTGCTGCTGCTGCTCGCCGCGGTCCTGCTCTATGTCGCCTCTGTCTGTGCTGGCCTCCCAGGTAAATACACAACACACACACACACGAACACACAGCCAGCATCAGACAAACCAATTATCCTCAATAGCGTTAAGCTCATTTTCAAATATCCCGGGATTGTCTGTCTCATCAATAATAGTTACTGGGGCATCTTTAACAACAGAGGAGCTGGTGCACACCATCGAGGCAGGAGCATTTATCATCACAAGAGACCAGCGTTTTGCTGAGACACGGGTCTTTTTTAAATGTGTTTATTGGTCTTGCTGTAGAAATAGTCGTTTTGGACTGGTTAAACAAGTGTCTAGGCCTACTATGCCTTTGAGTGCAAAAGGAAAAGACAATGGTGGAAAAAATTCCCTTCCTTATTGGGTTACTCCATGTATTTCCTTGTATTGACTACAAAAGGTCATAGCTTTTTAAAATATCCTCCAATCCAGCCCAAATGTATGTCTGTTGTTATGATATAAAGCTGCATTATTTTGTATTATCTGTAAATCAGAATAATGGCAACTGCTGGTCACAGTGACGTTACTGAGTCCATGTGAACATTGTAAAAACAGTACTGCTTCAATAATCTGAGAGACAGCCACAAAATTCAGATATTGGGAAAAGGAATAAATCAGGCAACTGTTAATGCTTTTTCAGTTTGTTTGAACTGTATTTCTAGAAGCTACAACTGAACAAAATGTGTGTAAAAACTACACATTATCAGTTTGGATTTTCGCAGTTGAGTAGCTGGTTAATCCAGAGTATGTAAATTGGTTTGAGCTTGTTTATGTACATGTGTGTGTGTGTGATGGGTCTCTTCACAGAGATGGCTGCTGCTGATATTTACAGGGGAGATAATCTGTGTTTCAGCTTTTAGCACAGAAACCCCTGTGGGAGAACCAACAGCTGGACTATCACATGTAATCTTTAGCCTTTATCTGACAGAGAGAGAGAGAGAAAGAGAAACACACACACACACACATACATTCTGCACTCACACTAAACATTTACTTCTCTGGCCTGGGCGCAGATTTGTGTGAATTTATAGATGATGATATATTCAATTCTAGTAAAACGCACGAACCCTTCCACGCAGTCATCACGCAGTTTACTCCATGATGAAATCAGAACCGTGTGTGCGTGGCTTCATTTTGCTCATGCACGACAAAGAGGATGGGGAGGCGGTGACTCAGTGTCTGCTGTTTTTTTTTTCCCCCCCTCCAGTAAGAGAAATTTGAAAAGTCCAGTGATTTTCCACTTTCATCTCCCCACAAATCATAGTTCTACCAATAAAAATGTAATTATTTCCTCTCTCAAATGCTGATAAAACAAGAGTGAGAAGAGGATGGTTTTGCTGACGTGTAGAAGTTTCTCAGTGGCAGAGGAAAATCTTCATTTTGTGCAAGATGGCGACAGGCAACACTGTCAATGCTCAGAAAAGAATAATATGTTTCATCAGCAGCCATAGGATCGTGTTAGTGTTATGGGGGTTGGGTTTGACACCTGTTACATTTGAACGTAGCTTGCTCCTAACAAGGTGTGACAGTATGGGCCATTGTTTTGTGTTAATACATTGTGTGAGATGCAAGATGGCCTTAAAATAACTTTCACTCCAATGTCAAAGTATTCAACACCTTGAATAGTATGGCTGTGTTACTGGATACATAGACACTGCACTGAGCCTTTGTTAAAAGATCATTAAACCATAAGGAGGCGTTTACAGAAGTTCCAAAGAGATGCATCTTGTATTGCAGTGAGTCAGCTTTCAGGGGTGATTTGCTGGGTGTGACAACAGCATGATGCATAGCAATCAGGTGTTTGATTCAGCAAACATCGACACATCACCATGTGTAAATATGCCAGAAAGCTTTCACAGAACATTGGGTTCTTGGGATGGAACTAATCCAAAATCTCTATAAACCCAATTAATTACATAAACTACGTCTAGTCTGCCGGCCAAGATACAGAATTAATTAACTTAACATGCGGTATTTGTTGTATAATTTAGGTTCAGTACCAGAAAAGTCTTTTTTATTTCACTTGAAAAACAAGTTTATCCGCGTGTTGTTGCTTCTCTAATTTTAGCAATTCTCTGTGGAAACATCATCTTCACTTCTCAATATTCTAATTGAGCCTGATCATTGTTGTGCTGATGCCTTTAAATGCCACGTTTGTCATTCACCAAACCCACATAGAATTGGTGTGATTATTATTCAGAGAGCTGCTGCCTCCTGCCTTTTCTTCCACCAGGATTAAACTTTAACGATTCATATCTTCAGTGTCACACTCTCTTACACACACACACACACACACACACACACACACACACACACACACACACACACACAGCTATTGGCCTCAGTGTGTTTTTCAATCACTGTTTTTTTTACAGTGCCCTACAGTGAAATTAGTCATCTGCGTTGTAGTGGGGATTAGGGGTGGAACGACACTTTCACACTCCCAGGGGACATACACACCACTGAGTCAATGACTATATATTTCATATCCTCGTATGACTTGAGATTAAGTGTAGTCTATGTGTATTAGTATACAGTTTATTTTTCTTTGGGGTCAAGACTAATTTTGGTCTTTAAAGTCATCAGAGCCATCAGATTGGAGTGGGTTTGAACTGTTCTCTGTCTAGACATGTCAATAATAATACCACCTCTAAAAGGTTTTGATGGAAAATCATTAAATCTCTGTTGAGTGAAGAACACTCGATGAGCTGCGGCTTCATGAGCAGGCTTCAGGAAACAGTAGTGACAATCTGACTGGAATGAGGAAGACGGCAGTGGTTTATCTAAAGATTTAAAAGAAGTGATAATGTCAGATTTCTTTAGTGCTGCCTGTTGTTGACAGTGACGCAAGTAATTGTCTGTAATACTCTTTAATATGCTGTACATGTCCACATACATGTATATATACCTTTGTTGTACTGTCTGTGAACTCAGTGCTTCCAGGAAGTAGAGAATGCAGTTTAAAGCTAACAAGTGGTCTGGTTTGAAATGGTCTTGTGATATTGCTTGTGTGGTCTCTGAGGGGATTTGACAACCAGTGTTTCACCAATGAGACAGAGGGAAAATTACCACCCAGTTATATGGTGGTAACCATTATACTGACATTACGCAACAGCCAGAAAAGACATCATATTGATGTTATCGATCAATACGATGTCTTTGTGGCCCCATTGTGGTCCTCGTCATCTTAACTCAGAGGTCTGGAAAAAAAAAAAGGTGGTCGACTGACGCTTTGCTGTGGTGGCTTCTTCAGCCCCCCCACACACCCCCTTATCTTTGGCTTCTTCATCTGAGAGCACATTGTTGGCAACCAGACCTCTCCAGGAAATGAGAGGATGATAATTAATCAACTTACAGGTTGCTTACAGGCATTTGATCAAACCAGACTCAGCATAGTTTTAGCTGGAATGAACACCATGCTCCTTCAGTTTTAGCACCACCCTGCCGTAACCAGCGGTTGCGTCTTTTATGAAGCTCGTTTTGAAATGAAAATGAGCAAATCAGAAAACCACCAATTTACTGTGTCAGCTATTTTGCATGCACTGGGTTTGCATATGTGTGTAGCCACATCCTTACCAAGAATGACGGTGTCTGTGTTACCTAATAGAAATAGAGGCACCGGTGACATGTACTGAGAAATCTGCCTGAAACCTAGTAAAATATTTTAAGATAACTGTGAGCCAAAGTAGTCCAGTCAGTTTGGTGAAATAGTTTATCTTAGTCGTTCTAGTTGAAGAAATACTTAGCAACTGAATCAGCTCTCAAAAAAAATGTGCATTGTTTCACCACATACTTGTAGGATGACAGTCAGCCAAAGGCAAACAAACATAATGACCATCAAAAAGAAAATGGGAAAAAGACCAAATCAAGGAGCTTTTATTTGCCACCTACATGTTGCCATTGTATAAATCCCTTCAACCTTTGTTCTGTTTGCTGTGGGGAGTGCTGCTCTGCGCCACTCTAATTATAATGACACAGTAATTATCCCTTGTGTAATGGGTTAGACTTGTCATTGTCTGACATGACAGGAGTTACCAAAGCAGCAGAAAAGACAAATGACAGACGCAGGGAGCGATAAGGCAGGAGAGAAATGATGGTACCAGAGAGTAGAAAGACAAAGAGACTTGTTCACCCTTGTTCTACAAACTTGCATTCCACCAAGGAAGAAATACCTTTGACATTTTTTTGATTTACTTCCTTTTCACCTTCATCTTTGAATAGTCACGCAAACCACTAGTATATTTCCTGCCTCAGCACTATAATGTGTCTGTGTGTGTGTGCTTGCACATATGTGTTAAACAGGTGCTAAGTCATGCCCCATTTTCCACCAACCGTGGCAAAAGGTTTTACGTGTAGGAGTCATTGCATCAGATTACTGTGGGAACTTCTAACACCCACATTACTTGAAACTGATAAGGTAGACAGTTTCCTCTGAGCGTCGTTTAATTTAGTCTCATGGCTCTCTGACACCAGTTTCTCAGAATTTAAGTTAATCTAGGCTGATGTCAAAGCTGTTTCCGTTATTTTGTTAAAGAGTCAGAGTTGACTGAGCTAATTTCTGTCTCTCTTTGGCAATCGACGCAGGCCTTGCTTCCATTTGTCAGCGTATAGCCTGGCTCGAAATCCTGTCTGAAGTGGTTTTAATGCACCAATGAACTCATTGATGGTGAACAAAATCCTGCCCTTTGCAGACTTGTCTAAGAGGGCTGATTACAAAAATCAATTTTGAATTAATAACAGTTTATATTTGAATGATCCAATATTGATCGATTTTTGAATTTGAGCCTGAGTCTGAGTCTCTATGTTAACTGTTATATATTTGCAGTCGTTACTTGAAGCAGGTGCTCCAGTTTATTCTGCATGATGTGAAAAATGTCTAGATGTGTTAACATCGGTCTACTCATTATACTAATGCTTTCATAATACTGCAATACGGATAAAAATCCTCATATTGCTGTGAATCTAAGTTTACGTTCTGATATCAGTATATAATGTGATATTGACATTTCCCTGAAAAGTCAATTGAGAACCTGTTTCTAGATAAAATAAACACACAGGAGAGAATAGATGACTGAAAAATGGAAGCAGTTCATCATGTTGATGCAAAAAATATATTAAAAAGTTTCCACTGGGATAAAAAGTGGTTAAAGTGCAAAAAGGGTAGTTACCACTGAATAAATAGTGTGGCAAAGTCTTTGACAATGACAAATTCATATTGTCTCATGGCTTACACAGTATATTGTCATGGTGCCCTAATCCTAATTCCCAGCATGCAATAGCAGCGTTTGTCAGCTGATGCCAATGAAAACAAAGCATTAGAAACAGGCTGCTTGGCATTTGTTTGATTTTGTCATCTGAGAGCGAGGCATGCCGGACAAACAGGAGCATAAAGGCTGCATGGTTACGCAAAACATCACACAAATGTACATGCATGAACACATACGCGCGCGCTTTACCCATGTGGAAGTGAACGCTGGTTACGTATCAAGTGAAGAGCGCTCAGCAGAGCTCTCTAATGTTTCCACTTGATTTGGAGTGTTTGGCTTACTTCCTGTCTGCTATCAGAGGGTCAGGAAAGGCACACAATAGCAGTGCGTGACCCTCCTGGCCCACCCATTTCCTGCTTCCTCTCTAAAGCTCTCGCCGTCTCTCTCGCATACACACACACACACACACACACACAATTACAGATTGGTTAACAATGGTTGCATTGTATCTGTACAGCAGCTTGAAGGAGCAGAAGTTGACAGTGACATGAAACCGTGCGCTTGGTTTCTGAGGTGTGTGAGCATCTCACGCGTGCATTTGTGAGTGTAGGTGTGTACCAGGCTGTGTGAGAATGCCTCTGTTTGCCTCTCAGTCCTCCCTGGCAGAGCTGCTGCTGAGCACACAGCCTGGCAACAGCAGCAGCAGATGGTTAGGAAAGTCATTTTTCACTCATTCTAAGGACTTTTTTCTGAGTCCCTGAGTTACATAATGTTTTTTCACACCTCTGCTGCCTCCAGCAACACCAAACAACCTGATATGCTGCAGTGATGTTTCTGTCTTTTTCCCTCTGTCCCCATCTCCCTGTCTGTCTGTTGTATTGTATATCTCTTCCTCTGTCTGTCCTTGATTGTGCTGTCTAATTAGCGGCAGCACTGTGTGAGCAGCATGTTGATGCAAGGCCACCTCCTATGACAACTTCATATTCACTTGTGCGGCTCCTTTGTTACGCTTGTAAATAGATTTTAGCTGCTTTGTCATATCATTATCATGATAAGTGTCCTTCAGCCGTGTGTAGAGAAAGTGCCATTATGTAAGTGTGAGTAAGTTTGGTAAAATAACACTAATTAAGTCTACTTGTTCTTTTCACCTAATGGTTCACCAAAAGCATATTATTGCAGAGTAATTATAACAAAAAAGGCTGGTGAACGGTAACGAACGCAGTTTTTATTTGACTCCAGCTCCTCTCAGATTCTCACATTCATTTTGCTTTCTCACGTTTTTCTCCCTGTGGTCCTGCCTCACACATTCGTAATGAAGCATGCATACGGTGTGTTTGTATGCCCACTTGTGTGTGTGAGGGGAATAATTATCTGCATTCATGTGATGGCAATAGGTTCCACCACATTAACTTCCCACGTGATGAATAACAGATGAAGAGCTGACCAGAGGTGCTGAGATTCAAGCTGCGTTGTTCTAATCAAGAGTGCAGTGCAGATATTTTCAAAAATAGAACACCCTGCTTTCATAACAGGGATTAAATGTCTCCTCTTGTTTTGTCTTTGACACCAGTGATTCATTTATGTGGAAGGAATAGCAACTGTCTTTCTTGTGCCTGATGATATTTAGGAGTCGGGACAAATACTGTAAATGATTCAGCAATGCAAAGAGACTTTCTTGCAATACATTTGTTTTTGCTTCAGTTGCACCAATATCTCCTGTGATAATCAGGTGTCAGCGATTGCTGGATGTCTGATATTTAAATTATAGCACGTAAACATAAGCCTTTGTTCTCTTTGTTCTCATTTGTCCATAAATGTCTGTGAAACTGAATGACACTTCACGAGGCAGCGAATGAATATAATACATGACTAATTCCTGTACAAAAAAGCCTCTTTTAAAAGATTGACCCTGACAAAGAGCTAGTGTGGTCTTAAAACAATGCACGTCTAATTTAATGAATATAAGTGTGAAACATTAATAGGAGCAGTTTGAAAAAGGTAGGTTAAAATGTTAGACTCAGCATATGGACAAAATAGGTGTGCGTGTGTTTTTTAAAGTCTACAGCCTTGCTAGCAGCATTATGAGCCTGATAACATCTTTATATCATAATGCTATGGCTGCGCCACTAGCATGGCTAAAAAAAAAGCTATTTTCAAGGTAGTTTTTCCTCTTTTAGTTGTATATGCTGTGGTGTATTGCTAATAAGCATCACATTGTGAGTTAGCCTGCGCTTCCCAGCCTTGAGGACATGCACACATACAACCGCACAGGCACTTATCTGACAGATGTATCCTAACTTGGCTAATCCTCACCATGTGTTAAGGTCAAGGAGTTTGAGACATGCGAGAGTTGTTTGATCTGTGAGTGCAGTCACCTGCAGCTGATCTGCGCCCTAAACAGCCCTTGATGCTCAGATACTTAACGGATCAAAGAGTCGTTTAAAAAATGGGGCGATGGAATGATTTGACGACAGGACTCGTGGATCAGGTGAGGAGAACGAGAGAGGATCAACAGGGAGAGGGAGCTTGCTTGCCTTTAGCCCTGGCTTGGTATGAAATCATCAGAGGTGGCCTTTAGTATGGACTCTTGCTCTGCCCCTAACTGAGATGATTTACTTATTATTGCTCACCCCAGCTATTTTGAATCTGTGTTTCTTTCACATGCACACAAACACGTGCCTGAGAATTGATTGCCGTATGCATGCTACAAATTGGACACATGAAATATCACAAGGACAGAACGAGCTATTTCTAGTGACACTTTCTCTTTCCTCTCTAAGGTTGTGGGGTTGAAGGAAATCAATATGAACATGTGAAAAGATTAGACAAAGGTTTAATATCTGTAGGGGAATGAAAAGGGAGGCACGTGGCAGGTAAAAATAGAAGCCACAACCGCTGAGGGAGAAAAATGGCGAGAAAATAATTAGGAGAGAGAAAGGAGAATCATAACCAGGAATGAGGGGTGCTCGCCACATGAGCACGTTGTACTCACTGCGATGCTAAATAACTTGGCAATGGGCCAAGCAGGTGAGTCAGCAATTAAACATAAAGGTGGCAGAGCTGTTGGTAGATTATAAAAGCATACAGAGACGGCGTGACAGTGAAGAAGTAGCAGCGATCAAAGACGCTCGGGGAGTTGTCCACCTGCATGTTAGTTTTGTGGCACCAAGTAAAACATTTGCTTCTCTGCCCATAGATACAGCAGTGAATAAACCATTTGCTTTCAGCCACAAATGTTTTCACAACAATTAGAAATTTAGAAAATTAGAAATCCTAATGGTTCCTCATCACCAAGCCTCTTCCTCTTTCTGTATCTTTGACTCAAACAGAAGGGAAAACAAAGCTTCTCATGTTACACATGCGTCACTCCCTGAGGCATCAGACCAGTCGGTGACATAAGAACATGTGAACATTTGTGTCCATTTCCCTGTAAATGTGTAAATGTGATGTGTAGGTTTGTCAACATGTTTGTGTGTTTGCATAGGTGTGCATGCGCAATGTGTTTGTCCTAGTACTTGTACTCTTGCTATCTGTGGTGCATTTCTGGTAGGGAAGCTTTGATAGGTTTGTAGAACAGGTGTTTGGTTACAGTGCCATTTCAGTGCATTATTAACTAACTGAAAATGAGGCTCATATACAAAGGAATATATGACCTCAAACAACACCAATCCCTACCTTTAAAACCAAAATGCAAGTGTAGGAAACACGAGTATGTAGAAAGTAGCAACATATATCAAGTCTGTATATCAAAACAACACATATGTATCCGCATCCACATATGTGCAAATATTATGAGCAAATCTCAAAATGAGGAGATGCACGCAACACAACCACATGCAGTACCTGTGGTCTGTGTTTATTTTACAAATAAACTACTCAGTTTGTAATAGTAGGCATGAAACTGTATCGATGGATGGCTGATAGCAAAGCAAGTGACAGTTCTCTGCCCCTCCTTTAGCCGCTCTTCATCTCACTAACACTTCCTCTCTGCACATGTGCTCCTTCCATCCTCATATTATGGGTCTTGTTGCCATGGAGGTCACTGAGATTTCTCCTGCAGCGATCTCCTGCTATGTGTATGTCTCCCCTGGTGTGTAATGATTGGAAAAATCAAGTTACGAAAGGAGGAGTGACTGCAGTCTGTTACGAAACAGGAAAAAAAAACAAAACAAATTCTGCACATCATTCAAAGATGTTAAATCTCTAAATAATGGGCAAAAAGTGGCTGCAAGAATTGCCATGACTTGCCCTACCCACCAAGCTCAAATCGTTTGATTTCTTTCTTTGTACAACACTGATCTGTCGCCTATAGACTTGAACAACCCTGAACCTTTGAGACCTAGCATCCCTCACAAATACTGGGTTGATGCACTCTCCTCCCACCTTTTATCGCCTCTTGTCTATCATCACCCGCTGTGCTGTTCACCTTTAGCTGGCCCGCTGTGCCGCACCGCTGGGCTCATTATCCACACTGATCGCGTCCCAGCGCTCTACCTGCCCTCTGCTACCGAACACACCTGCTGTGATTATGTGACCCACTTCTTCCTTTGTGGTGTATCTCAAGCTGTGTGTGTGTGTGTGTTTGTGTGTTAGTCTAGATACAGTGTCTGGGCTCCGCTTTTGTGTTAAACTGGCAGTAATCAGGTCAGAGGATTATCTAACCTGATTGCGGGCAGACCTGTGAGAGAGCAGCTGTAGATCTCTCTTTACTTTGGTTTAACCTGACTAATATTGCCAAACAGGTGGAGCTCAACATATTGCGAAATGCAGAAAATTATTCAAAAACTGACAAACTGATGTAACTGTTTCAGGGCAAACGTTTTATTTCTGAATGGAGCTGAAGGGCTGACGCATCCACTAATGAGAGGATCGTCGGTTATAAGTCAAAGCATCTCTTATCTGAACATTTTTATAGCACTTAATTCCGCACAGACTGTTATTTCACTGTCTCATTTAGATACTAATGAAACTGTTATTGTCGCTGTCTCTCTTCTCCCACCCAGCTGGCAGTAAATGCCCTCGCCATATAGACTGTGCCAAAGAGGGACGCCACTATTGCAAGCCAGGCTCCTCCCACTGTGGGCCCTGCGTCTCCCCACTGCAGGAGGATGAGGAAGGACGCTGCATGGAGAGGAGGAAGCACCGTCAGCGTGGTATGAAGAAAAAAAAAAAAGATTACATGACTTCACACACAAACACACTCGTATGACTCTGAAGAAATGAAGTCAGAGAAGGCCACCTTTCCCAGATCACTCAGTTTCTTGATAAGCTGAGACAAGGTAATTTTCCATGAGATTAATGTCTGGGAGGATGTCCAGAACCCTGCAGGCCAGAAACTAATAACATCACAAAGAAATAGAAGGAGAATGAGAATGGATCGACTTTCTTCTTTCTCCTTCTTTTAACTTTCGCACCTATTAATTTAGAGAGCAGCTCTGGTTTAGTTTGGTCTAGATTACTGACGACATTCTCATATATAGTATTTATGACTCATCAAGGAGAGAACGATAAAGTCCTGGATTTGGTGTTTTCACAGTCAACACACCTTAAAACAAATATTACTTCTATTAGAATTAGAGATGAGACAGTTCGCTAACATTAGTTGTTTTGACAGATTAGTAATTATTTGAAAATCTATTAATCATTTTAAGTTTGTCTTTACTTAACTATCTATAGTTGATAGTCTCTGGTTCCAACTTCTCACACATGAAGAATATCTTTTTTTTCCTGTTTTATATCATTGTAAACTGAATATCTTGGGGTTCTTGGATGGTTAGTCAGGCAAAACTAAGAACTGAAGATGCCTCTTTGTACTAAAGGAAATTCTAATGGACATTTCTCACTGTTTTCTGGCATTCTTACAGTAAAACAATATGTATTTCAAACACGTATTGGTACACTTAATGACTGACACTTCAAGATAAAAAAAAATGTGTCAAGACCAATTGAAGACTAATGAATAAGCAGGTTATCCTTATTCTGATTCCACCTTAACTATCAGTTAAATAACCTGCGTAAGGTTTGACTGATGGCTGAAACAGCTGCTTCTCTCTGGTTATACTTGAATTATTAGAGTGCATGTAAATGTTGGACACATCTCTCCTCCTCTCCACCTCACTCTCTCCCTCAATTGCCTATTGATTCTGTGCTTTCCCTCTCCTCCTCTATCAGTCTTAGCTCGCTGTCTTTATGCCCTCTCCCTTTCAGAATCTCATGTATCTCTTTCTTTTTTTGTCCACCTCTCCTCTCTCCCTACGCCCTTGCTGTGGTCCTTGCCCTGCCTCCTTCTCTCCCATCCATATCTCTGACAACTGTGGTGCAGTCTGTGTTAATCCGCCCCTGCCCCTGCTGCGTCTGCACACACACACACACACTCACACACACACATGCACCGCCCCCGCACACTGCCGGCTTTAATCACTTAGATGACATGCATCTCTCTCCCCCTCTCTCTCTCTTTCTCTCTTCTTGCCCTTCATCACCATCACTGAATCTAATGCCATTCAATGAAAGAGCCAAGCTGCGAAAATAAATCGTATTTTTCTGATTTCCGTGGCGCATCGTCGCACTGCTGGCACGCACGCCATGTTTCAAGATGGCACTCCGGCAATTAGAGAGAGAAATTGAAGCATCTCGTGTATATTTGAGTGCACTGGCCTTGCCTCTGCACGAGTGTGCATGTTTTTATGTCAGTCGGTGGGCACGTGTGTGTGTGTGTGTGTGTGTTTGTGTGTGTGTGTGTGTGTGTGCGCTCTGCAGGATTAATAATTTAGATGGCTCTTCGGCAGGAGACAAGCAGGCAACTTGGCTTGAATTATTGGCTGTGCAGCACCAAAGAGAGAAGTAAACAGGAGAAGGAGATGAGTGTGAGGATGTAGCACAGAGAAAGGTCACATCATGCAGAAGAGGAGAGGAATT
The DNA here is from genome assembly GCA_033238685.1 of Lates japonicus. Classification (NCBI taxonomy): domain Eukaryota; kingdom Metazoa; phylum Chordata; class Actinopteri; family Centropomidae; genus Lates; species Lates japonicus. The sequence goes on along the minus strand of BRZM01000021.1, from coordinate 3,502,208 downwards.
TTTGTCCTTGCTTTTGCCCTCATATTTTGCTTTTTTCCCCCCACACTCATGATGAGAAGGCATGATCAGTCATTAGTAGGATTGTATTTGTATCTCTGTGCATCTTTCCATATGAGGACTGTAGCCTACACATATGTGATGCTAGCTTGCATGTGAGGTGGGCGAAAGCATCGCAGATCGCAGGATCGTAGGGTTTCGGCTAAGCTCCCTCAGTGTACATAAACCCCCGCCGGTATATCTGCCAGAACGCGAGTGATCCACAGGAGACTGACCACTTTTCACACTGACAAGCACAATATGCACATGCACACACAAGCGGAAATGAAATGATGAAATTACCTAGTTTCACTGGAAATTGCACCTCTGAAGAAGTCACCTGTCGTCATTTCAGAGAAATATCACTGACTAAACATTTGATTATTTAAAAGCGAGAAAAATACATTTAAAAAACTAAATTTTTGTCTTCATGATGCGCCTGGGTATTAATGCAATAAATGTCAGTTCATTCTTGCCTCTCTCTCTGTTTCTTTTTTTATTCTCACACTCACAGAGCATATACTTGCACACTCAAGCTTATAGCGTTTCGGTTGTCAGTAAGCCCAGTCTGCTTTTAGAAATGTGTACCAAGTTGTTTTTCTAATTCAATTTCAAACTTAGCCTTTACAAAACCACATCTTGTATCATCGTTGACTCATCATTCTGCAGCACAGTTGAATGTTCAGCTTTTAGGCTAATTACAATAACATATTCTAAATTGTTTTTCAAAGTTATTGTTTTGAGAGAATAAGCTACTTTAGAAGTTGAAATATTGTCTGTATCAAAAAAAGATGCTTTAATTTAGCTTGGCAGCCCTGATTTCTTACACACAATGTACCGTTTAAACAAGAGTGGCAGGGATACTGTCCTTAGAATAAAGGAGACTGAGGACAGTCAAGTTGATGTGGTGTACTGCAACTATCCTCGCCCTTTTCAACACAAGGATTTCACTCTGTCACTCTCCTTCTGCTTTCATTTTGTCTGTCCGCCTGTAGCCAGTCGCATCAAATTAAAATTTTGAAACAGTGTGTGAGGATAATAGCTACTCCCATAATTATATTACACTGTTTCTATATATATTATTTGCCACTAGCTTATACGCTTTTTCCTTCCCACAGGCCAGCTCAGCCTCTGCTCGCCTCTGCTGGCCATTACAGGTCTATTGACCAATAAGTCGTAAGTGTTCCTGGTTGATTACAACCCATTTTTGCCCATTAGTCATTTTTTAGGTCTAGTATTATAGTTGAGTAGCAGAGTATAAGTCAAGTAAGTCAAGATTAATATTAGGAGCTCAGTCTACACAACTGCATTACACCTGCAGTGGGATGACACACTTGATGTTTACATTATTTTTTGCAGTATTGCTCCACTAAATAATAATCAGTGGCAGGGCTGCGTTTAGCCTCTCTTCCTGTAATGTCATGGTTCTTATCTTCACCATGGTATTAACTTCCCAACTTCCCTCTTTCTAATTTCCCTCTCATCTAAATCACACTGACAGTTATAAGACTCTTTGTGGCCTGCACTATTGATTCGTTCTGTAATTTAGTTGCCTGGAAGTGCAGGAATTTGTGATATTATTTGTTCCTCACTGGAAATCACCCTGAATGAGTGTAATATTTCACACTGTCTAGGGAGGATGAGAGTAACAGCAGGTACGTTAGGCAGGAAGCACTTTTTTATTGCAAGTAGGACTTGCTTGTATTTGACATGGAGGTGTACCGCCATTGCAACACACAATACGCCTGGAAAGCCATGTCTCAGCTCAGAGCGCTACAAACACAGTATGAATGGTATGTTTACTGGATATATGAAGTTAAATCGTATATGTGCTAAAGGCAGAACCGTGGTCCATGCAGCCTGGATCTCTGTCAGGTCTCTCTTTCCATCCTCCCAGAAGCTTTTGTCCCCTTATCCACACTATAATAATATTGTGCAGCTTGTTCCTTCTTTTCATTTTTTACATTATGTAACATACACAGAGTAACTAAAAACAACAACAAAAAGAAGAGGACACTCTTGACAGTTGCTCTTTTGTTACTTTTACAGACACAATAACATGAACAACACCCTGCAGCAGTTTACTTTGAACCATGAGAACAGACTGTAAACAGATAGAGAGTTAAAACAACAATTTTGAAGTTCATCAACAGTGAATATATATTTTGCAATAGAATGAGTTGTAAACTGTACAAACTGTATATAACTGATTGAAATTTATATTTATTTATATACATATTTATGGTTGTTGTTGTTGTCAACAACTTCCACTATTCCCCTTCATAAAACTTAGTATTCACAGTTCGTTACAGTACTTGTAAACAGTCATATATTGTGTTTACATGTGTTTAACGTTAACAATATGTTTTTTATAATATTAAATTAAATATACATATTTACCATCTTTAAATACTCATATTATACCACTGCCAAGCTTAGATATACGAGCCATGTTTAATATTATCTTATTGCTTAAGGAATTTTTTTTTTTTGATTTTGTAATTAGATAAGTGTACATAAAGCGAAGTCTAGTCAAATAGTAAAGACAATTATCTATAATGTGCACAACTTTCTTATTAAAAGGTATTTCCCGCTGTGTTTCGTTCTCTTGAACATCTCGTCATCATAAAAGTACATGTCTAATGTTAGATGTGATTGGAAAACAAATGTAAGCTGGTAACATGGTACTCAAATCACAGTGTTGAAGTCAAATACTCACGAGCAGTGACTAATTACACAACAGTCTTCACTGTTTTGTCTACCAAGTAAATCATAGAGATGTCAGACCAAAAAAAATCTTGTCTTGATTGTTAGTTGAATTCGTTACACTTCATAAAGAGCAGAGTATTTCATTTTTTGACCAGTGGTAATTCACTGGACTGTTGCTACTTTCATTTCATGTTTATAGAGCTTTAATCATCTATAGATATTGATTACACCCTTAAAACCAAAGCCTACTTCCATTTGCTGACCTAAGGCTGTTTTCAAGCCATAAGTAGGCAACAGCCCTCAGTAACTGCAAGAGACTCAATTTCATAATGCCCCCCCACCCCACCCACAGGATGCAGAAAGACTCGCATCTGGCTAAGAAGGTTGATTACCCTGCTTTCGGAGGGGCGAGTGCACCTGCTGCCCCAGCCACCGGTACCTCGGTAAGCACACTGCTACTTCTCCACAGAAGTGCTAATGTTGGAGCTTGCTCTAGCTTCTCACTTCTTCACTCAGCTTCTTGTGCAGTAACCACAAGATGTACAACTGTGCACTGTTTGCATCTAGGCTTCTGTTTTCCAATGTATCATTCACACTTTCTCTCTCTGTTTCACCCCCAGATGGGAGATAAGACTCTGGCCCAAAGTGCTCAAATGTATCACTATCAGCATCAGAAACAGCAGATGCTCTCAATGGGAAAGTACGTTTTCTTTTTATCTTTTATCTTCACTCTCTCTGCTTCTCCCTCCTGTTCCACTTTTCTTGCCTCCCATGCCTTGAAGCAGACTTAAAATTTTCAACGACATCTGACCTCTGCCCTTGTCACCTCTCAGCTTAACTCATGTGTCTTTTTTTTCCTCTCTCTTCTTCAGTCACAAACCTGAACAGAAAGTCCTTGACACTGAGGTCACATCAGATGAGGAAGAAGTAGGAGGAGACTTCACAGTGTATGAGTGCCCTGGACTTGCACCGGTGGGTAGACACACAAACACACACACACAAAACTGATCTTTTCAGATTTTCATTTGATAACTGAGAATCTGTTTTTCTTCCCTACGTGACAGACTGGAGAGATGGAAGTGAAGAACCCTCTGTTTGATGACTCGACTTTGCATTATCAGGGGAATCACCAGTGAATGCTGAACACTTTATGCACACACACACTTAGACACACACACACAGACTTAGACATACACACAAGCATACAAGCCATTTCTCTGTAAGACACCACATGATCCTGGCAGAGGATGGGGTTATAAAATTGAATATTTTCTTGTTGGCCCTTTACTATATCTGCCCCAGCTCGCCTTTTAATACTACAGATGTACACTGGGTTTCTTTTTAATTTATTCGTGTCACTGTTTTGGAGCATTCCTGTCTTTTAACATGTGGTTTTCAGAGTCCTCCTAGGTTTGTCCCTATAGGAGTCTTGTCCCTGTTTAAATATTAAAATCTTAAGTTAAGATTTTCTTCTCATGTACCTTTGTTATCTATCCTTCATTTCTGCAGCTAATTCCAAAGAATGTGATACAATAGCAAACATACAGACACACACACACACACACACACACACACATACATAAGTTGAAAAACAGGTGCCCTCCCTTGCATTTTGTCATGCATAGCTAGTGGCTAAACCACATGCCTAGCAGATACCCAGGAAATATTTAACATCAGATCTCTGTGATACCTCTGTAAAAACTCCCTAACACAACACAAGGTTTAGCATTAAAGATGTTACCAGTGGTGTTGCTAATTTAATGTCTTTTCATATAAGCTGCACAAAAAGATTTTAAGATTATAGAAAATATATATATATGTATATATATATACACATATATATATGAAAATGAAGTACTTGATGATGTCTGTTTGCATGGTTTGACTGTACCGTGTTTGAATCATGGCCAATGCTTTGATGAGCTACTCTGCCTCCTGTATGTATGCATCCCGTCGATGGAGGAGGAATGTACAGTAAAAGTGACTTCTTAGCACTTGAATGATAATTTTGGAGACAAACTATACCGATGGATGTGTAGGTGGTAAATATCACTATCTTGTATCGTCCCCTTTTTCCTCTCTTTCCTCTCTGTCCTCTTGTTGCTCCCAAGTTAACCTCGTGCTGCAAAATGTACATACAAAGAGTGAAAGTGTTCACCTTTTATAGATATTTGTACATGCAGACCAAGGAATTAAAACTTTTTACCACACGTGACAGTGACTTTGTTTTGCCTTTTCTTTTTGTGGTTTTCATGGTATGCATCCAATAGATTATTATTAGATTGTGATAGTGGAGAGATGACAGGAAGTAAGGGACAGAGATGCAGTAAAGGTCATTGGCCAGATTCGACCCAGGGACTTTGCAGTTCAGGGGAACCCCCCTATAACAATGCAGTATGGCTTTGTTTTGCACAGTCTGATTTAAAAAGAGATCTATCAGAAAAGCACAAGAAAGTTGTCAGATGTGCATATATTATTATGTTATATTTTACATTACAGTTAATTTCTAGTGAAGATATCAAACTCTCCAAGGATGTCAAATGTCAGGCTGAATTCTGGGTAAATGTCTTTAAATGTCTAAGTGCAACTGTAAATAGGGAACTGAGGGAAACTTAAAGAGAAGTTTTCGTCATATTCGCAAAGAGGTGAAAGAATACATGCAGCACTTTCAACCAAAGATACAAGCACTGGCTCCACTATCTAATGCCTGATATGAAAGGAACTGACTGTATAAGGGAACCTAAGATGCCCTTAATTTTAATTTAGTCTTGCTGAATCAGCAATGCAAACTGCAGCACTATGAGCATTTCCTCTCTGCCATCATATATACCCCTATCACCTTGCAGTGTGACACATTTGGTGCCTGATGCTGTTGCTGACTTTCTGTGTGGTTTTTGGTGATCCTGTTTAACCTTGTTTAACTTCAGGACACAAATGACTACACCCAGAAAGTATGTGTGTGTGTTGGGGGTAGGGGCAGAGAGCAAGCCTGCATGTACCTCTGTACTGGTTTTGTATATGTGGTTATATGTCTGTGTGTGCTGGGGAGGGGGTTAGGTCAGTCTCCTGTCCCCATTGAGCTACATGCCAAGGGCCATTAAAACCCTTTGTGCCGGTGCACAGTGGAAGGAAAGCAGCCATTGGCCCTCGGATGAAAACCTGGGTGGGTGGAGGGTCTGTGGAGGTGGGTGTCAAAGGCAGGGCCGTTAGGAAGAAAATCAAAAAGCCATCAGACTTGTTTGTGGGAGACGATTGTGCTGCTCAACAGGTGGGGCGGTATTTAGATTCCAGTGTCATTACTTTATCAACCAGACTGAGATTTGTGCCCATGAGGTTTGAAGTTCACTTTTCACGTTTTTTCTTTGAAAAACATAACATTTACACAATAAGAACTTTTAGTTGTATTCTAGGGGAGGGCTGGGCCAGACTGTAGAGACATTATCTCTGAATCTTACAAAAAAGTCAGCAAATTTGCACAATTTTAATAAATAGAACTTCTCAGAAGTGCTTTTTCTGAAACCACATGAACCGCTAAATGAAACTGACTGAAACTAACACTGTATCATCGCAAGGTGACAAGTGCAGTTAAACCAATGTGTCATTTTCACAAGTATTTATGTATAGACATGAGCAAACCCATACATCCTCAAAGGTGAGGTGATTGTATATGTCAAGACAAAAAAAGCAGCTCAGTTTTTTTTCTTCTTTTTTTCTTTTAACAGCAGGACCAACCGTTAGTCACATGACAAGGGGAATTCACTGTGAATAATTAAGATAACAACACCTCTTAGACACACTTACACATTTATATCACATATACTCCCATTACTGCTTACCATTCAATGTGCACAGCCTACAATGGTGGCTGATGATGAATGAGAAGAAAAAAAATCATCAAAGAATAATGACTTTATTGAGCAATGGACAGGATGCGCAACTAAAACCTGATACTTTCAGGTTTGTTTAGGTCAAATTGTGTGAGTTGGAAGTAGTTTTCTACAGGCTTTATTTTATCTCAAACTTTCTCCCTTTCTCTGTTTGACTCGGAGTAGCGAGCAGATCTCTGAGGCGTCTTGAAGAGGCCACTTAAAAAGAACTAAAGACAAGATCTGAGACATCTAGGGGGGTTTCAACTAAATCCCTGGATACTCCCCTCACACATCTCCTCCTCACTGTACCAAGCTATTCAACACTGGCCCCCCTCCCTCCCTCCTTCCCTCTCTCCTTTGGACACCCTGAGAGTGCTGTGCTCTGCTGTCCCTTTCTCTCTGAAGCCCTGCCTAAAGTCTACCATCTCTCTTGCTGACTGTCTTTTGCATGACAATTATACTCCCAAGTCCATGGCCCAGGACAATGCTTGTATAGTTGGGGTTTGATGTCTTTTAAGCTATTGACCAGGCTCTTGTGGTCTCCCTAAGGTTCCCTGGCCCTGTACCTACACAGCTTTGTATCTGTGAGGGCAGAGAGTGCCGATCTGCTGATAATAGTGTTTCATGAGATGGTTTTTGAGGCTCAGAAGAAGAACTTCTGTCTGATGGCAGTTCTTAATCTGGGACCATGGACCCTCAAAGAGACCATGAGACAAGGTTGAGGTGTAACAGATCTATGCATTTCTGTTAGACATCTTCAATGGGTTAAGTTAAGGGTTATTCAGTTCCCACTTTATCATAAGGGGCCAAGAGGCACAAAACAGAGAAACTTTGCTCTACAAGCCACAAAAAGAATGGATTTCATGCTCCGTCCTCTCAAGCTGGATATCACCCCTGCAAGAGATAATCCTACACAACTTGATTATTGCACCTGCAGACAACACCATGGTCCCCAGACCTGTATTGGACCTTTAGGGCATTTCAGACTGGATGCCAAGGCTACCCCGGACCTGCAGACCTGAGTGAAACTGCTTGTCTGGTGTTTGTTTCAGAGGACGGGAGGAGGTGGGTGTGGGGCGGAATCAAAGGGTTGAGACTTATTGTTCCAATCTGAAAAGGAGCTAATGGTCGACCATCGCAACTCGGGATCTGAAATCCACGGGGTGCCCCGGGGCCAGGTCGTACAATGGCACCCCCCCTTCTCCCTCCCCGCAGTGCGTCTTCCTGCCGCAATCTGCGGCCAACGACTCTCGCTGGGGGAGCGCATCTGTACCGGTGCTTCGACCCATCCAGGCTTTTGAATGGTCAACCGATCAAGGGTGAATGGGAGAAGTTCACCTGAATGCTGTTGGAGGTTTTATGATTTAACTGTCTGTTTTTTTTCTCATTTGTTGTAGCTATGGCAAGAGATCCAAAAAAAAATAATAAAAATAAATAAATAAATCAGTGTCCACTTCCAATGTAAACACTTCCTGACACCGGCAGGTTGTTGCAGTGGAACCTTGAATCTACACTGTACAAATATCCATCATGAATAAGCAGAATTAATACTTCAAAGTTGTTCATTTGAAAGCACAATAAAACTTCTATATCTGATGTAAGATACCCCGCCTCCTGATTCAAATACAGAGATATAACAGACCTAAAATAGACTATATTTGCCATTATATGGAGTTAAAACAAATAAATATAAAACTTTAACCTAACACTAAAACGACTAACTAAGGATTATCCATCATGCTCGAATTTTACCGACTTCACCACAAGCAAGCATTCACAACAGCAACATTTCTTTATTTGCTACCATCTTTCATGGGTGTAAATTCTCCCTTCGTACTTTATACAAAGGTTATTGCAAGTGAACATAAAAAAATAATCCTTCCTGTTTTATGCAGTATGTGGTTACCTAATTACGACCTGTCAAAACGTTCTTATGTATCCTCATCCAGGGTCACTTTATTTTATTTATTTTAAATGTTAGTGAGTAAAATGAATCCAGTGACAGGAATTTTCATATGAAAGCCATCTCCTTAAAGAGGAATAATTTAAACAAACCCAGCATTATAATTCATGTATGAGGCGAGCAAGTTATAATGTTACAGTATGTATTTACAGCACCAGTGACTCGTGCCTATTTAGCATTGTAAATATGCTTTTTAATGTGACTTGAAACTGTTGAATTATTAATGTTTTCCTGGGAAATGTTTTTTAAAAAGTTTTAATTCCACTTTAAAAGTAGAAAACAGAGTTGATCTGCAGCAGAAATGGCTCAAAGTTTATGTGAAAACACGCCCACTACTTTGGGGAGAATCAAGGTCATTCACAAACTCACCATCAGCTGTGCGTAATTGCCCGCTCCAGCCAATGGGTGAAGAGATAGGGCGCTCTCCAACACCCGCAGCTGTGATTAGGAAAACCTGTGGAGCCTTGGCAGGAGAGGAGCATTTGAGCTTGAAGGTGAGGTGAGTGGAGGTGGCGTTAAAGATAAGGGTTCATGGAGTAGGCCGTAGGCGCATTGGTGGTTATGTTGCACCAAAACGGCAATTGCACAGGCCTTGGTACATTTTTGCACAAATTCACCCCAAACGGACTTTACTCGGATAGACGCTGGTTTATTTTTGGACAGCATCGTCTCCTATCCCTCTTTGGTTTGTGCGTAAACTTGAAACGGATGAGCAGGTTTAAAATCAGTCGCTGTTAAGTTTTTTCAAACTTTAAATTTCGGACGCTTACTTGTTAATAGGTTCTCACGCCGTTTGGAAGATGTCTGAAAGATCGCAGAGTCCGGAGTACCAAAGCAGGCCGTACGACTTCAGCCGGACCAACGCTTGCACCCAACTTTTGGGTCAAGATGGTTTGGGCAGCGCTGCATCATTCCATCTTCCTCACGGCGTTCTGCCAGACTCGAGCCTCCTCTACAACAAAACCGCTTACAGTGGCATCACAGCCGCCTCTGCGCAGACTTTTTTCCCTTTCCCACCTGTTGCCAGTGACTACCGGGGATCGGACCTGCAGGCTGGAGAGTTTGGGCAGCCCAAGCACTGGTATCCATTCGCTGCGCCCGAGTACACCGGCCAGGTACCCGGCGTAACAGCAGCTACCCAGCCTACAAACCTGAGTCCCCCAATAGCGGAGACCCGGGAGCAAATTAAACTGCCCGAAATAAAGACCGAGAAAGACACCGGCGATGACTACTCAACGGAGATAAAGGGTCAGCAATACCCGACACCGCCAACCTCTGCCGCCATGCCCCATGGAGTCTTCTACCCTGCGGCCTGGAACCCGTCCTTCTGGCCTGGGATCGCCCACATCACCCCGCCCGGTAGCAATAATCAAAACCCCTCAACATCCTCTGCATCCTCGCCATCTATGTCCCCCTCACCCCCCAGCAACGGGCTTCCAGCAAACGCGTTTTTCAGCGTCAACACAACCCAGTCGGCCCCCGGACCCCAAACGCAGAACCCGGCCTCCTCCACGCGGAGCAGCGGGTCTTCCAGTGGCGGTTGCAGCGACTCGGAGGAGGTGAGAACAGTCATTCATATATCTTTAACTAAACTGTTTCCTTAAGTTTTTAGGAAGTATGTCCACAGTATATAAGTCACGCACCTTCTACAAATGTGCTCAAGTTCTCCATCTCAAATATTTTCTATCACAAAGGAGAACCTTTCCACTGAGGAACTGGAACAGTTTGCTAAAGAACTGAAACACAAACGCATTACTTTGGGTTTCACCCAAGCTGATGTTGGCCTTGCCCTGGGAAACCTTTATGGTAAGTTTGCTTCCCACATAGAGATACTTAACCATATCATACTCACTTCTTACAAAGTTTTCTCAAAGTCCATAGTCACAGTACCAATCTGTGTGGCTATGTTACCTGGGAGCTACTCTAAGAACTGTATGGAGATTCATGTGGATTTATAGTTTGATGTGCACTTTAGCTTTTAGTTAGGATGGTTACATCACTAGAAAAGTGGCCACTGATCTGGTACCCAGGTATGAGATCACTAGTTTGGCAAGTGATCAATGTTTCACAAACTGTCACTCCTGAAACTTTGTTAAATCAAGTTATCCAACAGACTTTGACTCCAGTGCCAATCAATCTCACATCATAGTTTTAAGTTAACAATTCTGAGTTTATTGCATGAGATATCTGATGTTTTTTGTCTGTATGTAGGTAAAATGTTCAGCCAGACGACTATTTGCCGCTTTGAGGCTCTGCAGCTCAGCTTTAAGAACATGTGCAAGCTGAAACCCCTTCTTCAGAGATGGCTGAATGAAGCAGAGACCTCGGAGAATCCCCAGGACGTAAGTCTGAAACTCTGACATCTGGCAACTAGTTAATAAGACAACAGATGATCACCAAGATCCACGGGATCAGTTGGTCTTTCAGGCTGAGCTAACTTCCTGCTGAGCTAACCTGAACCGTTTCTCTGTTCTTTTGAAGTGTAGTATGCCATCTAGTGGCCATAATTCAACTTTTTAGTGATCACAGGAAATCTTATTTGATCTTAAACCTCCACACTGACTTATTCCCTCCATAAACAATAAGCATTTCTGATTCCCCAGATGTACAAGATTGAGCGAGTATTTGTTGACACCAGAAAGAGGAAGAGGAGGACCAGTCTGGAGGGAGCAGTGCGCTCTGCTCTGGAGTCTTACTTTATCAAGTGTCCCAAACCGAATACCCAGGAGATCACACACATCTCAGATGACCTAGGCCTGGAGAGAGACGTAAGTATAAAAGTGAAGCAGTTTGCCTTTTAAAGAGTGTGTGTCTAGTTGTTCTCCTTTTTAAATGACAAACGCTGTTCTTGACAGGTGGTCCGTGTTTGGTTCTGCAACCGAAGACAGAAAGGAAAGCGCCTGGCCCTGCCCCTGGATGAGGAGTGCGATGGCCAATATTACGAGCAGAGTCCCTCCCCACTGAACATGGCCCCTTCCCCCATTCCCAGTCAGAGCTACCCTGCTTCCAGCTACCCTGGAGCCCCCCCTCCCACACTGTACATGCCTCCACTTCATCGGCCCGATGTCCTGAAACAAACCCTTCACCCCGGACTTGTTGGTCACCTGACTGGATAAATGTGTTCAAGTAGTCCAGGCTAAATCCATAGATCACCTCCAAATGCCTATCTGTGCAAGTCCAACTCGAGCTGGAAACAAGCCTCTGAATCCAATTGCCTGATTGGTTGATGATTTGGTGGATCAGGGGACAGAAACAATTCAAGGCAGGAAGCTCTTCTGTTGACTGTGGCAATGAGATGGATCATAGTAGCTTCTTGTTCCTGTTTTAATGCTGAAACTAAACAAATAGCCATGGGCCACATCCTCTAACCACATCCTGAAACTCACAACATCTACAACTGCTGTGACTTGAAAATTTGATCTAAATGTTAAATGTGCCTTTATGTTTTGTATTGGATTATTCATAAGTTATTCCAGAGGCCTCAGCCATTGCAGGTTTAGAGCAAAGTAAGATTTAGTGCTACAGTCCAGCTGATGATAGTGTAAATATGAGCAAGGTTAAAGAACCAGGGTATTCCTTCCACTTATGCTAAATCTTGGGTAGGTTTACTGTGGTGCAATTGAGGAACGATCTTGGTTATCAAGGGTATCAGAATGCGAAGAATGCCTTTAAACAGAATTCATCTTCGACAGTTGGGTCAATATTTGTGCAATACTTCTGAAAAGAGCAGCTACAGTATTTGTCAAAACTGTCATTGGAATGGAAAATGTAAATTTTGAGTGAGGTGAATTTTTCCATTGATTTTGCACAAAGTTGCTTTTGTAATGTTGAATATTATCTTTTTTTTCTTTTTTTTTAAATGTCCTGTTTGTATACTGAGCCCAAATTTTTGTCCTGTAGTTGATGACTGTCATTGACTTCCTGAGCAAATATTTTTAGTGGCAACAGGAGATGGAGTAATTCAAAGAAATATTTTCAGGGAGTGTGACAGATGTTTTGTACTCATGTGGCTTAGCTGCCAAGTCTGCCATTTGCACATTATCAATATTTTCTCAATGTCTCAGGTGAATGGCAATGGGATAAATGTCTGACCTGACTTGATCAACCATTGTCAAGTTTACAAACTGTTTTCAAATACCTCATTTTGATTTTTATTGTGAAGGGTTTTTATGTTAATGTTGAATAACACAATACTAAGTCAAGTCTTGAATGCTCACTGGAGTTGTATTTTAAGAAGTTACCTTTTACTCCGATGACCATAATCGTAGAAATGAAGGCGTTAAATGTCACTTATTCTCCTTTGCGATACATCACATGTCTCTAGGTGACCATGAAATTATCAGCAAGATCAAGCAGAAACATTGGAATAATGTTTGGTTGTACTAGAGTTGCCTCAGTATTAATGGTAAGCTGATCTTGCCTTATAACATTACTGACTTGCATATTTACTTAAAGAGTGCAGTCATGATTTCAACTCTAGCCATTAGTTTTTAATCTAACACATTTTCTCAACAGATTGTAAATGAATTCTAATTTATTGAAATGTTAGCCACACTTAGATGTATTCATTCAAAACACCTTAACCCTAAATGTATCTCTGCATCAAGTAAAACTGACCTTTTTTCTTTTGAAACTTTTGTATATGCAAACTACTGTAATTGTCCTTTTCCCCAGTAAATTTTGCACGTTTCACCAAAGGTAAATTCTTCTTTGTTGTGCCTCTGTAGTACTCCACCAGAACAATGTTGATTTACAACCACTTTTGATTAAATTCTGCAGAAACCAAGACTGAGGAACTGAAATGATAGTTTCTTTGATCTAAATGAGTCATGTCAGAAAACTGAATCATTACGCACAGTAACTGGAACATATGTCCTGTTTTTCAGTTTTGAAGATGTTGAGGTGTGTGAAATGAGACAGACTATTTCTGAGCATAATAATTTTTTATTATGAAGGGGTGAAAGTCATGAAATAAACAGAAAAGGTGTAAATGACCAAACATGAAATGAAAGTCTTAAACATCTTAAAAGACAAAATGCAGGTAAAAAAAAAATCAAATATAGGCTTTTCAACATACTTTTATTTTCACTTTTTTCTATGTTCTGGGGATACCACCTGTAACTGCATGGAAGATGGTGTCCATAAGACAGCACTGAACATTGAACCAGGGTTTGTCTCCAAATTCTCCACTACATTATACAATTTCTGTATTTCAAAATCATAGGCCACAATGCGCACACAAGGGATCACTTAACATTCTTTAATGGATGATGTACGCAGGGATGTACTTAATTAATTAAATTAGATCTGAGACTGCCATTTGTCTTTACAGTACATGTGTTCAAGCCTGGACGTACAGAGTGGGCCTGTGTATGTACCAGTGAAATTTAAAGGAACAGTTAAACATTTTGGGAAACACTCTGTGGAAAGCTAAGTTAGTTGGCTGTCCTTTTATCACGCAGCAAGAATGTAAATATGTATTTCCACAAAATGTTTGACTAACCACAGAAGGTCAGGTACTTGGTATAAAGTGCTAGAGATTTACATCACTTGGTCAAAGTTCTTAACTATGAAGTAGTTAAGCATGCTAGTTGTGTTGGTTATGTGCAGACACAGTGGCTTCAGAAAGTATTCAGACCAGTTCACTTTTGCACACTTTATGTATTTGGCTGCATTCATTCTTCCTCATTCTGATCCATGTCCCTGCCACTGACACTCCCACAGCTTGATCCTGCCATCACCTTCTTCACCATAGGGATGGTATTAAGCATCTGATGTGCTCTAAGGGCCTCAAAGCTTTAGAGATGGTTTATACCCTTACAGATGTCTATGAGGGTGCATTTGTAGGAACTTGTACACACAGGTGTGTCCAGTCCATTCAATTTATTTACCACAGGTGGACATGTTCTAGACACATCTCGAGGATAAATAAAACGGGATATGACTGACTATAATTTGAGATTAATGACAACCAAAATGAATGAATACTTTCATAAATAAGAAATTTCAGTTTTGATTTGGAATGTTGGATCAGATTTCCTGAGTCTCAAGGATGTACTTCATTATATTTTCCAGTAAAGTTATTTTCATTTATCATCCTTTTCTGGTTGTACTATTTGTGTATATTCATTTACAGAAGTACATTACCAATCATAAGGCGATATAAATGATATATATGATATATATATATATATATATATATATATATATATATATATATATATATATATATATATATATATGTGTGTGTGTGTGTGTGTGTGTGTGTCAATTATTAGCCACAACTATAAAACTCAAGTGCCATTTACCCCAGGCCTCTAGGTCAGAGTAAACTTTATGCTGGGTAAACTTTATTTGTACCTGTAAAAGCAGATGTTACACAGTCTCTCTCTCCAGTCGTGTACAGTTTCACTTTCCAATCATTGTTTCCAGGTAAAATAATCATATAATTTCTTGTCCTCTGCCAGCTGTTGTAGATACTTTCCCTAAATCTTTTACAGATGCAAACTCATCATATGGATGAAAATTTGGAGGGGCCACAGCTTTATAATCGCTCGATGGCGTTATGACAACAAACTTTTCTCCACAACAATAAGCATTCACTCCATTTCTCTGTAATATAATCTTTTAGTGACGCTGTGTTTCAAAATAAGTAGCAGTGAGAAATTGTGGTAAAGAGGCACTAGAGGGAGGTATGCCCACGTCAGTGTCCTCGACATGGGAACTGCAACGTGTTGAACTCATGAGTACCTTTCACTTCTACTGTGTTGTCCTGTAGTTGCTGACCACCCAGCCGACTAGAAACTCTTATTCAGGGGATGTCTTCCACCAGATGTTCTCAGTCTCCTGTAATGCTTGGCTCACCATAGGGTACAGTGATATCAGAATCCTCCTGGTTCAGTATGTTGAAGATATCCTTCTTCCGCCAAGTTTTCCATTGTAAACAGGGGCCTCAAGAGACATCCATGGGCCCACCTCTGACCCTCTGACCCGTGGAAGGTCTAAGGGCAGCTTCTGGAGCCCTGTACCAGCTCTCTGTTGTGGAGACCACCACATCAGCTGAAGAAAACAGGGCGCTGGTCCCGCAGTCTGATGGGGATGCAGTGTGGTCCCAGCACACATCACCCTCCAGGCTGAACAGCTGCTGAAGGGCCGAGTACCACAGCAGGATGGTCACATCCCTGCCGCTGCACTGCAATTAAAAGCAGGTGGTGGCATTTCTGACTGCTCGAAGTCTCTGGAATCCTGTCAATAAATCCATTGAGTAGACACAGTGGTAATACACAGAGAAGAAAAGAGAGGTGCACTTACTCAGTCTTTTTTAGTGTTTACCATCCCCCTGTCACAAAGGAATTAAGAAGCAGGATTATGAAGGGCAAAAGACATTAAAGTAGCCTACTCATAGTGATGATATTTCATTTATTTTCAACTCCATCAAGTTTTCTACATCATTTAAAATCTATGCAAAGTTTTTTAACCACGAGAAGCAACAACACAGCTGATGAGCATTGCCTTGTTCTGACTTGTGACAACAGGAAAGACACTATTTCAAGGGAAATTCTCTGGGTGTGACAGTGTAAAGTAAACACTGATAACAAATCATCAACGTACCGATGATGAAAAGACCTTTTGTACAAGGCATGCATGTTTTATTGAGTGTTCATGTAGACACTGGACCTGTCTAATAACTGACCAACCAACTTTAAATGAACAGAAAACTGCAGAGGAGGCACTTGGAAATCGTCAGTGGAAACTATTGAGCTAATTTATTTTACACTAAGTGGTGATATACATTTCTTAGAAATCAAAAGTCACTGCTTTCTTCTTGATCTTAGTCAAAACTTTCTTGAAATAGAAATTGAAACTCTTAGCCATCAGTCATCCTTAGCATTAGCGGACTCACCATCTTTCATTTTTTCTGTATAGGAATGTACATGCTTACAAGTTTCTTTTGACCTATGGTTTATTTAAATGTCACGGTCTTTGATTTGAGAGGCGGTGGCAGGTCCTTTCATATTAGCTGTCACATTACTACTACATACTACCAATACTAGTATTTAGAAGATAACTCTGTTGAAATACAGCTGCTGTAGCCACAATGACCCATCCACTGACATCCATCATTAAATGACTGAATGAATGATTTCTCATATCTGTGGAAACACTAAAAATTTCACTATCAGATTATACTTTTAAAAATGTCATGATATTTTGACAACTGAGTAGTTGTTTTTGTTTTGAATAAATTCAATAGCGTCTAAAAGGAGAACTGGACGTACAGAGTGGGCCTGTGTATGTACCAGTGAAATTTAAAGGAACAGTTAAACATTTTGGGAAACACTCTGTGGAAAGCTAAGTTAGTTGGCTGCTGTCATACTATATATCACGCAGCAAGAATGTAAATATGTGTATTTCCTAAAATGTTTGACTAACCACAGAGAGGTCAGGTGCTTGGTATAAAGTGCTAGAGATTTACATCACTTGGTCAAAGTTCTTAATATGAAGTAGTTAAAGCATGCTAGTTGTGTTGGTTATGTGCAGACACAGTGGCTTCAGAAAGTATTCAGACCAGTTCACTTTTTGCACACTTTATGTATTTGGCTGCATTCATTCTTCCCTCAATTCTGATCCATGTCCCTGCCACCGAGAAGCACTCCCACAGCTTGATCCTGCCATCACCTTCTTCACCATAGGGATGGTATTAAGCATCTGATGTGCTCCTGGGAACACTCAAAGCTTTAGAGATGGTTTTATACCCTTACAGATGTCTATAGAGGGTGCATTTGTGGGAACTTGTACACACAGGTGTGTCCAGTCCATTCAATTTATTTACCACAGGTGGACATGTTCTAGACACATCTCGAGGATAAACAAAGCAGGATATGACTGACTATAATTTGAGGTGTGACAGCAAAATGAATGAATACTTTCATAAATAAGAAATTTCAGTTTTTGATTTGGAATGTTGGATCAGATTTCCTGAGTCTCAGGGATGTGCTTCATTATATTTTTCCAGTAAAGTTATTTTTTCATTTTATCATCCTTTTTCTGGTTATTACTATTTGTGTATATTCATTTTACAGAAATGCATTACCAATCATAGAATGATATAAATGATATATATGATATATATATATATATATATATATATATATATATATATATATATATATATACTGTATATATATATGTGTGTGTGTGTGTGTGTGTGTGTGTCAATGAATGACTAACCACAACTATGCAAGCTCAAGTGCCATTTACCCAGGCCTCTAGGTCAGAGTAAACTTTATGCTGAGGTAAACTGTTGTACTGTAATAAGCAGATCTTACACAGTCTCTCTCTCCAGTCCGTGTACAGTTTCACTTTCCAATGTTGTTTCCAGGTAAAATAATCACTGTACCGTTTCTTGTCCTCTGCCAGCTGTTGTAGATACTTTCCTAAATCTTTTACAGATGCAAACTCATCAACATGGATGAAAGAATTTGGAGGGGCCACAGCTTTATAATCGCTCAGTGGCGGTCCCATGACAACAGGCACTGCTCCACCTTGGTAAGCATTCCTCCACAGCTTCTCTGTAATATAATCTTTGGTGACTGTGTTTTCAAAAGCCAAATAGAAGTAACAGTGAGAAATTGTAGGTAAGAGGGCACTAGAGGGGAGGTATGCCCGTGTCCAGTGTCCATAAACCTTCACGGGAACTGCAGCATTGAGCTCATGGTACACTTTGCTTCTCTTGTGTTGTCTCCTGTAGTTGCTGACCACCCAACAAACCAGAGAGCTCTTATTCAGGGGGATGTCTTCCACCAGATGTTCTCCAGTCTCCTGTAGTAGCAGCTCACCATAGGGTACAGTGATATCAGAATCCCTCCTGTAGGTTATGGTCATGTTGAAGATATCCGCATACTTCCGCAAGTTTCCATTGTAAACAGGGGCCTCAAGAGACATCCAGGCCCACCTCTGACCCTGCGGCCGTGGAAAGTCTAAGGGCAGCTTCTGGAGGCCCTGTACCAGCTCTCTGTTGTGGAAGACCACCACATCAGCTGAAGAAAACAGGGAGCGCTGGTCCACCAGTCTACAGTGAGGGATACGGTAACGGTCCCAGCACACATCACCCTCCAGGCTGAATGACTTGCTGAAGGGCCAGTACCACAGCAGGATGGTCACATCCCTGCCGCTGCTGCAATTAAAGCAGGTGGTGGCATTTCTGACTGTCAGAGTCTGGAATCCTGTCAGCCGTCCATTGAGTAGACACAGTGGTAATACACAGAGAAAGAAGAGGAGGGTGCACTTACTCAGTCTTTTTAGTGTTACCATCCCCCTGTCACAAAAGGGAATTAAGAAGCAGGATTATGAAGGAGCAAAAAGACATTAAAGTAGCCCTACTCACTCAGTGATGATATTTCATTTTATTTTCAGCTCCATCAAGTTTTCATATCATTTAAAATCTATGCAAAGTTTTTAACCACAGGAAACAGCAACACAGCTGATGAGCATTGCCTTGTTCTGACATGACAACAGGAAAAGACACTATTTCAAGGGGAGATTCTCTGGGTGTGACAGTGTGAAGTAAACACTGATAACCAAATCATCAGCATTACCGACTGATGAAAAGACCTTTTTGTACAAGGCATGCATGTTTTATTCTAGTGTTCATGTAGACACTGGACCTGTCTGTAACTGACCAACCAGCTTTAAATGAACAGAGAAACTGCAGAAGGAGGCACTTGGAAGTAAATCAGTGAAACTATTGAGCTAATTTATTTTACACTAAGTGGTGATATACATTTTCTTAGAAAATCAAAAGTCACTGCTCTTCTTGATCTTAGTCAAAACTTTCTTGAAATAAGTGAAACTCTTATGCATCAGTCATCATAGCATTGCAGCGAGGACTCACCATCTTTTCATTTTTTTCTGTATAGGAATGTACATGCTTACACAAGTTTCTTTTGACCTATGGTTGAACACAGAAATGTCACGGTCTTTGATTTGAGAGGGCGGTGGCGAGTCCTTTCATATTAGCTGTCACATTACTACTACATACTACAATACTGTAGTATTTAGAAAGATAACTCTGGTAAGAGCCACAGCTGCTGTAGCCACAGCCAGCCCCATCCACTGACATCCATCATTAAAATGACTGAATGAATGATTTCTCATATCACTGTGGAAACACTAAAATTTCACTATCAGATTATGGCACACAAAAATGTCATGATATTTGTAGGCTAACTGAGTAGTTGTTTTTTGTTTTTGAATAAATTCAATAGCGTCTAAAAGGAGAAATAGTAAACTGAATATCATCCAGAAAAAAGTAATTTGAGGTTGTGATTGTTCTCTTCCTTCTTATAAAGTTAATTGGCTAACTGCTGTATGTGTTTTCCCTTGGGTAAGTATACCATGAAATGGGAAATCATTAAGATGAGCAGAAAACATAGTGGTGAAACAAATCACAAACCTAAAACTAAAAGGTTTCAGTTTGTGTAACACAAGGAAAAAGACCTATTACTGAACTGGGTACAAATAAGGAACTGATATAAACTCAGGAAGGATGTGAGAGGCACATAAGACATAGCAGTGTTGAAGGTGCAGGCATGAAAGCGAAAAACACATTGTGAAAAAAAAACCCTGAAAAATTGATATTTACTGTTGAAAACCAGTGGAAAGTGCCACCAAATTTGTAGTAAATACGTCATAGATGTCACAGATAAAATGGACCCTCTCTATATCTGCCTTTTAATTGTAGCTGTGAAAATGTATTAAAAAATCATAAAAATTCTAACTTTTTATTGGTTACAGATTTTGTCTAAAATAATAGAACCAGCATTTTGTTTATTATGTTTCAGTTCTTGCTTTTGTCCTTTAAATGCTACATAAATTATGTTGCTGTTTTTTCCTGAATACTTATTCACCAATATTGCTTCAGTCCACTAATTTCTTTATTTAGGTTTGCTCTGCTCTTTACATTATAATATGGCAGTAAAGTTTAACAAATCCTCCATCAGATTGCAAAATCCCATCATTATTATCCATATTTACATGAATAAGTCTTGTGTAACTTGTGTGCTCTGAGGCTGTTAATACAACGTTCCAATACAGAGCTGCACTGGGCAAAACAGAAGCAACACAGCTCAAGTTACATTAATAACCAGAGAGAATAAAAGCAGACTTGTGTGATAACATAAAACTAAAATCTTTACAAGTAACAACATAAATTGGAGAATAAGAAAAAGTAGTTTTGGGAACGCATTGACGCACAGAGACATATATGTACACATGCCTTTTTAGAATATGATTAAAAAGGATAATTAAATCATGAGGGCGTCCAGATATGACTGGATATTATTAGAAACATGCATTTTTTAAGTGAGCCAATAGAGACCTAACGACAAACTTTGAACAGGATGTGGTGAAAGGTTTAGGTTGGCAGTGGTGCTGTTTTCCTCACCCACTGTTGGAGAACGTTAGAGGGTGAAAAGGTCATACCAATCTACTTTCAACCCTAAATGTATTTAATCACTGCCAGCACAAAGCACAAAGTTTCAGTCCTGACATACAGATTTTGTTCTTCTTGTCACAAATAGAACAGATTCAAAAAAGTGAGCAAAATAAGCACATTTCGTAAGTCAGACCACATTGACCAGAGAGACACATGAAAGACAAAACCCCAAAGCTTCCTCTACCAACCTGATCACAAGATGAGTGGTTTGTGCTCCATCCTCAGTCACTACTGAAGGTTGCAGTTGGTATGAACATGATGCTCAGCTTGAGGCGTCTAAAAACCAGAAATGTGCCCCTTTTAAGGAAGCCGAGGTGTGGCTCTGCATGTAAGAGAGCTGTATATGATTTGAGCTCTGCACCATGTTACCTGCTCCCACCCTCTCTATCAGTTCCTGCCTTCTAGTAAAGTCAGCCTTCTTCTAGTCTCTTTTATCTCTTTGGCAGCACTCTGCAAAAACAACTGAGTAATTAATTATCTGGTTTTTGCTGCATGTGTGCACTGAGGAAGTGTTGAACATATTGAAAAAGATTCTGGTCACACAAGGATGATCACCCACCAGTGAGTCATCTATAGTGAAATTATTGTGGACGCTAAACATATTTTATTAAGTTTGATTTATTTTTACACAAAAACAGATCTAAAAGTACATATTTAGACTGTGTTTCAAACCAGTTTGAGCAGCAAAAAGCTATGTTTTGTTGTTTGGAGAGGTGGAAAAAAGACAAGAGTTTGATTTTATTTTGAATATTCTTGTTCTTGTGTGTGAACTGCTTGTTCA
Organism: Lates japonicus; assembly: GCA_033238685.1. Taxonomy (NCBI): domain Eukaryota; kingdom Metazoa; phylum Chordata; class Actinopteri; family Centropomidae; genus Lates; species Lates japonicus. Next base: position 3,480,354 of record BRZM01000021.1, on the reverse strand, counting down.
GAGATGAACAAGCAGAAGTACCAGCAGCAGGAAGTGACAACCCAAACGATTTCTCAAGACAAAGGGTTACACTCGAGGTCATAAAGGACTCTTCATGAGGTTTTTGCTCTATTGAAATGTCCATTCCGTTGTGATCATCACTAATAATGTATTATCCATCTTTAACTCTTATCACTACCACGTCACCATATTTTTCTTTATAACATCACATCCCAAGAAGTTGTAAAAAAAAAAAAAAGAAAAAAGAAAAAAAAGAATTTTTTAAAAAAAAGACAAGGAAAAACAAATAAGCAAACCAAAACCAAACAACAATGTAAAAAGAGAAGACAAAGGGGGCATTATATGTCAGGAATTAAATGTTAAAGTGGGATATACTGTTACATGTTACAGGGGTACCAGCATACTTAATAGATGGAGTTAAGAAGAACATGTTAAACCTGTGGTAAACAGGCAGCAACGCAAACATGATTTTGCCTACACCAGTTTTAATGTGTATCTATTTGTTCTACTCACTAAATTTAACTGCTGTTTAAGCCTGTTTTTTTTTTTATTGTGTAAGCAAACGTACCTGTGTCAATATGACTGAAACATGCAGTCATAGTTTCTTGTTAGCTTACAACTGTCTTTCACATCCTCTGAAAACCTGAACAAACAATTAATCATAAGATAAGATAAGACAAGATAAGATAAGATAAGATAAGATATACTTTATTTATCCCACTTGTGGGAAATTTACATGTTACAGCAGCAAGAAACAAGAGTGACAAAAATAGAAAAATAAAAAATAATATAAGAAAGGCACAGAAGGGTAAAATAATAATAATAATAATAATAATAATAATAATAATAAATCATCAGAGAATTTTTTTTGCACCAAACAGACAGGACTAAATTAAGTATTCCATAGCATGTGTTACCAAAACTATGTCTCACCACTAACTAAACTGCAGCTTAAATTTATGTCGTTAGTTATGTTATATGTAGTACACTAAAAAACCACAAGAGGGGAGTGTGCTACAGAATGACATTGACAATGCACTCACATTGGACCTGTTTGTAATTTGCTGTTCGCGAGGCTGGATCAGTCAGGGGAAAATGGGACACTGCTCTGAGCCTGCAGAAGCCCCAGGGTTAATGGTTTGTCTTTTGCTTGTGGCAGGTAACTAAAATATCGTCCAATGCATGTCCTACATCACTACCCTATCTTCCCTTACCTTATGTCCTTTGCATCTACTTTTACTGGTATTTTGTTCTATTTCACCCCATCTGTATACACTGTATTTATATTATGTGGATATTAATTTCACTATGTACAGTATACTGAGTATCTTGGACACATTTTTTTCAATCTTATGTTACAATCTTCCTTCTAAATCTTACACGACTTTATGAACACTCTATCCTGCAGGACCCCAAGTTAGGTAACCCACACACTATATTCCACACTATGCTCTCTCCAGTATACACTCTATGTGTATTTTCCATCAGTTTAGCATTTATTTGAACTCTTCCACAACCTGCTACAAGACCAAAGGGTCACAAGCATATAGTTTTGCCACCTTGCTTAAGTCAAACAAAGTTGGGAACTACTACCTCTCACTGTGGGTAAAAAACCCCATTATAACCATGATGAAAACTCTTAAATCTTTAGGGGAAAATATTTTATGTTATTTGATTTCCACAATCCACAAATCATTTTACCATGCAGATACTCAGTAGGTTATTTTTGTTTTCATTTTGACAGTTAGATTATCGATTGGCTTCATACACTAACAATGAAAAACAGGACATTTTGTTATGATGCTTTCTGTGTTACCAGGGAAGTTTGAGATGATAGAACAGAGAGCACCTCTCAGTGAGAAAACAAAACATTAGTAAATTACTTTAATTAACCTTGTAGAACCTATGAATCCAATTTGTAGATTCCACAGCACAAAGTCACTGATGACTGACCATCACACCCTTATTTCCTCTGTGGCTCTTCGTCACCCATGAAATGCCACTGCCCTGTGTGGCTTATATCTCCACTGATCTGTGTCTATCTGTTTCGGGATCTTCATTTCACTCCTCCCAGCTTGCAACTTTGTGTCTCTTTATGTCAGCTTGCTTGGGGCTGTTTGTCCCTCCTGTCTCCAGTCACAGAAACCTCATGTGTCCCCAGTAAATACCTGCTACATGAGAGCACTTTCTGTCTGTCATGAATGCTGATCGACGACTAAAAGAAGGCTGTGGGATGAACACAAAACAAACACATCAAACACGAGGGATGACAGGAAACAAGCAGGAGACACCAAAACACAGACACACTATTGACAAAACAGAGTGAGAGAGAGTGAGAGTAATAAAGCCAGGTATTGTATTTCAGGTGAGCTAAAGATGATCTCATGTTCTCAGCATGACCATTCCCCCACTCCTTCAGATAAGTAAAATACACTATATGGCCAAAAGTATGTGGAGTTTGTATTTTTGCTCTTTATAAAGCTCTGACCTCAACATTCAACACCTTGGGGATTAAACACCAACTTTGAGCCATATGTCAAAGCCCAACATTAGATCCCCTCTCCAATATTCCTGTGGCTGAATGAGAGCAAATCCCCGCAGCCAGGTTCCACAGATCTGTTGGGCTGTTATAGATACAGGTTTTGCGCGTCATGGTCAGCAATCAATTATGACTGTGATGTTTGGTTGTCAACACACTTTTGGCCAGATAATGTAGTGTGATCAAATATAGTATTTGAAGGAACTAAACAGAGTCATGTTGTATAATCACTGTACACAAATAATTTATATTACATTCTCGGTGCTCCATTGCACACCTTTACATCTTTAAAATGTTTAACAAAATGAACTGTGCTGCATTTGCAGTGGTTAATTATTATTTTACTGCATTGTTGTGTTGTGTTTTCTAAAAAATTAAGTACTTTAGACACCTAGAGCAAAAAGTAGCAGACAGAGGCAGATTTCAACCAAAGTGGACAAACTGGCACAGCAACAGATTGAGAGAGACAGAGTTCTTTCAGAGAATATGCTGGAAGGCTGAGAGGTTGAGAGGAGAGATCCAGATATGCTGGTTTGACTGGAAAGGCAGGAGGGGGTGTAGGCCGCCTCTCAAAGCTTGACAGGTGTGGTGAGGGATGAACAAAAAAACAGAAACAGGCACAACCAAGAGAAGAGAAGAGAAGAGAGGGAGGAAAAGGAGAGGTGGATCAGTGCAATTAAAAAGAAATTACAGGTGGAATAAAGCTGACTGTGACCACCACCGTGAGTATAGGCTTTCAGTAACACATCTTACTTCTGTTTCATGAAAGAATTAGACTGCAAAATAGTCATTATTACGTAAGAATATAAGCTTCTCAATTACAGTTACTTTTTAGAATCTCTGGTTTGTCTTTGGATCGACAGTGACAGAAACATATCCAGGACAGATACATGGACGTTGCAAGACAGAGAGAAAATGACAGAAAGAGAGACAGAGAGATGGCTGACGCCCCGAAGATTGAACTCTTCGTTAAAGTAAGACCTACAATAATTGTGATGTGTTATGTTGTATGTTGTATGTTTGATGATTAAAAAAACAACTTAAAAATTAGCTCTACAGATGTGGATCTATTTGTACCCAGAGTTCAGTAAGCTTGCAGTTATTTGAACTAAAATATAACTAAATCAGTACTTTCCTTTTTTCATTTTAACTGTCTGCTTTCCCTGTACATCTAAGAGACGTGTTTTCTTCAGTATTTTCAGCTACTTAACTGATTATTGTTCATTTATTTCCTGATATCGCATAGGATAATAATGTTGGACTGTTGCATCAGTGAACAGCAGAAACTGAAAAGAGGCCCGTCCAGTTTGGAAACCTGTGTCCTGCCCTTTCAAACTGCCTTAGTTTCCACACGAGCCTGTGACTCAGTAATATCTGGCTGTAGTGTTAAATATACACTATGATATAGTTGAGATAGCAAACAGCATTTAAAATACCAGGTTAGTTAATCTAGGGTGGAAAGCAGTCTTAACCCTCCATTTGAAATTCCTCAGCAGCTGCTTTTAGACTGAGCAGAGCAGAGCAGGCTCGACAAGAATGCCTGTGCAGGTATTCACAGTTTGGTCAGATACAGTACAGTGCTAATGCCAAAGCCAACAGTGTGCCAGTTTGATACACGACTCGTGTTTTTAACGTAATGTCTGTTTGTCTGCCAGGCCAGTGTGGATGCTGAGAGTGTGGGGAACTGCCCCTTCTGTCAGAGACTCTTCATGATTCTTTGGCTGAAAGGGGTCAACTTTACCCTCACCACTGTAGACATGAGGAGGTAAGAACACTTCCCCCCCCTTCTTCTATTAGTATTTAATCTATTTTTTTTCCTATGGTATAATCAAATAAGGCGTTGTATTGTATTATGATTTACTGGTGTTCATCTTATTGTTCCCACCCCCTGTATTTCAAAGTGATTGTGAAGAAAAGGTCGATGTGAGGCCTAACAAATATGACAATGTTGATGGACCTTCTTTTAAAAAAGTGTTGCAGTTGAAAGGAGGAAAACCTGATTTTAAATTGTTTATTATGAATTGGACTTCAGTTTTCCACTCATTAAATCTCAGTCAGAGCTGCAGGGGAACAGGAGTTCATGCCAGCATGCATTGAGTGAAAAGGGCACAGTGTGATAATTACAATCAATAGGAATTTGATTTTACAAATTAGTAAGAATCAGGCATAGAAATAATATCCCACCAAAATAAGAATAAAACAAATTGTCTGTAATAACCTGGAACAGCAGGGCGTTGTTAGAAACCAGCAGGATTAAAATTAACAGAATAAATACTTTCATTTAACAGTTAGCTCAATAAATACATAGAAAAAAGTTCAAACTCCAGGCAGTTCCTATACTCAGCTTTTTTTTTTTTTTTTTGTCAAATCAATGCTGATAAGCTAAACCTTGTTTGTTTCCTGCTCTTCTTTTCCAGGGCACCTGATGTGCTGAAGGCTTTGGCTCCAGGGTCTCAGCCTCCCTTCCTCATCTACAATGATGAGGTCAAAACGGACACTAACAAGATTGAGGAGTTCCTGGAGGAGAACTTAGCCCCACCACAGTGAGTGGTTTTCATTAGAGGCATTAAAGGATACAAGCTGATAGTTTAATACATTTTCTGTCTTCATAACTGCACCAACCCTCACAGCATTCTTATTCTATCTCTGACAGTTATCCAAAATTGTGCTGTCAGTACAAAGAGTCCAACGGTGCTGGAGAAGACATCTTCCGAAAATTCTCAGCATATATAAAGAATCCCAATCCCGGACTAAATGACAGTGAGTTCAAAATGAATTCACAGTAATTTATGTTTCTTATGTAGCCACATGAGAGAGACTGTGGCCTGTAGAAACTGTAACACCTGACTGTCTTTCAGTGCTAGAGAAAAAATTTCTATCAACTCTGGTGAAGCTGAGCATCTACCTAGAGACGCCTCTTCCTTATGAGCTGGACCGGAACCCAAACATCAATGAGTCCTCACGACTCTACCTGGATGGTGACACCCTCTCCTTGGCAGACTGTAACTTGCTTCCCAAACTCAACATTGTCAAGGTGACCAGAGTTCAATGACACTTGGTGCACTGAAACTTTATTTCAATGAAGGGCAGGAATATTTTCCTCATTATCTTAATAGTAAAGAGGAATTAAAAGAGGCTAATTACCCACATACCTTTCTAATATTTTATTGAAATTCCACTTATGTATTTTGGAAATAATGTAATCTTAAAATCCCTCTTCTCCCAGGTGGTGTGTAAGGAGTACCGTGACTTTGCCATCCCTGCAGAGCTGAAAGGTCTGACACGTTACCTGGAAAACGCCTACAAACAAGATGAGTTTCGGTACACCTGCCCAAATGACTCGGAGATCCTCACTGCTTATCAATCTGTGGCCAAGTACCTGAACAAATAGATCAATGAACAACAGAGTCTGGATAATAAAAAAACTGTTTGCAAAGACATGTTCAATAATAAGCTTTCTATAAAATGTGTTGTTATTACTTCAAAGCTGCTTAAAATTTGTATTTGTATATACTGTATGTACTATGACATGCTCTAGTTGTACTGATGTGGATTCTTTTATTCAGCCCCTGTAAGAGTGAGATAGCACTGTAATTCCCTCAGAATATTTATGTTATGGCTCAGTGTGCATGCATGTATTGTGTCTAAGCATTTACTCAGAATTGATTACAGATAATTCATTACATTTTTATGTGAATCAGGTGAAGCAGAAGCAATTTTTTTTGTCTTTTTAAGCTTTCAGAAAGTTAAAAACAAATTGCTATGGACAAGCCAGCTTTAAGTTTTTTTTTATTTATTTAACCATGACAGAAGATACAAGGACAGAATCTATGTCCACAGCTCCATTTTTAAGCAATTCAAAAAATAATGATGAATAAGAGTATATGTAAAAAAAAAGAAAAAAAAAAAGAAGACAAAATAATAAGTAATGAAGTGAAACAAAATGACTGTTCACTGTGATAATAAGGCTAGTTTTGAATTGAAAAGTAGGAAAATCAAGATTATGTTGTCATGGTAACTAATATCTAATTTATCTTTCAGGAAAAAAAAACACTGTACATTTTTTATTGAATGCAAATGTGCATATACTGTACGTCTGAACCTGTATGTGCATGTCTGTCTTTTTACCCCCTTTTCCCGATCTTGTAGAAATGTGTTGCATGAAATGTTTCCATGCCTGTCCATCCCCAGAGGTAGAAATAGCTTAATATAAATTTAATAAAAGCATCAAAAAAGTAGGAATGTATTATTTTGGAATCATGGCATACCTAATATATATATTTAAACATTTATGTTGCAAAATAAACATTTTATAAAAGGCTACCGTATTTGTGTAATTTATTTAAAACAATTCTGACAGCTTTCCAATGGTGGACAAAGGTAATCAGATCCATTACTTCAGTAAAAGTAATGTATAACTACTGTATAATATAATATGCTCATGTTTTTCTTCCTCTTCTTCTCCTGTTGTACTGCTGTGCCACAAACCAATCACAATGTTTAATCAAATCGTTGTGTGGAGTAAATATGAATAAGGTGCACAAGATCTTTGTCAGGAGGTTCCCTTCCTTTAGGTTTTTTTTCACCCCTTCTTTGCTTTGTAAACAGGAAGACCAGAGTGTGCCCGCTTCTGATTTGGACGAATGCTTTGGTACCATGGCAACAGCGGACATCAGAAGCGCTATTGGTGGATGTAGAACCAGGGGCGGGGCAAAGTAAGTGACTGCAAAACAGAAAAGTTTGTTAGCTGCCAGCTAACTTCGCTCCATCGACAATTTGGAAATGTCTTTGAGTTTCAAGTAGCGCTACAGTAATCATCGAAAAGTAAGCCTGGCGTTTTCTGTACAGGGAGAATTTCATTATACTCGGATGGAAAGTTGAATTTAGTCATTTATAATGTGTGGTAAGACGGCTAACCTCAGTCAGCCAGCTGCTAGCTAATGTTATTTTAGCTAACGTCAAGCTATAGCTAACGTTGGGAATATATGACATAAGTCTGTTGAAATCCACATCAACCGCCACTTACGTTGGTGATGGCTAATTATTCTAGCTCGTCAGTGACTTGTTATGTCGAGAAAAAACGGGACACTAAGCAAGAATACGAGGGTAGCTGGCGGAATGCTGACCAGTTGAAAATTTATGTTCTTCTTTTCAGTTTCATGTTTCCTCCATGGAATTTAACCCTCTCACACTATCGCTACTGTCTTTATGCGACTCAGCCTGAATGTCGCTTCATATCTGGGTTACAGGCATAGCGTTTATGAGCACTCCTGTCTTACAGGATGGAGTGCCAGGGAGAGGATGATGGAGACTTGTGCAGATGGGCCAGTTCAGTAAGCGTCACAATCATTTTTCATTACCTTTCACTTTTCATATGTAGCAGTGGTGACTTTATTTGAACAGCTCATGGGCTGTTGAGTCCGTGTTATACATGTTATTACTTGGATTTAAGAAAATGCTCTAACCTAATTCATGTCTTTAGGTGCTACTGAGCAGCAAAAATGACATCAGAGCACGAGTGCAACAGTTTGTGGAGGAGAGGATGCAGACCACCATGGTATGAGATAACCGTTCATTGACAGCCTATGCTTTTCATGAGCTGAACCGCCAGATTAGGAGTTTTTCTTATCACTCAGTTGACCTTTTTATCTGAACGGTTTCGAGTGGGTTGTGATCACATGGACTACTTTGTACCACTTGAAGAGTTTTCACTGGAGGAAAGTTAGGTTATATCCATCATAGCAGCCCTTTCACTCTTCACTGAGGTCAGTGGGCATGGCTCAACACCTAATGACTCATAACTGATGACTGGTAAAACCAAATTTCATTTGTTTCAGTCATTTTCACTTTACTACACTTAAGTTAAAACTTTTTCTTAGTCAAATTCTGTTTTTGTCATAACTCTGAGACCTGTTAAAAGAAGAGTTATTAATAGAGGGTGAGTGAGGACTAGGTTTTGAGTTTCAATCGAATCTGCCAACGCAACCTGCATAAAGCATGTTTGCATTTGTCATTATTTCAAAGCAGTAAAAAACTTGTTCTGTGTCCCAAGGTCATACAACACTATTTGTTTTTCATAGTATACTGTCATTCTCCAATACCAATTTGTACTAACAAACTGTGGGTTTGGAGTGTTACTTCTACTGCTATTGCTTTACAAACTTATTACTTAGTACTTATTTGTTCTCCTTGTATCTGTTCAACTATTCCCAATTTTTTTTCCTGCAGTGAGTGGCTCAATTTCCTTTGCACATGTCAGTTTGGCACAGTATTGTACAATAACAGTGCACTCACATATACAGTGTTTATTATTTACTTGGGACACAACTTTTGACTTTAAAGGATAATGTTACTAAAGCATCAGCTCAAATGTCCTATGCTGTGTACAGCTACACTGCAATGCCTTCTCACGTAACAATAATGTTGTTGCAATGCTCTTGTCTGTCTTCCAGCTCACAGGTGTACTTATTGGAGCTGCCGTCGCAGTCTCACTGATTGGTATTGTGGTGCTCTTCCTTTACAGGAGATTCAAGCTCTCTCGTGAGTCATCCAACCTCTTCCTGAACTTCATGTTTGTACTACTGCTACAATATATATATATTATTTATTTCATTACCTCAAATGACAAGGCCTCTAAGGCCTCTATCCTTCTTCAATTTTATTCAGAATATGGTCTTAACATGACTTTATCTGCTTTTTCATTTTGGTTTGTGTGACAAGGTGAACAACAGCCTCACTATCGCTTCAGAAAAAGAGATAAAGTGCTCTTCTATGGGAGGAAGATAATGCGAAAGGTTTTCTCTATTTCCATTTCTGTCTCTCACTCACACACAAATATGTTTGTTTTATTAACAATTTAGGTAAATACAATAGGTCTTGATGTATATTGTCATTAGTTGTAAGATATAAATTTGAAATTTCTCATGAAATATACTCCACCTTAAGCACTGGCACTGCATTAAAAAATCCTGTCTTTGTTTTGTTTTTTTTTAAGGTCCAGACACTATCCTCAATCCCTCCCCCAACTTCCACCTCAGTATCAAAGCAACCACAGCGCATACGCAAAAGAACCAAAGTTCTAAGCATAGCTCGCAAGTATGACTATTAATACAAATTATGATTTTTAAAATTCTACATGTGCAACTGAAACCTTGAAACATTTCTTTGGTTTTGTATTGAACCTTCTAGAATTTGTTTAATCATTTTTTAACCTTTCAACAGAATCCTTAGGATCCGGAAAGACCCTCCCACCCTGCAGCCCAAAGAACCCCCTCCCTCGCTGCTGGAGGCTGACCTAACAGAGTTTGATGTGCAGAGCTCAAACTTGCCCTCTGAGGTCCTCTACATGCTGAAGAATGTCAGGTAGACAAATGTACAACTTTGCTTCAGAATTAGCCTCTTTCATTGTTTTTTTCATTATATCTTTGTTCTGCAACTTGCTGTAGGGTCTTGGGTCATTTTGAGAAACCCCTGTTCCTGGAGCTTTGTCGCCACATGGTGTTTATTGAGCTGCAGGAAGGCGAAAGTCTGTTCAGGCCAGGAGACGATGACGACAGCATCTATGTAGTCCAGGATGGACGACTCGAGCTCTGTATCCAGGAGAATGTATGTGAATACCTTCATGATTTTCAGCTTTTTAGCTTCCCTTCAGTCTAAATTAATTTGGTTTTGTCATATAGTGTTTTTTGTGCACTTTCAACATTTCTTGAGTAACTCGCGTCTCATATCACACACATCCATTTGTCCATTCGACCCATTGTCTGTATGAAAAAATACCAAACAGAAAATCTTTAGAATCACATCTACATCTACTTGCTTTTTTGGCTCATAAATTCACTGAAATAAGTTTAAGGTCAAGACATATCTGTAGCAGACATGCTGGGTTTTTTGAAACATGATGCTAAAAGTGGAACAGGTTAGAGATGGTGCCTCTGATCATTAACTCATGGGAAATTTCATCCTCATGAAATGTGAAGTAGGGACATATGCACACTTTGACACTTTGACCTGTTTCAATGTCACCCTCTACCTTCCAATACCCATGTGCATAGCTCGTTAAAGAATATGAACAGGATATGGCAGCTGCAGGAAATGGAACATTTAACTGTATGCATACTGCTGGTTAAGAACACAAGACATACACGAAGTATGGTGGCTCTTCACACCTTTTTCTTTATTTAAATTGTGATTTCCTGTCTGGTGCTTGCTTCTGTTGATAAGTCCAAATCATGAGTGGCATCCCACTCCATAGTTGGTAAGTTTACCTCTCCCTTTCATGGCTACTTTTTGAAGTCCTCCTCTTATTCCACTGGATGTTTTAAAGGTGCAACATATAGTACGTGTCTTCACAGTAAACTTTGAATAAAGACTGTTGGTGGTGTACTTTCACAACTTTGTATCCCCCCCCCCCCCTTTTTTTTTTTTTTTTTTAAAGGATGGCACAGAACCAGTGGTGAAAGATGTGCTCCCAGGAGACAGCGTCCACAGCCTTCTCAGTATTCTGGACATCATCACTGTGAGCTCCTTATTTCTCCTCCATCTTCACATCAGACTAACTGCTGCTTCTGTCCTCTTTTGCTCTCTGATTTGTCTGTGTCTCCACTCTGTCTCTTCCCCACTGTTCACATTTCTGTTCATGCATCTCATTTACAGGCAATTATTTTTGTTCTTCCTCCTCAACTCATTTTATTTATCTATTACCCACATACCTCCATCATATTTTGCTCTGGGAATGCTCTGTTGTGTTTCCATCTCCTGTCCTACATACTTTACCCTGCTCATCCATTCAGATGAAACTTCTTTACTTAAAACTACATCCTTAAGGGTTCCTATGATGGGCAGGGGCTTATATATTTGACACTGGACATTCATTCATTCATTCATTGCCATTGTTCAGAACAGATTGTACGTAAGACTAACCCATTAATTCAAACACCCACAATTCAGAAAAGGAAAGAAATCAAATTGTAGAAAAACTTGTCGGAAATGTTTACTTATCACAACATTAAAATAACTGTTTTCTGATTTCTTGTGACTTTTGCCAGCATTTTAAGGCAGTGGATTACTTGCATGTAAACTTTGGTGTACAATTAATCAGGTTTCAGGTTTAAAATGCAAGTACCAAGTACGGGCTCACATTAACTTATAGAAGTGAGAGGTGAAAAATGCCTTAGTCTGATATACTTAGTCCATGGACAATTCTGATGAGGTGGCCATCAACACCAAGGTCAAAGATGGTATTAAGGTTTTAGTGACTGTGTCCTCTGTCTTTGCTTATTTTGTAACAATTTTTTCTTGCCTTTGCCAGGGTTATCCAGCTCCATATAAGACCGTATTGGCACGGGCTGCAACTCGCTCCACCATATTACGTTTACCTGCATCAGCCTTTGAGTCAGTATTTAAGAAATACCCAGAGACGCTTGTGCGCGTCATTCAGGTAACAGTAGTGTATTTTGTGTTTGTTTTTCCTTGAGACAAATTTTCCTTTCTCTGGAACACATCACTAAATAAAATACAATCATTTTTATCTTATTTGGATGTAACTTCAATCTGATGTATAATATGTTCTGCTCTGTTTACCTCAGTGCTTGATTTGGTGTGTGTTGCAGATAATCATGGTGCGCCTCCAAAGAGTCACCTTCTTGGCATTGCATAACTATCTGGGCCTAACGACTGAGCTCTTCAATCCGGTAGGAGGGAAATTAATTAGTGCACACTTATTTGGGTGTATACACACACACAGTCACGCAGAGAGGCTCACACTGAATACCTAAGTGCCAGTGGTTATGAATTTGTATATAAACAAGCGCAGGAGGGCACATACACACTCAGGTCACACACATGCTAGCTAATTTCACACAACATTAAGCACAGCATCATAACTCAGTCCTTCATAAAGCTCAGTGAAAATGAGTAAAAATGATTACAACCCCTCCACAGAGAAGAGGGAGTCCAGCAGCCCTTAAATCTGGCTTGGCTCTGACTTTATGATACTCTCTGATGTTGTCCTTTTTTGGAGGAATTATCTGGTAGAACATTCACTTTGCCACTTAGGTGAAGGCTTTAAAAATGTTAAAACTGATATTGACTCAATTTGTATATCCTCATGCCAACATATTTTGCTCAGGGCATGCTCTGTTTTGTTTCCATAACAGTTATTGCTGCACTCATTTCACTATTGCACTCACCCACACATATTTTTTCTGGAAATTTGTAATTTGTTCACAACCCAGTGATGATCTTCACATGTGCCTCAGTTCTGTTTCAAATAAACTTTTTTTCAGGGTAACCACAAATGTAACTGTAGTCCTGACTAACTGAAATGTGGACCATTAACTGATTTGTTTTGTTGCCTATTTGACAGGATTGCCAGGCGGTGCCCTTGTCCAATATAAACAGTGTTATGGCAGATGCAAATTCTGGGAAAACAACTCGTCGCCTGCACTTTCAGGACGAGTTACCTGCTGGGTCCATGGAGAGCCCTGCAGAGACAGGTCACCTAGTCATACACACACACGTAATTTCAAACAAACGTTATACACACACTTAAAATTGTGCTTTGTGTTGTACTGAGACTGATCCTTTGCTGGCACTTCACTTTGCATTAAACAGATGGTCTAAAGGAAAGCCCTTCAAACAGCTACAGGAAACTGCGTTCTATCTCGATGCCCACCGACTGCGCAGGTGGGGCACTGTCTTGGACAGAAGTGATCACCAAATGGCATATGCCTGTATTAATTTCCTGCATAGACTTATCATGGTCACTGATCTGAAAGCAAGGACACACATACCGACAGACACAGACATACTTAAACTCATTATCCTCTTCCTTACAGGTAATGACCTAAACATGGTTTGTGAACGAGCTCGAGTCACTATAGATGAGGCTCCATCTAGTCCTGTCACTCAAAAGGTAAGACTGCCCCCACCATGTCACCTTGTTGCATTGAACTGTAGGCTGGAAATGTAGATGGAACACCATATCCCAGCATTCACTGCATCTTATGCTGCTGCTGGTCTTCTTCTTTTTCTGTCTCTAGTCCAGTCTGAAGAAGAGCGTGACCATGCTGCACACTCCCTCTGAAGTGTTTCACTACACAGACAGTGGGGGGCACTCTGATGCCATCCACCTCAGTAAGAGCAGCACAATCCTTCAGGCTGCTAAGAAGGACCTGCTGGGAATCATCCAGCTGCAGGTGGGAGGTCACAGAAAATTAACATCCACTGGTATAAATATGTCAGGTATTACATCATTTTAAAAACAAAGGTAATATTAATTTTGCTTATACTGTATGTTGTGAAGTGTGACGCATTTTCTGGGAAATTTCGACAGCAAGTTTACATCAGATCACGGTGTCTTTTTGACATTATAATAAGCAGATATTCTCATTAATTTTGCTTTCTTTTGCAGGATCCGACTCTACTTGAAGGCAGAGTGACACTCCATCAAGTCAAAGCTGGTTCTGTGGTGGCTCGTCAGGGAGACCAGGTTGGAACATAAAACAGCTTGAAAAGCTGTAACACCTTACTTTCTGTTTCATGACACTAAAGATTCAGTGTGATGGTTTTCCATCGTCTTGTGTTTTTTATGTGCTAAACATGCTCTGTGGTGGCTTCTATCAAAAAGAAAACTTTTGTTTGAGTAGGAATGCAGCTCCTGGCCTCCACCTTTCCTGTTATGCTTGTTAGGCTTAATTTGGCAGCATTTTCCACAACCTTGTTGTAAAGCACAATTTGGATACAGTGACCCTCAGCTGCTCACGTAGGACAGAGGCCGGAACTGAGCCATGTAGATAAAAGAAATAAAATTTTAATCTTATCTCTTCAAGGCAGTTTGGTGCGTTAAGATGCATACATTTTCTCTCGATTTGTAATGTCATATGAGACCTAATGAAATTTCCAAACCATTAAAATGCAGGAAAGTAGATAATTGTCTTTGCAGGAATTCAGTATTATTGTGTATTGTCTCCATATAAATATACTAGGATAATTCTTGTTTCAAGATATTGCTGTTCACGGTTCTCATATCTAAATGCAACATAAGAAAAATAAAGCTAATGCTGTGGTATAATCATTGTGAAATTAAGTCTCCCATTAACACAACTGAGTTTTGGCATTCGCCTTTATACCACCAAATCTTTGCTCTTCTCTCTCTCTCTCCTCTTGGTGCATTTAGGAGGTGAGCATCCAGTTTGTGATATCTGGCCTCCTCCACGTCTACCAGCGGATGATTGATCGTGAAGAAGAGACGCGTCTGTTTGTGACACACCCCGGAGAACTCGTCGGTCAACTCGCTGTCCTGACCGGAGAGCCCCTCATATTCACTGTCCGAGCCCAGCGAGACTGCAGCTTCCTCTCCATTTCCAAAACCCACTTTTATGAGTCAGTTACATGAACATATGTTCACACTCATCCATGCCAAATAGCGTAATCAAGATACGTAGTGCTGTGACTCATACGTCCACCTAACAAAAACCTTTAAAAGAGCAATGAGAATGGTCTATGGGTTTTCTTTTACCTCTTTTCTCTGTTGATTTTCGTCTCTTCCTCAGGATAATGCGTGTGGAGCCAAAAGTAGTGCTGAATGTTGCTCACACAGTGGTGAGGAGGATGTCATCTTTTGTCAGACAGATAGACTTTGCTCTTGACTGGATGGCCGTGGAAGCTGGCAGGGCCGTCTACAGGTAATTTACTGATTACTTTGTATATTTTGCAAAAAGGTTTTTCAGAAAGCAATGCCAATTTTACAGACACTACTGGATTCATGTGGGAGCAGTCAATATTTTTATTTATTTATTTACTTTTTAGATTCATCCAAACAAGTCAACAGTGGAGGCAGCTAAAATCTTAAATTTGGTTTTGGGTCACAAGCTTGTTTACAGATGCCTAGTGAATTGAAGTTATCTGTATGTTTTTCAGGCAGGGGGAGAAATCAGACAGCACTTTCATAGTGCTGAGTGGTCGACTTCGCTCTGTTATCATGAAGGAGGATGGCAAGAAGGAGCTGATAGGAGAGTATGGACGCGGTGACCTGATTGGAGTGGTAAGGACCATGAGAGCAAGGGGGAAGACAGATGGTGGATAGTGGGTGAAAAACTATGAATATTTACTGTGTGTGCTCTGTGTTGATATTTTTTCACTTCTGTTATCTTCATAAATATTGATGACTGTAGATCAGTGTAAACAGTTCTGTGTCTTTCTTGAAGATCTATCAGAATTGTTCGATCTGAATATGCAAAACTCAAGATTATTTAATTAACAGCAGTTAATCATTACACTCATAGCATATTCACTGTCAATACATTCTGTTGATAAAACAGAGGCTACTAGTATGTTCTTCAAACACATTAAAGTAAGACTACCACCACTGCCAGTAAATAAAACATATCCTATGATGTGCATCATATGAATATCTAGGGTAAAAATGTAACTAAGCACTAGCTGCAAACCAGCTGAAATTGCATTTAACCAAATACAGTCAAGCTAACACTTGTATTATTCTTACATACTGTACTTGAATGGGGAAAAACTTTGAACAACACACTTGCACTCAGAAAATTAAACAAAAAAGAACAAAGAACATTAAAGAAAACACTTTGTCTCAGACTCTTTTTGGGACATCTCCCAACACATTTGGACAGGAGTTTGCACCAACGGCACTAGCCACTCTGCCGGAGGGAGTGTGGGTTTGCACACAGCAGTTGTCTAGTCGTTTCTTCCTTTGTAGGAAGAAATTCTATATCCAGTACTCTTTAAACATTCAGCATATCAATACATTTACCAAGCATATAAAATCTGCGAACATATATTTCCCAATGCTGGTCTATAATGTGTTAACATCTAAAAATAGATTTTCATTTGTACACTAATGGATACCATGGTGCCAGGTTTGATAAACTATGTAAAGCAAATACGCTGTTGCACTTAACCCACTTTCCCATTGGTTGGTGTAGCTGGTCTCTGCCACAATGCTTCTAATAAAACCTGGCTTGATGGATGCTATGGTTACTGTTACCTGGAGGAGGGAAGTTGTTGTTGCAGCTTCTGTGATGGTGGGAATGTGTTAGAAAGGTGGCTAACATTCAGAGACATATTTAGCATTTCTGTGTTGACGTCAAGTCTGGATGATGAGATGGAGAGATCTTGTTTATAAGCTTCGTTTTTTTTTTTAACTCTGACATAATTGTCACAATACAAGGCTCAGCAGTCATGGAAAATTAAAACTGAATTAAGTGTTAAATTACATACATACATTTAAAAAAAGTGTAAATGGGGTATTGATGTGAAGATTTATTTGGTAGTACATGATGGTGTGCTGTGTAGGAATGACTGAAATGTCTTTTTACTTGAGATCAACCTTTTTGTTTTCTGACAAAGTACACAATGTAATGTGTTTTTTTTTCCTGCAGGTTGAAACCCTGACCCATCAGAACAGAGCCACCACAGTGCACGCAGTACGAGACTCTGAGCTGGCCAAGTTACCAGAGGGAGCTCTCAGCTCCATCAAGAGGAAGTTCCCACAGGTAGAGCGAACCTCAGGTGTTCAATTAAATTTGGCTAATGTGAAAACACAATTTATTTTTCTTGAATAGAGCAAGTGATTTCCAAAAGGTCAGCCTGGAAAATGAATAAAGTTGATTGCTTTAAAAATGGAATTAGTTGATTGAACCTTGCCCTGAGCAATGAGCAGTTTGAATAATTGATATTCAGCAGGACAATAATGTGAGTAAAGGGCTCTCAAAAGTATTACCTTTTTTCTTTTACTTTTCTCAACATTTTGAATTTCATAACCAAGAATAATTACGGCACATACATTACATTTTAAATGAAGCATTGCTGTACACTGTACACTTGATGAATAACACAGAGCTGCCTTTATAATGTTTGCACATCTCAGGTTGTCACCAGGTTGATCCACTTATTAGGACAGAAGATCCTCCAGCAGGTCAATGGTCCTCTGACAGGTAGGTGCAATGTTGTCTATTATATATGGTTTGACCTTATCCTGCTGCAACACATCTGTGTACATGCTGTCTCTTGTCAACAATTAGGGGAGCTTAGTGGTTTTTACAGAGCTTACTGCCAAAGGAGAGGTTTACTAGTATGTACTTCTGTCCCCAGCTCGCAGTTTGGCTCTTCACACCCCAGGAAGTAAATGGGATGCAGGGAACCAAGCCTCAAACCTCTCCACTGTGACCGTCCTGCCTGTGTCAGAGGAGGTACCTCTCACTACCTTCACCATGGAGCTGCAGCATGCTCTCATTGCGATAGGTAAAAAAAAACCAAAAAACTAAAGGTATTCAACTTTGTCAGGTCATCTTGTATTATAGGTACTCCATGCTATGGCATAACTGCTCTGGCTCTTCCCAACAGAGGAATTTGAGATGTCCTGTTTAATTCAGTCATTAATTTGAACAGGGATTGAGCCCTCTGGACAGTTTCTTTCTGCTGACTACAAAGATGTGTGTGTGCTTTGGGTCAAGTAAGACAGTACAGGTTAATTAACATTGAATTAAGGAATTAGGTTTTTACAACAATGAGCATTTAAGTCTTTAGGGGAGTGACTGTGAGAGGGGTGACAAACCTGACGTGTGTGTGTGTTTCAGGGCTTGAAAGGGTTTGTTTATTTTTACCATGTAACCTCAGTGCATCTGCCCTGTTTGTGTAATTGCACTATTTTGATTAAAAGCTCTTCATTAGTGCTCAACAAAGTGGTGCATGTTTGACTTACATAGATCTGATGTGATTGCAAGATATCTCAGACATAGTGACTGTAACTGCTGTGATCTTTTGACCAGTGGCTCTGACTTCACATGTCATGAAGTCACTGGAGAGACTGGTCCTGAAGCACCTCCGTTCAGCAATCAAGCCATCACTGGACCCCCTGTAGTTTGCTTACCAGCCACATATTGCAGTAGAAGATGCCATCATTTTTCTGCTACACAGGGCTTACACTCACCTGGAAGAGGCAGGCAGCACTGTTAGAGTCATTTTTTTTTACTTCTCCAGTGCATTTAACACCATTCGACCTGTCCTGCTCAGTAGTAAGCTGCTAGACATGCAGGTGAATGCTCCACTAGTGGCCTGGATCACCGACTACCTCACAGGTCAGCCACAGTATGTGAGGCTGCAGAACAACGTGTCAGGGAACGTTCCTATCTCCCTTCCTGTTCACTCTCTATACGTCTGACTTCAGATACTGCTCACAGTCCTGCCACCTGCAGAAGTTCTCAGATGACTCTGCTATTGTGGGCTGTATCAGCAGGGGACAGGAGACTGAGTATAGGAGTGTGGTGGATCGTTTTGTGGAGTGGTGCGGACAAAACCAACTTCAACTCAATGTTACAAAAACTAAGGAGTTGGTGGTGGACTTTAGGAAGCAAAGGACCTGTCTTAACCCAGTCACCAGTAAGGGAACAGAGATAGACATTGTAGATGAGTATAAGTACCTGGGTGTCCACATAGACAATAAACTGGACTGGACTAGAAACACAGAAGCTGTCTATAAGAAAGGTCAGAGTCGCCTATTTTTTCACAGGAGACTCAGATCTTTCGGTGTCTGTAGAACCATGCTGCAGATGTTTTATCAGTCAGTGGTGGCCAGCGTCATCTTCTACGCTGTAGTGTGCTGGGGCAGCAGGGTGAAGGCAGCTGATGCCAATAGACTCAACAAGCTCATCAGGAAAGCTGGTTCTGTCCTGGGAGTGGAACCAGAGTCACTGGCGGAGGTGGCAGAGAGGAGGATGCTGAGGAAACTCCTCAGTATCATGGACAATGCCTCCCACCCCCTGCATGCCACACTGGAATCATACCGGAGCACCTTCAGTAGTAGACTGAGGCCACCAAGGAGCACCACAGAACGCCACCGGAAGTCTCTCCTTCCTGTGGCCATCAAACTCTATAACTCCTCCCCCTTCTGCAGGAAGAACATTTGCTAACTACACCACTGTTACTGTCATGACGTGCAATATTACTATTCCACTGACAATGTTTGTCAAATCCGTTGTTAAATCTGCTGTTACATAGTGTGTATATACTGGTGGATATATTTTATATTTTATTTATCCTATTTAATTCTATTCTTATTGTTTCATGTTTATTTAACGGCTTTGTTTTTGTTTTTTTACTGCTTATTGGAGCCTTCGGGATTAATAAAGATCTTATCTTTCACATACAGGCCCCACTCTTCTGCTGACCAGTGATATTATCAAACAGCGACTTGGAGCTGCTGCATTAGACAGGTATGTTTTGTGGAAGAAGTTCTCTTCAGCACCCACCAAATAAATTAAATAAATGATAGTCTTGAACAAACATCTCAGCATCTTATCTTTTCCTCTGTCCCACTTCTGTTTGGTCCTTTTAATTTTTTCTTTAGACATTCTCTTTCTGACTCATTCATTAAATTCAGCTCAAGTATGCTTTATTGACAGAAGAGGAAAATGGATCTACTTTGTGCTGCCAGCCAGGCAGTGCCTCCTGTCATTAATGGACTCCTTTCCTCTTCAGTGTCCATGAGTACCGTCTGTCCAGCTGGCTGGGCCAACAGGAAGACATCCATCGTATAGTTCTTTACCAGACTGACTACACGCTGACCCCATGGACACAGCGGTGCATCCGTCAGGCTGACTGCATCATCATTGTGGGACTAGGGGAGCAGGACCCTGCCGTTGGGGAGGTGAGGTGTTAGGATTGGGTGAGAGGAGAAGTGATAGTTGATTTAATGGCAGAATTAGCTATTTATAAATAGCTTTAGAGGTCCAGCATTTGTTTGGCTGGCGCAACTGCCAATTTTCAAAATTAACAAATGAAATGAATCAATGAACAATTAATTATTTATTTGTTCTAAAATTGTCAGAAAATAGTAAAAAAAAAAGTCATAAGTTTGTAAATCCCAAGGTGACTTCAGATTACTTTCTGTGTTCAACCAGCAGTTCAAAATCTAGTTCTACTTCATTACCTAAAACTGCTCAGCACAAGTTTTTAGCCAACATTATGCAAACAGAAGTAAATGGTGTTTCTGTTTGGGACTTTTTTCAGCGGTGGAGCTGGTGAGTGTTTAATGCAGCTGGACAGTACATATGGGACTGAGTCATCATAAACTACAATACCCGTGTTCATTGTAATGAAAGAACATGTCACCCAGTACGACAGTGTGACTCACTGATGTGTTTTTAATTGTTTTAGTGCAACAATTAAGGTCATTGGCACAGAGGATTAAGCTACAGGGTTTGGATGCATAGACAATAATTGTCTGAATAACCAATTCCATGTGGATTTTCATCTTTTCATGGGATTTGTTGACTCTAAGGAAAATATGAATATCACTAGACTTACCCTTTAATTATACTTAAAAATTGTAGCCTTTGTTTGGAGTTTTCCCTCCAGAGAAATCATCACACCAATTATTCTGAACTGAGCTCTTGTTAAGTCTGCACGCTGCAAGAGTGTTATCAAGCAGGGATCTTAGTAGAGCAGGTCTCTGTCTGATGTGATATTGAGGTCACCTCTGATCATTTTCTTCTTGAATAATGGTTATACCCAGGGGTTTAACCAATATAATGGTCGCACCGGCTGTGAATGGTTTGTATTTGACCTTTGGGCAATGGAGAAATGAGCAAAGGGTGGATGGATGTTGTGAAAGAGGCTCACGTCCAGCTGATGAAGGAGAGGTAATTGCCTTCATGTGGAAAAAAAGGGGGCATAGAGGAAAGAAAAGAATGTATGCCTGTTTAATGGAAGATGGTGGGAGAAATGGAAAGATGGATCAATATTTGTCCAGGCACGGAATGAGTCATTTTTCTAGGTTGATTTTATCTTTCAGGGCACACACACACACACACGTGCCCTCTCACCTTGCACAGACACTAAACCCATAGCAGAGGGCAGATCTGACCTTGCTCTCAGACTATTTAGCCCTTTTTTTTATTAGACTGCTCATTCAGGAGTGTTCTATAATAAAACTGCCTCAGCTAAAAAATCACACTTGAAAACTGTGAATGAAATGCATAAAAATATAATTTAACAAATCATGAATTACAGATAACCTTATTTTGCTTATTGCTCAGCCTCCTTTGTCCATCCTACTTGAATTGATCCTTGATCTATTTCTGAAAGCACACATGGACTTATTCCCAAGCATGAACATGAAAGTGCCATCAGATACCTGCACAAGTGCTGATATTGTGCTGACTTAAACCAGTGTGGTCTCTGGTAGTCACGAGTTTGCAGTATTTTTCTGGGCTAGTGTTCAAAATTCACATTATTCCATCTGTGCAAGCAGTATACAGGAGCCACTCTGAGGAAAGTGAGGAGTATAAAATGTTCTACAACATCTGTGCTCAATGCCTTTTTTCTAGCTGGAGCGTATGTTGGAAGGAAGTGCTGTGCGTGCCCAGAAGCAGCTGGTGCTGTTGCACAGAGAAGACGGCCCACCACCCAAAGGAACTGTGGACTGGCTGAACATGCGAAGCTGGATCTCCAGACACCTCCACCTCTCCTGTCCCCGAAGGGTCTTCTCTAAGAGGAGCCTGCCCAAACTGGTAGGAATAGAAAAAACGGCCAGTGTTGTTTTTATTTCTCATTTCTCATCTGCAGATTTGTTCCCCTCTGACTGTTCCCCTCTTAGCCTCTCCATTTAGTATTTTTTCATGATTTTTTATAGCTTATTCAACATTTTTTATTTTTTGTCATCCATTCAGCGTCTCTGTCCTCTCTGTCCTCATTGATACTTTTATTACAGTCATTTCCCTTTTTTTTTTTTCAGTTGGAGCTGTATCAGCGTGTGTTTGAGAAGCCAGCAGACCGCCACTCTGACTTCTCCCGCCTGGCTCGAGTCCTCACGGGCAATGCTATCGCCCTTATTCTGGGAGGAGGAGGGGCCAGGTAACATTCAACTTACTGTTTGTTATCCCAGCCAGTCTTCCTGTCTAAGTCCATACTAGAATATGCTGCAGTCTAGGACATGAAATGATATATGTTATTTATAATCTGATTCTTTTTCTGTGTCTAATGGATTTTATAATTGTTTCAAAGAGTCATCATTAATCTTATTGCTGTCTGGGTGCATCTGTGTCTTTTTGGTTAAATGTGTTTATTTCTCCACCTGTCTGTTTAGGGGTTGTTCCCAGGTGGGGATAATGCGTGCTGTCTGTGAGGCCGGTATCCCAGTGGACCTTATTGGCGGCACTTCTATTGGTTCTCTGATGGGGGCACTGTATGCTGAGGACCGCAGTCACAGCCGCATGAGAATGAGGGCCAAAGAATGGGCAATGGTGAGAGTAAACACAACAAAATAGCATGACATTAGTCATGTCATAAACCCAAATAATAAATGCCAAATATGAGAGTTGATGATAGTTTGATCTGCGTCAACTGCAACTGTATCTGTAAATCCCTTCTCTATGCTGTTATAACTTACTATTTTTCTTATTTTTTCAGTCAGGATACAATATAATTGTGTCAGGAAATGAGTGTAAAAAGATAGGGGCTCACAGCCAGACTTAAACGCTTCATGACCTTGATCATACATCCTCACGATGTTCCATAACATCATGCAGCTGTCTGTAGAGCTTGGACAGATGACCTCAGCGTGTTTTCTTCCTACATGGCATTTTGTAATTATCTCTAAAATTCATCTAAATAATTGTGACAAACAAATGGTTTAAGTGGGATCGTTCAGAAGATAAACAGTATTCATTTTCGGAGAAGAGGAGCTGAGTTCAACAGCTCCTCCTCCACATTTCCCAATGTCTCTTGGAGAGAGGGCTATTTTCAAGCAGATTTAATTTTCTGGTTCTGGACTTTGCTCAGACAGAGACTGTCTTTGTAATGGTGATTCTCCAACAGCAAATTATTTAATTCCAATGCAGTTTAGACCTTTTTTCTGCTATATAATTAACTGTGCTGTGCTGATTAACCATCAAAAGTAACGAGTTAGTGTTTCACAAACAGCTTGGGATGCTCCCTCTCCAGATCTGCAGGCAGAGCATGTGGTAGGATCTGTCCTCCCACAGTGTAACCCAGCCCCTCCTCTTCTGGCTCTGTCCTTGGTTCTGGACCTTCCCTGTGGAAGCAGCTGGCTGGGTTGCTGCTCCTTTAGTATCAAATTAAATGGAACCACTGTTGCAATAAAAAAGAGTTTTATCCTTAGCAAAGTCAGATGAACAAAGTGACAGCAGAATTGATTAATCTGTTCAAATAATCATGTTCTTTATGGGGAGTGAATTTATCTTTTGAAGGTTTTTTCAGATTACTAAGAAAAGTGCACACACCAAGAGGAAGGAATGATGAAAAGAAACAAAACTTACATACAGCACCCACAAAAACAATGAATCAAAACTTAGCAGATCTTTTAAATCAAATTAAAGTTGCAATTTGAGGGATTAATTCTGCTTTGTAATTGAATGATACATCTTGTTGTGTGGAAGAAAGAAGTAATTTGACTCTTCTTCTCTCCCTGGCTTTCCCTGTAGGAAATGACATCAGTGTTCCAGAAGGTTCTGGATTTGACGTACCCAGTCACCTCCATGTTTTCCGGTGCTGCCTTCAACTCCAGCATCAGCAACGTATTCAAGAGTAAACAGATTGAGGCAAGTGTGACAAGTGAGATGAGGTCACCAAAGACTCAACAGAATCAAATGGAGACTAAAGAAGAGAGCACAGAGATGGCATTGAATTAGTTTCAGTTGATTAAAATGCTGGTGGTGGTGCATGATTAGCAAATGTATCGAGTGAATTTACATTATTATGCTCATCTGTTTCCATGTAACCTTTTGTGTACACAGGACCTTTGGATCCCGTATTTCAACATCACAACTGACATCACTGCCTCGGCCATGAGAGTACACACTGATGGTAGGTACAGTGTCCTGTCCTTTTCCTTTGTTCTTGTTTGCTTAAAAGTAAGTGTTGTTACCTTAAGTGGCACCCAGCCCAGCAGACATAGTAGTTTCTGTTTTCATTTGACTTTTCTGCCTCTAAGATATCTGCCACCACTGTCCTCATTGATGAACTGACCCTTTAATTAGTCTCATTCATGAGTTTAATTTTCTGTTGGTTCAGGTTGATTGCTTTCAATTAAGTACTTAGTGCTTACTAGGCATAAAACTTAAAGAGTTGCCTGTTTGCTGTTTGAGGTTCTCTGTGGCGGTATGTTCGTGCCAGCATGTCTCTTTCTGGCTATCTGCCTCCTCTCTGTGACCCCAAAGACGGACACCTACTGATGGACGGAGGCTACATCAATAACCTGCCTGGTCTGTTACACTCAGTCTTTTCACTTTCAGTGCTTCACACCTCCCTGGTCATTCTTTCTCCCAGTACCTTGATATATTCGCTCAGCTATGTTGGTATATGTCATTTTGACTATTGATTTTTTTTCACAAAACTTTATTCTTCTCCTGTCCTACCTCTGTTTCCGTCTCTCCCTCTTCTCCCAGCTGATGTGGCGCGCTCGATGGGGGCCAAAGTGGTGATAGCTATTGACGTGGGCAGCCGGGATGAAACCAACCTCACTAATTATGGCGACTCGCTCTCAGGCTGGTGGCTGCTATGGAAACGCCTCAACCCCCTTGCTGAGAAAGTAAAGGTAATGGATTGATTAAAAATAAAGACACAACGTACTGTGCAAGGATGTGTTTTAAAAATAAATTACTCCTATGAATAACAATGAGGTTATATTTGGAGGTTTTTTTTTCCAGTGATACATATGTTCACTTCTACACTTGTGATCTTAGGTGTTGAACATGGCAGAGATTCAGACTCGGCTGGCCTACGTGTGCTGTGTGCGGCAGTTGGAGTCTGTGAAGAACAGTGACTACTGCGAGTATATCAGACCTCCAATCGACAGATATCGCACACTGGAGTTTGGCAAGTTTGATGAGATTGCTGTAAGTTTGAGAAAAACTGTCGTCTTGTGATTCTGATTTTTTTATTTAATTTTCTCTTTAGCTGTTGGATGAGTGTTTCTTAACTCTTTGTTTTACCCCTGTCCATGAGTTATTGTAAAAAAAAAAAAAAAAAAAGTTGATTTCAGTAACAAATATCAGATAAACTCCTGCAAGGTATTCAGAATTAATGTATGTTTTTTTCCTGGTGTATCTTAATGATTTTACTCATCAGTAGATAGAACAATATTGACATGTAAGTGTTTCTGTGTGTTTTTGTCTGTGTGATGCAGGAGGTGGGATACCAGCATGGCAAGACTGTGTTTGATGTGTGGGGTCGCAGTGGAGTGGTGGAGAAAATGTTGAAAGATCGACACCAGGAAGAGTTCCACAACACCCAAAGCAAGAATAATGTAAGGACGAGGGGAGGGAGAACCACGTGGGAAAGCTGTAGAATATATGACTATATCTTTACAAAGTTATGTATCGCAGCTGCTGCACCTGGAAGGAGTTATCTCCTGCACCTTTATGTGAGATTGGTTGACATTAGATCGCTTACTTCAATTGCCCTCCCAACCTCAAGGGGCAGAGCCCTGTAGTTTAGACTTTTGTGACTTCACAGGGTTTTTAAGTGAGCACCCCCTCCTCACCGGGGTTATGTCGATTGGATCATGACGCCTCCGAGGGGCTCGATAATAGAGCCAGCATCCTGGAACCACCCCCCAGTCCCTCAGGTCTACTCACCACTTAGCTCAGCCCTCCCTCTCTCATGCTAACCTGGTCGCAACATTTCTCACTCCTCTTCAGCCAGAGCCATCTGGATGCTGTCTCTGCCTGCCTGTGGATGTCTGAAAGCCATTAAGGATAGCTCAGTGCAGAACAACAACAGAGTCTGGGCCTTATTTTCTTTGCGGATTGCCACTGTGAATTTAGAGTCTGACCAAAACTTTGTTACTGTAGACCACAATTTTTCATACTACCAACTGAAATGCGTCAGTCATAACTGAAATATTATGTATTTAGTTATTAATGAAATTTGTTTAAAAGTACAAAAACAAGCATGTTAAGCATATTAATAATAATAAACCCTCCTGCTAAATATTTAATTCCATACTAATAAATCGACTGTTGAATTGTAATACAACAAATGTTAAATGTTGTTATCCTCATCACAAATGATTACATTCAGTGGGACTTCCAACTATTGCCAAGTAGCCTTTTATGAGGTCTCACACGTCATAAACAACTCTTGCCCACATTATTGCAACTAATGTCAAGAAACCGTGTACACATAATCAACACAATAGCAAGTGTAAATCCATTACAAAGTGAACATAACCATTAACAAACAGAAATCCATCACGAAAATGTGGCTGAAGTTGAAAACAACAATTAATCACCTTTTAAAAAGAAAGTGGAGGTGAAGAAAGTCAAAGATAAGTATAGTAATCTTGCAAGCTTAATGTAACATCAAACTGATGAGCTTACTTATCTGAAATGTCAATGCAAGTTAGTCATAAACATCCCACATCTGCCAGATAACTTTCACATCCTTCTGAATTTCCTCAGTATCTGTCTTCTCATTTGCAGTCTCCGCATGTGTAATTGACCAAATGGTTATATTATATTGGTTACATTTTCTTTCATTGTTATTGTTTCGACAATGTATTCTCATTGTCTGCTGCAGTTCATTGTTAATGTCGTCATAGTTTAGGCCTTGGGCTACACTGCTGTTAAAGTAATAACATTAAAACTATGAATCAGTCTGCTCTTAAAGTACAGAGAAATAGATTTACCGTACACCAGCTTTGTCCTGCAGCAATGTCATAGGAAGACAAAGGACCAACTAAACAAGAGAAAAGACAGAATAATGAAGAAAGATGAGATATTTACCCCCAGTCTGAGCCACAACATGACGGGGATGAGAGGGAGAAAAGGAGGATTTATACTGAGAGTCATGACAATGGCCTCAAAGCAACAAACTAACAAATGCACCTTAACAACAGTGGAAAGGAATGGAGCTACAGTTATGGTTGTAGATTTGAAACAATAATGCTTAAGACTGTCTTATAAATAATTCTAATTCTCATCCTTTAAAACAATAGTCATCCCACATAGGCAGTTAATGAGTGCCTTTCTATTTTCAGATGCTACAGTAGGGTGCAAATCTCATGGGAAATAATGCATCTCCTCCTGTGATGGATTCTACATAGCACTATATATTCAGTAATGTCGCACAAAATGCAGAGCAAAAAAAAAAAGCTGGTGGCAGAGATTTGAAAACAAAATGGGGAGTTTGTTTGGCTCCTTTAGCCAGTTAATTAAGAAAAAGACAGTTTTCGCTTTATTTTGTCCCAACAATATGTACATTTCTATATAATGTACTCAAAAGATACATTAAAAATAGTAAAACCAGTGCAATTCAGAACAAATGTGCTTGACATAAAGGAAAGTGAAAATAGAAAAAAAGATCAGCATTTTTTATTTTGTGTAAGAGGGGCAGTTCTTTAATCTACATCAGCTCCTTTCCCTTCTCCATTGTGAAACTGCTGGCTGCTATTTATGCTTTCATCAGTGTATGTAAGGAAGAATACATTACAGCATTTTAACACGAGGCGTTGACACCTGGCAACTGGCGTAGTTAGAGCACAACTGACTAGTTAGCTTATTTATTATAATAACTGCATGATGTCAGAGTCCCTGTAACTCTTTGTTGGCTTTGTCTATTTTCAGCATTTTCTTTAATGTGTATATAAATGTTTCTATGTGTCTTTCAGGTTGTGACATGTCCCAATGCTTCCTTCACTGACCTGGCAGAAATTGTGTCCCGCATCGAGCCCGTCAAACCTGCCCTCGTGGATGGTAAACCTGCCGACTCACACTCCAACACTCTCACTTTCAGTCACACACACACAAAATCACATGTTTTTTCTCCATGTGTCTGGAAGAAGGCACGCTATTACTATCTCTCCTCCATATTTGTCTTTCCTGTGCTTGCTCTTATTTGTTTTTGGATGGGTTTTTGTTTTCCTGTCACACTCTATTAACAAATACATCTGTTACACTTGGAAGAGGAAATGGATTGCTGTATCCTTACTGCAGAGAAAAATTTTTGTATGTCAATTATGTGTGTACACACATAGCTCATAACATGCTGATGGAAGGTAGGACCAGTGCAAATTTAACATTTCAAATTAAGTATTTGGAATCAAATAGAAACAATCTACATATTTAATTATGTTTAAGTGAAGTCTAATAGGGTAACCGGTGATGTTTTTCTCAGATGTCTCCATCCTCCTCTTTCTTCCTTGTCACCTCTTCTACACTGCATGTATTCCAACTTGTTCACCCACACTGTGCTTTCTTTGCTTCCTGTTTTCCACTCCCTCCCCTCATCAGAGGAGTCAGACTACCACACTGACTATGAAGAGGAGGCAGTGGAGAGCGCTCTGTCTGACATGGAGCTATACAGTCGATATGGAGAGCACACTGAAGGGGAGGAGACTGCTGACACGGTGCGAACAAATGTTACACATGTGAATACTATGTGATCTAATAGATTCAGCCTCAGGTTCACTTAAGCCTTTTCTAAAACAAGCATCTCAGGGTAAACTGTAAAGGTTAACCCCTGTATTGTACGTCCATAATGGAATTAATTTTGCACTTTTTATTTTTACTCTTACTGGGCACAAGTTCATCCTGGAGGCAGGCCAGTTTATGCTTTAAAAGTGATCAATAACACCATAAAATATACTCTAGAATTAATTGGAAGACACTGCAAAGCGACCTAATTCAACTAAAATGATAACTTGTAGCTTGAGTTAAGAGCCAGGGCTTGAGAAAGTTGTAGGGCTGTGACTTTGAGTCAAAAATAAGAGGATTCTCTATAGTTAGGCCAAGACTCAATTTAACCTTGAATAATGCTTTCCAAATCAGACAAAGAGTTAAATGATCACATATTCTTAGCTCTCAGTTTCTTTTATAGCTGATGGAACTGATGGAATGGAGCAACTGTTTAGATTATCTTCAGAAAAAGAGGAAGCTTTGATCCAACTAGGATTTAAAGTCTGATTTGCAGTCCATAAAAAGATTTAAGTCTGCTGGAATCACTGGGTTTTATTGGCAAGTACAGCTGTATTGTCTGTGTAACAAAAAAGTGTTATGTCTTATACCAAACTGGATAAAATCTATAAAACTAAACTTTGCTAAAAAAGAGGTGGAACTAGTTTCAGCTGTAGACTGAAAAACCAAAGGAGAAAAATGTAAGGATGTAAGGAGTCCTGTAGACTATAAATTCAGATACTTGATACTTAAACAGGAATGACTGATTTTTTTTTTCAAACAAGTTTTACTCTGTATCGATGAGCTCATTATACATCTCTAGTGCTTAAGACACAAACTGAAGTAAAGAGATAATTAGTGAGAATGGATTAGAGGTGTCCGTCTAGGCCATTAATGAAGGGTCTGGAGAAATACCTTTTTTAAACTGGACAGTTTACTGGAGTCTGTGGCCAATGAACTGATAAAAGGCTGTAATAAAGACAATATGACTTCTATCCAGGAGAAGATCTTAACTAGTTTTAAGGGCAGCTGGTGAATTTTTTAACTTGAATTTACTGCTAATGAATTAAGTGTTTACAGTCAGCGTCATTTTGAACAGAAGGGGATATTATTCTTAAATTGAGAATATCCAGCAGGGATTTGGATAGTACTTTATAAATAAAAGCAAAGGAACCAAATGAAATTACCAATAGAAAACAGAGGGCATATATTTGAGAGTGAGCCATGTAGTCGTTTGCATTTTCTTTATTATTTGATTAAATGTGTAGAATATTATTTTGATGAAATGTAATTCTAACTCCTCATCTTTGAACTGATGCCTGACCTTGCCTCTGATTCTCAGGATGAGGAGCTGGAAGGGAGACGTACACATCACATTACCTCACTCATCAGCAGCCAAACTCAGTCCCCTGCCGTCCCTGACGCTCCACTGGGTGCACCATCAAACTAGGAAGTCCTTTCCAAACAGTCCCTTAAGTGAAGACCGGTCGAATGAACTCTGCCGAAACAGGTCAGGTCATCACAATTTAACCTGCCTGTCTTCGCCTCATTTTACCCTCCAGTCTGTCCCACGTGACTCAGAACCTGTTTCCTGCCTCTGAGACTGTCAGAGTAACCTTGATTACCATCTTGCCCTCCGTGACCTGGCCTCGTTAGCTGTGTGGCTGACATAACAAATGGACAGTCACTTACCCAATACAGGCATCAAGTATAACATGCAGTATATTCAGCTGCAAGCCCTATGCATTCTCAGTCTATACAAGAGCAGCTCATATTGAGATAGTCGAGATTACTCTCTGTAGCTTTACATGAATCGCACTAGTCCAGTGGAAGATGACAATACATGAAAACACTTCTCTGTTATCTAGACATGCAGATAGTTTTTACATATCCAGCTCTGAGATTTTTGCCACAAACCGCATTAAGATATCTCCACAATAGATATTTTGAAACTTGGGCAATTAAAAGCAAAACTATCTGCATGACATGATACCAAAAGGTAAGAAAGGAAGATGCACTTAGGCGCTACTTTATGAGGTACACCTGTACAGTCTAATGCAGACCTATACAACAGCATCAATCTTAATAAAATTGGTGATGTGTAAATTTATATGTTTATTGCTTATGTTATAGTAAGAGGTGGTGTTGTATTGGACTGCATTATATTTAGAGGTGTTTCTAATTTTATGTCTTCCCTATATACAAACATGAGGTAGAATATTTGGCGCACCACAGAATATGATGCAGTCCAGTACAACACATCACTAACTATGACCTCAATAAAACATAATTGAGTTAACACCTCAGTTGGATTGCAGTAGACAGTACAGGTGGACCTTACAAAGTGGCTACAGAGTGTATATTTTATTTATATAATATGGATGAACCAACCCTTTCAAACTGACTAAAACATGCCAGAGCATACCAAAACAATATACCAAGGCTGCATTAAAGGATAGGTTCAGATTTTCTGGCTGAATTAAATACTTATACACTGAAAGAGTATATGTTCCTCCATATCGGCTACAAATTGATGCCTTACTTGTATTTTAGGAGGTTGAATAGAGAGAGATGGAGTTTGAGCCAAAAGGTGTGTGATTTGATAACAGACATGTGAACCCACTGAACTGTATCTTGTGATATGCAACTCATGTCTTAACTGCCCTTGCAGAGTGCATAGTGGTGGGATGGGATGAGGGCTATTTCATTCGCCAAGTGTGCCATAGATTCTGTCAAATTGACATGTAATGTGGCATTGCTGTAAGAGGTAAGAGACAAAATCCACAGTCCTCGTTCAGTGCAAAAAAAAAATGAATTAAAAATAAAATGAATACTAAAATTCAATTGAAGCTAAAATGAGGCATCAGCACTCTGAGTTTGACAAATTAAATGGGTTTCTTTCAAGGGTAGAGTCTTAAGAACAGAATCCGCTTTTAGCGTCTTGCTAAACAGCGTTTTGTTGCTGAGCTGAAAAAATTACAGCGACCAACAAGCTCTTTCGGTGTACATATAGGCATGAGAGTTTTATATTGATGTGTAAAGAAAACCTTGAAAAAAAATGTGAACCTATCCTTTAATGTTTTGTACACTCAGTCTATGTAATGATCCTCACCAACGTTTGCTTGGCAAACATCACTAATTTAAAAACAGAAAAAGAGCAAAACAAGCAGCACGCTCCATGGCCATGGCTGTCAGCACAGTTTTGTCATACCCAGTGTGCCAGGGACATGGAGGGAGGTAATGATTATAATCCACTTCAAAGCACTAGTTTCCCCCCTCAGCTAGCGAGAGAGCCCCCCCCTCCTCTCCCCCATCTGTTTTCTGGTTTCAATCTATCAGACACAGACTGAGCAGCAGACAGTGTGGATCTGTTGGGTGAACTCTGAAGCTCTGCTCGTCTCAGTACAGTTTATGCAAAGGGGCTATTTGCAGCAGCAGGGCAGTTCTTCACAGGAACATGCTGTAACACAAATTATTTGGCTTGTCAAGATGTCTTTTAGCTTTTTTAGCCTAGTGATTTGAACCTTTTTTTTTGTGAAACTGAAAAAAGTTTTGTAGCCTGCCATTGAGATGGTCTGATTTTTGTTACACAGTGAATAATCAAATATATTTCCTATTTAAGCCAAGGATGTATACAACCTAAGCTGTAGATAATTTTATGCATAGGTCACGACAGCTGGACAATCATTCCAGAAATGCAGTGCAATGCACAATTAAACTAATAAATTGTTATATAGCCTTGATTAACATGCCTCTCTTAACGACACCATACAATTTTTAGAGGATTAACTTAATCTCAGTCACAACTATGGCTGCACTAACAGTTAATGATAATTAATGATGATTAATGATTAATGTGATACATTTTTTCAGTTAACAGATTAATCTGTTAGTCTAGAAAAAAAATCACAATTTTAGTCCAGAACCCAAAGATATTCAGTTTTCTATGATGTGAGACAAATGTCAGGAAAAGCAAAAAATTGAGAAGCTTAAACCATCCAATCAAAAAAGACTTTAATGATGAATACAATTTTAAACTAGTTTAATTTTCTGTTGATCAAATTATTGTTTCAGCCTTCATCACAGTATTACTAGAGCTATAAATATTCTCTCAAAACTTTCACAGCATAGTTGAGAGTTTCAAGTCAACAATTCATGGGCAATGACTGAGCAAGACAGTTTGCAGTTGAAAAATAATCTTGCCAGTGCTTTCTGGCAGACAAACAATATAATGGCAACACCATTTTCAAATTACTGCAAACATATTTTTGGCATTTCTGTACTGCAGTTTATTTGTTACTTATCAGCTAACTCATACTCAAGGTTACAATACCAATATACCATACAATAAGCTAATATCAGCTTGCCAATTTATTGGTCAGGTTCTAATTATTAGTTCATCAATGCAACTTTTTTTGATGTTTTTTTTTCTTCCCACTTGATATAGCACCCTGTGAGCCTCACTGTATGAAGCTGTGATCTTCATAAACACTAGTGCTACACTGCCTGAAGCCTTACATGTATACACAGTGGGAGAAATCCTGTGATAAACACTATGGGGCTTCCATATGGTGTGGAATAAATGGAGTCTAGACACAGAATGCGTGAGCTAAGTGGAGAAAGGAAAATGTTTGCTGGTGTTTGCACTGGTGTTTTTTTGTACTTTTGGGTGGTTTCCAAAAACCAAGCACAATGAATTGATGTTGCCTGGCAGAATGAATGTTTCACTACTTTATTAAATGGGACATGGTAATGGATAAAGTGCTTACGTAATGCGTGGAACTGTGCCATGAAGTTAATGTAACAAAGCCTTAAATGACCCATGTGGAAAAACAACCACTCGTGCCCTCATTTTGCATTCATTTTGATGATTAATATACAACGATTGTTTACCAATAAGCCTGTACTGTATGACATCAATTACTTGTCTATATGTATGTTATTTGATCAATATTGTTATTGATAATCAATTGTTACTAATATACCACTGTTTGTTGTTGTACTTTGCGTGACTTTCATTTTTCAGTTTGCCATCTGGCTTTGGTGTTTGCAGTTGAGTAGAAATCTGACCACTTAGGGCTGCAAATAATGATTATTTTCATCTTTGATTAGACTGCTAATTATTTTTTTCAATTAACTGTTGGTGTCCAGAAAATAATGGAGAATAGTGAAAAAGTTGCCAGAGCTTAAGGTATCTCAAAATTGTTTGTTTTGGGTACCCCAGTATCCTCCTAACCCCAGACACAAAGAATAAGAATAAGCATAGAAACACCTCTCAGTAAGAAAGATCAGCCAATGAGGAGCATGTGGTTCAGCTCAGCGACTCGTTGGAGCACACAAACCAACATCGACAACAAAGAAATCAGCATTAAAAGCTACATTAAGGTATGGCTTCCCCACAGTACAAAGACAGTACAAAGTGAGAGATATACAGTAGGTAGGGGAAGTAATATGTTTGTCTGCTGACCTGTATATGTGTTACTAGCCCGGGACTAGCGATCTATGACCAGTACAGTACGATGAGGAAAGAGAAAAACAAGTTTTATATTTTTTGAATAAGAAATACAGAAATAAGCCCAGGGAAATCAGGAAGTAAAGAGCCATCACACCTGTCGGCCTGTTAACTACACAAACACATGCACGCAAACACATACACATGGCAATGGATCCCACATACCAGTGGATGATTAATCCAACCTTATTGATGTGTCTTATAATGAGCTTTTTCAATCTCCCACCCTCCCTGGGGAACGCAGACTTGCATCAGCTAATTAATGAGCACACGGGGGAATTTAGGTCACAGGAAGAGCTGGGAGAAGAGAACGAGAGGGGAATAAGCGGCACTGCCTTCGATCGATACATCACGAGGAAGAAATCAGAGGGCCAAAAAACGGGGTGAATGGGTCCGGGCTTCCAGGAAATTAGAGTCTTTTGACAGAAAAGACAGGGTTGACAGTGAACAAGAGGTGCCACAGTGCTGTTGTGTTGGCAGACAATGACCCCACTCTGGACTGAATTACTGTGACAGGCAGCAAGAGACTTAGAGGTGCATTTATGGAAAAATGAGGAAAGGGAGAGGGAGACAAGGAGGAGACAAGGAGACGTTTCTAACCTTAAGCAGATGGACAGTTTGATTTATAGAAGGTCACATATAATGGTCAAGAGCCACCTACTGTATATTTCTCTCTATATATATGTTCCCATCCATACAGCACTGTTCTTTTCCCTTCCTCCCTCTCATTTCCTCGCCTCTCGCTCTCCTCCCCTTGCCTACAGGCTTTTGGAAAATGGGGACAAAAAGGACTTAAACAGGTAAGTGGGTCACACTTTGTGTTGCTGTGGTGAAAGTACCTCTGTGACGCGTGAATACAAAAATAGTGTGTCAACACACAGAAAGGTCCCCTTCCAAAAATGTGTTGTTACCACTTATTCAACCAAAAATGTGAATTTCCCCTAATGCCATCTACCTGATCGTGCTAAGTATTATACCTGCTAAACATCAGCATTTTAGCCCTATCGTGAGCATGTTTCCATTGCTAACATTAGCATTTAGCTTAAAGCGCCAGTGTGCCAAAGCATAGCCTCATAGAGATCTTAACATGACTGTAGACTTAGTCCCACATTCTCATAGAAAATGTATTAAAATTAAACTAAAATAATCATTACTTACAGTCATCCACCAAAGCACATTCTATACGCAAAGAGACAACATGTTCAATTTTGATCTCCATCAACTTATTTCAGTTAATTTACTTTTCTGCATGTCCAGCCACAGCTAGTCAGTGATCACGGTGCTGAGACAGATGCATCATCAGGAGGCTGCCATATCAACAAATTCTTTGTAGGTGCTCAGTAACAATTAAATGCACAAAGGACAAAAATTAATTACATGTGGCTTTCTCACTCTTGGCTCTTTTACTCTACATGGACATGACAATGGTTAAACCACAAATGGAAACAAGCCACAAATCGGCAAGAAGACAGCAATTCAGGTTGGACTACACTTGAGATTCTCCACCAAAGCACAGTAATCATTTCCAACTGATTTTGAGCCAAGGCCTCGCAGGTGAAATCATTCTGCTGCAGTCACTTCTCTTCACTACCCTCGAGGTCAGAGCTCTGTCAGCCCTGCAGCCACCACTTGTGTAAACCTTTCTCTCTCAATATGTCTTTGCCATCCATAACATGAGACGTGTGCTTTGTTCCAGGACAGAAGCAGCAGCGGACCCCAACACACTCCCCTCTTAGTGGGCTCTTGATAAATGTGATTCTCCTAACTGCTGCACCGAGACTCATTTGAGGTAAAATTGTGTACGCGGGTGCAGACTAATTTCTGGGACTGTCTGTCAGGGTAGTGTTGTATTGCACATAATCTGTTTTCTGTGTGTTTGATGATCCAGTCTGCAGTTTAGCACAAATGCAAATTGAATGTTTTCAAGAACATTTTATATTTGCGTGGTGTTTGATGTAGTTGTGATACAGTAATCCTGAGCGCCAGGGTGAAACACAAATTTGTCAGCAGCTGCACATATTAGGGAGAGTTATTTCAATTATAAATATAATGAACTAGTCCATTATATCTAAGTGCTGTGTAGAACAGTGCCATTGAAACTGCAATTAATAAAGCTGTCTATTCACTGGAATTAAGTTGCTTCAGTTGGAAGTGAGAGTATTACAAGAGCAACAGACAATATTTCATTTGATGTTTTTTTTTTTAATCATTCAGAATTTCTCAGAGCCCAGAGTGATGGCTTAAATTCATTTGATTTATATCTAACCAAAAGACCCAAAACCCAAAGACATGCAGTTTACTTTCACATGACAAAGAAAATCAGCAAATCTTCAACTGAAACAATTAACTATAAAAGTACTATAGTTGCTGATTATTTTTTTGTCAATCGAGCCAAATCTAAACTTGTCCAAAAATATTCACATGTTGGTAACCAGGTTTTGTTGAGTCTCATACAGAAAACAAACGCCATGTAGATTTATTTTGTGTGAGAGCTGCAAGGCCCAGTAAAGGACAAAGTCATTTTTCATTAAAACGTCATATGCAACAGCTTGCTTCATCAGCTCTGGGCTCAGTAGGGTCCAGTAATTTAAGGTTGTGTCTGTTATCTCTAGATTTTTCCCTTTTTTGTCTAGCTTTCAATCTGTCTCAGTGTGAGTCAGCTGATCACTGCCTCAGGCCTGTACAGGATGGAGTGATAAGAAGAAAATGAGATTGTCTGTTGTACCAGTGAAAACACCATCAACATGCAGCTGTTGCTTCTGGGTTTTTTTCTTTTTCAGCAGTTTTCTCTAGTATGTGGGCCCACAGAAGTGATGATTCATTTTTTACTTTACATAACACACATTTTGCCTCTCAGACATAAACGCAATGCTTAAATATTTACAGTAAATGTAATGGAACACTTAAATACACTGCTGAAGTATTCATGCACATAACCAAATTCAACCTCAGAGCCACTTAAATGTTCTCACATACAGTACACCACTTAAAACACCTTCACATTGCAGCAAAAATCAGTCAAAACACACACACAAGCACCCACTACTAAAACACTCAGTCGGCTACCACTGATTACCTGATTACCAGTGTGGATATAAGTGAAATCTGCAGGCCACCTGTAGGAATATCATTGTTGAGTGAGAGAAGTGAGAGAATATTCCTAGGGTGCTGCTGTCTGAGAGCAAATGAGCTAATTTGCATCCAGGGGAACAGGACATGAGAATGACCACAAAACATTTGCTCACCACACAGACTTATGCACTTAGTGTGATCACAGGAAAAGGACTATCAAAATAATGTCCTTTACAGAATTTCTTTTAACATGATAACTCTGTATTTATCTAACTCTGCCAAGACTGGATAACTGGCCCTTCTACTGTTAGGTAAGAGAACAAACCACAATGATTTATTCACTGTTTATCAACTGTTTTAATCAACTTTATCCAAAATCTCTTGCCAGTGAACACTGTTGATTAAATATTGTTTACTTCTACAACACATCTTAAACCGCCTCTTGAGCACAGATTTCAAGCCTCGCTAAACCAAATTTGAGACAAATAACACCAACTTTCCATGTTGGAAAGTATGAGATACTAATGTTGCCAGCTGAAAATAAAATTGTATACTCAAATGGCAGCTTATGTGGGCCTGGATATGAGTCTGCAGAAACCCAGTAAGACTAAGAATATGGCTAAAGATTTGTGTGTGGGTGCGGGTCCTGTGTGCTGTGTACTGTGTAATACGTTAACAGACACACAGCCATCGGAGGTCAAGATGAAAACAAAGATTGAGTCACAGCTGCTGGTTGATCCAGCATAAGGTCTGGGCAGAGCTGCTGCCTCTTTCAGCTCTCTGCCAGGCTAATAATATCCTGCTAAAGCTGCTGATTGGGAACATGAGGTGAGAGCACCTCGCTGCCCAAGTACGTCACCGGGGTTTGCAGCTGCTAAAAGAGGAATAACTTTTCCCCAGATAGAAACAGGGCTCTGGGTTTTGACTATTCTCCGCGCAACCGAAACACTCCCACGTACTCGCTAGAGCCTAAAAAGGACAAATACAGAATGCAATGATGTGAATAATGTATTTTTACAACAGACATCTGCACGTTTGGTCAGATGAGTTGGTTTTATCTAAAAAGATACATTTAAACAGGTGTGATGACCTTTTATATGGATGCTCACCTCTACAAACACATTTTCACCTCACTGCCATCTTGTCTGGGTGGATTAGGGCCTTAAAATGTTTGTCTTTTTAAATTTGAATCTAATTAGTCTCATGTTTTCTGTATGATAAGTCATTTTCCTCACCCACTTGTCCATATCTTGGGTCAGAAAGTAATCTTGGGTCAGAAATTAACCTAGCCTCACCAAATCTGGACTGAGAACAGAGGAAAACTGAATGCATCTCTTGTGCATCACATAGTAAAAACACTTTTAGACCCCTGATTTTGGGCAGTTTAGTCTCTAAGCTACATGATGCGCTATTCTGTAAGAGGAAATCCTGAGCAGGGCTGGTTCTAGGCAGTCATACATGAGGGGCAGTCAGAAATGGGAGGAGAGCATCGTGGATATACATCATGCTACAGCAGCAATTTTCTGGGGGAGTATTTTACCCTAATTTTGTGGAGGGCATTTTTGTCTATGACAGTGTTTTCTCCATAGAATTGAGTTATTAGCTATGTATCCAACCCCAATCTGGAGAAGTGGATTGCACTTTGTCAGGCCTCTACCCTATGACCTGTCCAGCTTGGGTGTCCCACCTGAAGACTAAGTTTCTGCTGAAATAGCTCTAAGGGTCACTGAGGCAGGCAGACCCCCCCGACCACGATAAGATGGCAATCCCTCAGGGGGAAAATTTAATTAAATAAAGATGAAAAATAAAATAACATAAATGATCCCTCATCCAGAGTTTAGCAATTAACACCATAACATACAGCGGCTGCGCGCCAGATCTTATACAATTCTAAGGCTTCGCTTTGGTATTTAGGTGGATAAAATTAAGCCCAGTCAGAGGGGGATGGACTGGCCAATCAGCGTTTTTCTGCCCATGTTAGTTGACGTAAGTCGTCATTGCTCGCGACGTGTCTTGTCATTGGCCAATACCTTCTGAGCACAGAGAGGCGGAGAAAGGAAGTGGAAAATAGATTTAAACAAACTTTGAAGCGTTGCTTCGGTTTGCCAGTACTGTGAAAAAACGACATTACTGAAGAGGTCTAGATGCCAAAACAAACTCTGGGCCTGCTTTTTTGTCGAACACGAGTGAGACTGGACACTGAACACACCTGCGGCGCAAAGGTAAAGCAAATAGTCGGCGGCTAGCGTTAGCATTAACGTTATCGGAGAGCGTTAGCATTTCCGGCGAGCGTTAGCATTAACTTTATCGGAGAGCCTTAGCATTTCCGGCGAGCGTTAGCATTATATGATGATATCCTTAAATTCTATCATCAGTCATTTATATCGCATGGGTAAGAGTGGGTTTGTGTTTCTGTGGCTGAGGCGTCCCTGACGAGTTGTGGGCACCTAACATGGATGGATGGGCTCTTGGTGATCTGTGTAAATCCCTTTGTTTTCACTTTACCGACATTTTGCGTCTCTTTGTCATTTTGTGTTCAATCCTGATCATTTTAACTCCATTTATGGTAGTTTATCATGTCGTTGTCATCGCTTTGTGGCTATTTGTGCTTGTTTTATATCATTGTGCGTCTCTACCTGGCTGATTTACACCTGGTGTTAATATTAGCATTAGTGGCGAGCATTAGCATTGGCCCTATCTTCAAATTATGTAATCGGGGCTTTTTTCCCTTTCTGTCATCGTTTTATTTCATTTTTGTCATTTTAAGTCAGTTTATGGCAGATTATCATGTTGATGTGATAATTTTGTGTCATTTTGTGGCGGTATTGCATCGTTTTGCGTCTCTAGCTGGCTGTTTGACATCTACATATGGTCAGCTTCTTTGTAGTTGTTTTGCATTGTATTGTGTCTTCGTAGTTTTGTGTCTATTCCAGGTCATTTAACGTTTCTTTGTGGCCATTTTGTGTTTCAGTGTGGCAGTTAAGCGTCTCATTGTGATCATTTTACAACTCTTTTTTTTGTTGCCTTTTTGTCATTTGTGTGTCTTTGTGGGAGTAATCTGTCCATAGCCGTCCATTGATCCCCTGTTGCGTCTGTTATCGATTAGAAATTTGTTTGTGGTGACTTGAGACTCTT
The DNA here is from genome assembly GCA_033238685.1 of Lates japonicus. Lineage (NCBI taxonomy): Eukaryota > Metazoa > Chordata > Actinopteri > Centropomidae > Lates > Lates japonicus. Next base: position 3,439,655 of record BRZM01000021.1, on the reverse strand, counting down.
TTTTTTTTTTTTAGCTCAGTTTTGAGTTAAATAAGAGCTTGAAAACTAGATTTTAACTCTCTGTCTATCCTCCACAAGTTTTAAACCTCAAGGGTAGGTCACAATGTATGAACTGAGATTACTGTTAGGTAGGTAGTAGTGTATTGATCATTTTCCTCTATATGTTTCTCTTTTTATTTCCTCCAGGTGTCACCACTTCATCCATGATCACAGAGTCTTCGTACAATGAAGAAGTTCTTTGAAACCAGGACTGAGGCCTCCAGGTAATTTACAAACAGCTTTACATAAACTGTCCAACACAGAGCACTGACATTAAATTATATATCTTCAGTAATTGATCTGAAGTCTGAATAGTTAGATTTGTCTGTTTAAAGTTTATTTACATAGTTCATGAATGTACAGAATACTAAATGAAGAATTTAGACATCAGCTCTCTCTCTCCGCCTCCCTCTCCTTCACTCTTCCTCACTCTCTTCAGCCTGGCACACACAATTTTTAAGATCTTACCTGATTTAGAAAATGTGACAGACCACACACATGACGACACAAAATGTCAGATTTGTTTTATAGTAGTGTGCTTTGTCCGTGTCTCATTCTCTGTCCTTCTGTCTCTCCCTCTCTCTGTCTTTCTCATTAGTACAGTCAGTACTAAAAATTTATTCAGTTCAGTGTCACACTAGAAACACTGTAATTTTCCTTAATTTTGGCTTCTAACAACCAAATTCAGCTTAAATTTTAACAGACTGGAGACAAAAACACTGCTGTTGTGTGAATATCAGGAGCTGGTGGAGTCAGTTCTCCAGTCAGAGCAGCTTCTTCTGTCTTTGTGTATAAAGCAAATTTAACTCCTGGACTAGTTCTGATTTGTCCAGAACCAGTTAGTCCACATTCAGTGTCTTTTACTTACCTATCTTTTGACAGTTTGAAGTTCAAAACCCAGAAACTCTTTGTGCTTTTATTTTTGTGTTAAAAGTCACATCTTTATATTAATGTTTGTTGCGTTTTTCTCCACAGGATTCAAACTCCAACCATTAAATCACAGAGAGAAGAAACAGATGTGAAGACATTTCCAGAAGGTCAGTGTTCGTTTATTTTTTTCCAGGGTGACTCTTGTCATTACCTCAGCTGCAGTTTGACTCTTTAAAACCTCTTGACTGGAACAAATTAAAACTGCTGTAACTTATCAGTTTTAATGAGTATTTTTCAACAATGTAGCTGCAAAAAGTAAGTCTAAAAAATATGTATAACGAAATACGTATATATAAAACAGAAACCCTTTTAATAAATAGGCCTGAAAAAATAAGTATAAAACGTTTAATAAATTGAAAATCTCTAAATATTAAGTATAAAACCTACAAAAATATGTCTTAAAACTAAGTATAAAAATAATGATAAAACATTTAAAAAAACAGGTCTGATAAAGTTAAAACCTTTTAAATGTTTAAAATCTTTAAAAATAGGTCTAAGAGTTAAGTATGAAACCTGTAAAAAAATACATTAAATATAAAACATTTTTAAAAAATCCATTTTTTCAAAATGTTTAAAAATTGATCTGAAAAAGTAAAACATGAAAATCATAACATTTTTCTTATAATAAAATGCAATAAAATGATTTGTAGAACATCGGTTTTTCAAATACAACTCAAAAGCTTAGGAAGTCACTTTTAATGATTTTATTCCAGACAACATTTAACAAATCACAGCAAAGACAATGGCAGACATTTGACCACAAGAAAACACTGGTTAGGGTTAATATAGGTATGAGCACATTTTAAGTATAAAACCTATAAAAACTACATGTAAAACCTTTAAAAATATGAGTAAAAATAAATATAAAGCCTAAAAATATTTAAAATCTTAAATAAGTCTAAAAAATAAGGATAAAACATTTAAAAACTCTTATACCTTAATGACAGATATTTGACCACAAGGAAACACTTAGGGTGAATGTAGTTATGAGCAGATTTTCCAAAGATGAACATGTCTATGAAGCGTTTGTGATCATTAAACTACCTGTGATGCAATAATAAAATAGTTGTATCATAAGCTGTTGACTATTCTCAAATGTGTTAAATAAAGTCTTTGGAGAATGTGCCCATGAGTACATTACAGATGGTCAAGAAAAACAAAGTGTTTTCACTTGAACAACAGGAAACCAGGACTATTTACAGCAGTTAGATGGTAGAGGTCTTATATCTAATTAACAGCTTCGTAACACTTTTGTTTTCTTTCATCCACTTCAGGTCTTCAGCTGCTGTTGTCTTCTCCTCCTTCAGAGACAAGAACACGTGTTACTGAACTGATCAAAATATTTTTGTGAGTTACTATTCTGATTTTTAAAAAATGTTTTTGATGCCATACTATAGTAGGACATTTTCTGCTGATATTTGACCCATTACTATACTATGACGTTTTATTCCATACCAGATACTACATTTTTGATACCTATTTACAGGCTCTGATATTTTTAGACAGCTCTTTGCGCCCTATCATACAATGACATTTTGGGTGTTTTGACGCCTTACTTTACTACGACATTTTGATGTTTTAATATACTGTGGTACTTTTTTTGACTTTAACGGGCGATATCATATTTTGACATTTTTGACATTTTTCTATGCTTAATATATGGCGACAATTCTTTTACGGCTTCTGACAATCTTTAATGTACTAGAACACTTTTGCAGCCTGCGCCCTCATTTTATACAACGATATTTCAGTGCCTTTTTGACACCTTATCATATTAGGATATCTTTTTGACCCCTCACTATACCCTGGATATTCTGAAACTCATCTTACTACAACGACACCTTTTGCGCTCTATTCCTTAGCATACTTGGACCCTGCCTTATGCCCCATTATTACTCAAGACATCTTTTAGATGTTTTGATAACCCCACCGTACTCCAGACACTTTTACAGCCTTTTGGCCTCACTATTAATTTTAGTGATTTTGACCCATCACCGTAGCATGACATATCCTCTGGCAATGCAACACTCCTATCTTTGGATTGCTCATTATTTCCTGCTACTGGCTTCTGGCCTATGTGACTATTCTCCCAAGCCACTCTACTGATTACTTGACTGCTTGGCATCCACCTTCCATTATTACAATTCTCTGATATACCCAACACAACACCAATACTCTAACAGACTCCCGGTAACACAGGAATGCCAGAGGGAAGCCTTCTCCAGGCCACTATCGGTTCAATTCATCTACCTCTGGTCGCGAGAGGGACAGTGGAGACACTGTGTCCTGAGGCCATAATGTCACTTTATTTATGTAATTTATGCTGCTAAATTCCACAGTTCGTATTGTTGTATATTGTATATACCTATGCTAACTGAAATCTTTGTTGCATTTAGTTACTTGTTATATCCTATTTTATGTTAGCTGTAAGTGCTTTGCATTTCATTGCATTTAGCATTTAGTTACTTGTTTGTTTTATGTTAGCCTTTATTTTATTTTATGATAGCTTTACTTCTACTCTCTCTCACACTGTATTACTTTTCCACCTTTGTATTGCAACTGTTGCACAGCAATTTCCCTCTGGATAAATAAAGCTTCTTGAATCTACATAAACATAAACAGTTTAATGTCAGTGCCCTGTGTTGGACAGTTTGTGTAAAAGTGTTTGTGAATTACCTGGAGGCCTGGAGAACTTCTTCAATCGTGGATGATGTCTCTCTGAATGCGGGCGATGCAATCGAATTGGGGAACTCCGTTACTACAAACTCTTGCACATCTCTGCGATCGTGGACTAAGTGGGGACACCTGGAGGAGAACAAAGAAAAACATACAAAGGAAACTGATCAATACACGACCACCTATTCCACATCAACAGTTAAATGCTGAAAACACAGAAATATTCAACATTACAGCTGAACCAGAACATTTAACAAACATTAGTGGGCTGTTTCAGAAAGTTAACAGTTTACTGTCATCACCTCCTGAAGAACCAACAACAAATTTTTGGGAGAAAGTAAAATGACTATTAATTGTGTGTCTATCAACTAATCACTGAAGCAATCATGTATGTTACTGTGAACTGCACAACAATAGTAAAGACTATCAGTTAAGTCAATGTTTGAATGCAGGATTTTAACTTGTGTTGTTTATTATACTTCAGTAAAAAGTCTGAGTATTTCTTCCACCACAGACGGTCACATACAGAATCATTATTTCAAACTGAGCTGGGATTTACCCAGTGACACTAAATGTAAAAAACAAAAGCAACTGCTGACATTAATAATCCAGCTCAACACATATTTTTCAGACTTGGTAAATGTTTTGGACACATACCTGTTGGTCTGTAAGGTGATGTTGGTGTCTCTGTCCAAGCTACAGCAGCTGAACAAGTAGACCTGGAAAACACAAGTACAACACTTGAAAGACTGATTAACTAATACTAAACACTAAAACCTTGACAATTACAAATAAAACTTGACTGACCAAAAAGAGAAGAGCAATGTAAAGAAAATCTGAAAGCATAATTTTCAATTTAAAAGCTTAAATTTTGGTGTAATGATTTCTAACTAATCTCAGCTCATACACTGTGGAGGGGCACAGAGTCAAAATGTAGTTTTCAAGCCTTTATCTCACATTTTTATCTTACATCTTTTAAGTGTCCAAATTCTTGTTAATTACAGCTTGCCATAATGGTCTACAGCCAACTAGCAGCTAGAGATATTGTTCATCCTCTGAGCACCATGAATGGCTAAGATATCTCAACAGTTATTAACTTAATTCACATTTTGTACAGTCTGGACCAAAGCAGTTGACTGTCTGACCATTGACCGACATTGCCATCCCTAGAGCCAGGCCCGCCACATGTCATGCTTGTACCTGGAACAATGATCATCACAAAAGGCCCTCACTGTCAAAGCTAATTTTATATTTTAGACACTACAAATGGGTCCAGTTGTGCAAGAAGTGAGTTTATATCCTAGGCTGCATACAGTGCCATGCCGTATATGCTGCAACTTTGTGTGTTTTTTCTGTTTTTCTATGTCTCTTAATCCATCGCAGTCTGTGTCTTTTGACTTACTTCTCTATTTGTTATCTATCTCCTCTCTTCCACTGATTTTCTTTATGTCTGTCTGTCAGCTGGTCTGTGTCGTTACACATTCCTGTGCCTCTGCCTGTCTCTGCCTCTGCCTGCCTGTCAGTAGTTGTGCAGGGAGTATAGCTGCAGCACAGGACAGACAGACGCTTGGTAGCACTCTGCGATCAAATTCAGCTTTAGCTTGCTCAAGCAGCAGTAAATCACTACCCTGCCTGCAAAGGACACATTGTTCCTGGTGATTTTTGGTATGCACCAACAGAGTTAGGGGCAGTGTGTGAATGTGAAAAGGAAATCTGTTGTTAGCTGGTGTCTGCTGACATCACTGAGATTCTGTTTTACAATTGTAGCATTTCTCCCTCCTTCTCTCTTTCTCGTACACAGTGGAAATGAATGACTCGAGCAAGGGCACGTTTGTCTGGGTAAACAGAGACAAACAGGCCTCCATAATTCATCATTCAACCCCTGGGAGGACAGCCAGTGCTGGCTGCAGTCTCTCATTCATCTGCAGTGTAACACCACTGTACTGGAGCCCCATTCACTTTGGGCAGAGCTTAAATATACCCAGTGGACACTTCCTGAGGAAGCACTCAAATTTGTTTGCATTCTAATACCTGCTGACTCGGCAGGAGTTACAGCAGAGGGGGTCCCACTAGGGCGAACGCTGGGTAAGAGAACTGCAAATAACACATTCATGCTGTTGTAACCATAAATATTGACAAAATAATAAGCCTTTTTTACAATGTCTAAGATTGTTTTGCAGTTTTATATGATGCAAACACACACCCACAACATCATATTCAGAGCTTAACAGAAGTGTACTACTCCCTTTTTTTTTTTTTTTTTTTTACAGCTAAGTGAAGTTGTAAGTACCCTCTTGAGGCTTGCAGCTTGCTTCCTCAAGAGGGGACTGCAAGTGTTCTGTTATCTTGAAATTAATATATCTTGAAGGACGACATGAAAGATTTTAGATTTGGCTGCCAAACTCTAACCTTTTTACTGAAAGAAACAGCCAAATTCATATTATCCTTTTCCCAGCCTCCTTAGTTGATTTCAGTTTTTGGCACAGTTAGGGTTAGGTGACTCCCAAATGTCAGATATCAGGCAATTCTTAAATTATAGTTTTCAAAATGGTTCCTGACTGTTTTACAAAAACTGTGTGATAACTGTGCTGGGTTGCTTAGCCTGTCTAAGTTTCAAATCTCTAAAAAAAATTATTCTCATACCACAATGAATGAGCTTAAACCAGCTGGCGTGTGTAAGATTGGCAAAAGGTACAGCTGACATGATTAGTTGTTGAATCCATTAGTGGAATTAAAACCAATCTGCAAAAATTTGATAACAATTAGGTCATTTATTTGAAAAAGTCTGATACATTCCATTTTCCTAAATGCTGAGGACCTGCTGCTTTTCTCCTGCTGATTGATGATGAAAAAAAAAAACTAAATATAAATATAAATAAAAATACATTTAATATCTGAACTTTGATGAATCAAGAAAAATAAAAGGTCTCCTACTTTGGTCCAGATGAAAATATCTCAACATCTATTTGATGGATTGCCATGAAATTTGGTACAGACATTCATGATCCCTAAGATGGATTCTACTGACTTTGCTGATCCCCTTATATTTCCTCTAGAGCCACCATGATGTTCACATTTTTTGTTTTATACCGAAGTGTCTTGATTCATGGATCAGAGGATGAATACGTTGTTCATCGAAGGAATGATCGAACATCAGGTCAGAGATTCACTCATCCAATGAAATATTTCAACAACTGGATGGATAGCGCATGGACCGTGCATCCTAATGACTTTAGTGATCCTGACTTTCAACTAGCACCATCAGCGGGGTCAAAATTAACCTAAATACAAACAGTATCTATATGTCGCGTGTGTGTGTGAAGGCAATTTGAATCCAGCGCAAAAATGGTGGACTACACTACCAACAATGAAAACTACAATACAGGTGATGTTACAGAATGTAAATAAATTGAATGGGTATTGATGGCCGAGCAATCATAAATAAAATTATAAATGGGCTTTCAGTTCATGGAAATCTTAAGTTTTAATTTCAAAGAAATGCTTTAGAACTATCATTGCAAACTATAGATCACACACTTTTCTAATTACCTACAGGCATAACCAAAAACTTCTGAACAATAAATCTAAACAGATTCAAACTACAAGGAAACAGTTCAGTCTCTCTTTCACAGACTACCTTAACATACATGACTCTTATCATCTCCTCCTGCAGCTGTCACCCCTCAACCCTGTTCTTTGTTTTTCCGTACATACAACCATTTCTGTTTCTCCCTTTTGTTCCCATTTCTTCCACGCATACTCATTTCACCTTCTCCTCCCTCCATTGGCTTTTTTCCTTCTCTCTAACCAGTCTCTCCTTCACCTCTCAGAGAATCAAACCATTGCTCCTCAGCCAACCAGAGAGCGGAGGAATCTATTAAGTACCATAGTGGAAATATGTCACCAGAGAGCTGATGTTATGACTGATTTACTAGGGAGTTAAGGATGGAGAAGAGGAGAAATGGAACAAGGGAGGTGTGCTGCAGTATCAAGGTGAGGCAAGGTGGGGATAGGCATGGGTGTCACGTACAGAGAAGGCCTTCCCTCTTCTCCCTCTCTCTTACTCACACACAAACACACAGACCTACACACACACTGTGGTGGAACCTTAAGAGCCGACTCGAATGTCATTAGTCTCAGAGGTGATTCTGGACCAGTAATGAGATTGGAGGACTGCCCTGTTAAGAGTTATATCATCCTTTACAGCACCGTAAATTCACCTGCTTACACTGCAGTGGGCAGACATACATGGGAACTCATCTCCTGTCACGTCTAAAGAAGAGTGACTTGATTTTTTTCAATTTTCTTAGATGTGATTTTTTATTTTTTATTTGTACTGGATGGTTCCATGTGATACAGAGGCAGTGAAGCATTACATCCTTTGCATGTAAAAGTCTCCATCAGAAATGTGTGATGTGAGACGTTTGCACACCAGAGCTTCGCATTAATGTTCAGCAGACACAAACTGAATATGAAAGTAAAGTTAAGTTACTACTTACGGTATGTGCCTCAGATATGATACAGTATTTACGTGATACATGGAAATCATGTGCCTATTTTGTCCTGTTCAGCAACTAAGAAAATTCACACATACCAAGCCCTACGCGTGTGAATTACCAGCCTCTGCTGTCAGAGAGCTCTGCAGAGGAATATGTGACTGTTTGACCGTTATAGCTGAAGGAGCTCTGCCCTGGCACTTCTCTGCTTTCGCTGTTAGGAAGAGAGCCTGCTTTTGTTCAGGAGCAGACAGATGACAGAGCTGACAGTGATAGCCGCCTTTGTAGAGCAAAGGGCCATCTCATCACTGTCAACAGCATGCAGAGCTGCAGTATATACTTGTGGTGCCGCTGAAGCAATTCACTGTACACACTAGGGAGGAAATCTCTTATGTGTGCAGTTGATATCAAGCATTGAGTCAGTGGCATCCAGAACTTTCCCCCGAAAACTAATGATAAATAACCACTGCTGATAAAAATCTCAAGGAAGCTGCTATTGAAGACAACTAGTGTAAAATGCTTGTTCCTACCTGTCATAAATAAAAAAGATTTACTGAAAACATTTATAGGACAATGATTAAATGATTCCAAGTCTCTGATGAGGTGACCAGATGAGTCTAACCTGAGGACTGAAAAAATGAAAGAGAAAGTGGGAAGAACATAATGATAGATGGGATGAGTGAGCACACAGGGTGATGTCTGCGCTTTGTCACTGTCTGTGTAGTGGTCCCCCTCATCATGCCAATGAATTAAGACCTTTAATCCTCCACATCATCTACGGGATTCCACGGCTCATTTATCGCTTGCTGCCTGAATGTCATGGGGGCGTGGGTGGAAGACGTGACTGCGGGGATTCCCGTTAACCAGGGAGAATGACAATTACCATCCTGCCACCTTTGCCCAGCAGAGAAGAGAATGGACATGGAGCAATGGCAGATGAGTCACCAGGAGAAGGACCACGGTTTAGCTCTCTATTGACGCTCATGTTCACTGGTGATAAATAATGAGGGCTGTCTCTGGGGAGGCAAGGAGCAAGTGGAGGAGGGCATGGTGTGTGACGCAGGTTCATTTTTTTTTGGACACATTGTATACATGTGCGCACTGGACATGGGCACCCCCCTTTGTCGGGGATAGTTATATTCGCTATCTCTCTCTGTCTAACATTTGATTTCATTAGTCGATTTCATTTCCCCCTGGCCCTCTCTACCTCTGTCTATTAAATTCGTGTTTCCCATCTGCCCGCTTACTGTCCTTTATTTTGAAGTCTGTTCTCTCCTTTCTGGATTTCTCCTTGGGCTCATTTAGGGTCAACCATCTTTTTCCAAGCCTCTGCCAAATGCTCTGTCTAGGTCATTTGCAACATTAGTATTCACAGCAGTCATTTGCTTCAGTGGTTCTCCTTCCTGTGTCTGGTTTCAGCACCATGGAGAGCTACACAGATTTTTACTCCTGTCTTCAGGACCATGGACAGAGAAAATTCTTTTTACAACTGTTTTGGCATCAGTTTTGAAAACATTTCAATTACTGACTTGATTGCTGAAATCCTGTGACATGCCAGCATTGCTAGAAAGTCTCACGTTTTCACGGGACAATACCAGCACCACACCTGCACTCCATTTGGAGATTTAAAGTGGTCTTTGAACAGTAATTCAAACTCACTCTTTACAATTTGCTGCTCTGCTTGCAATGCTCTTCAATTTTTCCTATTTAGACAATAAATTAGGTGTGGCATAGGGATGCACAGGTGGGCTTTGGATTTACAACAAAGGAGCAAATAAAAGAAAAAATAATATAAGCTGCAGATTTTGTCAAAAGAGGTCTGACAATCACCACTTTCACGTGTAGTTTTCAAAGAAAGAACAAACAATGACTGTGAATGAAGTTCCAAAGAGGCCAAATGATTTGTGACCCCAACTGCAGGTGCATCGGTCCAAAAAACTGCAAAATCATTAAATGTATAAAAAGAGATGGTCTCACCTCATCTTCCAAAAAGACAAGCTCTGTCAACAAAGATGAACAGCAATCAGAAGCTGAAGGATAAGTCTGGTGATATTCTATATTTTTCTTATTGTCAGCAAATTTGATGAAAAGACCAAAACAAATAATGTATTGATCCCACTTAAGTACTATCTGTCAACCCAAAGCCAGTAGTTTATTCCTTTTTGCCATAGACCCACAATGTTGTCTAAAAACTGTCAAAAACATATCAATGAGCCACATGGTTGCACTGGGTGCCATGCTCCTTCATTATGATTGACTGTGATATAGGTGTCAGACTGACCAACAGATGGATGTTGCCCTTCATGGAGCCTTTACACCAGCATGGCTAATAATGAAAGCATATTTTTGAGAACTATTTTTAAAGATTTACATCTTCAATAGGAATGAATGAATTTGGGGCTAAGTACTGTAGATGGGGTGAGGATGTCACAGAACACGGAGAGAAGGGAAAAATATAGATTATTGCCAGGCTTATCTTTTACAGCTAGGGATATGAGTGATGTAGTATGTATCCAGACTTCGTAGCAGTGTTTGCTATGGTGCTTTAGTTGCTTTAAAGTTTTAGTCCTTTCTCATTAAGTATTTACATGATTTTGTCTACCCCTTGGACTGCAGAAGTTATCATACTCAAAATCAAACCATTCCAATCCAAATGAACAGCACACCTCCCTCTGCCTGATGATGAATATAAAATAATGTTAAAATGACATTGTCATTTCAAATTGAACAATTTGTCAAAAGACACATTAACATAATTCCCAATTACTTATTTAGACAGACCAAACAGCTCATTTAAGCCTCTCCTGGCAGCTTGTCTGCTCTGTTTAGCAGACAAGTACGAGGCAGCGACACCAAGCACAAATTCACACTACAGTTACAGTCCTTGATAGGAATCTGCTTGTATGGCAGCTTATTCCATGCACAGCCTGCTTGCCTGTGGAAGTGCTCATGGTTCGTTTATCAGCTACAGTGAGTGTGTGTGTGTGCCACTGTAATTGTATTCACACAGGCTTCTTAAGGCGAGATTAATGGGGTGGCTAGTCCATGTATGCAGGGGGGGGGATAAATGTCTTTTGGCTGACCTTGTTTGTTAGTTTATTTGCCACTAGCTCTGTTGGCTCTAGCATGCTGGTGAGAGGGTGGAGGAGCGGTGAAAAGTGAAATCACTGTACCTGCAAAAATATGTGGTTTTCTCAGAAATGTTGGGATGCTTGTTGCGGCGAAAAACGATACATCAGAGTTAGGTCAAGAATAGCCATCACTGCATTTTAGTTTTCTAGGTATTTACAAGGACAAGTCCTGACAAGAGCACTGTTTGGCTTTGGCAAGTTGCAGGTTGAAAATACAGCCACTACAACAGATGTGAAGTAATTTTTCTCACTCTTGCCTTTGTAGTGAAGATCTACATGTTTTTTAAAGTTAGATCATTTTGTGATATATTCTGATATATCAGAATCTCAACTGAGACTTGAGACTTCTCAGCCTCCCTAGTTACCCCCGGTTTAACCTGACACATACACAAACACACACACACACACTCAACCCACTTTCTCTCACCCCGTTCATGGATTGTGCTATCCATCATCTGCCCATGAAAATCTCTCCTCCTCCACCAGCACACTTCATTTCTGTGCCTCGCTTTCTGTCACTTTACTGCTGCCATCCATCTCCTCTCACCACTTCCTCGCTCTGCCAGGTGAGCAGGGTCCTCACTTACACAGGAGATACGCAGCAGCTTTTTGATTCTGCCGCTTTGAGTAGTGTTGGTGACTCTTGGCAAATTAACCAGTACCACTGATGCAGATGTCAACCTTTTCTTCAGTTCGTCTTAGTATGCGTTCACACAAAGGAATGCTAACAGTGAAATGTTATTTTCTTCCATCTTGTCTCTTTTTAACCCTCATCTGCCCTCCAAAGTGTATTCCCCTGCACTTTCCTCCCATCAGCGTCTTTATAATCTCTCATCTTCAGATAACCTGCCTGCCTCAAGAGAACAGGGTTTACAACAAAAGTCTTTGATGTTATTATGATGTAAGGTATAGTTTGTGTAACAAAAGTACTACACGGCACCTCAAGACAGACTGATGCACAAATCAGTAGCCTGTTTTCTTAAAGAGTTAGAAAGGTTTCTGTGTTTTTACTTGATTTATGGAAGAGTCACATGACAGCTCAAACTACACTATAAACTGGGTAGTGGCAGCGGTAATGGTAGTACCAGCAGTGTCATCATTCACAGGCTTGTCCGTTTCCTCAAGTCAGTAGCTTAGTACTTACAGCCATGCCAACAGTTCTGCGAGGTTGAACAGAGCTGGGGCTGAGGGTAATGTTTTTGGCTTTGCAAGTAATTAGTCCCAAATCAAAGTACTGCACAAATTAAACTTTTGATTTGTTGATGAAGCAAACATGTACTTAACTCTGTGGGAAACATGAGTGCACACCAGATTTCCTAGCGATCCAATAGTTGTTGAGACATTTCACAGAAAAACACAAATGTGAACCTCGTGGCAGCACTAGAGGAAAGAGGGGTATACAAGGTCATTAGAATTCTTCCTCTGGGGACAAGTAGGCTCAGTAGATGCTGAGCTATTTCACTAGTAATTGCAAAATCTGACAATGCTGACTGGATGAAAAGTCAGACAGTTTCCAAAGCCATTAAGGTTCATCCTCTAGGGACATTTAATATCAGTACCAAATTTCATGACAATTTATGTCATGACCATTTAACAGTTTCCTAGATTTTTCACTCAATGTCACTGCCACAACTATTAACCACATGGAGACACTAAAAGAAAAGTCAAAGGATCACCAAAGTCTGCATACTCTGTCCTCTGGGGACCACGAATGTCTGTACAAACTTCAACAGCAATACACTCAATACTTTTTTCTCTTTTTACATATTTCAATCTGGGCCAAAGTGGTGGACTGATTAACACTACCTTCTCTAGAGCCATGCCAACATTTTGGAAATGATGGTGAATAAATTGCAGTAAAAGACATTTGGGCACAAAAGGCAGCTATACGTTGATACACTCTGAGAAAACTAAAGCTGGTTCTTTTTCCACAGTACTATGATTTATGTGGCATTTTCAAACAATTAATCGTGAAATGTCGTTATATTGTGTCTTGTAACATATAATGTTAATTAAAATAAAGGCTGTGACCTACTTGACTGTGAAGCTTTGTGCAACTGTCCCCTCTGATGGTCATTAGTGTACGACTTAATTAAGTAGTCAAATATAGCAAATGAGATTATAATGCAGTATCAGAGTTCATTACCATCAGGAAGTATCATTCTTTAATGTGGGTTAGACCCTTTAAATCATAAAATGAAACAGTACATTTAAAGAAACAAGGATTTTAAAAAGACCTCTGAGTTATTCCCTAAAGTAGGTAATCAAAGTTTAATATTGTCTCAATTAAAGCCTTTCAAGCTTTAAGAGTCTTAATCCACTCTTAAGCTTTACCACCCCCCACTATACTATCTACACACGCATTCATCATCCCCACACTCCTAAAATTTCCTCGATGTCTCCAAAAATAGGGCAGGCTTGACGATTTCGTTTCACATTTACAGATAAAATTCCTGGGCTACCCAAGAGGTAAAGTCACAACTCATTTTCACAATATCTCACCTCTTCTTTATACCTGTCACCTATGTACTTGGTTTGATGGTATTTTTATCACCTGCTTTGCACACAATTTCTCACTGTCAGATGGACTGATTAAGTTTCAAATAGAAGGACTGATAGTGTGTGGCAGCTAAATGTGTTGGGACTGTACAAGTTTGATATCTGGAATAAAGCAGATCTGAATTTTATCACTTTGAAAGTTTATATAATCCACCAGAATAAAAAAAAACAAAAAAAAAAACATGAAGAGTCAGACAGCCAGTAGCCAGAAGTCACTGTCACACCAGAGAATGGGGTTTGCATCCATAGTCCTGTTTGTGACCAACACTGCCATTCCTACAGCAATGCCACTAGCATGGCTAAAAATGTATAAACTGCATGGGAAAAACATCAGTGGTTAGTTAAATGACTGGTATACTTTACATATATTTCGACTTGGTTTAATTGTTAATTAAAAAGGAAAGGACTGCTTTTCCTAAACCAAGAAAAAAAAGGGATTTGATCACATCAGAGTGTAAATTTAGCCTCCTTGGAGTGGCTCTCAGGCTACTTGGCTGGCTGTTGTTGTAACTGTTGCAGACTCAAATATCGATCTGCTTTACAATCAATCAAATGGTGAGTGCCTGTCAGGGTCATAGGAGACACTAATATCTTTGGCAGATGTGGATTTATGGCTGTATGTGTCTTTCTCGTCCTCCCATTTTCACTGCCTTTCATCTATTTTGTCGCTCCTTTCCTCCCCCTTTTCAGCATATTTCAGCACAGTGCTATCCCACTGTGACTGCTGATAGTAGACACATAGCTGCACTTCTTTTATAAAATGAAAACCTCTCATCTCTCTTCTTTCATTCATCCTTGTATCCCTCTTTGTCGTTTGCCTACATGCTGCCCCCCCCTCTGCCCCCCGACCTGTTTTGGATTCCTGCTCTCCATTCATGCTTCCATTCATCCCTCCTCCTTCCATCATCTTTCTCGTGTGAGGACCTTCACTGTCCCGTCCTCCCTCCATTCATTCATCCCTCCTTCCCTCATGCTCATCTACAGTCCATACACACACACTCCCTCGGTCTCGTCAGAGCTGCCTGGAATTATTTACTGCTTAATGGCCTACAGCAGCTCACACCAGCCCAGTGGTGCTTTGCTTTATTTATTGATTTTCATTCCTTTTGTCTTAGTGTGTGTTTGTGTGTGTGTGCGCGCGCACACGAGAAGCACATACCAAAAGATATAAAGCTCAAGGACGTCCTGCACATTTGAGCTGCTGGTAAAATGACCAGTGGATTGAAAGATTGATTGATTTGATGTTTGAAGGCTAATCGGCCCGTTACTGGGTGATTCGTCTACTGCCTCTGCTTTTATCCATTATTATGATGTGTGCATGTGCCCATATGTGTATGTGTGTGCATACACCACTGTGACCAACACAAGTTTTCCTTACAGCTGGGCCAGCACTGACTTTTATAAAAATAGAGGGAAGAAGGTCAAGCTGTGTAACTGTGCATTAAATAATGACTTTTATATTTGGTATTAATGTGTACTAATCATGTTTAAGATAGCATGTTCCTTTCATATATTGAAAAAAAAAATTCATCCACCCACCCTTGAATGATTGGCTTCACTTCAACCAAATGCTGACTCTGCCATCTTATATTTCTACATTCAAAGGATTTTAAGGGACCTGAAGAGTTCAAACTATTTCACAAGAAAACAAAATTACAGAGAGGGAGAGAAGACAGAAAAATCTAACATAATTTTGTTTACCACTCATGTTTTTTTCATTTTTTCCCAAGCTGCAGATCACACTGATGGATAGGAAAGTATTTTTCTGTTGTATGCCGGCATACAACAGAAAATTCTTCATTTCAGTCAGTGGAAAAAGTACTAAAATTTAAGTCAAAAGGGCGCAGCACGAAATTTCTACCATCTCCTTATATTGTCCTGACATTTTGCGTAACAAATAGTACAGGCCTACAGAGAGACAGTTAGACACTTTGTTGCTCTCGCGACTCAGTGAGAAGCAACTCATAGAATTGCTTGTCAGCCTTATGCGATAGCGCAGCAATGACTCTTACAGAAACTGTGAACTGCCCTTTATGTTCAAATCTGGCCCATTTTCAATACTGATAGCGGTGAGAACTACCACGGTGGCTTGGAAAACAAAAAGCATTCAACAGCAACCGCGCGATCTAAAGCTATTGTGTCATGATACTGTTTGAAGTGGTGCTCACCGAGCTCTGCAGCACCCCAACACTCAGCTACTCCCCTTGTCCTTGGCTGTGGATGAGTCTCTCCATTTCAGTGTGTGTTTGTGAGAGTGAGAGAGAAGGGGCGGCTTTGACCAAAGTGATAGATTAGGCTACAGAACAAGAGGCAATAAACTGGTAAAGATACACATATAATAGCCCAAAAATGGATGAGATGAAAAGCAGAGGTTCCTACACACGTGTCCCTCATACTGTAGCTACCTCCACGCCCCCCTCCTCTTTGTGATGATGATGATGATGATATCGCCACCCCTACCATCCTCCCATTGCATTTTCAGATCAATGAGAGAGAGGTTCTGTGTATTTTCAACCACACATTGACAACTGTGCAACTACCCACATTCTCATGTCCGGAGACACAGAGAGAGAGGGGGAGAGAGGCTGACGTCCCTCTTTTTTTTGTATTTTTCGCTCTGCAGACTCGTGCGTGACTTATCTGCTCCCGGATTTCCCTTCAACTTATTCTTCTCTTTGCGGGTTTTTTTTCTTTAGATTTTTTTGCATTGTTTTCACTGTCGCATTCCTGCGTCCTCCGAGTCTTTGGAATGAACTGTTTTCATGCCTGCGTCGTTTCCATGTCAGCATGGGAACTGCCGTGTCCAAAAGGAAGAATTTAAGAAACGATGCGATATCTTCTGTGGCAGCAAAAGTTAGGTGAGTGACACCTGGAGCTCCCAGGCCCCTTTGACACCCGTTTATTCAGCAGCTTCGGGGAAGTCTTGGCGTGTATTTCAGCTTGCGTGTGGCGAGGCGAGGGAAGTTAAAAAAAAAAAAGAAAAAAGAAAAAGAGTGGCAGTTGGGTGTTTTGTAATGAATTACCGCTGCGCTATCCCGGCTACGGCTGGTGTGTCTTTGTGATGCGCAGAGAGGCTCCGTTGCGCTTTTCGCACGTCTGCTGACTGTCCCGTCTCGCCCGGGGCGTGCGGCTGAGGCAGATGTATGCTTTAATTGCCCTTTAATCCCTCCAAACTGCACCTGTAATGAGCAAACGTAGCCTAACTATGTGGACGGCTGCTCTATAATTCCCCGAGACTGTCTTTTTATTAGGGCTAAATTGGATGGAAGGGGATATTTGCCTCTGGCGCGTCGGAGCTTGTACCGTTGTTGTGAATGAAGCATCATTGTGTAATGAAAGTCATGCAGAGGCGAAGCGAGGGTTGCTGTAACTCCTGATACATGTTCTCCGTTTGGCATCATCTAAAATAGCCCACCATCTGTCGTTTGATTTTCATTGTAATTAAAACAAAAACGGATTTCTGTCTGGCCGCATCGACCCCAAAGCGGACAGCGCAGCGATGAGACTCGCTTGCCTTCACACCCCGGCGGGCAGAATGATCCAGCTGTCAATTAATCAGTCACTGCAATCGATTCGGTCGTTTTGCACTGATCGCCTATCACGGTCAGTTTATTGGGTCAGTCACAGAGGACAGCGCCGGTAAGCGGCTGTTAATTTATTCAGCCTGGAATAGCAGCGGGACTCAGACTGTTTGGCAGGAGTCCAACACGTTAAAAGCTGTTAACGACTCGCTCTTAAGAGACGCGCAGTGTATGGGGGCTGTATGGATTTTTTAAATTATTATTATTAAATGGGCAGATCCGCATCCAGCTGTTATAATAGCAGCGTGCGGGCACATCAGTAGCCTTTGCTCCATCCTGTGCTGGCTGCATGACTGTGAGGCTGAAAGCTGCAGTTGGCCGAAAAGCACGTGTGGCTGTGTGTTCGTGTGTCCACGCATGAAGTGCAGGCGGTGAAGCTCCGCGATCTCGAGTGAGATCGGAGAGATCTAGAAATGTCAAGGTTTCCGCGCGCTGCTGCAACAGTCGCCCCGCAGCAGGCCCCGGTGTGTGATTTTAATTCAATCAATGAATGACCTTGACTCGTGCAGACTCTCAACATCCACAGATGTGAGCTGATGTGCTATTACGTCATTCTCGCAGTGAGTGTGTACGTGTCTCCCTTACGTTACACATCCTGGACCTATTAGTGGTGTATGTGAGCCTTGTTTGCACAGTGCAGTGTGTGTGTGTGTGTGTGTGTGTGTGTGTGAGTGTGTGTGTGTGAGAGAGAGAGAGAGAGTCAATCACAAGGGTACCAGTCTTTTTAAAAAAAAGTACTGCACATCTGACCCATCTGGTAACTCAAATACATGCACTTATACTCTTATCTTCATCTGTCTCCCTCCCTCCCTCCCTCTTTCACACACGTGCACAGAGGCGCAAACAAACACGATTCAGAGTTTAATTTTTTGGAGTTAATGGCAGAATGAACCTCGCCTCCCGTAGATAGGGGAAATGCAGCTGAATCGCATCCAATATTTATCAGTCTTTCACCTGCACATGACCCCATGAATGTGGAAGCAAGCATATCTGCATGCATACAGTGTTTACGCTGAGTTGCTCTCTCCATTTCATCTGCTTCTGCTCTCTTCTCCATTCTGTCTGAAGGGCAGCCTGGACTCTGAACCTTATCTTAAATGTTAGAGCTCTCCCTGCAGTGTCACAGACTCTTACTTATGCCTCTTCTTTTTGTAGCAATGTTCATCCACACCAAAAGATACGACCTCTCAAAACACAATTTAATTTTTTTTTTTCAAGGATCCATTTCGTTTCTTTATTCAGAACAGTTTGTGCTGATCTTGTGTCATGTATCATGCCAGAATATACTTTGGCACTGAAAAGGCTGAGTGCACAATAGTGTCCTCCAGTGAAACATTCAGAAACAACTGGAATTATCTGCTTTGTAAACTGCTGGGATTTAAGACTTTTTTCCCCCCTCTTGGTTTTTGTTGCTGCAAAGCCAGACAGTTAATATTTTCTTACTATATTTGGTGAGGCTGTAAATGGTCTGCTTACTGTTAACTGCATTTACACTATTTATGTTCACTGTTAAATTAATTTTAGCAGGTCAGACAGGTCAATATGTGCCTTGGTGTGCCTGCATTCTTCAACCATATGGCATACCTCCATGTTACTGCATGCTAGGAATTGTGTGATGACTGAGGCTATGTGCACACACATGCACATTGGGATTTCCATCTTTAGTGAGGACACTTAACCTCAACCATCACAACTAAATACCTAAAACCAGCCCTTACCCTAAGCCAAAACCCTTTAAATCTGACACACACAACAATAGAAAGATGTACTGTCAATTTACAGTTTCAGATTCCACATCACATCATGATTTTAAACACTGCTGGTTGAGTATAGACTACGGTGTGCACACTTACTCTCCCTCTCTATCAGTACAGCCTACTGAAAATACTGCTGTACTTCTTAATTCCCTTCTCTAACCTTCTCTCTTTTGCATATACTATACACACACACACACAGACACAAACACACACACTTTCATATGTACTTAGAATTTTACAGGCAAACGACAGCAGGTGTTTGTGTCTATATGAAAGTCTGAGTCATCGTCCTATGCCAACACTTAAAAGCATAAACTGCTATATAACAAGTGACAGTAAGCACACTTCTTTTTAAACTCTTCAGTACTCACACACTTTTGAATCAACAACAGCCAACAATTCCTTAACCACAACCATTAGCACTTTATACATAGCCTTAACCCCTTATGTTGAGCTTAATGTAATCCTTATTGTAGCATCTACCATGAGTAGTGCCAACCTAACACCATCCATTACAGTTACTTGATTTAAAAATCAAATCTGTACACATACTGTAAAACCTACTCTTTGCATAAACTCATTTATCATTCCTCACAACATTTTTGGCCTTACTCTCCTGCACAGACCTGCTCATAGACTGGGTTACACTTTAATTGTTTGGTGCTCACCAAAGTCAATGGGATACATCCACTGGGGACCATGAATGTCTGTATAAAACTGCACAGCAATCTATTCCACAGTTGTTGAGATAATTCAGTCTGGACCAAAGCAGTGGATGAGCCAACTGGCAAACATTGCTATTCCTGGGGCAATGCCACTAGCATGACTCAAAATGACTTCTAGCGGGTTAGATCAGAAAAAAAAAAACTTGTAAGCCTGATTTTGGAAAGCACTGACAGTGTGTTTCGTCACTGAGGTTTGAGGACTAGTTTGAGGGAACCACACAAGTGTGAATGACCAAAAACATATACACAGGAAACACTAAAGAGACACACCTTGTACCCGGTGTTCGTCTGTGCCTGTGTCATCTCCTGCATGTTTATGGATGGCTGGTTATGAAACAGGTCACACTCTCCCCTCGAGCAGCTCATGAGAAGTGTCGAGTGACTGAGAGCGATGAGAAAAGCGAGAGGAGAGATTACCTCCAATTTACACACCAGTATTCTGCGACATTGAGTGAGAAAGCAAATGCTTTGATCTCTCTGTCAGCTGGAGAGGAGGGCTGTGCTGCCGTTCGGCTGAGGGGCATCGGACAACGGCGCTCACGAAGCTGTGGGGGTGTGAAAGATGAAAGGATGGGTTTTTAACTGAGGGACGCAAATGAAATATTGTTGTAGGCCTGCTGTCATTCTGGTCAGGAGGTCAAAGACTGTTACGTAACTGTTTTTTGTGTATTTTTTCTTTTCTTTTAACTGGATTCAGATTCACTCTAGCTCAACAGAGAGAGACCAATTTTCCTCTTAAGTTCTGGGAATCTGTTCATTCTTTGCCAAAATCTTGCTTCACTGTGCTTTCCTGTTTAACGTTTTAATCATCTATTTAAAAGTATACAAACAACATTTTTAAAACTTTTAGTCATATGTTCAGTATCATCCATCTCCATCTCTTTCCCCCCTTTTTGTTCAGTCAGACAGTGCAATTCTTTGCCATAAAGATGCTGCATGAGGCAGATTTTAATGAGCTCAGTCTGAGGAATGATTAAGACTCCAACAGCGTTATCTGATTGTTTGTGTCTGTCTGCTATCGAGCATTTATAATCTCGACTCAAGTCTTCTCAGTTGTCTCGGTTCTAAGCACTTTGTGACATGGTCGAAAGCTGCAGAACAAGTGTGGAAGTAAACACTGAGTGACAATTGTGGAGTTCACTGATGTTTGCAAGGTCATGAATTGTGCTCATCTTTTTGATTTTGTGCCAAACATTACTGTTTATATATTTAGACTTTTTTATGAATTTTGTCATTTTTAAAATTATTTACAAATCTTTAATTTCTTTTACTTTTTTTTAATTAATTAATTTATTTATTTTTTTTTTACCATTTTTACAATGCACAGTAGACTTTTTTCATTGAAGACCTTTTGACATGCCCCACCTGAAAGAGCACATGGGCAAATAATAAAATGAATCATGAACTCATTTGTACTTTAAAACCAGTAAAGTTTTGATCCAATTTTAGCACAAATTTGAACAGAATTTCCATACAATCAGCAACAGAAAATATGATCTAATGTATGTTTCCATCCACTATGGTTCTACGTGTATTAGGAATTGGCTGCATTGAGATGAACAGTCAGTGGTGCCAATTCTCCAGTCAGGTGCCGTAAAAATGTTACAGAAAAGAAAAAAAGAGCAGACCTCAAATGCCAAGTCTGTTTCAGTCTGCATTTTATCACATTTTCCATGGAAAGTGTGTGAACTTTTTTTGCAATACTTTTTAAAATTTATTTTTAAAATTCTGGTGTTTCTACCCAGGTTTGTTTATGCGCAAATTGAAAAACCAGGTGAATGGAAACACGCATGACAAGGCAAAATCTGTCTACCATCCATTTAAAAGTTGTATGTTAAATATGTCTAGGCTACTACAGAGAAACAGAAGAGTACGTATCTGAATCAGCTGCATCACTCGGTGCTATATGTCGTTGGGGGGACTTTGCGATGGGCCACTAGTGCACTGACATTTTAATCATCTCCCTCGATCAGTTGCTTCGCTCCCACATGTCCCATAATGCACCACACTTTCAAGGCTGCAATTAACATTCCAAAGTCCCCTTGGCCCTCAGCGCTCGCAACAAGCCTCTCAACAGGTCCTCGTAACTCCAACTGTGCGGTTTTGTGTATATGTGTGCCTCTGTTTGTGCGTTTGTAGGAGAACCAATTCAATTAGTCCATCTGAGAGGAGGATTCGATTAAGGAGCATTAAGAGTGAGGAATCTCTTGGCTTGGCAGCCCACTGTTTACAGTGGAGAGACACCCAGAGAGACATCAGCTCTGATGATATTCAGACCAGTGGGAACACTGCCAAGGGAGTGATGGCCTGTTTTCAGCCATGAGCCGCTTGTCCTCGAAAGATATATGGTCACAGTGTTAAACGGCATCAGAATCCACAGGGAGAAGGCATGGGCTGATTGGATATGGGTCAATAATGGAAATACTGTATGTAGCAGTGTTGTAATAGGTGCCTCTCTATAAGTCAATTCATTAATCTCTGAGGGTCCTGCCAGTCTTCAGGGTCCATTTTGTAGCTGTGGAGATAATTTGTTGGTCAAAATTACAGCTTAAATTTAAGGAGAACCAGATTGTTTGAGCAAATGATCATTGATTTTTTTCCTTTTTCTTTTTTTATTTGATGCCAATAATTATTAGTATTTGACACAGGATAGATTGTGTGATGTAACAGAAGACAGGTTTGAATGTGGGTACGAACAGCTCTTTTGCTTTTGGTGGGAATTATTTTTAGTGGTATTTGTATAGACTGTTAGACCGATGCTGGGATAAAACTGTTTTATCAAAGAGAAATGGACAAAATACAAATAAAATAATTAAAATACTTTAAATATGAATATTAAGTAAACACGTTCTCAGAAAATAGGAACACAGACTAAATAATTTTTTTTTTTTTTTTTTAAAAGCTAACTATGGTTTGGTTGTTTGGTACATATCCAAATGTGGGTAGACATTTACACCTGTCAGAGCAAACCCAACCAGGAAAAAAGTTTCACTGATGGGTATTCAAAAACGTGGGTGTAAAAGTGCCCCCCCAAAAACAGGATAATCAGAGAAAAAAAAAACTAATAAGATGCAGATAAAGCAGCACCAGAATAAGTTATAGAGTAATATTTCACCATCTGCATCCATTAATAAGCAAGAGACCAGAAGAGAGTGAAGAAAATGTGGCATGTTTACAGTTGTAATGTTCCCATCTATCAAATATCTCGTTATGCATTGTTCTTTCTAGATCCATTAAAAGAGCTGAAGTGCTAAGGTGCCTCTTCCTGTTGTTGAGGGTCCTTTTATGCATCTGTAGAGTGGTTTGTGGAGTTTGTGGCAGAATGTGTTCAAGAAGCAGAGTGGTGTAATTGTGGCTGACTCATTCAGCTCGTGAAACGCTCGCTCGCTCAGGAGGAACAAAACAGATAACCAGACAATAAGCAGGAGCTGCAGGTTTTTACGTTATATCTGCAGACGTTTACATAACAGGTTTAGAGCCGTAGGTGCCTTGTCATGTCAGTAATTGGTCAAAAAGATGTTTATGTTTCAAATGGAAAAAGCTTAGTGACTGTAGGAGTTGTGAGTATTGTCACTGATAAATGATGTCCTGTCGATATGGGCATCAGATCAGAAATTGCTTGTACATTATGTAGTGCAGTTACAAATAATAATTTGGGGTCTTGTTGTGTAACTGTTTCCAAAACTCCTGATTGCTGTGTTCAAGGACACTGTGACATCTGCATTGGCATCTGAAAAGCACTCCATCTATCAGTGCTGTTGTCAGGACATGTAAACTTAATGTAAGACAAACAAAAAATCAAACATGGACACTGTGAAATGGATGATGTGAATTTGGTCATTTCTTGCATTAAATGCTAGCACCATGAAAACTTACATGAACATGAACCTGTAATATATGTATCAATACCCTTTAGAAACTGTAGTTACCAGCCCATTGTAGAAGTGGTAGAGGTATAAGGCACAACAGAATATACAACTGAAGCTGTAAAAGTATGGTGTCCCCAGGTTTGTTTGGTTGCCAAATCCGAATTCCCCCAAGCTCATGAATGTAACGTGGAGCGAAACTGTAGTGGAATCTTACCACAAAGTCTATGGAAGCGGTTGCACTTGAGTCAAGACAAATTTCCCCATGAGACACTAACTGTATCGTATCATATCATAATAATCCAAAATGTCTGTTGAGAAAATGAATCTCACCACAAAGCACATTTAGTAGCTGATCTGGAGCTTTCGATCATAGCACTTGATGTTCAGATTTTCCACCGATTCAAAGCTGTGGTTCAATTTTCATTCTAGACCATTCTTGACTTTAAGAATTTTTAGTTTGTTAACACATGAAGCACTTTTAGAAGCAGAGCAGCTACTAAATAGACCTCAGGAAGTAAAATATTAATCAGGGAAAACATGCCAAATCACTGTTATAATCCTCTTGGGCACAGCCATCTTCTGTACCTTTAGGGTTTAAGATTTCACTCACACAGCCAGCCTCCTCCACCTCTCTGTCACTGTCAGAATACCTAATTCAATCTGATCTGAATCCAGGACTGAACTTGAACCTGTGCCATCCTTGCCACTCCTGTTTGACTTGTGTGCTTACACTGTCCCCACTCTAAAGTAACATATAAAATTTTAATCTATCAGCAGCCTCCATAGGCAGAAAGCTGCATGTTTCCTGCTGTACACATCACACTTAATGAGCCCCTTATGGGTTAAATGACACAGAAGGTTTTAGGGTTGAGTTGATTTTCACAGATTCAGTTGCCCTGTGGAGGAAACTGGATCGGGTTGTCAGTTTTGTCACTGACTTCCTTCCTGTACTGACTGTGCTCTCTGTCTGCCTCTGTTTCCTCAAGTTTACTCCACTTTTCATTTTTAATATGCCCCCATTTTCTCCGTACACTCCTTTTCCTCTCTGCTGTAATCGCATCTCTCCTCCTCAGAAACTCCCCCTCCCTAACCTGTTTTCTTTCCCCAAACCCCTGTCACATGTCTGAAAGCATGCGGGACGAATATCAAATCTCCCTGTCAAGCTCTTCCTCTTCTTCTTCATTTTCACCTGCATGTCGAGTATCTGTTCCCCCCACCACTTCGCACACCTGTGTCCCTGATGTGCTGTGTGCTCACGTATCACGTTTGGAGTGGGTGCAAAACAGTAACACGAGAGAACACGGCAGACAGAGAGGTTTTGTTTAATGGATGGATTGAGAGGCGTTTTGCTCTATTGGTTTCCAACTCAGTTTCCTCTCATGTATAATGGATGATGCGAGTCTCTTGCAACATTGTTTGGTGATTTTAATCAGAGTGCCCGGCCTGTTGAATAATAAAACAGGAGGGCAAAATGAAAATGTCTGAGGGACACCTGCTGATTAGAGCGCAGACTGCATTTATCACAACTGGTCTTAAAATGGGTATTGTTGCTTGTTACATCACCACATGTAGACACACACACACACACACACACACACAAAGACACTAACGTATCATATATTTAGTTTTTTCTGTCTTTTCTTTTGCCCTTGAGTATACACAGAAACTCACGTGCATGAACACAAGTGCATGCACACACGCATACATGCACACCCAGATTATTACAACAGAAGAAGTAGAGGATCTCAGGCAAGATGATGCAGTATAGCTGAATTGCAGTGACATGCATGGGGGAGCTATTTTTAGAAGTATAGCGAAGGGATCTGGTTGGTGTCGCGGCACGTGCAGAGCTTCTCGGCCCTCAGTAACACCCCCAAACTCTGAGGGAGTCTTTTTTAATTTGGCTCTGGTCGATGCCATTAGGAGCAAACAATGGAGGAGCCAGAGTGACTCTGCAGGCACAGAAGTGTTACTTATTATGTTTGCAGTTCTAGCGTGGCAATAAGAAACCCTCCCGAAATGAGGCCCAGACTGCTTAGGGTAATAAGTGTTTGAGGTAAGATAAGAGCATGGTTATTAGCGTTAGGTAATGAACACTGCACACTTTCTGAGAACACTTTCCTGCCATATGCACAAAGCTGACAAATGACCAAAGAGGGCAATTGTCCTGGGGCCCTCATGGGCTCTAAAAGCTGCAGGTTCACTGACAGTTTGTGGGTATCGGATCAGTTTTGTTTGGACATGTGCAAAACCTGACCACAGAATGTAATGAAGTTATCACAGCTAAAGATGTAGTCCTTAAGACTTTGGTCTGTGTTCAGTGTTGCCAAATCAACACTAGTGGTTACTGGTGGGTGGCAACAGCAAGTGTGGTTTAACACTACAGCAAAGACTCATGGAGCATGTACTTGGTTAGATATACAACAGGTGCATCTGTTTGCAGCAGCCAAACTTATTCACACTGGTTTAATAATAAAGAAGTCATTGAATTATCTGCCTATTTCTATCGCGCCGTGAGCAATTGTAAATGTGATTTCATGCTGCGCCCAGCGTGAGTAGTCCTCTTTACAGCAGCAGGACACAGTAAAAAGGACCTGATGAGGGTTTGGAGGTGTACATCTTGTCACCTGCAGCTCTTCATCTAACAGCTCGTTCAGATGATTTTTGTCTTTTCTTTTGCCTTTCTAACGGGGGTCCACACTTGCCTCAGTGCTGGTGTTGTTGAGGTCTCACAGCGCTTTTCCCCTCCCTCAATATCGATTGCTGAAAAGCCCTTCTGCCCCCCACAACATCTCCCTGGTGCTGCAGCTGTGGCTGCCCGCTGCTCCGGGTGTGTGTGTGCGCTCATTGCTCACTTCTCTTACTGTGTGTGTTCACTGCTTGTGTATGGGTTAAACATAGAGGTCAAATTCCTGTGTGTGCACAACAGACTTGGTTGATAAAGGAGTCTTCTTCTTCTTCTGAGGTTAGTAACTTGAGTAATAACATAATCATTTCATTTATAGGATCTCCTCAGGTCAAATATGTGTCATCTTAACTGAGCTGTTTTTAGAAGGTCCTGTCGTTGGAACTAAAACGAATAAATAAGAAATTGAGTGCAAGAGAGAAGGGAAGATGGTGCATCAGAGCAGTGTTTGAAAGAAGATGGTTTTCACTGAACTCTTCTTGTTCTGTGTGAGTGTGAGAGAGAGAGAGCGAGAGAGAACGTGTATGTATGTGTGTGTGTGCCTGCTATGTTGGATAGGCTTTAATAATTGACAGAGCTGCAAGGGAGGAGGCATACACCCACAGATTCCCCTGTATGCAGGGGATTCTTCTGCACAAATGTGTGTGTGTCGGTGTGTCAGCAGTCACCCCTGACATCAGCTGCCTTAGAAAAACATAACCACCACGAGCAGAGGCTATTTTCCTATAATACACTGGGAGAAGTAAAGAGTTAATTAGCCCTTGATAGTGCAACTGCCACTGTGAAAACACTGGGTTATTTTTCAGTATCACATCGATATTTAAACTCAATTTATTATGCATAACGTTTTTTACACCAGGTTTTAAAAAATAAAACAAGTGCTGATTCCGAACAGGTCTGTCAGTCTGTCTTTCCTAACATCAGTGGTAAAAGTCAGTTTGCATACAGTGAGCAATCTGTTATGCAAAATTATGAATAACTACAGGAGTTTGTTGTTAAATAACAGATAAAAGCTGCAGTATTTCTTCTGAAAAGTACTGGAGTGAAAGTATTACGTCTTACAAAATGGAGAAAATGACTGGCGCCAGTGCCTCAAAACTCAAGTAAATGTTTTTTGTCATTTGTTAGACAAAAAGGCACAGTCTCTCTCAGTCAGTACAGGAAACCTCAATCTCATCATGACCCTTCCTATAGGAATGAATTCATATTAATAGCATACAGTATTAGTTATTCACATTTTCTCCTTTCCTCTCCTCTCTTTATTCTTAATTACCATCATAAAATCATTGTTCCTAATAGTTATTGCTGCGGTACATTTCCTCTCAGTTAGCACCCAGATTGACATTGAAAGCACGTCTTCAGTTATCTGTCTTTTCTTTCACGCCGTCTCTCTTTGCTCCTTTTTCCGCTCCTGTCACACGCAGACTAAAGCAACATTAGGAGGTCAGTGTCATTCAGCTGCAAGACCTGGGGCCATTTTATTAAAAGGGAGAAGCCCTCTATGATATTGAGTTTTAGCTATAACTGGCTGAATGGGTGTCTGAATGGGAGTATTTCTTGTGTGTGAGTAAAATAAAGACCAACAGAGAAAAAAAAGAAGCCAGGCACCAGATGCGGTGCTGTGGCTACAGAGCTCACAACATTTATTTTCAACCCATCTCCAAGCAATCTTCCTCAGTTGCTGTCAAGTATTTTTCTTGACACAAAGACACATTATATACGTCCACACATGCATTCTGTGTATGTGTGAAACATACCTGTGGCCTGCTGGCAGCAATTATATCCACCAACGCAAACTGAGGTCATACTGAGAAATTAAGTCAGCCTAAAACAATCCATCTCTCTATCTCCTCCTGCTGTCTCATACTCTGTCTCTCTCTCAGTCTGAGCCTGCCTGAAGTGTGGAGATAAAACAGCTGCATCTTAATCTGTGGGTGGCACAAGCCTACAAAGAAGGCAATTAGGTTTATAATTTACAATTCCCCTGCCCTTCTCTATTCTCTCTTCCCACTTCCCTTTCCTCTCCTTTCTCACTCACCACCCCTCCTTTTTCCACCCATGAATTAATGTCTTTATGTGTGTCATGTGTGTGTGTCCCCACAGAGCAGCGCGAGCATTTGGAGAGAACCTGTCCCACACACACTCTGAAAACCGAAACGGATCAGGTCAGCGTCTCTGCCATCCTGCCATTCGTCCATCCCACTGTGCTGTTCTGTGTATTCCCTTGTGGTCTTTATCCTTCCTCCACCTGCTTCACCTTACTCTCTGCTGAAATGCCAGGCTGCGATCATTAGTGTGTCACTACAACAGATGATAACCGAAGAAAGATGATGATATTATCCTCTGTGTCATTCTCAGCTTGTCTCTTCTTTATCCTCTTTCTCTCTTTTTCCTTGCTGCATTAGCATCTCGGTTTATTTCACTCATGTTTGTCTTTCTCTCCGACATTCTAGCTCATCTTCTGTGTGAAACCTTGGTGGGTCCTGACCCAGAGTCACCAACTGACACGATTGGCCCCAACAACAACAACCACCTCCATCCCTGCACCAGCACCACCAAGGGCTGTGAGGACAACCCAGAGTCCAGCCTGGTGAAGCAGCCACTGGGCTTGCTCCCGCCACCTCCCCCATCCATCACCATTTCTACCAAGCCGGCGCGTTTGTCTCTTGAGCGCAGCTTCTCAGTGGAAGAAGAACAGCAGAAGTGTGTTGAGTGCACCCTGCAGCCTGCCCGTGTATACACTATCACCACCCAGCACGGTATGCTGATGAGCAGCGGCCGGGGCAGCAAGGAGAGCCTAGAACTGGACGTCCTGAAGGAGAAGTCGGGGAGTGGCGGGGTGGGATCCAGAGGTGGCTTGATCCAGCCCTTCGCTTCCTCTTCCTCCACCTCTTCGTCTCCGACCCAGTACCACCACGCCAGTGGTGGCCGTGGCGCCAGTAGCTGTGGCCCCGGCAGCCACCACCACGGCAACCATCATCACGGGAACCATCACCACGGGAACCACCACCACCACGCCGTCGCAGGCACCAGCGTGCCCTCCAGCAGCGGTGCGAGCGGAAGCAGCAGTAGCAACCAGCAGCAGCAGCAGCAGTCTCTAAATGTCGCCGGGTCCCACTCCCATCATGCATCGCACCACTCCCACCACCACCATCACCTGTCTCAACCACCGCTGCAGACCTCCGTCAGTGCCCACAACATCCGCAGCTGGGGTGAGGGCGGGAAAGGGGAGGCAGAGTGCAGCGGGCTGGCCTGCGACTCGTGCAGCGGCGCCCCCTCGCGGAGCCAGGGCTCGCTGGACCTGGAGAGCGCGCCCCGAGAGCCAGGCAAGCAGCACAGACGCCTAGAGCGGATGTGGAGTGTGGACCGGATGACTGGGCTGGAGAGAGGTGAGAGGGCGGAGGACACAGAGGAAGGAAGAGGCGATGAAATCCAAACAAGGGCGGGAGGGGGGAGCAGGGCCATTCATAAGGCTCTGTGGCTGGGACCGACGGGTTTGGTGTCAGACCAGAGATGAAATAGCATTTGACTACTTTAAATCATTTGCAAGAAACATACTAATGGTGAACATGCACGGGGGCAATGAGATCTAACTGTATTTCCTTGATAAGCATAAAGACTCCATATAAACTCACTTCTCCATTAGTCTACTGTTTTTGACAGTTTAATCTGTTTGTTTATGAGTAAAATCTCTAAGCTTTTTTTTTTTTAGGTTTTAGGGCCACTTAAGTGAAAAAAGTAATAAATCCTGATATTCACATTTGGCTTTTATCCAAAGTGAGAGAACACTCAAGCTTCAGTACAGTGAGAGACCTTGGAATATGTGCCAAGCGCTAAATCTGTTCAATAAGTGTACTGTAAGTCAGAGTTAGACATGTTAGGGTGAGCACCTCCTCACACTTAAACCTTGAGTAAACACTTAGGAATAACTAACAAATTTAACAGTTCATTTTAGTTAGTTAGTTAGTTAAACGTACCTTAAAAGTGACCTAGTATTACATCTAATTGTTTCGACACACTTTCAAATCTATATCCTCTCAGGTCTGGTGGGGATTGAGGGTTTGATGTTGGATGTGATATGGTGGTCTGTAGCTCCGACTTCGTCTCCCCGTCTTTCTCCTCTGCTGTCTCTTCCTGTGCGTCTCCTCCCTCTCTCCATTTGTGGAGTGGTGGACTGTGAAGTGCTGGTGCTGTCGCTGGTTTCGTGCTTTCACATTTCTTATATATTTTGACATTTGCCAAAAATGGCAGATAGATTTTTCTTTCCCACTTTAACCTTGGTATAATCATTTTTCTCTCTTATTGCAGAGGACACTAACTGGTTCCCCAAGGAAAATATGTTCACCTTTCAAACTGCCACAACAACCATGCAGGCGTGAGTGTCCAACCTTCAAACACACGCATATACACTTAGCATGTAGACAAACATACGTGCATACAGGCACACAGTCACATTTATGGTGCACGAAAGGTCAGGCTGGTGTGTTGACAGTCAAAATTAATGGACCATGCCTGTGTTTTTGCATGGTTTAGATCATTAACTGCAAATTGCATACTTTACATTACCGCCAACCATTTTCCAAAGCACACTATAGGTTTTTAGATTGATTTCTTACCTTCTGGGCAGCTATTGATTTTCAGTTCAGTACACTATAAGAAAATCACCCTTAAAGCTTGCTGAAGGAGGGCAGTCCAACAAAGTGATTTATTTGTCAATTTTTATTTATTTATTTATTTTCGGTAAAGTTAAATAATTGATGCAACGTAACACAGTTGCAAGCAGGGTTTTATTCTATTTTTGAAAGCTGTTCTTGTTCGAGAATTCAAGGACAATTTAACACTCAAATTATCATCATTCTCACTTCCACAACATCTAATGTCATTCTCAAAAAGTCTGATTTAATTTCCCAACAAATTTATAATCAAATGTAGTGAAGAAAGAAGCCAATTATAATCTGATGACTAATTGAACCCAAAAATATAAATACTTTGAAAATTGCATGGCAGTAAGGTTTGTAGTTCAAGGGCTTAAACAAGCAAAACCAGTGTGCTTAAAGGAAGTTTTAATACATTGTGAGTGAGACTATGAGTGTGTGCTTTTCTGTTTCTGAGCACGTTGAGTGTGAGTATGATTTCAACCTGAGATTCTGTCTTCAGATCACCTGCAGCAGTAAAAGATATCTATACTGTCACAACCGCTTCCCATCAAAATGCAGACTCTGAATCTACTTCTGACTGACTTTCATTTTCGTTCCATCTCTTCTAAAATGTAAATTTTGCCCTCATCTTGTATTAGATGCTTGTTAGACAATACTCAGAGCACAAAGTCAGTCTCGGTCAATATATAAGCAGTTGTTTCATTTGGCCCATTAAATAAGCACAGGCCAGGAGCAATTATGCAATTATGTGGTGTTGGGAGTTGACTTTTTATTCATGGAGGTCAAATAATGACACAATCTTTTTGTCTCTGTCTCATTATGCTTCTCCCAGTTCTTCCTCTCTGTTTCTTGAACTCATTGCACACTGGTGCCTAAACTCTGTTTTTTCTCTCTCTCCCTCTCCTCGCATGCTAATTAATCTTGGGACACTCAAACAGGATATCGTGAGTATTCTCCACTGCCTGCTTTCTTTTTTTTCTTAGCTCGCATACCACTTGTCCTTAACCGCTGTTCCTTAACTTAATGTCTACCATTTAACCTTCATCCTCCAGCTGGGTGTTTGAGTTACAGCAGAAAACACGCCGACCACAGCGTACAGGGAGTTTATAGTATTGAGATCTGACGGTGGGTGGGTGGGTAGCTGTGAGTTGTTTACATCAAGTTTCAACTTGTCTTTTCTTCTAGCTTATCTAACCATAAACAGGAAATATAATGCTCTTATTGAGATGGAAAAACCTGCATTAAAAATATGTTTTTCAAGAATAATTTTTTAACTGACAGTAATGGATT
Source organism: Lates japonicus (assembly GCA_033238685.1). Taxonomy (NCBI): domain Eukaryota; kingdom Metazoa; phylum Chordata; class Actinopteri; family Centropomidae; genus Lates; species Lates japonicus. The sequence continues at coordinate 3,407,258 of BRZM01000021.1, read as the reverse complement.
GTCAGGTAGAAGCCTACTCTGCACAAATAATGTAAAGTTAAAAAAAAAAAGCCAAGAGAGGGGAAATTGAGTTACAGGATTTTCATGAAACAGCAGGGATGAAGTCCAGTATAATCCACTGCAGCGGAGTAAGTCTGCCAAGATCAAGTCAGGAAAATGTCCGTCTGTATTTTGGCTGACCTAAACCCTGTCAGCTCACATCCATACCACAGCACTGTCAGTTTGGCACACAAACACCTGCCCTCACTTAGGACGCAGCAATAGACAGAGTTTGGCCATTTAAGATTTCTGTGGCAGTCATGTTTACGCTCTAATCCTACCCCACAGACACCACTAATTATCGCTGAATCTGTGCTGGCTGACTTTAGCCATGTTTGGCACTGGCTGTGGCAATTGGCTCTCCAGAGATTTGTTGAGAACAGGTATTTATAGTGCCAACATGTGATCCTTAGTGCCTTCTGGTAAAACTATTTCATCAGTTGAGATATCAATTATTAGCCATCTATTCAGTAAGTCTGACCTTGGTAGATACATAGGCAGTATGACCTTTGTTGCATGCAAATTGTGAACCTCTGTATATAGTGTGTAACACTGCTAAGAAGTTGGTTGTGTAATCAGATGAGTACTAACATTCATAACAGTAATAGCGTATTGACAAGCCAAACCTTGACATTTCATACTGACATTCACCCCCCTGCTCAAACCACACCTTGCCTAACTAAACCCAGCTAACCCAAGCTGCTCTTAAACTAAACTAAAAGTTCTGTTTGTTCTGTTGACCAGGCTAACTGCTGCCTTCTGGCTCAAAAATAAAAGTTAGGAGTTATTCCATTTATTTAAGATCAATTAAGGGATACGTCTGGTGATCTTCCATATTGGCTCTTATTGTCATCAGATCAAATCATGAAAAGACCAAACAAACAATGGACTGAACCTAATAACAAGTATTGCCTGTGTAGCCACCAAAACCAGATATACTGTAGGTTACCCCTCTGTGCCATTGAGCTCCACTGTCGTCCAACAAGACTAAGAGTCTACAGTCATTTTAGCAGCTCTATGAGGCATGGCAATGCTAATGCTAGCACAACAGCATACTCTAAATTATGATGCTAACTTGCTGATATTCAGCAGGTACAGTATTTACCATATTGTCTTGATTCACCCTGAATATCTGAATATAATCATTTGGCCTTACACCAAAGGACAAATTTGGAGGACTGACTTTGCTAGCTGTAGAGTTACAATGCTAACATAGCTAACCACAGTATTTATCATACATCAAGGAGCCATACCATTACTCTGGGTGACATGAAACTGAAACTACACATTTTCGTGACAAGCTTTTAAAGATGTATGTCCTCAGTTTGTACGACAGGGCTTAAGGCTAAGTGCCACAGACTGGGGAGGTTTTGAGAGATGAAATGCATTGGTTTTGGTCTCTTTATGGAATTTGTTCACACCAAGAAAAATATAGAATAACACCAACTTTGTTCAGTAAAATGACATGTTGTTTTGGGGAAACTTTACTAGCTATTTTCCTCTACTTTCCCAGAGTCTTAGTATCTTAGCATCCTTAGTATCACTGAATACACAAAGCCTTACGTCCAGAATGTTTGGAGATGCTCTAGCTCTGTCTCTGCTATGGACGAATGTTAATCAACTTCACAGGAGTGTTGGGTCACACTTTTCCTAGTTAACGACAATTAAATCTGTTGAAGACATAACCACACATTGAAAGTGATGCATTTCACACCATGTTTGACACATGAAAGTCCAGCACGAACCCAGTCACTTTCCTATATCATTTTCCAAATTTCACAGTGGCTGATTTAAATGAATGACAGGCCTCTACAAAAACTTTGCCATCTTTGCTGTAGACCTCTTGCTAGTGGATTATGGCTTTACTGTACAAGATGTATCCATGAGAACTTAACAGCAGGCTGTGAATCAGAGGCATTAAACCCACAGCATTCGACAACTGCTGACAGAACCCACAGACCTCCTGTTGCTGAATTAAGCTAGTGTAAGCTCAAAACTCAACATATCTTAAAACTGAACATGAGGATATAGAACAAGCATCCATGACGGACTCTGGGAAAGTATGGAGAATTATAAAATTCCCCAGAAATGAACATCTCAAGTGAAACGACTGAAAAACACACAAGGTCAGAAGATGTGTGTTTCCATTGGAAGATGGATTATGTCACATGCAGACTGGCACGTCTGTTGCAGGGGTGAACAGAAAAGACGATTTGAGCCAGTGATGTGATTTGACTCTCTGGTCTTTATAGTTGAAGCTAGCTGCTGCCTACCTACAACAGCCTCCCCCTTCACAGCCAAACAAACCCTGCAGCTAAAAGCCCTGGCATCAGCCTCCCTGCACTGTCCTACCCCTCGCTACGCTAGCATTCTCCCTCTCTCATCCCTTTAATACTGTGCCACGTCCTGGCAGGGCTTTCCGGGGATTTGTGCAGAGAAAAAGGAGAGAGAGGGAGCAGGATTCAGCAGAAGTCATCCAGAGGTACGAAGCGTCCCCTGCCAGGCTGTGCTCTGCTTGAGCGCCGTTTGAGCTTGTTTCTGGCTACAGCTCCGTTGTCGCTTATTTACAGGCGTGTCTAATCTGACTAAGTCAAAGAGTCCGAACGTGGCACTTGAAGGTGTGAGGATGTCAGCAGCTTTCAATAGAACAGAAAAGGATCTGCTTACTGGATGCCCTGCTACAGTGCCCCAATTTCTAGGCCAGATTTGTACTGAAAACTGCAGTGAATCCGATTTTTATTCCAAGACAAAACTGAAAACGTCAAAATGGTTACATACTGTATGTGTGGCTAAAAAAAAAAAAAAAAAAAGCTAAAATGAAATGATAAATGTACTCGTATTGGTTAATAAGTTGCACCCAATCTGTACAACTGGCTTTGTAAAAAGTTTTTAAAGTCGTGTTGCAAAAAACTTTCCTGTAACACTTGGAGGAGTAATGACATCAGTAACAAGTTCAGAACCATCCCACTCAGGCCAAGATGCCCTGTCACGTAGGGGCAGATGGTGAATGTGACACTACGCAGTACATCTCAAGTCCTTTGACATCTCAGTGTAATCCATCTGCAGTGTCAACACCATTAACATTGTGTGTTACTTCATTCAAAAGTTGCGATTTGAACATTTGGAAAAAATGTTCAAATCGCAATAAATAAACTTTTAGGAATAGTAGAGTCTGCTTGCACTAAAATCCACTGGAAAACATCCTGCAGAGAAACCACATCTTAAGACAGATTATATCTTATCACACTAAGGGCCACGTTCATCTTAAGGCAGTCATATTTTAAAATGCATTCCATTATGTTCTCCTGTTATCCTCACTAAGCTCAGTGTTTGACCACTTAAAAACAGATCAAACAGAAAGACCAGCTCACAGTGAATAAATTAGAAAACACCATGGTCTTGTGTTCCAGTGTGGACGGGGGACATTACAAATAAGAGCTGAGATTTCTTGATGATAAAATATGTATTCCTGATGGATGAAACACTTTGTTCTTCAGCGTTATTTATCTGTAACTAACAAACAACACTTGAACAAGAGCAGAAAGCTTCTTCTCAGAAGGCCCAGAGCTTTTGTATTTTGTGCCACTTCCAGATGGCCAGTGTAACAGAAGTAATAAAAACACTAGTGTGGATGAAACACAAACTTTTCAGTGACACCAGTGTCCTGTTTACCAGGGAAATAAAACTTTCTCATGTCTGCACTGTTTCACAAACCATGCATTTACTACATCACTATAATCAGTTCCTGGCCAGAAATACAGTAGTTGCTAAAGAAACATATTTATACAAAACTTACATTGGGTTTTGAGTACTACTTTCACATTCACAAAGTACACATAACTCTAGGCAAGAAGTAAGACATTATCAAAGAAACTCAGAGGGCTAAGAGAAAGTCCCTACTTCATTAAAAAAAAAAAGACAGAGACAGTTACGCACTCATATAGAGAGAAAGGAGTGAAAAGAGGAACAATGGAATAATGCAGGTGTGATCATAATGGTTTTTTCTTACTTAAATAGAGCTATTGAGAATATTAAAAATGCAGTCTGTAAATATACCTTTAAAATATTCCCTATTGTATCATATTTTGCATTATTAATAATTTATGGAAAGGTTCACTTATTTCAAACTGTATTACAGTTGTAAGCCCATAGCAGATGGAACAGGAGTAGGCTGTAGTGAATGGGCTAATATAGGATAAACAGAGAACATATAAATAGGTGAAGCAAAAAATAGATGCAAATGAGTTATAGAGAGTTACAGAAAGAGCTGAAGTAGGGGGGAGGGAGGACCTGTCAGACTGTCTTTACTTGGAGGTGGAGGTGGACATGGTTTCTCTCACATTTCCCCTCTCTGTCTAAATCTCATTAACTGTCTCCACACCTCTCCTCTGTGGGCAGCTAAGCAAAGGGCACTCTGGGTGGAAAGTTCTGTCTGACTCAGTGTCAGTGTGTTTAAGATCTCTTTATCGAAGTATAAAGTAAGTAACAGAGGTGCTGCTTATCTGTAATTACCACTACTGTGCTTACTTCTTTTTAGCCATGTTTCAGCACGATGTAATTAGTTTTGCTCATGAAATTAGCGGTGAAATTCATTGTTTGTTGTTGCAAGTTAACTCCTGTACCGCTGACATTTTTTCATTCCGGAGGTAAACCAAGGACAAAGAGATTATTTTTCTTCCTTTTATGTAGCATCTATTTTTTATATGCTTCTCTATGACCAGATAAACATGGATATACTTCCCACTCACACAGAAACCACATGCAGAGATCATTAATCATGAGTGTTGACTGGTAGCTTTGTGTACCACAACTGTGTATAGATGTGACATGGGAGGGAGGCAGAAAGATAAAAGAATGTTTATCTGGGACTCTTGCATAGAACATCATGCCAGGATTAGGTGGTAAGTCACAGAGAAAAACTATTCAAACCCCACTGTTTTGTTATTTAATATACTAAATGGATGTGAAGTGGATGGATGGAAGTGAAAGACGGTAATACAATGCCTTTATGTCTAATTACTTACAGACTACAAATAGATTTTTGTGATATGTTTCCTAAGAGACGTGAAAGCCCCCTGAAAGACTATAAAGGTTAATACAAGTAGGAAAACATTGCAAATTTACACCAGAGAGAGTACCTCCACATTTTTTCTGGATAGTGAGCTACAGTGTTTTCTTTTAATTTGACATATTTAGTTTAGATTTTGTGAAGCAATGGATGTGTGTGATAACTTTTAAAAGGAATAAATGAACACTGTTTTCCTCTTTGACTAAACAGTATGTTTATTTTCTGATGTTGTGAATTATAGTTTACGTTGATACACACTTAGCAGTGTATATTCTGGGGGACACTCCCTGAGGTAAAACTGATAAATGAGTATGATTAGTTAATGTAAGGGAAACAATGCTCACAGCAACATAAACAGATCTCTAACAAATACAATAGTGTATCAGTTTTCTGGATGTCAACAGAAAAATATTTTTCATTGGTCTTATTAGCCGATGATTAGCATCACTGAAATATAGTAGTTCAGATTCTTAATCACCACATTTGAATAATGAAGTTAAGAAAAAGCCTGGTTTGTGCATCCAGGTTTATTAGTGTAGAGCAACCATTAAAAGCCTGAGCAATGTTGCTGGCAGATGACGTCACAGATGCATTAGTGTCAGTGTATATTTCCAAATCTATTGTCAGACAGCAAAAATCTGCATCATGTTGACAATGTAAAATTCTTGACTTGCATAATCGAACAGTAGTTGCTTGGCAACTATGGTTTTATCCCTTTACATTTCACCTCACTATGTAAAGTGCAAACTACTTCCTGTGATGGAACAGATTCGCTCAAAATGGATATAATTTCCAAAGATATTGGGCTGATGTGTTGCTCTCACTCAGCATACACTGCATGTTAGTCACTGTTCTTTAGATATCACATTTGAGGGATCCTTTTAAAAAAAAAAAAAAACATTCAGATATGTCAAATATTGTTATTAGTATTGGTCTCAAAAATCCAGTATCAGTCAACTCCAGACTCTAAAATAAATCAAATCAATCAGGCTTGAACTTCTTGGCCAAATTACATCTGTCTTGACCATTGACACCATCAACAAAGCAACAACTCATCTGCTTGGAAAAGTAAAGAAACATACACCAGTTTGGAAAACTTTACTCCCTCTGATGCTCTAACTTTGCCTCTGATGTGGGTGTGCTCAGAGCAGGTCCTTCAAAACCCACTAAACACAATACTAGGGTTTCCCTTTGGCCGCTGAAAAGAGATATTTTTGCAGTGTGATGCATTACACCCACACCACTCCTGTGACCAGTATTTTCCACTCACACTGACACGGAAATGTGTATATTTACCTATAATTATCTCTTTTTTAACCTTGTAGAAATAGAAGCCTGACACTAAACTCCTCTCTTTTTGTCCTGTCTTGCCTTGCTTTGTTATTTCCCACCCACCCCTCCCTCTTTCCTCTTTCTCCTCTTTACATTTTGGTTCTTCCTCTGTCCTCGGTTATCCCTCCCCCGCTTTGATTTCTCTACCCACAGGAACTTCCGGAAGCATCTTCGGATGGTGGGCAGCAGAAGGATTAAAGCACAGAGTGAGTCAGATGTTTGTGTGTGTGTGTGTGTGTGTGTGTGTGTGTGTGTTTGTGTGTGGTTGATATGTTTGCTCAAACTGATTCTGATGTTCACTCCGCCATCATCCGTGTTTTGCTTTTCTTTTTTCCCCCCCGTTCACTGGTGTGTTTGCATGTGTGTGGCACCGAGCGCTGCTGCTTCACTGGGATTTTCGTGATGCTCTGTTGCATTTTCCTTGAGGATTATATGTTTACCAGAGTGTTTGATAAGCCAGCGATACAAGGCTGTGCATGTGTGTGTGTGCATGTGTGTATGTAGTGTATGAGTGTGTAAGCTCTACTTGGTCTTTTCCTGTTGCACCGCTTTGAATGTTGTATTTTTTGTGGTTGGTAGTGAGTTTTGAAGTCAAGGACACTAAATATGATTATTTTTCTTTAAAAAGGCAAAAAGCAAAGTGATAACTGGTAATGATGGAGGAGTGTGTGTCTGTGAGTGTTGCTACAAATCTATAAGACACCAGTAGAAAACCAAAATCTGTAGATTCTGGATTGTACTTCATGTGGATTCACTGGAAATGTGGATGTAATTATGTTATGTGACTGGTCTGTGATCTGTTAGCTTGTGTGGTGGTTTTAACATTTCAGAGAAAGAAAACTGTGAAGATTAAAGAAAGTTTAACAGGTTAATCTATGCCCTGATCAATAAAGGGTTATATTTTTATTTGTGTCAAATACAGTACAGGTGCAGTATTCAGGTGATAAGTGGCTTTAGAAAGGTCAAAATTCTTATTACAACATGTACGAAACTTTTTTACTTCATGACTTTAGTACAAAGCAAAAATTTCATATTCCTCTACTTCAGACTTAGAACACTTCAGATGACCAATCTGGAAAAGTTCTGTTCTTTTAAATAGATATAAGGGCAATTGGTTTGCAAGCACCTGACCTTTTGCAGTGAAAATGGGATTTGTGAAGTTTTGTCGAAGCCATTATTCTCTAGACTAGTTCTCTAAAGTCAGAATGGAAATGTGTGGTAAAGTGACTTATGATTATATCAGGTCTGCAAAAGCTTGCCAGAACAGACAGACCTTTATTATATTATTTGGAATTTGAAAACAGAGGTTAAGTCAAGATGAGAGTCAGCCCCGACCCAAGTGGATTTTGTTTTGACCTTGGCAAATCTGAGCCCAATTAAAATCCAAACATGTCACCTATCACTGCAGGGACCAACTCCCCAAATTTTGTACCTCAGCAGATTTTTGCACCATAGACATGTACTAAAATCCAAAGTCTTGTTGCTGGCGACAGTAATGTCAAGTTGTTACACACCTCAGACTTTCCCTGCTGCAGGGGGGGAACTTGCTTTCCTGGAGCTACTTTCTTTTTTGAATAATTTCTTCTTCTCGCATCTCTGCATAGCTTTGTGTGAACTGGTGATCATGCTCACGAAATTTGGTGGCAAGGCTGCAGTGCTTGACGTGTCGGTTAAGTCAAATTAAATACATGACGTATAAAAATGAAACTGGGCCTAGTCAAGTCTGACAGAATTAAGAGACATTAGACCAATACTGACTACATACAGTAAATTAAACTTTTAGTCAATGTCACAGAGTCGGAGTGATGTTGAGAACCCAAAATAGAAAGATTATTTCTAAAGGGAAATTTGTACTTGAAAAGAACATGTTGGTATCGGCAGCAAAATGCACAGGGAAGTGTTGGTGAGGATACAGCAGCCTGGAAACTACAGAGGCCAAGAAATATGGCGCCTTGAGGGACACTGTTGATTAACCGTGTCAAACACTTTCAAGTAGTCTAAAAATATTCTAAGAGCACAGTGATTACTGTTCAAAGCAGAGCTGATTTTATCCACAAGTTGTAGCTCAGTATGTGTGAGTTAAGAGCAGTCTTTTTAAATCCATACTGATGATCATACAGAAAGGAGTGAACAGCAGGGTGCTTTATATGTCAAAGACATATGATTACTGTACTGTATGTGTGTGTTTGTTGGACGGTTTGTATATGCAGGCATTTGTGCGTTTGTGCAGAGGAGGGATGGCACTGTACTGTACACTATATTTGTGCACTTGTAGCTGCATCCGCCTTTGCACTCTTATGTGTTTTAGGTAGTGATTGTATAGAGGGAAAAAACGGCCAGTTTGCGGGCTTGTTAGTGTGCGTGTGCAAGTGTGTGTGTGTGTGTGTGTGACAATCTCTCCCCCCGCCTGCACTAGCATTCGCTGAACGTAGATCGAAGAGTTTCAGCCGTTCCTGGAGCGACCCCACCCCTGTCAAGACTGACTCTCCTCATGAGCCCAGAGACAGTGAGTTAACACAGACTCTGCATGTGCATACAAACACACACAGGCATGCACAGACACGCACACACACAGTGCCACACAGGCAGTGACACGCATAGTTACTTACAACTGCAGTGGGTAGATAAAAATGGTGCACTTTAAGGCTTTAACTCTGAGGTAACCAAATCACCTCTACAAACATGACCTGGACCCCCACCTGTTAAATAATGTCACACTACTCACCCAAACTGCTAGATAAACAACATCCTATTAAAAATGTTCAAGTGTCTTCCCATGTTCTCAAGTGTTTATAACTTACTAACAGAGAGCACATACTGAACTCTGTACTGTGTGTGTAGACATAAATTACTGATGTGTCCCTTTGCGCCCTCACATCTTGACAGGCAGATTGATTACAGCTCGAGTTTGCTTTGTGCTCACTCAGTACTTTCGCCATTAATTAATTTCCATACACAGCTGGCTCATATGGAGTTGAAAGCCACTTAGCAGCATTTGTTTGGCATAAAAAAAGGTCTGTAATCAACACTTGATATATGAGCATGAGCCGATTTAACGGTACAGCTGAAATGAGGCCAGTGCGTCAGTGCCCTTAATGAAGGTCAATCCATCAAATTTATCATGTCAAGGAATCAAACACAAAACGCATCTTCAAATAAGAGGGATGGACAGCGTAAGGCGTGATAAATATTGACAACTGCAAAGATCTAGACCAAGTATTTTTTTACAAGGAGGTACAAATTTGAGGCACTTGTACTTTCCTCCATTCTTTTATTTCATATTTTCCTTCCTCTTTTCTTCTTTCTTTACTTCTTTTCTTATCTTCCTCCCTCAGCTGATCTGAGATGATGAAAATCTCATAACTGTTTTTTCCCTGAACAAAAACTTTCAAAACTTTTAAGTTTGTCTTTAATTTTAATATATATGCATACATCTTTCTGCTAACATGAAAGCAATTTAAATATAAGAATGAGTGATTAAATCACTTTCTCTTGTGATTTTGCTGCAGTTATTTAACTGTAATAACTTCTCACAAGATAAAGTGGTGATTTAGTTATTTGAAAGTTGAAGCAAATTTTCAGAAAGTGCCATTTTGTCTGCAGCCTGTACAGACGCGCACCAAACAGGACTCGTGATGTAACAGAACACTGTGCTGCATGTACTGTAGACTTCTCTGTTGCATATTGGTGACATTTTGTCAGTTTTACAGCTCAGTTCCTGGTTTTGACAGATCAAGAACAGCAAACACAGAAAATCCGCAGACACTTGCACATGAAACACAATCACACGTACAAACTGACTGTCTCTGCTGTTGACTCTGACCCTGTCCATCTGTCTCCTTATGACCGTGGGTCTTTCTTCAACTTTGTGATGCTCTCTCTTTCTGTGAGTATGTCTTCCAAACTGGAGTGTGTGTCCCAGTCCGAGCGTGTCAGTCAGCTGGTACAAATGCTAATGCAAGGACCTGTGTGGGATGTGTGGTCAGTGTTTCTAAAGGCTTCAAATACACACTGTTTGCACGTGCCGTTTGTCTATGTCGATGTCTGAGTTTGTTGGTTTTATGTTTTTTCTCCACTCCCATCTTCAGTGTTTCCGTGTATCAGAGTGTGATGAAAGATAAATGAACTGTTGATGACAGTCTAATGGTGTGGCTGATGCCTCATTCTCCCTCTTTCCTGAGGGAAAGGTATTGTTCTCTGGAGGAGTGACATTAATTGTCAGTCCTGCTTGTCATTTCCATTTTTCCCCAACTGTTCTTCTTCTATTCTCCCTTTCAAATTGCCATTTCGCCCTGGGCACATACAATTTTTATATTAGATTGTTTACAGAATCTATTGATGAGCCAGAGCCCTACTGACACTGCGACACCAAGAAATATCTTCCAATTTCAAAATCTTCCAATGACATATTGGCAAATAATTATTTTTCACCATGAACATTTACAGAAAATAAGGATCCCTTAAATTGGAGAGAGGCTCCATTCTATAGCTTCTTTATATATCATATCATATCAAATCATATCAATATGAACAAATACAGATACACTCTAGGTGCAAGTAAGCCATGTCAGTGAGCATCGTTAATGCTATTTGTTACAGCTGCATTTTGCTGCTATAATATTAAACTCTGCAGTACTGGTATTCTCTCCTCATGGTAAAATAATAGTGTTTATGATGTTATACACTAAATAATTTTAAGTTCATTCAACACAGAAACATAAGTTCCTCTGCTGCCTTAAAAATTTAGCTGAAGTTAAATAGTTAGTCATATTAAGTTGAATTGACTGTTTATTCTCATGGTCAGTCATTACAGACAGACTTTCTTTCCTTTTATATTTTGTCAGTTTAAAAGACAAATGAGTTTGACACCACATTAATAAATCCTCCTTTAGGTGTGAGGAGATAATCTTAATAACTTTTTTTTTTTTATATAAAAAGCAGCATGTCATGTACGTTATGATTACAAGTCAGAGAAACATGACTTGATGGTACATAGCGCCCTCTCTGCTCCTGGCTGCCCTCTGATCCCAGTTAGATTTTCATAACACTCCTTGTTAGCTGATGCCAGAAATCCTGCTGCCACACTCACTATCAGTCATTCTTTTTTCTGCTTCTGCCAGCTGTCTCTGCATTTTCCAGTTCCATCTGTCATTTTCTCCTGTCACCACCATTATTAACAGCTCCATCTGTTTTCCTCTCCCCCACTCTCACCTTTCTCCACTTCCTGGACACAGCCTTCCTTCACTCCCACATCTTCTCTTTCTGTGTCACCTTTCCTGCCTCCCACTCCACTCACAGCGCTTCTACCCACGCTTTATTATCTCAGGTCCTTTGCCTCACCGGTTTGTTACATTCTCTCCTAGGCGGAGACCTGCAGACCTCCTGCGGCACCCTGGATGAAGGAGGCCTCGATGACACTATAGACTGGGAGGAGGAGAGAGAGATGGAGCGGCTGGCCTGTGAGGGAGATGACTTCGTACCTCCCAAAATCATGGTAGGAGATCAAGATCATAATGACGTGCAGATTATGTACAATCAAATGCAAATATCTGTGACTGGGGGGACTGGATTAGGAATCAGAACTGAGGAGGGACCAAGCAGTAGATTAAGTCATCAACCATCCCTTTACTTCATGTTTTTTTTTTTTTACTGTGAAATTATCTTACAGTTCACAGTTCTGCTGTTATAGCAAATCCTCACTGGTATAACATCCTCCTGACAATCTATGTGTATTCCATTCATCCATTATCTATACTGCTTATCCGTAAAGGTTGCGGGGGGGCTGGAGCCTGTCCCAGAGAGGCAAGGTACACCCTGGACAGATCGCCGGTCCGTCACAGGGCCAATATATACAGACAAACATCCATTCACACTTATATTCACACCCATGGGCAATTTAGAGTCACCAATTAACCTAACATACATGTCTTTGAACTGTGGGAGGAAGCTGGAGTACCCGGAGAGAAACCACGCAGGCAAACTCCACACAGAAAACACCCGGGCGAACCAGGGCTAGAACCCACTGTGAGGCAACAGTCCTAACCACTGCACCATCATGCCTCCTGTCTATGTGTGTTGCTTTACTGATTTCTGCCTCATGTTTAGACAAAAAGCCTTATTTAAGCCTTACTTTTAGTGTTGTTTTACGCATTTTACAATAAGGAACTATTCTAATTGCTTAAAAGTATAGACTATTTGATTTCCTCATCTTTAATCAATGAGGTACAACAACAAAAAAGAAAATGGTTATTTCAGCATTACATATTGATGACAGGCCCAAGGTAAAACAGACTCTCTCTCTTAGCTATGTAATATGATACTCAGGTGCACTATCTGAAATCTATTCTCTACCATAGCACTGTGCATATTATATAGAGCTGCGTATCCCCCTACAGGCATTAGGATCTGATGGAGTTTGCTCTTTTCCCCCCTCTCCTCTCCTTTTCCCCCTCTCTTTCCCCTTTCTTCCTCACATCCCACTTAACCAATCTCCCTACTGTTTCTCCCTCACCTTTAGCTGATCTCTTCTAAGGTCCCCAAGGCAGAGTATGTTCCCACTATAATCCGCAGGGATGACCCCTCCATCATCCCCATCCTCTATGTGAGTCAAACACACTGAAACATAGACATGCTACACAGAAAGACGCATAATGAAATACATGTACAACCCTGAATATACAGAGTTTATAAGTTTGGCTGATAAAGATTAGTTTCCCTACAGTCCTCAAACTATTTTCTGTTATGTAAATTATAATATTTTGAAATGTTGAATGATCATGTTTTATGTGAATTCCTTTTTCTTCAGGACCATGAACATGCAACATTTGATGATATTTTGGGTGAGTAACCTTTACCATTTTTAAAATAATATTTAGAATCACAAATAAAACATAAAAAGAATATTCTTGAAAAATATAATGACATATTAACAGAAGATAGGAAAATGGCAACAGTCACAAACTTTTATGAGGCAAAAAGTAAATACAACACTAGTGTCCAGCTGAAGTTGTGTCATAAAGAAAACATGAGTGGAACTAGAAATAACATTTACTATAAAACAATAGAGCCATGCATGTATGGCATCCAGTGTAAGAGAATGACTAGTTCCACCCTCTGAAAAGAAACTCGGTCACCTCTAGTCATGAACCTGAATTGTGCAGCAGTTTGCCTGAGGAGTTGAGTCTGGACTCTGAGTGAGAGTTAAAGGTCGGGATAGCTCGAGGCTAAACCTTACCTGCAATCAAATCTCCACAAAAAATAGCTGAGGTCTGGCTAATATGGTCGGTTCATTTGGAACCAGTTAAAATCCTGCAAAATGACTTCCATTTTGTTTTTGAAATCGGTTTCTGCTTTCTGAAAATGATCCTCTGCATGAAATAAAGCTCATACAGAGTAATTGAGAAGATGTCAATTAATAATTTACACATATAGATTTCAGCTTTCCATTTTACCGTCTTTCATTGACTTGTTTTATTTTGCTGTGACATTTCCTGCTGCCTCAAGTACACACTGTTGAATTCAGTCTTAAGTACATCTTCTGTTAGTGTCTCTGCCATCTATTATCACACCTGTACTTGAACTCACCCTCCAGAGATTTCCTTTGTGTTCTCTGTCTCTCTCTCGCTCTCCCTCTCTCCATTGTTTTTTGTCTCTTTTCATATTCCTTTCTCTTTCCATTCTTGGTCCTGGTTGTTCACATCAAACTCTTTTCTCTCTTACAGAGGAAATAGAGAAGAAGCTCACAGCTTATAGGAGAGGAAGCAAGTTTTGGAGGATGCTCATCTTTTGTCAGGTGAGGAACAAGGAGATGAAGGAAAAAAAAGTAATACTGTATTCCTTGTAGAATAGGTTTTATTTGGGATATATGGGTTTATTTGTTCATTCATACACTGTATATGGAATTCCCCATAGACTACTTTTAATACATTCCTTTGGGATGTAAGCTCTTAAGATCTTAATTATGAGGAGGCAAATTAGAAGATGTGATTATGTGTTTTACGCTTGTGTGTTTCTTAGGGAGGCCCCGGTCATCTGTATTTACTGAAGAATAAAGTGGCAACCTTCGCTAAGGTGGAAAAGGAGGAGGACATGAGCCAGTGAGTTACCTCTGGACGTCTGGGTCCATCTCTGTTGATTATTAGTTAAAGTCACCTAGAGCCTCCTGTTGTCAAATATCATGACAGTTCACATTTTCCATGTCTTATAAAACACAGTGGCATTTCTTAACAAGACATTTAAAACATGACTGAGAGCAACCAGTATTTCATCATTAAGGTACCATAACTAGATTTTCACTAAGCCTTTTATTTCACCAATAATCAGACTAACAGCTCAATCAAATAAGAGTCAGAATAAACTGGCTCCTTCCCAATGAAATCTTCACATTTCAAAGTGGTGGGTTAAACCTTTCTGTTATGCGTTCAAAGGATGACAGATCCTGAAGCAAATTTGTCATGTAAATGCTCTTTGCTCTATTGTCAGCATATTAATACTCTCTTCTGCAAAAGCTCTCCCACTTGATTAAATCAAAGATATTCCACTGGGACCATGCAACCCACTCCATACATTTGTTTGTCGCTTATGAGCACTATGCACTACTGTTTTTTTTTTGAGTGATGCCTCTATCCCAGGGGGACCATCTTTGAATAGGTGATGTTTACTTGTTTCAGGAATATAAACACAAGGCTCGCCTTCTGTTCCATAACTCTGCTAGCAAGATATTCTGTTAAAACAGTTGCTTCAGTGCAGAAGTGCAGCAGCACGCCAATAAAAAGTGACAAGAGCTTGACAGAAACTCATATTTTTAAACTACATATGGAGTTGTGTGGTGGAGATGTGTTTTTCTGCTTGCTGTGGTGTATTTTTTATTTTGCTCTTGTGCATTTAATTTCATGGGAACTGTCAATCAAAGAAAAACGCTGGCCCATGTGACTGTAGCCTTTTTCTTTGTTCAGATTCTGGAGGAGGCTCAGTCGCTTCATGAGTAAAGTCAACCCAGAACCCAACCTCATCCACATAATGGGGTGCTATGTCCTGGGTAACCCCAATGGAGAAAAGGTATACCCACACTAAAGCACACTAACCATAACTTAGTGTTTCTCATATTATCTGAGCAGATGTCATTTTAAGACATATTTGACATTAAAGGCCCAGTCACTCCAGCATTTAAAACTTTCTTAATTTCTTAGTAAGATTGATTAAGGAGAGAGTCAAAAAATGGAGGAAGCTGTTGTATTAGCCCCTGCTCTGTTTGATTTTAGGCTGCTCCCGAAACAATACATGGTTTGTAGACAGTTATGAGATGGAAGTTGATGGTACAAATTCATAATCTAGGCTTTATGTGCCACGGCAACTGATTTAATAAACTCAGGGTGCCCAAGGTTTATAGAGTTGTGGTTCCCTGTCTCTTATCATTACAGTAAACACTTCTTCGTGCCCACTCCTGCCCAATTTTCTCTCTGCCTCTCTTTGTACTCATTTCCCTGTTTGCTGCCCTCTGCTTTCATATTTAGGCTCACTGCGTCTGTTTGTCTGATAATCAGCAAATTATCCTCCTGGCTTTCTCCATTCTTCCTTTCCTCTGTCTCCACCTGTGTGACTATTGTCTCACTCTGAGTAATGTTGCTGGATATAGCTGAGGAGCACACATGCTGAGTGATGCTGCACCTCTCTCTACTTGGCATGAACAAATAATAAAACACACCACCACAAACACACATGCACACATAAAAAAAATTAAAAAAAATAAAAAAAAATCAGACACACACACACAAACAAGCTAGCGGACACACATGCACACAAAGACATACGCCATAGCCAGCGGTGTTTGTCTGACCTAACTGTCTGTTCCAGTCATGTCTGCCAAACTGCTTTGTTATATAAAGTGGATCTCTCTGGGGCTGATGGACAGTCTGGCAGGCTGCAAAACAGTCTGCACATCAGTGATATCTCAACCCCTACAGACAAACACAAATGCAGTTGTTTCAAGAGAGTGTGGATCCGAAACAACAAAACTGGTGTGTTTCTTTTTTTCCAAGGGGTTTGGTTTAGTCCTAAGATCCCAAAGTGATATTTTCACACTTGTGTACTGTAGCCTTTATACCAGGGCAGTCAGAAAATATAATTAGTGAATGCAGAAGACACACATACATATTTTTGGATGAAGAAATGTTACCTGCACTGACCTTGTTGTCGTGCCTCTCACTCTGGGCAACTACAAACCTGTTCTCCACTGCCGACTACACTGCACAGTCAAAAGTATGTGGACACCTTGTTTCATTTAACAATTTTTTAGCGTAGCATATACAGCAAATTATCATTCCCACCCTGCCTCTGTTAGCCAGAGTTTAAACAGAGTCAGTTTGATTCCCCGTTCAATCAATTTTTAAACAGCAAGTTGAAATACCGACAGTGTTACACTCCACGCAGCACAAAGCGCACACTTCTTGCAAACACACAACATACAAACAACAGTAACAGGCAGGACTTCAAACACTGAAGCACACGTGGAGCTAAACCTTTCTAAATGCAAATTTGAGAGCAAGCCATACATACCAAGTGTCTCAAGTCACAACTTCATACACAGACACACACTCACTGATATATGCTCATACACTGCCTATGAATATGTGCAGTTGTGCTCGGGGGCACTTAAATCCCAATATAATGTAATAAAGTGTATATTTAAGCTCATAAATACTGACATCAACCTGCAGCTGTGCCAGTGTGTGTGGAGTGTGGTTGACTTCATCAGAGAGGTAAATTAAACCACCGCCTCTCTGCTTGAAAAGTAAAATCATAATGGTTAATGTATGATTAATACAATCACTCAGCAAATATCAAAGGGACCTCGCTTGCCAGGCACAACAAAAGCTGATTTTGTATTGTTAATTCTCTTTTTAATATTGTGTTGTTCTGAGCCATTTTCATTGTAATGCATGGATTTTAGACTGGTTCCATATACATGAAAGTTAAAATTATACGTGATGAGGCAAAATATGCTCCATAATTACTGGAAAGCAGCTGTTAAAACTGCGAGGTGAAATGTGGACTTTAGGGCACAGCACAATGTAATAGTTGTTTTGAACCATAGTTTGGAGGCTGGTGGAATGGAAACAAAGGCTGGGGATGGAGAACAGCAGGTGAGCAGGTCAGGGAGGCAGCATGACCCAGTTTGCATCCAGAGATTTTCTAGCATGTTTTGGTTTTGTCAGCACAAAAAAAAGCCTTGGCAACAGCAGCCACCGAGAGCTTGTACAAAACCACCAAGGACAGAAGGGAAACTACCCCAACATGCAACACATTATTTGAGATCTGTCATTTGCCTGCAGCCCTTTCTGCTCTTCAGATGAGCTCCCAAACCGTCCTCTCCTCCACATCTGGCAACTAGCCATCTTCTTTTATCTTCTTCAAAGGACTGCAAACACAAGGAATGAAAGCAGCTTTTTTTCTTTATGATGTTAAAATGGAGGTGGTAAAGTGAAAAACAAAGGCGCATTTGGCCTTTGATTTTTCTGACAGGGGGGTACTGAGATCCCTCATGACTAAATTCAAGCAAGAAGTCAGGGAGCTTCAGTTTTAATGTGCACGGCAACGCGTCAGTGAGGCTGCAGAAGAGACGACTGAAAAACCTAAGATTGTCATACAGCTCACATTAAACAGTGATTATGTCATTAGGGCTGCTAATGACAATTTTCAGTGTTGATTAATATATTAATTTTCTTCTTTCAGTTGTGTCAGATTAGAAAATGTCCATTACAAGCTCCTGGAGCTCAAAGTAGGTCAGACGAACACTCCAATACCCAAACATATCCAGTCTACAATAATATAATGCTGCAGGCAGAAGGTATTGTTTGGGTAAATTCTCTAATCTTAGAAGCAGGAACCTACAAGTGTTTTTGTTTTTGTTTGATGAATGATTTAATTGATTAATCAATTATCAAATTTTCTAAATGAAATAAATGTCATGATTTAGCCTGAATTTAGCTCTTAATGTCTTGTGGTATGAGAAAAAAAAAAAAACACTTTGAAAACTACTAACGTAAGATACCAGCTAGCATCTCAAACTCTCAAATTACTTAACTATTTGTCTTCTTTTCTGTAATTTTCCAAACATGAGACTCTTAATGTCAGACAGCTAACTGCGACAGACAGGCTATGTTTGTTTCATGGAAATACAGACAGGTCATATGAAGCCAAGCAGGAAAACTGAACACCTCTGCAACCTATACTCACATCTCATCTCCAGTCCCCCTTGTTACCTGCACAGGAAGAATGTGCATATGTCTCCTTGGCAGTAATGAGCTGGATTCATTGCTGTTCTTGTATATTTTTATGTGTGTGTTGTGTCTGAAGATGCAGGCTCCCCTGCTGCGAGCGTATCCAAGTGCAGTGGGATTAATTGGTGTTTGCCTTCTTATCTCGGCCCAACAGCTGTTCCAGAAACTGAAGAATCTGATGAGGCCTTATTCTGTCGAGTTCGAGTCACCGCTGGAGCTGTCTGCACAGGGTGGGTCTGAACAAACATGCACACACTCTCAAGCATTCGCATCGCAAGGACACATGCGTTTGAAATGACGCAAGCAAATACCATATGTCCAGAGCTAACATCTGCAGGAAGATTTTACTCAAACAGCTGCTCCCTTTTTGAAAAATCAATTTTATTTTAACAGTGTGTCAATTTACGTTTTCAAATTTCAATTTCAAACATGTTCATCCTGTTCTACACTCACCCTCTGTCCTCCTTATTTGCCCTATTTGGATGGTGTGGTGATATATATATTTTTTTAATGCAATTGATCCTTTGTGCTCAACGCCCACCACAAGGGAGAAAGCAGTCTTGTTACTCTGCACTTTCTTTAAACTCACTCCTCTCATCCCTATGCTGCAGGTGGGAGTAGGGACATACAGTACGCTCTATTCAACACAACAGTCAGTATAACAAAAGCCTGCTCGTAGCCCAAGAACAACTCGAAACTCTTGCCTGTTACACCCAGAAGCCAGACTTCCTCTTCTTTAGCCCTTCACTGTCATCAAAAGTTTTCCGCAGTGACATGTTCTCTCTCCCTCCTCTCACCAATAACTATATCGCCTGCTCCCTGTCCATCAAAAAGGCACCAACATATGCACTCCTGACGATTGACAAATTCCATATGACATGGACATTTACATTAAGTCAATGGGAAAATCAATTTGCACAGATCAACTTTAACAATCCTACTGTTGGACTGTTCTCGTGATTTCATGTTCAATTACATTTCTTTGTCCTATGTCAACATTTTCAACATTATTGCTGTAGCTGCACATGCCAACAACAGTATTCTTAAACAGGCATTGCAATGATTTAATACTGCACTTTAATATTGGACTCACAAGAAACACATGGTCAAAATTGAAGCAATAGCAGAAATATTCTGACTCGTACTCCCTGTGAGATTACTGGATCCAAAATTTCCCACAACCTGATAGCCTCTTTCAATAGCCCTTCCCCTATCTCCCAAAAGCCAACTGCTTTGAAATCACACACATCCAGTTTGTAAAAACATTCTCCAGACAATCTCCAGCCCAAGCCAAGATAACCTTGATGATATCTTCAGGGTTACTTTTCAAACTTTGTTCAAATTTCCCTCTAGATATTATACAACTCAAACTGAACTTTGTTTGTAAAATTGATGGCATGCCCCTTTAAGGTTAGGGAAAGATGGTGATTATGGCAAACTTTGTTTAAAGTATGTGTAGGGTTTGCCAACAGAAGCACTTTATGCCTCTCTATATAAAGGACACACTACTTCTTGCACTGACACTGAAAACTGGCATTTGACATAAATTGTCAGTTGCAAAATCATCCAATTGTTTCCAAAAAGGAAACAAAATGAATCAGGCTGAATTAAAATTAAATCCAAAGCATTTCTCAGAATCAAATGAAGCAGAAATACTATTTATATTATTTTCACATTGAAACTACTTAGAAACTTAACTCCATGTCAGTTCCCTGAAAGCGCTAACACTGGTATGTGCACACAAAGACATCTTTCTGTTAGCATCTGATGCTAATCAGATAAACCCATACTACTGTTTTCATTTTACATGTTGTAGCATGTTGTTTTTGTTGTTCAAACTTTTTCCTGTCTCATTCACCAATCAAGGCAAAGAGATGATTGAGATGTACTTTGACTTCCGCCTCTACCGACTTTGGAAGACACGCCAGCACTCCAAACTCTTGGACTATGAGGATTTTTTGTGACGAAGACACCAGGATAATGGGTGCAACGGAGCCCTCCAGTGCCACGAGGAACCTGTTAAAACTGATCCAATGACTGAACATTGCTCAACTGTAGTGCTCGACCCATCAGCTCAATATAAAACAGTCATCACCTGCTTTCATCCTGGAGAGGGCTGGGAGAGGAGGAGGAGGAGGAAGAGAAGGAGGGATGGCAGGACAAGGAGGCCGAAGACAAACTAAATAACGCTGTGCCTCTGTTCTTCCTCATCTCCAGAGTAAACAAAAAGGGCAGAAACGCTACAAATAAAAGAAAAAAAAATGAGGAAAAAGCAGCGATAACTGAACTATCCACATCGATAGAATACCCAAAAGGAGAGTCAAAAATTCATACGTGTACAAAAAAAGAAACACCATTTTAGTCACACCTCTGCTGAAAGGACATATTTTCTGAGGCTGAAGCACTTTAGCCTCAGAAGCTCATGAAAGTCATTCTGTCATAATATGGTTCTGTGTTTTTGACTGGACCTCTCAGATAATCTCAGACCCTGGAGACATACATGTACATTGATAATCCATACTCCGATGTGTGTATATATCACATGAATATATTAGCATAGCTTTAGTCATGCAAATAATACTCTATATGAGAATAATGATGCATCATTTATTTTTGATGTGCATTGTTGTGCAGTTTCATATGGAAATACTTTGGAATAACTCAGGTTTTAGCCATGAAGTAATCTGTTTGTCTATTCTATCAAGATATTGTAATCTTCATCGCCATCGCTTGGAATGAATGTATTATCTCTCTAGAAATGTATCTTCAGTTCGAGGAATTAAGCTTTATGTTTTGGTTTTAAAAAAAATCAGAAAAAAAGAAAGTACAATGTGCTGATTTTGTGTGTGTGTGTGTGTGCGCGCGCGTGTTTTCCATGTAAAAAACAAACAAACAAACAAACAAAAAAACACGCAGACGTGTTGTGTGTATTTTCTCTATCTGCTCCTCTGTTGAAGCAAAAAGGACTATCACCTTCATCTCCACAATTATCTCTCTGTCACATACACATAGACAGTGTGGTATGATTCATGATGTCAAGAGGGATGTAACAGCCATCCAAGTGCTCCTACCCCTGTAGTGTAGGAGTTGCCCTGTTGACCCCTCCTGCACTTTTGCAGAAGGTTTCGAGCCACTTAGCCGGCCCCTGTCGACGGCGCCGGCTGCTCTCACTTCTGCCAAACACTCTTGGCTTCTCTTAATGGTGGCCAAATGAGCTTCTGCCACCTCTCACTTCGCTGGGCTGTGATCCAGTCAGAGGAACCCGAGCTCTCCGAATTAAACAGATCTGCCAGAAGTTGAAGCTGTTAACAGCCATCTGCTGCCCCTGCCAGGTGTCAGCTATTAAAAAAAAAAAAAAAAAAAAAAAGGCCAGAAAGTATGCACTGAGTGTGTGTCCATATCTGAGACCCGTCGCACTGCCCCGAGTGACCCGAGCTCTCTCAAACAGACTGAGAACTGTCAAATGTGCAGAGAGCGGCGGCCGAGGACAGCAATCTGAAACAATGCGCAAGTGCTCACACACAGACACACAAATAAAAAACTAGGGCTGGGACAAAAATAAACCAGTATTTGAGTTATCAAATACTTTCTATTTTTTCAGATGCAGGATACTGTAGGTGCATATCTGAGAGAAGTTTGTGCTCTGCCAAAGTCATAGTAAATTATACAATGAGACAGAGGCACTCAAAGCATAGACAATCTGTCCTCAATTTGCCATTTTATTTTGTAAGGATTCGGTAAGCTTGAAACAAACTAGGTTGTATGAGGTTTTGTTCAGCCAAGCCTAAAGGTACAACTGCTTAAACTTAGCCACTGTCAGAGGTGGAGAGAAAAGGCTGCTCTTATTAAGAGGGACAGGATGTGATGAATTGTATACATAAGAACAGCCTCCCCTCAAAGGCATTTGTGGCACTGCACTTGGTCGTACACATAAAAAAGGTGACAGAAGCAGAGGAGCTTGAAAGAGAAGTTCAAATCCTGAATTCTTTAAGCACTCATTACCGCATAAAGTGGTGTTGGACAGACTGAGAGTTTTAAAAAAGTTACAAAAATTGTTGAATGTAGTCCCCCCTATTTCAACGTTGATACAGTATGGGGGATGGGGTTTTCAGACTCTGTTAGGCGCTCTTCAGTTGAAGCATACAGGACCTCAAGCTGACACATTTCAGCAAAAGCCGCTGATGAAGGCTTGTTTGTCTTAGCCTAAGAAATAAAATGGTAAACTGAGGCCAGAGTATTGAGTATTTTGTACTTTGAGTTGCAATTCTCCACTTTTTTGTGCTTGTAGTTTTTGTTTGTGCTAGAAGGAGCCACTAATGCAAAGCATTTACTTGATAAGAGGATTATAAATGGCACTATCTTTTCAAATGATCTTAAAAATTGCTACCTGAAAAAAAGCATTTTCCATTTACGCTGGTCTTAAACATCGTATTTGCTGTCCTGCTCCTCCTTCTCAAAATGCTGCCACATTTCAGGTGTCATTTTCCTCAACGAGGCGGCAATCTAAAAAGACATCGCTCAGTCACATCGCAGCTCACTACTCAGACAATCACAGCAGTGTACATCAGCTGGAACTGTAAGTTCCGGGATGACAACAGCTCCTGAATGTCGCACAGAATCACTATCATTACTGATCAATTAGCATGTGCATAAGTGGTCGGTGCAGAGAAAGTTTACAGTTTTACAGAGAATGGTCCCAGCCCTAACATGTGCACAACACATTCAAACACACACACACACACACACTGTCAAAGGTACTCTCTATCTGTGTATGGTAAATAGTTTTCCATTTGTCATTATTTGTATGGATGTGTTAATATTTGGAGCATTAAGTGCAGGATTTTTTTGTGTTAAAGTCAACCACTTTCACTGGAGTGTTCTCTATCTCTCTATGTGCAGAGCTCTGGTTTCTATTTGCTTTTGCCCTCTCTCTGACATTGCAGTGCTGGCCCACAGTTTGTCTGGCACAGACAAGTGCTCTCTCAGCCTGAGTCACGCATTACATGTTTTCACTACAGATTTAAAATTCAACAGTTACACAACCTGTCATAATCATTGAGCCATTTTAATTCCAGCAG
Source organism: Lates japonicus (assembly GCA_033238685.1). Classification (NCBI taxonomy): domain Eukaryota; kingdom Metazoa; phylum Chordata; class Actinopteri; family Centropomidae; genus Lates; species Lates japonicus. Next base: position 3,383,463 of record BRZM01000021.1, on the reverse strand, counting down.
AAGCATTAAGCTGCCAAATTCTCAAAGATGTTGCCCTGAACAGCTGCTGGGTTTAATGGAATATTATTTTCTGGCATAATTTTCAGATCAGAGAAATGGACACTGGTGAGTTTAAAGCGAAGCGGCGATTGGGTGGATGCTGTCAATTCAGGAGGTGTTACTTTGGAAAGGGAACCGTGCATCTTGTGCCACAGAAAACATAGAAGAAAATTCTCACATGCAGCCTATACAGAAATTTCTGGTAATTATTAATGTTTTGTTTGGATTTATTGGGCTGAAATGACCATGATGTGAAGAGCACTCTGACTCAGGAGTTTGAGAGAGCTTTCTTGTTTTCCTCTTCACCGGAAATCTAATTAAAGATGCAAACATGTCCTTTTGTCTGTCTCAGTCTGTGTTGTTGTATTTACTATTTATGTGACATATTGGGGAAACCAAACAAAAAGAGAAGCAAGGTGTAGTTCGCCTTTAGAAGTGTTTTTTCTCTATAATGCATTAACTTTGGAATAAAGAGCAGAATGACAATGAGCAGCAAGATCTCTGAACAGACTTAAGCTTAAAGCCATGGAGACAGAGATACTGAGGTTTGATAGGACTGCAGAGAAAAAAAATAATGTTTCATCTCATCTCTCATTTCAGTGATTTACAAACCCCCCTCCTTCCCAAAAGAGAATCAATCACTCCATCATCACAACTCTAAACTGAAGATTAAACTGAACGTGGTTCTGCAGCCTGGGATCTTTCCTCACGTCAAATATGACAGTTGTGAAGTCATGTTGGCTGTAACAACCTGATAAAACTGCCCACATACAGGCATGTTTCCACTGAGGATGTGTCATTCACAAGGCCTTGCATTACAACCCCCTTTTTAAGGAAGAAAAAAAAAAAAAAAACTTCTTAACACTGTGATCAAATTGCTCCAACTGCTCCAGTCCAGTTTAAAATAGCATACAGCTCATTACATGTTAACTTCCTGGAAGATGATTGACTGGATCTCTGTGTTAAGAATTTTACTTAAATTGAACCCAATACACAGCAAATGAAAAGGCTGACAAGCTAGTTTACTACACAGCCCTATCTCTGCCAAGTGGCTTTCTATACTGTAGAGTGATTCATGCACAGCCCTATAGGGAAACAGAAAAAGATAGATAGAAGAGACTACTTTGAAATGAAAAGGAAAGAAACAATCTATCATGCATTAAAAAAGGTGGTTTAACACACAGATTTCTTTCTGTTCGGAATAACACTCTAGGTTCAGCCTCAGTGCCAGAAATGAATTGGAAGTGCGGGAGACAGAGAGAGAGATAATGTTGATGAAAACATGTGTTTTGAATTATTTTGTCTTAGATGAAACTAAGCGTGCAAAAATGCAGATAAGGCAATCCTGACACTCAGAAAGTAGTTTTAAGGTGCCTTATCTCCCTGTCCCAGAAATGCCTCGATCCCTAATCTCCATGCACTCGCCTTTCACGCGCTCTGCATCCTATGCGCTGCTTCTCCACCTCCATCTCCATTTTTCTTTTTCCCCATTTGAATTAGAGTGGGGAATTAACGTCAAGCTCGATATGCAAAACGGAGTTTGCAAACATCTCGCACAGTTTGTTAATATTCAACTGCAATCCATTTAGCACAACCTACAGTATGTCCCGAGCGTCTACAGGGTTTAAGTCCACTTCTTTTATGTGTGGCAAACACCACCTTTCACAAATTTCCCTCATACCTCTCGCTTGCATGTGGCACACACAAACATGACTATAAAAACAGGGAAAACGGCAGAGTGAAAATGCATAAGCGTGCGTATAGAAAGACAAGAGAAAAACATTATATTAACACAGACAGCTTATGGAAGCAAGAATTCCCACAGTAGGAAGAAAGCTGTTCTTATCTTAAGCTGTTCTCCAGAGTTTTTCAAGGTCAAAAAGCATCTCTGCATTGCCTCCTTAGGCTACGGACTGCAGAGTGCATGAAGAGGCTGTGTCTGGTTTAACATTGTTGAATATGGTAATAGGACACATCTGGTACTAAGAGTCATAAAATTGGTAGTTGTGTCTCCATTAACCTCCTCTAGTCTGAAAAAGGCATCAAATTATCCCAAATTGAATAGTTACATTATTGTGTACCACTGTCACCTATGGAGTCCCATAGAGGTCAATATGTATTAATATTTTTAGCCATGCTGAAATGGTCAGATGCATGGCATGAAATTGGTATGAAAAACTTGTGAACTGGCAGTCTAAAACAAAATAAAAATGTGCAGGTACTTAATTGCATTCCTCATCGTCTCCATAAAGCAGTTGCACCACAAAAATATAGATAAGGATATTATTACAGTACTTGGGGCAATCAGGACTTTTAGTGGGAGATTTCACATGGAACAGCTGATATTTTGCATCTAGGCTCTGACCTAGTCACTCGAACAAGAGTACGCCAAGCTCAGCACAGAAGACCCCAAAGAATGAAGATAATGTGGACTCTACAGTATGTGGGCTGGCATCTTCAGCCACTGTGTGGCCATTCACCAACACAGCATACACCATGGGGAATAGTTGCATAAATGTACAGAGAGCTGTCCACCTGACAGGAAGCAGCAGGCGACACGTCAGTTGTGAAGCAGATCATTTAAACATATTAAAATAATGTCTTGGAGCAGACAGTCTCTTCACTTGACATACTATGTAGTTTGATGAGCAGCAGTGTACAGTATGTACCATTAGTGCATCAGTGCAGCTCAGTGTAGCAGCAGCAGATATAGTAGTATGAAATCATCCTTAAAATAAAGGCAACAACCAAAGGGAAACACGCCATGAAGCCAGTTCAGGCCATAATACTCAGTAACAAACAACAATGAAACTAACTCAAATATTAACATACATGTATCTTCACAATGGAAATCAGCAACACAAAAGTATCATGTGCCAAACAACAACACAGCTCGTCCACTCAAGATATTAATCAGCAATTATTACAAATACAGACAAAAGACAGCATCAAATAAGCAGCCAGCAGTGATGTATCCAGCAAACAAACAGCTCAACAAAGCCAAGACATTATCTCAGATCGTAGCAAAACTTACTTATCTGTGTGAAAGCAGCTGTGATCTCCGGAGCTCTTTGGCAGGTGTTGTCCCGGTCTCAGTCTGTTCACAGCGGGACTGGGTACCTGAGGTTTGACGCGGGCCAGGTCCAGGCCGACAGCTGATCCAAAACATGAGGCAACAGCAGCGGAGAATATTCCTTCACAAAGACGCCCTGAAGTAACACGATGTGGTTTTTTGGCAGATTAGTTTATTTATGTGATGCAACATGTGAAGCGGTGGAGTTGGCAGCAGTATTTCCAGCAGTGTTACGTTTGTTAACAACGGGCACAGAGACGGTAGAAAAGCGGAAGTGGAAGTTTAAATACCCCGCCTAGCGTTTCATGTGTAGGTCACTGAGCACTTTACACCACACTAATGCTGGGAGGAGCCTCCCTTTGCAGAGGTGTTACTTTGGATTCAGATCTGGTGACTGGGGAGGCCACTGAAGTACACTGAACTCACTGACATGTTAATGAAACCAGTTTGAGGGTGAATCACCAGCAGTAGTATCCAAATCATTTACTGTAAATGTAACTGGACTTAGGTGCAGTATGGGCAAACGTACTGATTCACTTATTTTCACCACTGATTGTTGAAGCTGTCTGATAGAAACAGCCCACAGGCTTCATTCAACTCATGACATTAATATCCTCTATGTGAGTAACCTTTTCAGAATACTAAAGCTAACAGGCTTAATCTGCACCAGGCTTCTATTCCACATAGAAAGTTCCACATGGTCTGAAACCAAACATAGACTGTTTGACATTTGGGCAGAAAGTGCACTGTACACAAATTAAGCACTGAGGCTTTTTCATTGGCAGGTTCATAAAAATCAAGATAATGCACCATATCACGTCCTAAAATTCCAGTGGATTTCAGATTTTGATTAGTGTTTCAAATATGGCTCAGATTTAGGCAAATAACTTTCCAGCAATCTGTAAAGAATAATGTTCAGTAAGGATACTGAGATTATGTGTATTTCCACAGTATGCAGTATTTTTGTGACTGTGCTTTGTATACTTCTGTTTTCACTTTTTGGAAATAATTTTTGTCTAGTATCCATTTCCATTGTTTTATCAATGTCAGTGCATTGCCATTTGCCAGAGTTAATATTGTCATTTTGATTAACCATCTTTAATCCAGCAGAAGAGTTGTCATGAAAAGTTTCAACCAACTGAGGGCACCAGCTATCTAAAAACATGGGCCCTGATCAGTGGAGAGGATTTCTCTTCTTTCCTGTGTTCAGATCTCAAAGGACAAACCAACTAAAATCTGTAGAAATGACACAATAAAATACGAAATTAATTATATACATATAAACATGTTATTGATTCCTCTTAAAACAATATTACCTTTATTGTCCTAGATAAATAAGTCTTCATCTAAGAGAGTGCAGATATGGACTATACAAATAACTCGGTCTGCAAGCATGTCAAGAGCATGGTGAGAGTGTATAACTGTTCTTCTTTCACATGACTGAAAAGGGAGAAAGTCAAGATTTTTGTCTTGTGTCATTTGTATGAATTTATTGAACCCAGGCAGCAATTACATCAGCAGAAGCTAATGTAAACAATAAAAACAGCAGAGTAATGACCTTTATTGGTTTTATTGGTGATATGACTTTTCATATTTTGTGAGTACTGAGACAAAATCATGTTTCTTGTTTGTGCGCCTTATGTGTAGCTAGTTCATGTTCCATCATTGTATAATGAGTTCAGATGAGCAGTGATTCCTCATCTCATTCAATTTGCCTTCAGGAGCTCTGCATCTGTAAAAGAGCAAAAAGACATCAGATACATTTATCATATGTTTACCAGGTGTTTAGTTTTAGTAGTAAGTCTGGTTTTCCATGAGCTGGGTCATTGCGTATTTGCTTTGCATTACTGTATTCAATATCTCACCATCTTTAACCACCCTGCAGTACTCCTCACACTCTGCCTTAGTGTAGAACTTGTTGGCGTTGGCCTGGCAGAAGCCCTGTTTGTAGGGCACACACAGACCGACGGTGGCGTCAAAGGCCCATATGGGTGGCTGACCTGTGCAGGGTTGGGGTGCCATGGGCAGACGGCACACGGCTGGGGAGATAGAGCAGAACAGGGTTATTTCTTATAACTAAACTTATTTCTCATTTTCCTTGTGTTGACATAAAATAAGTGAAAATATAGTAATTGTTTTGTTTTCCGATTTCCTTGTCCCAAAACGAAAATCTGAAAACGGCTTTTTCTTTTTTTTCGTTCCTACTTCAAACTGAAAGCGGGAAAAGGCTTGTCTTCTGATTTGTTTTCTCACTCCAGAACGAAAATCGATTGATGATGTACATGGACCCTAATCTCTGGCTAAAGTGTTGAATCAAAGAAAACGTTACAAAACGAAGTTACATGCCACATCGCACAAGTAACATGAGACATTGGCACATGTTATGCTGACACAAACAAAATAACATTTATGCTAGCTATCGTTCATCAAGAGCTGTGTGGCTGAGATGAGGAAGGTGATAACTTAGCTACAGTTGATGAACTGTTCTAGCATAGTTAGCTAGTCAGATTCAGTTAGCTAACTTCAGGCACAGGCACGGGTATGATTTGATTAATCTATCACACATCCAGTGCTGTTAAAGTGATATACACTCGTTAACCAGCTAATGTTCTTCTGCAAGTTTTTTCACTTACCAGATGTAACGTGATGGCTAAAGGTTACACAGCCGTTGACGTGCACTTGATAACTTCAGAACGAACTAACGGTAGTTGGCTGCCGCTCACGGGGGTGGGGGTTGGGGGACTGGGAGGAGTGTGTGTGTGTGTGTGTGTGTGTGTGTGTGTGTGTGTGTGTGTGTTTTTGTGCGTGTGTCTTTTTTTCTGATTCAGCGACAATTACAGTTTGCTTTATTCCAATCCACCATGAGTTACATTTAATTAGTTTCCCAGGTTACCAATTCAGATTATTCATGTGAACATCCCGTCACAAACCTATGTTGATACGTATCCTTGGACACATACGGCGTATATCTGCGCACCACGTAGACTTGATTGACAAAAAAAGCAGACGTGTCATATTTATTAAGTTTTTACACCTAAAATGACAAGTGTAGCTATAAAAGCGAACAATGACAGACATATTATCAGCTGTAGGGAGGAAGTTGCTGAAAAAAGGGGAAATGGCTGCTGGACGCCACCAGTGCCTAGCAACGGTTGCTAAGCAACAGTCGCTCTGGGTACAAAGCCGTTCATGTGTGACGTCATGTCTACGTGACGTTGCATTTTCGTTAGTAACTTAGGAGTTGGAGAAGGTCTCTCCAGCAAAACTCCGGACGATAGAGGAAAGAATTTACAAAACTTCCACGTCGAAGCACGATACTCAGACACATCGACATAAACACACCCCCATGAATAGTAGACAAAGCAGAGAGATGGAAAACACACCGAGGATTAGTGTAGACACTTTCCTCCCGGTTGTGGAAACTTTTTTCCGTAAGATCACACCGGAACAGTGCGAACTGCTCAAGGCAGGTAAACCCGACCACGCTACGAAAGTGATCATAGCACAACTTTTATTAGAAGTTGTGTCTATTTTAGAGAGTACTGCTGTGTCTCAGGAAGGTGTATCGACAAGTGTGGGCGACACCCTTCCGCAGACGTTTGCACATGCTCTGGCCCTCGAGAGAGAGGTCCATACAACCAGCTCACAAAAGTTAACCGAGCTGATAGATAATGAGGTGGCAGAGAGCATTAATTCTGTCATCTCAAACAGGATGAGCAATGTGGAGCCTATAATTTCTCCACATGTCACTGCTCCACGCAGGCTTAATAACATGGTTTCGCATGCCTGCAAAATGTTAAAGGAACTTATGGTAATGATGACAGCTGGGTGTGTACCTACACCACAGAAAAACAAAAGTGAGGACGAAGACGAGGATGATTTGGAGGACAGAAGCTCAAAAGGCTCTGCCAAGGACAGGGACAGCCTTGTGGCTTCAACATCAAAAACTGTCCAGGAAATTATCACAAAAGAGATCAGGGGAATCACTGATTCCCTTCTGGATGGCATTTCTGACTATGATTACCAGCAGTTGGAGTCTAGCTCCTCTGTGGAGATTAAAATCGTGGGAGATGACATCGCTCAGGTGATTGTCGACGACATTTTGGAAGAGAGAGATGCTGTTGGAGCACCAGAGCACAAATCCTCTCTGAAAAAAGTGGGGACGAAGATCAGGACCTTTGTGGCAAAGCAGTTTGCCCAAGCGTCCATTTTTAATATGACGACAGAACTGAAGAAGAAATTCTGTCACGGTTCCAAAGCGCCAAGCAGGCAGTCAATGCAGTCTCTCAAGGCTGATGTTGACTCTCTGCTTCGAACAGATATTTTTGAGCCGAGATGGACGGAGGACATTCGTGATGGTAAAGTTGAAGAATTCACTGAAGAACTCAGTGATATTCTCAACAACTATGTGGATGAGATGCGCCCCAGGCTTACCCCAGAACCAAATGGGATGGGTCCATCTTCCGTGGTTGTTAGTTCACCACGTAAAGTCATATCAACAGACATAAACACCAGAGTGAGGCGTTTCCTTGGTCTGATGAGGTGGTGGCTTAAGACCCAGGCTGACACTCACAGTGACAAGGTGACCTCACTCACTGTAGCAGAAACTCAGTCAGAGGAACGGACACAGCTGCCAGAGATCACGGTTGTTGAGACCAGTGAGCCTTTTGCAGCTGCTCCAGTCTCTGACTCAGTTTATCAAGAGATTCGTGCCAGATGTGAGGAAAAGCGAAGAGCAGAGACAGAAAAAACCAAAATGTCTGTCCAGATAATAGTGGAGAAGCTGGTTTCTCGCATGTTCCAAAAAACAAAGATGAACTGTGCTTCCAGAGCGCCAGATACCATCATAAAGCGCCTTTTTGAAAAAATCTGGGCCGAACTCGAGGGTGACGATTTTGTTGTCACCCTAGAAATGCTAAAAGACCTTGACAAGATAATTTTTAACAGTCTTTGCGAAAACTGGCGCTGTGCAGAGATCGCACTGATTGAAATTGACTTGGAATTCCCAGTCATCGAAAAATTTGTTATATTTACTTTTAAGCAACACCTGACAACACCACCAAAAAAATGCAGAGCCATCCGCAGATTCTTCTCCCGTGTGGGCAAAGCCTTCACCAGGCCCTTCAGGAAGTAGATGCCGAGTTTACATCCTGCCTCAAATTCTGAATACCACCTCGCTCGCTGGCCTCTGCTCACCAGAGACCAGTGGAACAGGAGATTATTCAGATACGGGGCAGGATTTGAGCTCTGGCATGGGTTTTACTCCGGGTGCTCCGGTTTCTCCCAATTTCTTAAAAAAACAACAACAACAAACAATTGGACACTCTAAATTGCTTAATCAAGAACTAACTTCCGGTATGGGTTTTACTCCGGGTGCTCCGGTTTCTCCCAATTAAAAAACAAAAACGCAGCAATTGGACACTCTAAATTGCTGAATCAAGAACTAACGGGTGGTGTGGGTTTACTCCGGGTCCTCCAGTTTTTCCCACATCACTCAGAAAACAAACCAAACAAACAAACAAACAAAAAAATAAATAAAAAACAAAAAAATAAGAATTGAATCCCATTATAATTTACTGTCAGATCTGTAAACATACTCATTTCATTTTCACTGAGGTAAAAACACAATGAAAACACTGTTCTGGTTTTTTTTTTTTTTCATGTGATAGTTTACTAGAAGAAATATTTTTTTCCATTGGGGTATTACCCCTGTAATATCTCAGCTTTTTTAATAGTTATTTGAGATGACTTTGTACTAGAAAATCAGTGCATGTGTTGATCTCCAAATCTCGCTTTCCTATAGAAATACTACATTAAGAAATACTTTATTATTCAAATGAGTTTTACTCGGAGATGGTGTTTCACATGGTTCATTTCTATTCATTTCAATGTCAAATTCCTCATTTGAGTTCTGCTTCACTTTAAAGACATTTTTGCAGCATAATTCTCATACAGTAGTCCTTTAATCTTCCCAAGTGCAGCATTGGCAGCAAGTTAATTTAGTTTCGTTCTGCTACTAATTGAAAGGTTCTTTTACTCTTTATTCTATTTTTTTTTTGAGTCCTTATACTTTCAGACTTTCTTTGAAAGCCAAAGATTGCAGCTTTAATTGAGCAAACTACTGATACAGTATACTGAACAAGGGAAAAGTGGGTTAATGGAAGAAAGGGCTACCACTGAACTAAAACATCTCACCTGCAGAAGCAGATCTAAGCATGCAGTTTTACAGAACGCTGAGCAAGGCCTTTGTTGTATTGTTTAAGTCGTTCTTTTCTTACCTCTGGCAGCCTCCAGCAGGTAAACAATTAACTGAGCATGACAAGTGAAGGCTCACATTCTGCCACAATCAGCACTTTTCAGTTGCTGATGTGGGGCTTTAGGCTCCCTTATGTACCCCAGCGGGAGGCAAAACACACCAGTTCAAGACCTGAAATAGCCTCTGAACTGCATTTACACTGTATCTTCTATGACGAACAATACAGTTCTGCAGTAAGCTGGCTTCAGCCCTGGAGACCTGACCAATTTCACCCCCCCCCCCCCCCCCCCATTGTTTTTATGCTGATGTGTTGATGTTCATGCTGTATGTGCTCAGTCTGTGTTGTATAGTTCTTCACACTTGCACCGAGATTTTTGTCTCACTAATTGACCATATATATCAGTTAGCAGTTCTTTTTTCAAGTGTATTTCCTTTGGATTTAGATTTTACTATCAGCATTGAAATGTGCATGCATGCACACATATGATTTTTCCTGGTATAACATATGATGTGTGGTGTGTTTAATTTACATCAGGTTGATACTGATATATTAAACTGACCACAAACCTCAAAAGCACCAGTGATGACTCTTTGACCTAAAATCTCTTGCTCATAAGTGAAAATAGTCATTTGTTGACTCATCGAGGGAACGTTTACTCTTTCAAAATTACAGAGAACATGGAAGTTATTAATCATTCCTGTCAGTCTTTTCCCATGGACATATCAACTTGCAATGCTATGAATCTAGCACAAGAGGTCAGTGTGAGACTTTATTTCACAAGATGTGTGAAACCTGTGTGAAGACAATGTAAACACATTTTACACACAGAAAACAGACATTACAGTGTGAAAATCAGGCATCAGAGGCCATGACAGATAAATAAAATCAACACAATGTTTGTGAACTTTAATGCAAATATCAATACTGAGTATCCACTGCATATGTCATGAAACCACAGTTTTACCATTTAACAGTGCTATTATGGATCTTTTAATGACACAAAATGATTTACTTAAACCCTATTTTTATATTGAAATATCTTGGACACTGTCAACACTGAGATGTAGTACAAATATGCTGCACTATTGCTCGGAAGGAAAATGTATAAATGTTACTTCCTTGGCATTTCTGAGAATGTCAACATCTAGTGGCCATTAGAGGAACTGCAGCAAAAGTCACTGAGGTATTAGCCTCTGCATTCAAATGCAGAGCTTTTCTCTTTAGTAAACACATCTTTTTTTAAAACAAATTATCTAAGAGAATGTACTGAGCATTAAAATACAGTCTGTCTACATAATAAGTTATAAACATATATGTTTCGAAGTAACTAGGAGATCTGATTAAAAATATGCTCCAATTAATCTGTACTGTTTGATTGTAGAAGATGTGCATTACATTTAAAGAAGCTAGAAAAATATGGCAGAGGCTGGAAATTTGTCCCATATAGAAAGGGAACAAAATGTGAAATTCAGACTCTCAAGAGCAGCCCTTCAGAAATGTTACACGGTACACAGCACACACTAGTGGTCTGTTTCTGGAACTGTAAACACAAAGCTCAATAACATTCAGACCAAGACATTACAGAAAGGCAATAATATTTTATTCAAATGATGAACAAGATACAGTATGTATAGAATAATTAATTTAAACGTCCCTTTTATCATCAAGGACCTCTCATGCTATGACAATACAGTGTTATGTGTTCAGTATGTTGGCATGCATTTAGGGGAAAAGAGCCCCCAAAGCTCTTAATAAAATGAATTACACAATAGAATTCAAAACCATGTGAACAATAAAGGTTAATCACTTACTGTAGCCTGGCCATTCAGACGAGAATGGGTAAGGACTGCATTGAAACAAACTACAAGTTTAAATATTGTATGTATAAAATATTTAATATACAGCTTTTTTGTGGCTTGCACTGTCACCCTGCATTCAGACCTAAACTGTCCTTTAGTTCATTCCTGTTGGTCACATACAGTAAAATATTCACACCAAAGGCAAAGTACCTGTCTTATTTTAGTCAAGGTAAAAACTTTATCTGAAATAATAATATTCTATAGCAACTTACATTAGATCAGAAGGAATAATCTTTCAGAAATGTGTGGAAAGCAGGCTTAAATGAGGTAACATTTCACAGTATAAAACAAACTGAGGCGTTTCTGCAATCAATTTTCTCATGAAATGATGGGCCTTAAAATATTGTTGGCTATCATTAAGTTTTCAAAAGGAAAAAAAGGGGGGAATAAATTTTAAAAGTTCAGTATGGGAATTTGATGGATATCTTTAACCAGATTACTTGTCTCTATTTGCTGCATTCCAGTGGAGAGCACTGCTTAATTAAACAAAGGTAAATAGAATGGGTGAACCTCATACAGCCCTCCTCGCCCAGCCAGTGAGTTTGCACACTGTAAGTAACAATCTGACAGAGCATACCATTGCACCATACAGAGAAAGACACATCATATGCATAGTACTAGTCTTAAAAAAACAGACATACAGCACATACAGTTCAGAGTGACATGCAAGTAGTAAGGTAAAAAAAAGAAGAATATCCAATGTCCCTTTCTCTTACATTCAACACTTAGGTGTAAGTTATTAGTGTGTGGAAGCATTAAATGTTAGAATCAATAATGTGTCAATATTCTATGTTAACTAGAGACACATCAAGTGACTTGATCTATACTTACACTAACGTCTTTAAGAAAATGAAGGAAACAAAGAGTAAACAAAAGGAACAAAAGTGGAAAAACGCTAATTTACTGCTTTGGGATCATCTAAAATGAAACACATGAATAAATAAAAAAGTATTTTATAATTAATTAGAAACATTTGCAGAGTGGCCTACTCTTCTGACCAAAGATGACAACAGTTTTTACAACACCTCTACAGATATGCATAGATTTGTACAAAAAGTCTGCAGCTGCACTATGCTTCCATCTCAAAACTTACTGCGGTAGCCAGCTCCAGTAGTTCAATAAGAACAAATTGTTTAAAGGTTTGTTTAAGTGACTATACTTTACAAAATTATACATAATCGAAGTATTTGGTGTCCTGAAAGTGTGCAGTTTTAAAGTAGCATCAGTAATACTTACAATACAAAACAAACAAAAAGAGTAAGAACATTCACAATTTTAACTTGAGGTTCAATCGTCAGTATTTTGTTTTCAGTCTACGAACGTCCACTTTTGAGAAGCAAAACAAATACATGACACATTTAAAATGTGAAACTCTGCTGTTCCTCTTCATCACAACACACAACCTTATTTGGAGAGAAGTGAGTTACAGTTTAAACTTTTAAAAAAAAAGTTAACTTACAGAGTAATTTTGCACCAACACACTCTGTTATTTCATATGCATTTGGTAGATCAGTAGCTTCATTACTCAGCTCTATGAATTAAAAAATATTTAGCAAACACTTAAAAATCATGATTGCTCACTTAAAAAAAGATTCACTATCTTGTATGCACTAAGGATGAATTTGATTGTTCACAGAGTACTGTATCAACTGTCTTAAAGCTTTCTACTGATTGTAATAAATGGGAAACTCAATGAAGAGCTAGTGGTAAGACTGAAAAAAGAAAAATTGCATCAAACAAGTGTGTCTATATTAGCGTGCCAATGTTTATAAATAGCTTATACAGTGTTGCATTGGGAAAGTAAACACATGCATCCAATGAAGTAAACATTTTATCACTCCCCTTTTTTTCATTTCAGGAAAACTGTACAGATTATTCACTCTAAAATATATTACAAAATGGGCACTGCTACTCTGAAGCAGAGTGAACCACACAATCATCGTCAAGAAGCCTGCTCTACTGAAGACAACGTCGAAGTGATGGTGAAGACAACCATCCTCCACCGTAAACCATCCTCATCTCCTGTTCCCATGCCCTGTGTACCTGAAAGTATCATCAAGTAAAGACAAGGAGAAACACAAGTGGCTAAACTACAATAAAACACATAACTGTACAGTTGAAGCCTGAGACGAAGCATGCTAGGACTATAAATGCATGCAGGATAAGAAGAGGAGACTGGGTTAGGTGATCAGAGCTGCAGACAGGTTCAAGGTTCAGGAAAATCCTCTCTTGGAAGTTTCCCACATAACTGTCCCATGCTAAGCCTTATAAGAGGAGAAAAATGGAATAAAAGCTTAGCAAATGGTTGTCAAAGTGCCTTAGATCCTTGATTTCTCCCTTTCTTCAATGTCTGCCACACGTGTCCACCTCCCAGGAAATGTATGTAGATGTAGGCTGCCGGTATAAAACTGTGAGTAAAGGGGTGTCGTGCTGTGTGGTTGCAGGCAAGCAGATACCAGTGTGCATAATAAAACCTCTGCATCAGGAAAGAGCCTCGTCTTCTCCCACGTAGGGCAGGTCCATACTCCTCATGCCATCACCACTCTCCTGTTTCCTAAGTAACACACCAGAGACATAGCATTAGTTATAGCATTGCTAGGGGCCTCCTGTCAATCCTACATCACTGAGCAGAGAAATAAATACTGTTAAGCTCAGTTTAGAAACTGAAACCAGCCATTTAATTGTTACGTAATGCAAGGCAGCAGGCACTAAGGAGACCTGGCAAGCTGTTTGCTAGCTTCACTCATACACAAGGGGTAGCTCAACAAAATAAAGGGGGGAAACGAGGAAAAAGGGAAAAAAGTTGTATTAAAGAAATGAATTATTTTTGTTAAGGTGAGACACAAAGACGGTAAAGGGGCTATTTGTATGTTTTTTCTGCTGCCAAATGTGGTTTCTTGCTGGGACTGGGTGGTGGTGATGGTTGCTTGCCAAGAGCTTCAGCGTTTACAATGCAAGAGGTTAGAATATGCCTTCTTCAGGGTAGTCTTAACGCTACAGTGAGTCACTATTGAAAAGTGATGAGATGGGCCAGCCGGGGTGAGGGTAGCTGGTTAGCATACAACTTCAGTAGAGGAAAATGAATGATAGAGCTGGAAGGAAAACATTGTCGTTGTTTTCCATTGCTGGTAACATCTTTTGGAGAGGGAAGGAATGAAGTTTGATGCTGTACTTGCAACGCTTCTTCCAGACTGGTAAGTAAACAGCTGTTAAGGCTAACCATGGCTAAGTGGGGATAGCAAAACTTACAAATAGCTCCTTTAATTTACAGGCATGTCTTTTGGGTAAGTGTTGATACTTCATGCAAGGAATGAGTATCATGTTATCAAGACAAAAGGATGCAATTGGCTCATGATAACCTGAGTGTGGAAATAAAATGCTACTTTTGACTGTGACAGAGAAGCATTAGTTCATTAACACTTCTAAGGTTAAAGTTTTATAAGGATTGTGGTGTCAAATTTGTCTTAGACTTTTTAAATAGGTTAAATTGCTATAATTTATTATATAACTAAATGGGATATTCTGCACTATACAGCACGTGCTTCACCAACAGCACCCTCAGACATTAGAAATAAAAAAAATAGAAAAATATACAGTAGATATTCTTTCAGATACTATAGACTTTTTACAAGCCCAATGAAGTAGAGAATTTCATCACTAAAGCAACATTGGGAAATACAGCTGCTTCTATCATGCCAGGGGTGTTAAAGTACACTCACTACCACTTAAACAGTACTACAGAAGGCAACATTTGTCCTAAAGTTATTTACCTTCTTTGGTTACAATGTATGTAGCAGTATCTCACATTGCCTGCTCTGCCTTTCCTGCAGGGCAGGAGAGGGAGGAGAGAAATAATAACATCTATTTGACAAACTACTTGACAAACATTTGCTGATTACAGCTCTAAGTTTGAATATGGTAGTGACAGCACACTGCTACAAGTATTATGACTCCTAATATTACTGCAAAACCTTTGCTAGTGACAGAATTTAAAGCCTGTTGCATTTCTGTAAACAACCCTTACCTGAGCGTTGGCCCTGGAGCACACAGACTGCTGCGGTCTTCTTTACGACCCCAATCAAAGGGGTTCCCAAAGGAACGCTTCCTCAGCATGGTTCTCACCAGGATCTGAAAAAGAAAAGTAAACAAATCACAACATTATGCTAAGAAAGCATCACTTAATTCTAATTTATGATTTGTTGTGAAACAATGGTGGGATTGTGATAACATAAATATGGTAACTTAAGTTTTGTGTCATGAATAGATTAATACTTTTTATTGCTTTGCATGCAAACAGCATCCGATTAAATATCAGAACTTCAAAAATATCCTTTACATGCTACTGCAGTTTACATTTGACATGTAGCAGATTTCATGTCTCTTTAAGAGCAGCTAAACTAAAAATACTGTGCCCATCAGTGGCTTTTCACTTAATGAGGCCAGAGGCCAAAACAGATTAAGCTCGGGTGTGACTGTGATGTTCATTAATTTTTTTTTGTGAGACAAAAGCAAGTTCATGAACTTACCACTGTAGCCAGACTGGGGATGTGTTTGACAGAATTCTCCACCTCCTCCTCAGTCACCTCGATCAGCATACAACAATTATCATCCTCTGGAGGGAGGGGCTCGGCACCGTGCCTGGTCACCCATGGGTGCACCTAGGCACAAGAATGAGAAGAACAAAGGAGTTCTTCATGTATGTCATTCAGATTGTCATTCAGATTTCTTAACACTCCTTTAAAGGAGCACCAAGACAAATTTTAAAGAACTGAAGTGTGTAGCAGCATTTCCTCCAACCAAAACATGTTTATAATCCGTCACAGTACATGTGATTTAAGTATCACTATCAGGACATGCTGCATCATATACATGTGTTTTATACGTTTTGTATCAGGTGGCTTACTGCACATGATGTATGAATATCAAACATGCTTTAAGGCCAAATATTAAAGCGATTCAATTGAAAGAGAGTGTTCACCTTAATCTGTGCAACTGATATCCTGGTCTCTGGATTCTTGTCCAACATTTTCAGTAACAAATCTTTGAGATCATCTGATATGTCAGCACTGTTGAAACAGGAAGAACCATAGCTAAAAAGGTATAATTAATTACACAAATAACCGAATAATTTAGCAGCACCTAAAATAATTTTATGCATAACTTTAACAAGCAACCATTTAATCAAATAAACAACAGCCACCGAGCAGTGACATCATTTTGACACAAAATGACAGAAAGAGAACTGACTGATCAGGTAACACCACAGGTTGTGTCTTGATTTTCTGATGAAGACTGAGGATGCGCTCATCCATAAATGGACACTGTGAATGAAAGAAAAGTGTTGGTTTTAGTGGAAGATCGGCACATTGTTACTGAGGAGATCCAAGAAAGGTTGAATCAAGGGCGACTGGTTGTAGATACTTAACTTTTCACCTCTCGCCCAAGAGGCTTCTTGAGTTCTGAAGAAGAAGAACTGAAGAAGCTGCTTGAATGAGAGGTGAAATGTCAAGTATCTAAATCCAAAGTCCAGCTGCCCTTGATTCAACCCCTCTTGGATAACCATAACTTGGATGACACAGAATCTCCACAGACGTCATCGAGGAGGAACTCTTAAACAGCAAACTGTATTTTCGCAAGAGCACGGACTCACCACTCCAAAGACGAAGCAATAAAGCGTCACTCCCATAGCCCAAACATCCAAAGCCTTCATGAAAAAAAGAAAAACATGATATGGTATTTTATATTGTGAAAAGGTTCTATCAGTGTACAATTCATGTATATTACTATATAAAATGTATTTGGTACCATAAAAAATATGAAAACTGGTACATTACAGAAAGGCAATAACATTTTATTCAAATGATGAACATGATACAGTATGTATAGAATAATTAATTTAAACATCCCTTTTATCATCAAGGACCTCTCATGCTATGACAATACAATGTTATGTGTTCAGTATGTTGGCATGCATTTAGGGGAAAAGAGCCCCCAAAGCTCTTCATAAAATGAATTACACAATAGAATTCAAAACCATGTGAACATTAAAGTAGAATCGTTTTTAAAACCAAAAGGCAAAAGTCTCTGCATTTCTGAAAATCACCCCCAGAGGGCACTGGTAAGCTAAGTGTTCCTACCTTTCCAGAGAAGTTCTTTCTAGTCTCAGAGAGTGCCTCAGGAGCAAGGAAAGCGGGTGTTCCCACTGTGCTTGTCAGGAGAGCATCAGCTCCCTCAAACTGGTTACTGACTCCAAAGTCTGCTATCTTGATGTGCCCATCTTCTCCCACCAACAGGTTAGAAGGTTTGATATCTCTGTGGATGATCCTCTGGTAATGTACTGAGGAAACAGAAAATTTTCACTATGAAAGCAACAAGCTCCCATCTGTAAAAATCTGCATATGGCAAGAGATGATAAATATTCTCTGAAAGTACAGGGGATCTTAAAATAATATTTTCACCTTCTGAAAATTTGTATTGAAAATTTGTGAATAAATCAGCTGTTGGCTTTCTTCAGTTACAATAGCTTATAATGAGGAAAAAAATTAAGGTTCTGTCTGGGTCAGTGTCTCTGGTGCAGAGCCATCCCTCTCTCTCCCTCAGCACTAGTATCCTAGACGACACTTTGTGCAAAAACCTCTTCTCCTGTGCTGAAATGCATTAAGAGCCATAGAGATGATGTGAAATGAGTCCTGTGGGCGGCTAGAGTCAAGAACAGCACAGAGGAAGGACTTGTGCAAATGGCAGGAAACCACTGTGGGATGAGGGCAGATCTTGATACATGCAGTAAGAGCTTCATCTTAAATCCACAATTATATAGCTTTAAATTAGACATTTTCAGCTAATTATGGAATTTATGGGTGTATTGAACTAAGCAACAAGATTGAAGAAGAGATAATTATCTGTTTTGGTAAAAATGTTTCTGATGTTTCTTTTCTAAAAATATTAAGGTTGAATTGACAAGTGCCAGGGATACCTGAACTCATTTTAAGTTGCAAGTGAAAATGAATCTGAATCTGAGCAGAATCTATATTAAATTGCAGCTGAATCAATAGTTAATCAGCTGTAAGTCATAGTGTTTTATATTTATTGTTTTTGCGATCCATCTAATCATGGACACTGTGTCTAAATGGATGACAAATCATCTAAGAGAGATAGATATACAACCCTAATTACCCTATTCCTAGCAAGAAACAATGCAGTCACAGGCTGTGGGGAAGAATAACAGGAGGTCTGGAAAACTCACAGTACTCAATTCCCCTGAGCAGATCCTGGAAGTAAAAGCGTGCCTGGTCCTCACTGAAAGGTTTCATCTGTGGGCACCTCCATCACAGCTCTGAATATATAAACACATTAATAGGTACACACACGCACACACACATAATGAGACTGAGCTCATTCCAGTGTCGCAATCATTACCATAAAAGAGGCTTAGCTTACCCTTGCTTGACCAGCTCAAACACTGTGACAGAAACACAGATGAGGTTAGTGATGAAAGCTTTTCAGTTACTAAGGCACAAATAAACTAAAAACAACATATTTTAATGAGTCTCAAATGACCTTCTTTTATGCAGAACTGTATTTGCTGGTTTACACCTACCCTTTACATGCACACACACACACACACAGTCATACGGTTCTGCATAAAGAAGGTCATTTGAACTCGTAAAAATATGTTATTTCATAATTTATTTATTCTGTACTAACTTTCATCATAACCTCATCTGTTCTATCTGTCAACTGGTCAACAGCAGCAAGCGCTGGTGGGTGCTGAGACTGGGAGCTCGATGTCGTGGTTATGATTGCTGATTGACGTGATGAGCGTGTGCCTGACCCAGTGTGTTTGTGTGATGGTGAATAACGCTCGGTGAGGACCGAACAGCATCGGGATCTGCTCGGGGAATTGAGCTGCTGTGGGGTTTTCAACCTCCTGTTGTTTTAACCTGTGTTTACGTGTTCTTGCTTTAAGAAGATAAGTGACCAGGTTGTATGTCTATTGAATGATTTGTCATCCATTGGGCTGCAGTGTCCAGCGATTAGATGTCGCCAAAACAATAAATATGAAACACTTACGACTTACAATGATTGTTTGATTCGGCTGATTTAATGAATTCTGCTCGGTCGATTCATTTTCGCCGCAACAAATGATTCATGTCCCTGACCTGATAAATTCGACAGAAAGGCATCGGCTGCCAAAACAGGCTCGGTATCTCTTCTTGGTTCAACTGCACCCATAAATTCCGTAATTAACTGTGACTCTGTTAAACTGTATAATTGGTTGGGCACACTGCGTATCGAATCGCCCTCGTCTACGGTGTTTCTGCCATTCCTGATCCTCTGTTGCTGTTCTTGACTCTGGCCGCACAGACTCGACTGCATCGTCTGTGACAGTGCATTTCAGCACGGGAAAGATTTTGCACCAGAAGTGGTCTGGACTGCGGTGCTGGGGGAGGAAGATGACCTGCGCCGAGACATGACCCAGACAGACAACAATTTTTTCCGCCGTTATAACTGTTGGCGGCTGGAAAACGAACTGATTTTCGATACCGTTCCGGAAGACAATGTTGACCCAGATCACTGACTGCTTTTGGAGAATATTTATCGTCTCTTGCCATATGCGGGCGGGGGCTTGTTGCTTTCGCGTGGTGCTGTTTCGAGCCGACCACCGAGAGGATCGTCCGCGAAAGTATCGAAACTTCTGACTTGTTGGTGGGGAGGAAGATGGGCATCCGTAACGGGCGGAATCGGCAACCGGTTGAGGGCATAACTCTCCCTGACAACGTCGAACGCCGCTCGCTGCTCTCGAGCACTGGACAGAAAGCTGGAAGGCTGGAGCAACTGCCAGTGCCCTCTGAGGCCATTTGAACAAACGATTCTGCTATTCACATGGTTTAATTCTGTTATTATTCATTTATGAAGGCTTTTGAAACTCTTGGTTTTGCTGTTTGATGTGTTGTCGCGTGAGACTCGCCCATTGACAAAGGGATGTTTAAATTAATTATTCTGCATACTGTATCGTGTTCGTCGTTGAATAAAATGTTGTTACTGCTGTAATGCCGGTTTCATATTTTTATGGTGCCAAACTCCATTTTATCAATAACCGTGGTGTACGCTGATGGGGCTGCTGCAATATAAAATACCGCTGTCATGTTTTTCTTTCGTGAGCTTTGATTTGAGCGTAAGAATGACGCTTTGTGCTGGTCTTTGATGAAGCGAGAATCGTCTTTCAGCCAGTTGCTGTTCAAATTCACTCTGAACCGACGTCTTAATGGAGACAACGTCATCAGTATCGATTATCCAGAGGGTTGAATCGGGGCGGCTGGACTTTGGTTAGATACTTGACATTTCTCTTCAAAGCGGCTGGCACCGGTTCTTCTTCGGGGAACTCAAGAAACGCAGCGGGCGGAGGTGAAAGTTGAACCATCTGCAACCGGTGGCGGTCGGCCTTTGGATGTCCTCGGCGGCTGTGCGTGCCTAAGCAACACTTTTGCATTCACAGTGTCCATGGATGACGCGTCCTCGGTGCTGTCGAGAAAATCGGGCGCAGCACAATACTGATCGATCGGTTCTCTTCATTTTGTCAAAATGATGTCTTTCTTTCGACCAGCTGTTCATTGTTGTTCGGGCGCTATTAAAGTTATGCGTAAAATATTTGGGTGCTGAAATCGTGGGTTATTTAATGTGATGTTGCCTTTGTATGGTTCTTTCCTGTTTCAACGAACTGACATATCGAATGATCTCAGGTGTTACTAATGTTCGGACATCGAGACCGGGATATCAGTTGCTGAATTAAGGTGAACACTCTCTTTCGGTGAATAAACGGCATCTGACGCCAGCGTGTTTGTCGTCGCCCGTCATGTGCGATAGCTTTCACCTGGGCTGGCGTGTAAAGCTGCAGCCATCGCGGTGGCGTGATGCGATAATTGATGTAAATGCGACCAACCGCGACGGTATAAGCATGTTTTCGGATGGAGAATAACGCTCGGGATGGCTGGGGCTGACGACAACAGCTGAGGTGAAATCTGACCGACAATGCAGGCCAATCGCTGTTCTTCTCTTGTGCCTGGGTGCGCCGTGAGCGAACGCGGTCGCGCCTCACCGGGGATGATGGTGACGGCAGTGCTGATGGGAAGCGGTGAAACGTCTGACGAGTTCATGAACTTTGCTGTCTAAGGTGTGGGCATCACAGTCACCGACTGACTCTGTGTCATTGAAGTGAAGCCGCGATGAACTGTTGGTTGTAAGAAATACATCAATCTTAAACTACCGGTAACATGTGAATATTTTTAGTTCTGATGTTAATGGGATGCTGTTGCGTATAGCTGATAAAAATGTTAATCTGTTCGTGAACGCAAACGGATTGCCATGTTTATGTTGTCGCAATCACCGTTGTTCTGACAAATGTAAATTGGGGGTAGTGTTTCTTGCGCGTGTTGTGATTTCGTTTGCACTGTTTTCGGGCCTGTTTCACAATGTGACGTTCGCGGGAACGCTGATTGAGATGCGTGAACCGCGGCTTGACCAGCGACTCGGGCCAGAGGTTGTTTACAGAAATGCGGCGAGCTGAAACAATGCGCTGCTGAGGACTGCGGCAATGACCAGGGTCGCTGCCGGCGGTGTGTCACCATGTTAAACTTGAAACTGTAATCGGCAAATGTTTAATCGAAGCAGTTGTCAGGTAGATGTTGTTCTCCCTCTGCCCTGCGGGAAAACGGGGCGGCTGTGGACTGCTGCTACATACATTGTGACCAAAGAATAACGGGACAAATGTTGCTCTGTAATTACTGTTTAGTCGAACAACCATGTTGCATATATCAATATAAGGATCTGACATGCATAACAAACGATTTCAGGGATCTGACCTAATCACTCCTTCCACACACTTAGTATACTTGACATTTATTATTTAGAGATTAAAGTTGCTTAACAATAATAGTAGATACTCTGCATATCAATTCTAATCTAACCTGGTAAAAGCAAAACAGGATAAAACAGAGGAATTCAAAATATCTTTATTGGTTTGTCTTGGTTTGGCTGTCTCTGCACAATCTCAAAGTCTAAAACCATGTGAGAGCCAATATCTGCAGCTACCAGAATTAGCCCACATTCATGCCATACAGACATCTGGTGGGCAATGAGTAATGAGTCGAAATCTCCACGGCCATTTCTTGAACAATTACCTAGCTGACAACCATCCAAGCAGTGTTGAACTGCAGGCACAGTGTGACACCTTCTGATTGTTGAGAGGATATTTTCCCTGTTTATAGCCTCAAATACCCTCAGTTATTATGGCAATGATATAATCTGGAATCGCCATGGGCATCATGGGAGGAATATTAAAAATAATCCCATGTCATTGTCGGTCAATATCATGGCACGGCTAGAACCGCAGCAACAATAATGAACAGCAAATAGAAGCCTGAGCTGGTTTATTTGTTACAGTACAGCTCAGCGGGGCTTCGATGATGGAGACATTTTTCCGCGAAATATGGAGGTTCACATAAAATCCCATAGCAGTTAATGCTTATTGAGGTTTGATGAGTTTGTGTGTGTGTGTGTGTGTGTGTGTGTGTGTGAGACCAAGTATGGGAACAAGAAGTGAGAGAAACACAGGCGTGTTAGTTGGGAAGAAATCATGTGTTGTGTGTGCGAAAGAACTCCCATAGTATGTGTTCATCATCCTCATTATAGCCAACAGTATGCTTCACCAGGCCCTGGTCCAAGAAAGTGAAAGGAATAAAGGCCAATAAAGTCAGATTGAGCAGCTGTCAATCCCTTGTGTGAGGGAAAAAAAAAAAAAAAATTGACACTATGTGCAAAGCAAACGTTCTAAATACATACAAATACACACAGGAACAAATACACAAACACATGCACACAAGGGAAGTGAGTGGGCTGACAGTGTACACTGAAAGAGTACCAGCTGCTTCAAAGTGAGAACAGAGAGATTCAAATCATCTCTCCCTCTCTCTTTTCATTTTCAGTTCCAGGCTAATTAAAACTGGATCTGGTTTATGTTATCAAGCTCCCCTGCCCACACACAGGAAATTCTGGATAAAAACTAGGCCCAATTAGTGGCCTGTGTGCACAAATTCATGCACAAAAACAAACAGAGAGGGAGAGAGAGAGAAGAGAGGAGGTTGAGGGGGCAGTTCCTGCTGGGGGAGCAGATTGGAGAAGCAGCATAGAACTCATCCTACAGTCCCAGTGATGATCTGATAAGAGGAGCCTCTCCAACAATCCTGAAAGGGTCTAATTGTCTCCACTGAACACGAGACCACACACATTAACATGCCTTCCTACATGCAGAAAACACACACATATCCACGTTCTCACTAAACCCACAATCTAAACGTGCCTACAACTACACTCCACTCACTCACACACACACTCCCATCACTGGCCTTTTAGCCTTAGAGGCCTTCTATACCAACCTCTCATCCATCTTAACTCTGTGGCACAGTGGTTTACACAGAGTTTGGGAAATGAGGACAGCCGGGAGGGGATGTCAAGACTGTTGCTGCATGTCCTTGATATGCTACTTGACGGACATGGTGGTGGAAGGAAGAAATGGAGGTCAGTGAAGGGCAATCAGGTGAGTTAGCTCAGTGGTACCTTTCCAATTTCATCTTTCAGCTTGTACTGGTTGAGTTGAACACAGTCCTTGAAGAGAGGGAAGAAAGAGAAAAGAGAGGAGGAGAAAATTGTTTCTTTTCAAATGAAATCACATCAAATTTTAGCTGCTACAGAGTCTAGATACATGTACCTCATGAGTGTTCTGCTTTTCCTAAGAATGCAATGTGAAATCTCGTTCATTAAATCTCCCGTGGATTCATTTTTCTTTCTCCACTTTCAGCTCATAAGTGCAGTCTTCAGCACATCAGCGTTTCCAAAGGTGTCAACTAACTTGAGACAAATCTGAGGATGACTCTGCAATCACTACACCAGTTCAATCTCTCATTTTCTAAGATTTGTTTGAAGTAAAACCTCTGCCTTAACAAATCCAGATTTGCAGTTAATCAGAAACCATCTCATCATAGGCAAACATGGATAAATCCAAAATAAAGACTGGCACTTTACCTCTAATCCTATCTGCTAATCTTGCAGCATGCCTGAGATACTAGAGGTAGGGTGTGGTGCAAGGCTATAATGCTTCTGTAGTATAGTAATTAGAGCAAACTAGGTGATCTACTACAGGTGTATTCGACTCTCACTTTACAGTGAAGATATTATACAGTGTATAATATAGCCATACTGCTGGGAACAAATAGAACCCAGCCTACAGAGAATAATTCATACAAACTATGGATGAAGTGACTAAACCAGCACCTCATTTAAAGTACATTTCTAAATGCAATTTATTTGACTGTTGGTCTCTAGACTAGACAATTAAGACTTAAGTGCCAAGAAAGATGATGAGGTAAGACGATGTGAACAACAGCATTACATGACACATATTTTACAGTAATGGCAGTGCAAGAAAACCACCATCATAGGAGGACATTTAAAAAATTTCACCTAATTAACCTTTATATGCATTTTTTTTTTACACCTACACTATGTTATTCTGTGAAAGGAAAACCGTCTCTCAAAATTCTACCTTCAGTACATGACATTTACAGGTTTCTGCATCTATGTATAACAGGGATCACAGCTACAGTATTACCTACATCTAGTGAGGTTGTAAAACCTTACCTTAGCATCCACAAAGTTCAGTCTTTACCAGTGTGCTGCTGCTTATGAAACAAATGCACATGTAGTTCTGCTTACTTTCAGAGAACTGTGATACTGACATTTTTGATAAACTAACAGATGTTCAAGAGGAACATCTCTGCAAGAGCCTGGCTCTGTGTGAACATTAGTTAGTTTGTTCATTCATGTGTAACGCTTCATGCAACGTACAGTACTTAAGGGAATACACGGGTCAGATGGTGCAGAGAACATAAATTATATAATCACAATTAATTACTGTACTGGATGTTTAATACGTATTGGCTAATTTTGGGGGATTTGATCACGGACAAACAAAACTGACTTGGTTCTACAGAAGGTAAATATCAAAGTGAACTACTGTTAAAAAACAGTATTAATAGCAATACTTTGTGTTTGCAGTATTGAATTTGTTCCAGACATGCTGTGACACATTACAAACAGTAAAATCATCATTACAGGATGCTTTAAAAAATCCTTAACACCGGAACCGTGTTAGCCTCATACCTGGAGGTCTGTGATGGAAACACTGTGGGACTCCACAGTGGGCCGGCGGGGCAAACGTGGAGAGGAGTGGGGTGATGTGATGGGTGAGTAGGGTAACGATGGGTAAATATAGCGCCCGTTGAGTCCCGGAGAGCTGCAGGGTGATGTTGCACTTTGTGAGCGCTCCTGCAGAGATAGTTTCCTGTCCGACAGGTTTAATCTTCCCCTTTGCTCTTGGCTTTCGGGTAGCAGAGCCTCTGACCGGCAAACTGTGTGGGACAGCAGGTCGCAGGATGGAGTTGGGAAAGGTGCTGCCACAGAAGAAGCTGGGTCTGGCGTCTCTGAACTATCCATTTCTTCTACCTGGAACGTGATACATTTATATTATTTTTACTTCCCTTGTTGCACTTTCACGTATGTCATGCCTTCCATGTAATGGTAGTATATGATGGTCAATATGTTGTATTTGTCTGTTTGTATTAACTTTTTATGAAACAATGCAGTTTGTGCTCATTTTCCAGTTGACATTTTACATTTCAATTCAAGGCAACAGTATAATTTATAAAAGACACACAATTAAATAACTTTGTGAAATGTACTGACTTAAATTTTTGTTGAGAGTGTGGCAAATGTTGATTTCATTCTTGCTTTTGATATCATGTTAAAGTGAAAAAACTGGAGTCTGGAAAAATAAAGAATATGGGCATGTATCATCACGCATCAAGTAATCATTTCATTCAACAGAAACCCAAAAGTCCAACTAGGTTACATCTCCTGGAGATCTACTTGGGTGTGTTTCATCTTACCTCCTCCTCCTCCCCAGCCTCTCCAGGTGGTCTGCTGGGTTCGTACTCCGTGACCACAATGAGGGACTCCATGGGGTCCGGGGAGGGTGTCTCAGAGTGGGTGTTCAAAGGTGGAGCGGGACAGCTGCACAGCAGGTCAGGAAGGGGTTGTGAGGGCTGCGCTGGGGGTGCATGACTGCCGCAGGAGGCCGGTGGCTCAGCAGAGGGCCAGGGGGTTACGTGACAAGGAAACATGGTGCCTTTTCACAAAGAATGACAACCACTGCTCCATCAGATGGGAACCGCAGGGAGAATGGTTCCTAAGAGACACAAAAGCAGAAATTGCAGAGTAAGAAAATGCATGCAGGGAACAATTACTGGCCTGTCAGACATCCACTGCTCTATTTACAGGTGAGGTCCTTAAGGAGTTCAAAGTACTGGGACAGAGCAAATTGAACAACGGACAGAAAAAGTACTTCCTGATTTACCTACACAGTGTCCTCTTTAAATTGCTACTCTTGAAATTCACTAATGTTAACAATGATATAACAACCGCCTGCGCCTCCTCCACCAGCCACTTCTCTCTTTACCAACAACTGTAACCTTCATTACAGACAGAAACCATCAACGAAAAATGCACAGAATAATCCAAACGTAGTGTATCTCCTCTAGTTAAGGGTGCTTCACTTACTACATTTTACTCTCTCAGTGAAGTAGATCTCTTCAAACCTCTGCTCTAGACCTGTCCGAACACTTGTATTCTGGACCTTATTTAAGAATCATTGATGTCAGTGATTGAAACCCTGATGTTAGCAAGACTGACACAGTCACTTCTTCCCTAGCGGGGTACCACAAGGACCCGTGCTTGGTCCCCTAATCTCCTCAATATGAATCACCCACCTTTGGTTTGATTATCCCATCTCAGAGTTTCTCTTACCATATCAGCTCTATCTGTCCTTCCCAACAGACGCCCATACAGTCTTGGAATGGATCTCAGTCTGCCTCACTGATATCTTAGATGGATGATGAAATGCCACCCTCATCTCAGTCTCTCTACGATTGAACTACTGGTTTATGCAAGTCCTTCTGTTCAGCACAAGTAGTATTCAACTCTGCCTTGCTCAAAGTCTTCTAGAAATCTGGGCTTCATCATTGATGACCATCTAAATTTCACTGAGACCAGATATTATCTGACTTGGTCATGCTGCTCATTTCTTTTTACAGGCACTGGCCATCTCACACCGTAACTACTGTCACAATCCTCTGGTAAGGCTGCCAGCATGCATTATAAAACCACAACATTGGCACATCTAGTCTTCAATCAGCCAAAAAAAGCTCACATCACTTTGTCTTTCACTAGGCCATCCACTGACTCCCTGTCACTACTTACATTCACCTCAAGTCACTAAAGCTTGTTTACAGAGCCTGGTGCTGCATGAACAGGGTTATTGGGAGGGAGCCATATTTTATCAATAGCAACATCCTGTTATGTGTTCAACACATAAAACAACAAATTTGCAACCAAAATTGTATTTAACTGAGGGAGGCTTTAACAAACAGTATATAGTATACATGTATGAAGAACAAATAGAGATAAACAACAACCCTGTAATATTTTAATGCCTTGTGAGTTTCTCTATGTTACAGAACTGTGACCACACAGGAACTGATTGAAAGCAACTGTGAGGTGGGAGTCAATTAACAGACAACAGAGAGTAACTGTGTCTTCCTACCCAGGAATAATTGAGGGCTGACATAATATCCTGTGACAAAGTATGACAAAATGTATATGTACATCTAACGTTTAATTACCTTTGCACACAGCTGGAGAACAGTGTTTGACTAACCAGCTTGAACCAAGTTGTGGGTGTAATGAAAGGGTGTGGGAAAAACAATCAGAGATGCTGTTCACTAGCTCAGACACATAAGTAGATACAGCTCTCTCCATCTGAAGCATCTGTGGAGTCTGGACTTTTTCCACACGTTCTGTTAAGTGCTAATTAATGCATGCAAACACGTCTAGTATCACAAAGTTCAGCTCTAAGTGGACAGATTTAATGTGTCTATAAAAGCAACGGTTCAGTCTGCTTTTGATGTCAGTTACACAACATGGTTAATTATCATCTGTACAGCATCTAACCAAAACCTTTTCTGCATAATTTCAAGAGGGCCATTTCCATCTCCAAGACCACTCAGCTTATTATCTACTCATTGTCTGCGAGAGGAATGGAGAAAGGAGAAAAGGAGGGAGGAAGAGAGAGAAAGAACGAGACAGAGACGTTTCCTTGATTTTCGTCATGGTTTCGACAGGATTGTGGCGGTGTCAGTGTGTGTGGGAGCTGGGTAAATCTCGCAGATGCAGGAAAACAAAGGGAAGCCATATGAAAAACAAGACAGTGGGAGCTCCAGCCAAGTTCAGAATGAGGATTGTGTGTGGGAACAGACACCCACTCCAGGTGGCCTCTCTGCCTCCTAGCTATCCTATATATAATGATGTAAACTAACAGAAAGAATCACCACACATTCACAGAGAGATTCATATTGAGCATAATTGTCATATGGGCACAAACGTACTTCCTTGTCTTCTTCACAGACTGTTTGTTCCCTTTATATATACTGTAAAACCACTATTACAAAAAGTATTTCCTCACCATTACTGTGGGATGCCAAGTCACCCTTGAATGTTACATTTTTTTAGGAACAACATTTTCCAGCTATTCCATCTTTTCAGCATTTCCTACAATACCCAGTATTCATTGCAAAGGCTTCGTGTTGCTTATCACTGGCACAGACCAGATATTCTCCTCCTCAAGGTCTAACATGTCTGACATCTATAACCTCTGAGTGTCCCTGACTAATCTTCAAAGCAGACACTCTTGTGGTTTTTCCTGTCCAAGTAAAATGACCCTAGTTTCATAGAGCTGAAAGGAAAAGCTCTTGAAATCTAGACAGACTTTTAACACATCGCATCACTGGCACTAGAGCAACACAATGTGCCAGCATAAGTGGACTTGGCCTCAGTGGAGTACAGAAACAGAGAGACATGACCCTGGATGAAACTCGCAATGCGCCAGCTACAGTAGGCTTTTTATATCCAGAGAAGAGAGGCAACTTACCAAGCTTGACCTACTTTGATCTAAAATAAATGGTAAGGCAAACATCAAGACCTGTTTCCATTCACATGAAAAGGTTCTTGTGCAGCTTTTACATTGGTATAAAGTCATTACATCATACTATATTACTAATAGCAAGGCACACTATACCACTGCAAATGTCATCCTCCGCCCAGCAGGGTTTAGACAGTGGTTCATTTGGCGGTGTAATGTCAGCAATCATTGTTTGGCCAGCAGGATTTCCAGCAGCATGAGACATCGACCAAAGGCAGCTGACTGCCAGCTGAGTTAGTTTCTATAGATGTTTCGATGTCAAGAGTGTGTCTCTGAAATTACAAACTCCTGTTAGCCTAACTCTCACTAGAATCCCTAACCTTGGAGGTGAGAAAGCTACCTTACATAACTTTGACACAACTAACTCACAGGTCATGTTTAAAAATATGCATTAGCTTTGTCTTCCAGTCCCAGATTATGTGGGACTGGATACAAGCTAATACAATACCCAAGCGTTCAGCAAAACAATGGAAATATCAAATCCCTTCTTGTTAGACATCCTCACTAGGATTAGCCACACACTAGCATTAAAGATAAAAAAGCTTTCCACCGTGGTGTAGCCTCTGATATCTGTAAAGTTCACAGACAAAGACAACGTATATCATGGATAACTGAACTGCTGGTTAAAGCCTCAAAATTCCCTGATCCCTGGTGATCACAGCAGCTTGATGAAGAACAAGCAGTTAGATTGGAGCCTCGTGAAATATCAACAGATGCTGCCTCGCTCCAGATGCCATACTGCGCCTCATATGATAACAAAAGTCACATGATCTGACCTTCACTATCTGGGCAGGAGGGGAGGGGGAGAAAGGACTTATCAGAGATTGCGGGGGTCCAAGCCATGTACAGCAGTAATAACAACACAGACACGGTCCTACAGACATACACGTACAACACAGGGCCATCTGGAGCAGAGGAGGATCCCCAGCTTCATTAAAAGATCAACAGGGCAACCCTGTCAGCGATCTGCGGAGCCGCGCAAGAGGAGCTTATCCTGTAAATGGAGGGATGAGCATACTCGACTAACTTAACTGCAGTGTTATCACACAATCACAGCTGTACATTACTGAGAATCTGAACTATTTGATTGGTAGCTATGATATTAATCCCAAACTAGTATACCAAAGTTTGACGTTTTTGTCAGGAAATACTTCTGAGACCTGTTAACCTATTATCAACTCTGAATCAACCAAAGAAACACAGTTGATATTAGGGCCTGAGCTAAAGATTGCTTTCTTGATTAACCATCAGAAAAAAGAGAAAAGTGGCCATCACAATATCCAATAACTCAAGGTCAGGTCCTCACATTGCAGTCCAAAATCCAAAGATATTCAATTCACAGTGATAACACAATTTGCTTGAAAATTTTCCATACTAGTTTTGTTGACCAATTAATCAAATAATTGTTCCAGCTCTAGTTAATACAAACACCTAAAAATTAAACTGAAGGATTTTGATTATTTTTTATTTCACTAATATCTACACTGTAAACCAGTTTCCACTAAGTGTTAACAGAGTAGGGTAATGTATCCAAATCTGTCTACAGAGACAATCTGGGAAAATATACAGTCCACCAGCAAAAATAGAGGAAGGTGCATTTCAAGTATGTTATTAAGTAAAACCACATAACTCTGCTCTTATGCGTTTACGTTTTACGTCTTATATGTTTTACAACTCAGTTTTTGAGCTCCTGTAATAACTTACCTTACAGTGGTCTGAACACGTTAAAAACCAAAATATACTGAAAAAAATAGTTACCCTAAAACAAATTACAGTGGGGTGATTACAGGTAGGTAGTGGACGTATTAAGGCAAGTTAACGATTATTAATATGCTTCCACTGAAGTCTACAGCAGCATTACTTTGAGTACAGGTGTTAAACGCTGACACAATCAAAACATTAGACTCGTTTTCTTACATGAACTCTGCAATTTCAGAAGTACAAATGACTCTACGTTTTATCATATTATGTGTGACTGACATAACAGGGTTTAGCTTTCCTAGTCCAGCAATGGCTAACTTACACTCGTAACATTAAAGCGAACAACGATTATCACAAATTAACGTGGTTTGAAAAACGAGTGTTGCCGTCGTCAAGCTAACTTAGCTCTAAAGCCAAGCAGCTCAGCTAGCGTTAGCAGCTGCCTCATCTGTCAAGATACAGATGTTGGGCAGGAGTCAGTGATGCTAAGTGAGACTGAGAAACGACCGTAGTGCGCCTGACGAGAAGACAACAAAGCCCCGACACTTGCTGTGAAAATGATAAAACCATACCGTAACGCGTTTCTCAGGCCTACAAGTCACAGTTAGGATGTTCCTTCTCCTTTTCAGCTGCGGTGTGAGCAGCGTCTATAACACGACGGCTAGCTAGCTGTGTGAGGAGCGGAGACACTGTAGCAGACTGTTAACCGATGTAGTGATGGACCAATCCAGCTGGGCACACAGGTCCCGTGCTTCACATTGGGGTGGGGGGTGTTGACAATACGGTCGGTATGAGAACGTAGTCATTTCAACATACATATACTTAAAAAAAACCTACTTCCACAGAGGAGGTGTGGGCTGTCTTTGGTTTCCCTTTCTGTTTAACTCACGACCTCAAAATATAACACTTAGTGGTTCTTCTTGGGGGATTTCTGCTGCAAGCACTTTGTAGCCAGCTGGCCCCCCCCTGTGGTGTATTGAAGAGTTGCACACTGGAATTAAAGCAACTCTGTGGGCAAGTTATTTTTCTCTTTTGATAAGGCTTAGTTGACGTTTTGTGGGGAAAAAGGCAAATGTTAATAGCCAACTTTAAAAATATTACCCTTGACTGTACAGTAGATACCATATCAATAATATCACAGTGACCAAGTTGTCACCTCCATTAGTGTAACGTTTTTCAAGTTCAAGATGCACTGAAGCTTATTCAGCTTATGGTGACTAAACATTTCTCTCATGATGGGTGTGACAGACTTAACTTGCATTGGTTTACATTCTCTGTGGCAAACGTGCAATAAATATTCAAAACATACAGGGTGTAACAAGTTCATCTTGCCAATTATAAAATACTACATCAAGCACATTGAGTAAAGCAGGACATGGGACACATCAAATTGAAATATGTTTATTTTCATAAAAAAATGAAATTAAAGCAATAAACTGCAAAGCACAGGATTGCAAACAATATCTAAGATATCTGATCCAAAGAAGACAAAATTAGAAAACCAAAGACTATACAATGCAAAAATGTCAATACAGCTGGAGCATTTATCGCCTCTTCTGGAAGATGTTACCTCTTCCCATTCCACCACGGCCACGGCCTCTTGCTGCCACTGCAGACAAACACAAGACAAAAGACAACACATTTTAAAAGGAATCAGTCTGACTCAAATAAGGGACAGAGTGTGTCACTGGTCATGATCACAGCATGAGAGGTCACAGAAACCCCTATGGTTTCACTAATTTTGAGATACTCGATATAGGACTGTCATATAGGTTAGCTACAAAGTAAATCAAAATATTCAAGAGGTGAACAATAAAATAAAACCAACATGACTATAACGCAATACAGTAAAACATCCTTTTATGAAATGCTACCCTTGTTACAAGTTTTTGCCAGAGAGATGTTGAGACAAGTATTATTTTGTAGCCCCATTACCCAGGGGACAAATTATTGGGTACATAATTGGGTGAGAACAGAATTCAATACACCTCCACAAACTGCAGCCTAAAAACAATTCAGTAGAACTGAATCAATACCTCTCTGACAAAGATGAGACAGGATAGTGTTCAATGCAGGGTTATTTTAGTCCACTCAATTACAATATGCCAGTGTCAATATTATTATTGTATCTACACTGTATGTACAAATTAAGTCATGTCCTCAGTGTCACCGTAATACAGTTTTGTAGTTAATACAATGTTGTGGCTCCTTAGTGAAAACCTGTTCAAATCTGTATCTGTCTACTAGACAGGATGGCAAGACCATCAGTGTGTCAAAATACAAGTCACATGTCAGTGCATTGACTGGTAACATTAGGGATTCAGTAGCATTTGTGGAAACATCGCTTTCCTGCTAAGTTATAGTTCTAAGAAAGTGATAAAATTTCTAAATTAAGTATAACTGCCAAGGAATCTGATGAGACTAACAAATCCCAGTGTCTTTTGAAATAACCAGGGAGACTCTGGTCCAAAACCTTCCCACTCACCTTGTGCTTTGAGAATAGCTGCCTTGCCTCTTCCCGCACCAGATCCCTGGTTCTTGTTTTTCATACTCTTTAACATAGGGGCATTCTTTAACATGTCTGGTAAGATCAGGAAACGGATCTTGCTGCCACGGATGTAGACTTGCTCCAGCTGTGCAACCCGGCCATCACGATAGGTCACTGTGATATTAGACATCTGTAGCAATGGAAGAAAACAGAAGCTAATTTTAGCTGCATGACAGGGACAATCCTATCGTTGTCAGTTTTATGGTAGATTTAGTATATGATATTCTTTGGCTAAAAGTCAGCCATACACTAGAAGCTAAATTAAACGTAAATAAATCTAAACTACATGGTTGGGGTTTATTTTCATTGTCCTGTTCGTACTGTTCTTATGTTTATATTATCTTGCTTATACCTTGTCTTTTACTCGTATTTAAGCCTTTTTTTTTCTCCTATCTTTTCAATCGCTGATGCTGCTGCAACAATGGAAATTTCCCTTTTGTAGGACTAATGAAGGATTATCTTATCTTCTTTCTTCAGTTAATCATGGTCACAAAACCTCTTATTTAATTAATCTGGCAAACATGATAATATAAAATCAAAGTGAAAATCTACTTTACGTAGATCTTGACTAAACACTTTCAACAGCATAAGCCTCTGGAAAGTTACACTGAAAGGAAAACTTGTAATTCAGGGATTCATTTTTGTGTATTGTAAATATTTTGTTATTAAAGACCCACCTGACAGTTCATGTTGTCCTCAGCCTCGATCAGCTTGCCCCTGTACACCTCTCCCGTGTTGGTCTCACAGGTCACAATGTGCCCCTCTGCTTCATGCAGAACCTTGATTGGTACTCCGATGGACATTTTTCAACGGTCTTCCTGAAACACAACATGTATTGGAGGGCACGTTACAATCTGCTAGCCCATAATAAATAAAGCAATACTTGGCTGTCAAGTGTCACCAACTTTTTTTCTTTTTTTGTTTGTCACCAACGTTTTACCTACAATAATGTCAAATGGTTTCTAACAGTGGAGCTCCTAAGCTGTTGAGATATAACCACCATACTTGTTTTTGTTACCATACCTGATTATTTGTCATTTTGTGAAACCTTACTTACTTCTTTTATTTAAATGACTAAGAAACAATGAAATTAAATGCTTGTGATGTGTGAATCCATTATTTGCGCTCACCATTTCTACACTGCTTTAACTCTGATGCTGTGTTTCCTAATCTGACTGAAACGTGGCGGCTACTGTTTACAATGTTACAGAGAGCCGGTTTATTTTTTAGTAGGATGCGTGCAGTGTGAGAATGTTGAACTTAAAACTTGATACAATTTGACCAACTTCAATGCAGAAGCAGGGAGAGTTAACCGCTAGCTAAATTAGCCACATTAGCCAGCTAAGATAATTTAGAATAACGCTTTTACCTCACCAGAACAAAGACCTCTGCGCTTGATTTTGAGCTAATTACTGGCACAATCTCCAAATCAAAGCCTAGCACGATTTAAACACTCATTTTAACATCAACATTTGGTTCTTTTTGTAAGTAGAAACTGTGACTTCGGCAAACAGACGAAGCCATGTTGGCTAAGTCAATGAATGAGCTCCTGTTTACAACAAACAAAAACACCACTGTGGGGTAAACTGAGCGATAGTGTTGTTTTATCCAACCTATTAAGACGTTTACCTCGATTCTGTCTTCAAAGTGGATTTATTTGTTGTCTTATTCTTGGGAGATTCTGCAACGTGCGTTCGTCGAATTCGCGTCCCTTTTTGAGCCTTTTTCCGCCTACCCACAATGCCGCAACGGTTCAATGAAGTGCTTCCTGCGGCGTCTCGTGGTGCATTATGGGACTTGTATTTTTGAGCTCATATATACAAAAAAGCTGTTTGCTTAGCCCTAAATTCTATTATCTGATTAACAAGATAAGCTGCAAGAGGAACAAAGTTAAAAATACACTTTCTATGCAGCCTGTGCATACATGTACATATACATACATATGTATCTATTCAAAACTGTGTTTATGAGTCACTGCTAATTTGCTTGTTCCTCCTCATGGCATGCTCCCCTTATAGTCATTTATAACTGAATGGCACACAATAAAGAGGCCTACTGGATTGTTTTCCTTCAGGACATCATGCCATCATGAGCACTGTTGAAGCCTTGTCTGTCACTGCAAAACACATTTTGGTGTCTGTGTAATACATTCAGATACAATCCCTTATTTATTAATTTAATGTTTATTGAACTTAGATTTGAATCTCCCATAACCACATAGTTTTACTAACCCTTATCTCACGCTTATCAAAACAACATAAAAAAAACAAAGCATTAAACTGAAATGCATTCATTCATTTAAATAGCCAGTACAAAGCACAATAAACAACTGATATGCGTACTGCTTGGGTAAATATGCAGCGCATGAGCTAGAAACATACCCATGTATGTTTCTTTCCTGGAAACATGTCTCTGCAATTGCTTTAAGGCACATAAATGTTGCTTAATGCAGGTCTTTCCCACAGTGGAAGGGCTTTTTAATGAGGAAAGAGAGCATAATGGCATAATAAAAGACATCATCAAATGAACCTTCATTTGATTTCCATTGCATTAGGCTCATTGACTGGCGTCAGCAGCCAGGCTACTCTGTAAACACCTCTTGCAGAGTAGTCTGTAGTCATGTGTACGCACTATGTGTGTGTATGTGTACACATCTGTGTTTTTCATGCTGTCTATGTTTGCAAGCCTGACTCTGAAACAAGTCACTTTACGGGGGTATGGACTGAATAGATCAAACAAGCTCTTTGTTTTGGATGGTTGGTAACTGGCTTGTATACATCACTGCCTTTGACACGTTGCCTGGCAGTTATCAAACTAGCAACATCAAGTGTTCTGTAGCTATCCAGCAGTTTGAGAAATGACTTTTATATACACAAGAGATAGTACTTGCCTTATACTATACCGTCCAACGTCATTGTTTTTCCCAAGTTGCCAGAGAGGACTGTTTTATGGTTCACTCAGACCATTAGTTTCAGCTTTTAGTATGACATACTTCAGTCTATATGTGCTTCATCTATAACAGTATGGAGTTTCATGGTGTTGTTCACCAACAACAGGCAATGAATTCAGCCAACTGAAAAAAGTGAACAACTATGTATTTAAGACATATTTAATTCTCCATTAGGTAAAAACAATACACATGGCCATTGCAAAAGGTGACATGATGCAAACAAATGCATCAAATAAATGCAATTCAAGGATTTAAAAGTCTCTTAAAAACACATTGCAGGACACAGTACATTTGATAAAGTATTGTTTTCTGCACATTTAGATGCACATTGGTTTAAAAACATGCTGTCTAAAAAATCATATTTACCTTTGAAAAATGTAAGCATCAGCACATTTATTTGTGTGCTTGTGTGCTTGACTTAATTTCCCTGAGGGAGTCATCCCAAAGGGATCAATAAAGTCTGTCTAAGTCTAAGTCTAAGTAGATCTGATCAGACTCAGAGATTGTTAATGACAACAAAGTAATAAAGCAGACCAAAATATCGCCTGAGAATCAGTTCATATAACTCCAGAAAGATAAAAACAGATTTACTGCTGCTGTTGATTTGCTGAGGCTTCGTGTTTTGACTGTTAGGTTTTATGGCAATAGAAATATGTTTTAAATACCTAAATGTCTTTGTCATGACACTTGTGTAAGCTCTGCAGAACAGACACAGTCAGTCTGTTTAAAGGAAAGAGCCTGAACATTCACAAAAGCAATGCAGCTCCCACTATCTTTCACCTCCAAAACATCTGTTGTTCCCCCCAAATATGTGACCGACGCTATTCCATCCTGCACAGCACATCCCATTATACATGGCTGCTGCTGGGTTGCTGAAAGGGTGCTAGCCTTCCTTTGATGTCCGTTGGGTATGTAGCTGCTTGGTGCAGAGTCTAATTTTGATGTCCAGTGGCAAGAGGACTCGCGAGTAGCTTTTGGTGGAGTTCCGTCAGGAGTGGGGTCCAGGATGTAACTATTTACCACTGTGCCACACGATAAACCCTCTTTACTGGTATGGGAAGAGGAAGAGGTATGCATGATGCTGCTCCTCCCAACACTTCTACCATCACCAGTCCCTATCCTAAGCCCATGTACATCCCTCTGCCCTAGGATGTGCTGGTACAGGATCCTCCGGAAGGTTTGTCTGAACTCCCGAATGCGGTAGGCATAGATGAAGGGATTCACAACAGAGTTGGCATGGGAGAGGATGATGGCAATGTTCATCACCCAAACAGGTGGACGGTTACAACTCGACCCAGATGCGTCAGCGGTTACAGTCTCACACAGGTGGTTGAAAGAGTTAATGATGTGCAGCGGAAGCCAACATACAGCAAACAAACCCACAATGATGGCCAGCGATTTGGCAGCATGCACTTCCTTCTGCAGGGTCGAACGAGATGCGCTTGAAGACGTGGTTATTTCTCCAGGAGCGGGTGCTTGTGCGATTTTGAGCCCCATCATTCGGAGCTGACGCCGTGCAGCCATAAAGATATGGGCGTAGATGACCAGCATGACCAACAGAGGTACCAGGACACAGCCGAAAAAGTTGAAATAGACCATGTAGTCCAGGGTGACCACTCCTTCAAACAGGCACTCGGTCATACCTTCAGGGCAGCTGTTGGTGCTGCTGGTAGCGGCTGTGGCGTTCCAACCTGTATAACAGAGGCAGGGGTGATTTTATGAATAATTCTATTAGTTAATGTGCATAGTTTAGATTTCAGACCTCATATCAAAAAGTTGGCCTCAGTTTTCCTCTCAGAAATCATCCCATCAGTAAGAACCACTTAGCTGAATTGAAGCCAGTGTGAAAATGCCAGATGCATTTCCTCTAATTGTCATTAGTAATGTTACTAGGCTAAGCTAAGTTTTCCTGTATGTCTGTGGATTTTAATTCTTGACTTGGTAACTCCTGCTGCGTACTCATCCCATTTTCCAGAATTAAAATTTCCTGACATTTCTGATCTAACAATGAAACAAATCTAAGCCAAAACACAGGAACAAATAATCTTCTTAGAAACCTATGGACAATGTAACAGAGGCAGCATTTCTGTTTTTCTACAGTCTAGGGTAAGAACACTTTGGTGTCACTGAAAGCAAACATTTACATCAGCCAAAATAAATCTCCCACCTCTGTTCCAGCCCAGCATTGGAGTCAGACCGATGCCCACTGAGAGGACCCAGCACAAAGCGATGATGCCCTTTGCCCTCTGAGCTGTCACCAGGCTGTTGTACCTGAAAGGTTGAGCAGACCACAAGAACACATCAGGGCGAGCTGCTTTATCTAATCTTACTCTGATAGTATCTGTTTGAGGCAAAGTCAATATTTGGTGATTTTAAATGACGAGAAAATGGTTGTACATTCACGCCTGATTGTATTATTGACTGTATTATTTATTTAATAAACCAGACAAAGATTTGAGTTGTCCTATGAGAGATTTTTTAATCGTTGCCTTACTGGCTTTTAAATACAGAACGCAGTGAGGTCTGATAGTGCCATCATTTCTGAAAAAGTATGTTAGCCGGTGGAGGAGACAACACTCTGGTGTGAGTGTGCATTAATTAGCATTTCCTTCCTATATTCAAATTTACTGGCACACTTCCTTCTCAGCTCTGATGTTAACTCAAAGCTCTGAACAATTTGCCTTCCAGTCCAGTCATATAAAAGCTTCCGAGCAACAAAAAGAAATACAAAAATCCTCAAACACACAACTGTGTTTTGATGGCTTTTTAATGGCTTTAGGCTAATACAACCCGGACTTGAATGGGGCTGGGGTTTTGAGGCTTCTGGCTCGATAAACATAAACTCAAGTATAAATAATCTACAAATATATATTATATAAATATAAAAAAGCTTTATGAGACAAAATTTTAAGTTTGGTTGACAGTACTCTTGGTTCTGATACAGACCTGACAATATTAAAATGTACAACTTTGAGGAGAAATTTGGGCAGAAAATAGCAAATAGCGAATCAAGCATGTATAACAAAGTATTCTTTATAACATCACCTCACCTACACCGACCTAAAATAGTCCCCGTGTTGTGTAGCCGTTATCCCATGTGACTGACATCAGTCTGGCAGACAGTAGGCTATATTAAGCTCCCTAAAATTCAGATGAATTATTAGCTCTGTGGTCTTTGGTGCCAGGGTTGCAGCCCTAGTGTGAACACACACACAGATGCAGAAGCTGTTATGCAACTGCTTATGCAAATGTGTCACCTGCTGTGGCTTACTAGATGAAATATCCTCTCATGACAGGAGTTAAGAATGCAGCTGTGACTAAACAACAGTGAGTTTACACACACACAAACACACACACACAGACACAGACACACACACACACACACATAAGAACAATATGAGTCAATGATGTGTCAAAATACCTGTTGCAGAAAGAATGAACAAGGAACTTTGTCGTAAGATGCACAATAAGCTGGCCATTTAAAAGAAATGGTATTTGAATGGTGTTGATTTGTGTGGGTGGTAATGATCAAAGCCTTCAGCAGGTTTAATCCCCCCAACACCACACAAACAGTAACCCAATAAAACCAGTGGAGACATATATCTCTGTCTGCCCACAGCCGGCCAGATTAGCCCTAATTGAATAAGATCTCTCTGTAATTCATTGTGCGCCGCTACACCACTGCATGTGTGTTCTGAAAACCTCACACCTTTAATGTTTCATCTCTGATGTGTGAAAGGAGCATTATGTTCAAATTGTAAGCATACTGTGCAAAAGGCAACAGTTTACATTCAACAGCAAATAAAAAATGATTCTGCTAAAGCTTCATTTTCATTTCCAAACAAAAAAAAAAAGCTACTTATTCATCAAGTAGTGAAAAGGTTTGGATAGTCTGAAAAGTGATCTGAATTTGGTTAAAGGTCCTATATTGAAGAAAATGAGATTTCAGTGTCTTTTTTGATTATTAGGTGCTATATACATACTGTAGTTGTTGTGATGTCACAACTACACATCACTGAACAGCCTTCCCAGTGACAGTAATATTAGACTGGTAAGTTTTACCAGTCAATGCAAATAAACGCCCGTGGTTGGCCTGGAAATTTGTGTCTCTGTTTCAGGTTTCAGTACAGGTAATGTGACCTCACCTGAGTGGGTTCTTGATAGCAATGTAGCGGTCCACAGCGATAGCCAGCAGGCTGAAGATGGAGCTCTGGGTGAGCACGAGGACGAAGCAAGCGATGAAAAGGCAGCCATAGAAGTTGGCACAGAAGCCGGTGCTGATGTTGGTTTAGAAAACATCACAGGTCCAGAAAAAGATAGAGAAGCATAAGAAATACAATTATTACAAATCTAGAAAAGCAATATTTCTCAAATTACTACCACAAATCTATCCCTGATTGCACTGATTTTGTAGTGTAAAAATGAAATAACAACAGTAATGATACCTAATAGTGATGGCAAAGGGAATTGCCAGCAGCCCCACAGCAATATCAGCCAATGCCAAGGACATCACAAAGAAGTTGGTGATGCTCTGCAGGTTGGAGTTGAGGCAGACGGCCCAGCAGACCAGGATGTTTCCAGCCACAGCCAGGAAGGCGATCACCAGCTCCAAGCCAATGTAGACCAGCTGGTCATTCTTCAGCATGGTTATTTTTTCCTCTTTTCTGCTTTCTTTGTGCTTTCATCCCACACACTCAGTTGCTCGACGTGTTTTTAGACAAAATACCTGCTTGCCAAACCGCATGGTATGATTTAAGGGAAGAGTGATTGTGTCGCTGGAGGACAGCCCGGACAGGAAGTTCCCACCACAAACATCACACTCACAGTGCCCGACTTGACTTGTACCTTTTACACCTCACACACTCAGTCTGTCGGTCTTCCTCTTTGTCTCCTCTGCGTTCAGCTCGGTAAACTTTGTCACAGATGGCAGCACAACATTGAGGAGGGAGCTTCTGGGAGTTTTGCCCAACGGCTGCCAAATTAAGAGCAGTGGTCTGGAGAGAGAGAGAACACAATCTCAGTGGTATAGCCTGAACAAACAGATTGCAGGTTACCACACACAGGTCAGAAAAGTCATCTATCTCTGGAGGACAGGGGGGGACAGTTTATTTTCCACACAGGGCCAAAGCAGACAGTCCAACAATGCACCTTTTATTTCAGGAAAAGTTTCCCGAAACCCTCCTAGACACTAATCATTCCCGCCACTGACAGGCTTTCCACCAAAAGTCACTGATAATTACACAAAATAAGCCACCTATACATTTGAAAGCCATTGTACTATCACAGAAACACTTTGTTGACCTATCTCCACTGTATTTTCTCAGGGTATTTTGCAAAATTCCTCAATATTGTAAGCAGATTAGCAGAACAGCCTCAGATAACCTTCACAAAGAAAGGGTTTGAATGTAATGTGGGTCAAGTTATTCAGTTTACTAGGGTATGACAGTTCAAGGAAGAGAGACAGACAGGTTTCCAGATCGCGTCAGATTACAACTGAGGCTGCACTGATGCTGCATCTTAGCGCAAGAAATGGCTGAAAAGATCTTGAAACTACAACAAAGAAGTGAAGTTGATGTGGAAGTTTGAGTGGAAGGTTGCTCTGAAACTTGATGAGACATCGCAGAATTTAAAAAAGTGCCAGTTAGCTTAGTTTGGACTTGTTCTACTGAGATTTGAACAGACCTGGTGCGATCTGACACACTTATTCGCTTTGCTGCTGAGAGTCAGATGAGAAAGTTGATAACAGTCTTGAGTCTGTGTGTTAACGCTGGAGCACAAACTAAAAGGTTAAAATGATAAGTTGTGGTTTTACAGGGATTTACTGGCTGTAATGGTCACCTCAGTTGTTGGTGCACATTTGTCGTATTTACAAAGATGTGGAGCTATTTCAGAGGGATCCAAAAATGTTTGTTAAAAAAAGAAGCTATCTATTGATATCATTAGCAAACTTTTAAAAAAATATAAAAATATAAAATAAAAATATTGATATATTGGCTTCAAAATGACAGTATTTGTTTGTCCATAATACCAGCATTAACATCTTAAATGGGCTGCTGTATTGTATGTCATTTCACCCAGACTACATATATCACACATTTCCTCCGGTTGGTTGAAACACAAAAACATACATAAAGAATGTGTTTTTATCTCCTATGAATTGAGAGACAAAGCCCACGGAGCAGATATGTGCTCAAAATGTATTACACTGTAGTTAATAAAACATTTATTAACTACAGTGAACAAAAAGGATGTGTAAACATGATATATTTCCTCTCAAAGTCTGTGATAGGGAACTTTTGACCTGATAAGCTTCAGCAAGATGGAATGTACATCAAACAAATGATGAAGGGGAAATTTGGTCACTAAAGGAACAATACTGGGACCAGAAAGTCTTTTTTTCCCCTATCGCTCTGACACCTATTTTGGGTGCCTTATGTGAGCATATCTCAGAGAA
Source organism: Lates japonicus (assembly GCA_033238685.1). Lineage (NCBI taxonomy): Eukaryota > Metazoa > Chordata > Actinopteri > Centropomidae > Lates > Lates japonicus. Next base: position 3,340,437 of record BRZM01000021.1, on the reverse strand, counting down.
TAGGAATTCCCAATCCAGTCTTCATTCGGTCACACTGTTTTCCATCAATATCCAAGTTTTGGAGCAATGTTTCTCTGTCGTGTTACCATACATTAAGGTAAAAAATGATGAGGCATCTTTTTTTTCATACATCGTCCAGGGTTTATGAGTCCTTAAAGCCTACAAAGATGCTCAGACTTTCTAACTGCTGCTTGAACACCTGATTCTAAGTATTATGAAAGGCTGTGATGATAATATATCAGCCAAATTAAGTTTTGATTACATTAAATTCAGCTATAGTCATATCAAATGACAAAATATTGGGGATGAAATCTTACATTTCCCTCGACCGTTCTGCTAAAATATACATTAATTTAATTATAAAATGACTTAAATGTTCATTTCTTTTAATTGCCTAGTTGAGTAGCATTTTTCTGACTGTGACAGTTCAGGCTTGTACATTAAAGCTCAAGCTCAAATAAACTGCCTCCACCAGGACTATATAGGAAAAAAGTTTGTTAAGACCATAGACCACAGCTGCACTTTAGGTTTCTTATATGGAAATGTAAAGACACACTGTGAGTTCAAAGAAAAACAGCAATTTTCATCCCCTCCACAAATTCATGAAAGTTGTCATACATTGTTCAAATCTACCTCTTTTGGCCACATATAACCCTGTAGCTCTACGGCAGTGATCCTGACTGACCAAAGTCCTGCTTTTCCTCTATTGTTCTGCTACTGAAACTTTCTCACAGCCCAAAGGAATTTAAAAACCAGGGCTTATCCAGCAGGTTTGGAAAGCGATAGCAACATTAAATCGTCCAGCCTTTGAATTTCTTTAAGACCTCTAGAGGCTGCAAAAGCTTCTGAATCTGCACAAATAATTCTTCAAAGTTAAAATGAAAAAATAAAGTGAAATTGGACTTACAGTGCTGAAGTTTGTAGAAACACACATCAACATAAACTCACATGAAGAGCTTTTTGTTTAACCTCCTTCCAGTGGGTAGCTTCGGCAGTAACTGCCCCCCATTATTATAAATGTGGATACATATGTGTGCCTAGACGTCTTGGAGGAAGTGATAAGAAAATGTACATCCTGCTGGGGAGGATTTGTCATTGCCCTGTCAATCATTGTACCAGGTCAGCTCCACCACAGTCAAGGGGAAACCAAAATAAAAGCTGCTGTGTTAACATTAAGGAAGGCACAGCATGTACTGACATGATGTGAACTCCTGATAGCAGGACCAGATTAGACAACAGAGACATCAACATGCAAAGCAATCTCTGCAGGGTTTGTAATGTGTTTGATGATGATGATGTGTAATGATAGAAAAAAGCAGAGCCTCTCTGAGTGTCTGTTTCTGCTCATCAGCCTTCCAAATTTAGGTAAATTCACTTTGGCATTGATTATGGAAAAACACCTGTTTAACTGTTGCTACTCGTGTTAGAAAATGATCCAAAACATATCCTGAATGAGTAGAGAAGATAATAATGATTTTCTTACTTTAAAGTTGAGGTGAAAATGAGAAGTCTTTCCACCCAATCAGCGCGTTCAGATGATCAGCCTGTTGGCTGGCAGCGCCCATTAGAAAGTACACACACAACAACCTGATGCGTTTATGGCAGACGCTTGACCGAGGCGCAACAAAGTGAATCAGAAAGAGAAAGGATGGAAGTAAATCTTCTGACAGGGCACCGCTGCTACTGTTCCGTTTGCCAGGAGAAGTGTCAAGGGGTGCACCGACGCGCTGCGACGGGAAAACGCGCGGAGTCAGACGCACCGCCTTTATGTGAGTGGGTGTGTGGAAGAGGGTGTGTGTGTGTGTGGGTGAGGGTGTGTGTGTGTGTGGGTGGTGGTGGGGTATACACTGACGTATGGACGAATGGAAATAACAGTCGACAACAGGGTAGGGGATAAACTATATAAGTGATAGAACCTAAGAATAAAATAAAATAAATCTAAAACAAGGTAAATGAATTAGATATATACTACTAGATCATGTTCTATATGTAGAACAGAGATCACCTCTCCAACAAATAATGCATTATTTAAGTAGAAAGCAGAAGAATAAATCTTTCCAAAGCTCACATATTTTTATCTTTTTCATTTCCCCCTTTATTTGTTGTTTTCTGTCTTTCTCCCTCTTGTTCTCAGAAAATGGATTTTAAAAAACATGCCACGAAAACTGTCTGAATGAATCCTCATTCCCAATGGCACAGGCCTATTTGGAACAACTGAGATCACTGCAGGCCTCCTCAGTGATCTCATTTCTGTCTCGCTGGTTAAGACCCAATTACACAACTTTGAACAGCGCATTGTCCAAAAATGATTAACAAGACAAGAGAGGTATTATTCACACTCATGTTTCCTATGAAGAACTGTCAGGTTTACACAGTAATCAGAGTGAAGCTACGGTGCATGTCAGCGTAAGTTTATCAGGCCATGATAGCAGGCTGCATCACATCAGTCATCACAGCTTCATATACTATGATTAAGACAACCCATGATTCATTGGATTCAATGCCTGCATACTTCAGTATATTGAAACATACTTGTTCTTGGTCACTTACTAAGGCACCTCTCCCCTGATCGTTCAGTTTGGCTGGGCAGCCAGCTCTGGGAAGAGTCCTGTTTCTTCCAAACCTCTTCCAGCCCACTGTGCTCCTGGGAACCTTCAAGACAAAAGTTTATATGAGCCTATCCCAGATCTGTGCCTTGACACAATCCTGTCCTGGCAGTTCCTTCCACCTGATGCCTTTGTTTTTGCCACATTGTCAGCTGTGGGACCTTATGTAGACAGGTGTGTGCCTTTCAAAATCATGTCCAATCAATTGAATTTACCACAGGTGGACTCAAACCAAGGTGTAGAAACATCTCAAAGGTGTCTTCATGGGATCTCTCTTCAGGTTGCCTCTATGACAGATGACAGTTGAAGTTGACTTTAAAAAAATCAAGTGTCATTCTATGTAGATACAGGAGATTTTATTTAACATTTTTGTGTACAAACCTAGGCTGCAAATGCCTTCCAAACATGTTTGCCCTCAGAATACAGTATTCTTTTTTACAGTTCTACAAGCAGAACATTGAATATCGAACAGGAACAAGAGTCAAAAAATTGAGGAAGGTAAAAAGAGAAAATGTTCATGGTTGGTTGGAAAGTCTCATCCTCAGCTATACGTTATATGTCGAATAGAACAAAACTAGCATTTTCCCCCAGAGGTTAATGTCAAGAGTAGTGGCAGCAAATGGTCAAAGTATTCACTATAGCATGGAAATGTAGTGATAATTACCGGGGTCATGTACAATAAATGCAAGAGATTTTTAACTTTCATATAGAGCAATATGTTCCATATTTTCAGGCTACTGCACAGAAAAATGTAAAGTTTTTGCTGTATTTACTTTCTCATGTACAGAACTAAGGGGCAGAGGTTATGGAGGGAGCTGTATTATGGAGGGTACATGCAGTTACACTGACAATCAACAGCCCAAAACAATGCAGTTTGTAATATAAAGAGTAATATAAGACTCTTTTCTCCTCTACCACATACTGACAGTTTGGTTTTTCAAAGAGACTAGAGGTGTACCGGCTTGATCACTCTTTAACCATGATAACGTCAGTGGACGCCACAATAAATAAAACGGAAACCAAATTATGTACTCTCTAGTATAATACATATTATACAACTCTATGGAAAAGTAGGAGATGTTTTAATCTACCTTTTAAACTGACTAGAACCTGCACCTGCTATTTAGTTATCTATATCAGATAGCTAAACAATCACAGTGGCCAGTCTGTTGTACAACACAAATAACTACAGAGGTGAGGCGACGATGCAGGAGTTGGGGGGGGGGGGGGGGGGTTTAAAAGATGTTTGCAGTTGTACACAATGGTTGAGATTCTGAGACACATTCTGTAACACAAGACTTAACATTTTCCCAAAGAAGGTACCCCATATAAAGACCATTTTCTAACATTAATTTAGTTTTCGATGACATTTTATCATAAATAAATAGATCCAGTCGACCTTCTTATACCAAACTGGGTTAAAGCATAAATAAATAAAAAATAAAAGGCATTAAAGGAGCTGAAAATTTTAAGAGCTAAGACAAAGATATGGGCAAGAAATTCTGTCCTTTGCCCCATTAAGACTGACTTTAACACAGTTTGAATGACAGCATCACAGTCAGATGAAGGTGGTGGGCGTGTACAATAATATGAGCTAAGACCATGCTTAAGTTTAAGGTCCTGTCTTAGTCTTTAAGAGATGAAAGGTGTGTGGCTGTCCTCAGCAAAGGCAACAGGAGACTGAACAGCGTCCCCAGTGTCAGCGTTTTTTTACCCACTGACACATTTAGAGTACCACAGGCGCTAAAACCAAAGGAAAAGTGTCGAGGCACGATAGGGTGGAGCAGTGTAGGCGATCGGGACTTGTTATATAAAGGTGATGGCATGAATGAAGGGATTAATGAATGGTGGGTTCATTCTATGTCTCACATCCTAAAATATACATGATGAAAGACTGTGAGCATGCTACATAGGCCAAAATTAGTGGAAGTACATAATGGCACAACTGTGCTGGGACTGGAGGTATGAACACTTTCAGAATAAAAGCTCGACAGTATTGTTCATGGGGCTGATACAATAACAGTGTTTTATCTAAAATCTATAGACCAAGCTGACATCAGGTAACATAAACCTCTACTGAGCATCACATTTTGATTTCCTTTTTGTTCAGTTTTTCATTTAGAGTCGATATGTACCCTAAAAGAAAGACTCCTCTCGCCACTAAAAGTCTAAAGACATTCATGTTAAAAATTAGTTATTATCAACACTCATATATGCCTTCCTGTGATATCTTACAAGCCCTTTTCAGATCCACTAAACGGATGGTTTTAGTTTTATGCCTATGATATATGTGGGGAACCAACCATGACGTTTATCCTTAAATGGGCCAGATAACGACATACTGTACTAAAGTAAACCAGATCCTCAAGAGTTACCAGCATCCCAAAGCCAACTCAACTTGTGATGACAGGTTCATGAACAGAACAGCAATAATGAGAACATAAAGAAAAAAACAAAAATAAAACATGCCTGCATGTTAAATCAAGGACACATAGATTAGTCATTTAAGTCGTTTTCTTTAACTTGGCCATTGGGTTGAGACACCTTCAGGTTTAACAGGATGGAGGACAGTGAAAGGGGCAAAGAATAATTAGGACATTTGAGTGCATGAGAGAAGTAATAACAAAAAAGATGAAACAAAATAAGATTCCTTCATAAAACCAACAGATATGCTCTTCAATGGACATAAATGCTGAGTGCTCAGGTCACTTGAATTGTAATACAGTAGTTCTAACATTGCATGAGTGCACTTCTGCAGCCACAGATTAAACGAGACAATGCCATACGTGTGTGTGTGTGCGTGAGTGTATGTGCTGTATTATGGCATTGCATAATGTCTACACTAGACAGGCGATGGTCTCTGGATGCGAGACGTTCTGCTGAGGAGCACTCAGCAGTTAAAGAGCTTGTGCCTTTTCCCGCAGCAGCATACAGTATGTAACTACAATATGTGTGTTACCTTCATAATAATATCTAAATGAGTAATTGATAGGCTGGACAGAACAGCTGAGTAGTTTCTATAAGATCAAGGCTAAATCCTGCTTATTTACTGCAAGACTTGAAGTCAAGGCTAAAGACCTACCACTTTCTTAATCAAACCCCAAAAAAAGTTCACATAAAAAACAAACCAATTTATCCCCCAGGCCCGAAAATAAATTACAGTAATAGCAACAATGATTATACTGTTAAACAAAAAGAAAAAAAAAATACAACTTTAAGATTATGTACATACTGTATCTGTAAATACAACTGCTTCCTTTTTTCCTAGAAACAAACAAACAACATATTAATTTGGCAAGATGTCCTATGTTACAGTAAGAAGGACATTTCGTCAGCAAAGATATGAACACAGACAATTCCTATGTTAGAAAATATATTGCTTCCTGGTTATTTATGCTGAAGACTACCTGGAGACACAAACAACACAAATAGAGGAAATCGGATAAACCGCAGGCAGTCAGATTGCAGTGTGTTTCCAATCATTGGGTTCCTTTTTTTTTTCGTTCTTACAGTCCTTCTTCAAGGTGTAGCGTTTGTCTCTGACTCAAACCAAGGTTTTGTTTACGTTGTAAACATTTGAACATATGGGTGTTTGCTTTCTGCGGCTTTTGTGACACAAAGAAAAAGCACATAAAAAAGCCAGTAACGTGGCAGCTCTGGACGGTCACTTCTCAGAAACAATGCACTGAGATTATGTAAGACACAATTAGAATTTTCCTCAACAGGACATGAAGCAATGTTTGAGATAGATACACACGTTTTGCAAGAGTCTTGACGTGAGAATTGACGATGATTGTCCCAAAAAAAAAAAAAAAAGGACGAAAAAAACAGATAGAGAACAATGCCCAAACACAAGGACACACTGAAATTCTGATTTGTTGGCAAGCTAATTCCACGAATCAAGACAGACATGTTTCATTCTCTTCAGCTTCTTGACTTATGAACCACAACTGTCAACAAGCTGTAAAGGCTCAATGTTAAGACCTACAGAGGGCCAGGTAGACAGATGTAGATGGCAGATGTACCCACAACATCACTGAAGGTACAAGGAATCATACTAAACATGAGCGGTATGAATGCAGAGGACCTCACGTCCTCTGAGCCTCAGAGGCCCTATGGCGCCCTCTTGTGTTCAAGCGGAGCAGACGTCGCTAGACAATCCTTACCAGCTGCAAGAGCCTAACGGAATCCGGTCAGTCAATTCAAAAACATACTACTACAGGCTCACTTTGAGCCAAGGTCCATCTCTTTTTCACTCCTTCGTGGTCCAAGGGTCAGGTAGGCAAAGTCCATGTTAGCTCTATACTTCAGTGGAGAAGAGGATGCTCTGTCGTTTACTGTCTGGGGTGGGGATGGTCTCCAGCTGGAGGAAATACAGCAGCACTTGGACCTGCAAAGACATGAAAAAAAAAAGGTTAGGTTTTGGCAGGAAAAGATGGAACGCTGGAGGGAACAGACAGATGAGGATCTATGAGTGTCACCTGTGCCATAACTTCCAGGGACCAGCTGTCCCCCATGCTGATGGGTTGCGTGGGGTTGGCAGGGATTTTGCTGTCCTTCTCAGCGGGCCTCAGCAGGGTCGGCCCGAACACCGTTGCCAGGTTGTGGAGAGACATCTTGTTGACGCTTTCCTTCTCTGCCACCCTGTGGAGTGGAAGACAGACAAGTCCATTAATGATTAATATAAAGGACAAGATCGTATGCAGGTGATGTTATGTGCAGTGATGGATGCTTGCTATTTTCAATTCCTGAGTAGTCATTAGCTTCTCCACCCTGGTATTTATTAGTGCTTACTAGAGTTTAAATGATAAATCAATATGTCTGAAGACAGAAAATTAAATATTTTCATTCATTAATCATTGCAGTTGTCTATTAACTCAAGATTGGCAAACCTTTGCTTAAATCTTCTCCAATATGAGGATTTGCTGCTTTTCTTTGCTTTATATGTTTGAAAACTGAATCTATCTTTGTATTGAGCTGTTGGTTGGACAAAACAAAGTATTTGAAGGCTTGGGCTCTGGAACACTGTGACAGACATTTAAAACTATATTAAATATGACAGTAAAAGAAAAATTAAGATTTCCAATCACCTGCTTGCTCGACTATATATTTAAAGAGGAAATGTTGTTGATAATTGAGCTGTAACCATCCATCACATACTCAATGCAATGCTTTTAAGCAGATGTATATGCATTGTTAGTGCTCACATAATGTTTGAGCCTCTTGTTAGTCACGGTCACCATGGTAACCAGGAGACATTTTGCTGTTGCAGTTGAATGACAGCCAACAATAGAGACTGCTTTTGCTTTAATAGTGTAAAAGCAGCTTTGGTAAGCTATCAAGATGAATGCAGTGCACTACAGTACACCATTGTGAACATTTTTAATTCAAATCTTTCTGGACTTTGTGTATTTGTGACTGCCATTAAATGCACCTCCAGTATATTCATAGCTCGTTGCTCTGTATGAGTTTTATTTGTTCTGTCTGTGTGTGTGTGCACATTCATGTCTACATATTATGCCAGCACATGTGTGTTTAGTTGTTCATACCTCTTCAGGTGATCCAAAAGGAAAAGGAATGTGACCAGGTTGGGTTCTGGCAGTGACAGCAGTAAGTTCAACATGCAGCTCTCTTTGGCAACACTATCAGACAGGGCTGAAAGACAGAAAAGAAAGGAGCTTTTATATGCTGTAAATTAAGGGCAACCTTTAGTAGACATATAGAAGTTGCAGCTGCTAATGTATGATCAACAATCACTCTAATAATGAGTTTGCTTGATTGCTTTTTTAACTGATAGTAAGTTGTGTGCATGTGACTGTTATGTCAATAGCCCATTGACTCACTGATGCCGCCTGCAAAGTTAGGATAAAGCTCATCAGTGAAAAGAGGTTCTGGCAGCTCTCTGAAGTACAGCTTCAAGGTCCCAGCGATGGCATTGACGTCCATCTCACTCATCATCACTGACACATCTTTGTTATCTGCAGGACAAGGAGATGACAACAGCATGAAGACGGGAGGTTGCACAATGACAGAAGAGGATGCCGAGGCAGGGAGGCACCATGGCACAAGAAGGCAGTCGCCACACCGCGTAACTGTCAGTATCTCATCAGGAGTAAAATTCACCCACTCCACAAAAGATACACAACATTCATTAGCACATACACCCACACACAATGCAAATGCAAGTTCCTAAACGAGTTAGTCTGTAAGTCTGGTTAATCATTTCACACCAGAGAAAATGCCTCATCTTGACAAACTCACAGAGCTGTGATAATGATCACCTGATCAACAGAGACAGAAAGATTAGAAAGGACTTCCTTGCAGTGATGGTCAGTATATCCTCTCAGCTTTCTTCCCTAGAAATGCATCGCAGAGCCCTGTAGATAATTACTAAATATCATACAAATGTGAAAATCTTTTAGTTCTATAATGTGTTTACAAGTGGCAAAGCTACAAATTTACCAAGGGAGATTTTGATTCAAAAGCTTTATTACATAAAACCTGTGCAAAGCACGTACTGTATATAGATGAAAGCTGTACTCACTTGTATCAAAGGCGGTCTTCAGGGCTTGAATATCAGTGGCCACTCCTGATACTCGGTAGATGCCCACCTCCTCCATACCCCTCCTTTCAATCTCCTCTAGGCACTGCCGGACGATGTAGGGCACCTTGGAGCGCTCTCGCCTAAAGAGAGAGAGAAATATTAATGACCACTTATTTAACATTAATAGTGAAATAAATTATAGTATTCATTGTTTTGTTTATTGTAACAAAAGGACGAAATGCACAAGATATAGCTATGCTTTGCACTATTTTGATTACTGGAAGGGCTAGTAATAGGCTCTTTGCTTGTGTTTCTGTTGAAATGTTTTATCTGTAAAGCTAATTGATTTAACTGGTAAATCTAGTTAACTCACCTGTTATCTTTAATCATCGTTAATGTCACTGATCAGCAACAACAATGGCCACAAGCGTGAAAAACAGTGATGCTTCTACTACATGCTCTCTATCACTTTCCGTCCCGAATGTCTCCCTCCTTCCCTCTTCTTTGACAGTTAAGATAGATATTCATCTGTAATTAGGTCACTTCTGTGTGTTAAAAATGTCAACTCACTTGGTCACTGTGGAGATCTTGACTCCAAACACACCCATAGGTTTCCGTGAGGGCATCCTCTTCAGGCTGAACTCTCGGCTGGTGAACTTCATGGAGAGTTTAACCTCGATCTGACACAGGAAAAAAGGACTTAAAGTCATAACAGATTTACAGAGTGGGAAGCCAGCCTAAAAGCCTGAAATCCATCTCCTACAGCTTTTCATGATCTTGCGGAAATCCTCTCATGTTAAAACCAGGTGTAGTCTTGACAGAGAAATCAAGTACTAAACCACATCCTGGAAATAGTTAAGAATACCCCTCACTGCTATGTGCTATTGTAATACAAATATAAGGCTTCACTGGAGCAAACAGTGATGCCTAATATGAGAATTTTGAGACAGTAGATATGATATCAGACATGACGACTGTTGAACAGTGAGGGGAGGAAGTATAGGAAAGCAGTACAAAAGTAGAAAATGTACTAATGTAGTAGAAAATGTCTGATTAGAGTGATGGACTCACCCCGTTCATAGGAATAACAGTTCTCTGCCAGTCTTTGCCTTGGAGAGTCTGAGGGTCAAGCTTGGTGGAGGCAACACAAAAGGACAACATATGTTATTTCATTTTAACTATAAACATGTTTCATCCAACCACACCATGATGCACGCATGTTGAGAAAAAGGTTACATTCAAATGACTACCGATCCTTTAAGATTATTATTACTTAGCTGTTTTAAATTAAACTTGTTGTTTTCCTCGTGCTGGGGGATAAGTGTGTCGGTCATCTCCATTAAGAAGGTTATATTTTACTTCATTTTTGTTTGTTTGTCTGTTTGTCAGTTAGCAGATTATTAAAAAACCTGAAATTGAGAATTATAGGGAGGGTTATGGGCCGCGGGCGATGGCACAAGTGATTAGATTTTGGTGCAGATTCAGATCTTATATGACTTGTTAAGGAACATTCTCACTATTCTCTCCCCAGCAGCTGAAGCTACATTCATTTTTTATGTTTATTTTCTTTGTTAAGTGAAATCATCTTCACATACTGTTACCCTATTTATGCACTGCTCAGTTATGTTAGCAGAGCGGTGCATTAAGTTATAAATGCATCAACAGGACAAATCCTCCCTCTTTTGTGGTGGAATGTTTTCAAAGGTGGTTTTACTGTTGAGTTACATCCCTTTACTGTATTTTTAGAAACATGATGAAAAAATCACATTTGTTTAAAGAGACTAAATTCACACCAAAACACTCTCAAATCTACAGAGACATGCCATCTGGGGCAATAAAAGCTGAGTACATTCACACACACATACACACATCTGACATAACGAAAGACACACACACACAAACACAGGATACTGTATGTTGTATGTTTACATAGGCTGAGCCCCATCTGGTTGCGTGCGAAGCTGGATCATGTTTCTCATAACTGAATCTTTCACTGCTGAGAGTGCTCTTTGGTTTGAGCCATTTATCTACACAGAATTACATTCCATTAAAAAACAGCAAAGGCAGGAGAGTTCCTCTTGCTTCCTGATAAAAATGTTTTAAAAGCTCAAGTTTTTGGACAACAAATACGATTTTATCTTCTGTAGCCTGCAGCGGTCAAAGGTTTAGTGAGCCATGCGCTGTTTAACGACATCTAATTTTCTAATAAATCACAGATCTGTGAGCTGAAGCCCCATTAAATGCTGGAAAGAGGCCAAAAGTATGAGCAGGGACAGTTTATAACACTATGTGAAAAGATAAGACAGACAACAACACATTAAGATGGAGACAGGCCTATTGGTGTATATTTAAGAAAAAAAAGGACAGGACTAATATAAAAAAATCATTACATATTCTGGTGAAAATAATTTCAGATTCAATTGTTGCATACACTGTTAGACACACAAGAGTGAGCATTTCATATAAAGCAAGGATTAGAATACAATGTGATGGGGGCAGTCAAACAGTGAAACTAGATGGTAAAATGTGGGATTTATCAGCCACTGTGGCTTCTGCTGAAGTCGGGAGCGGCTATTTCTTGCCTTGAAAATCCTGCTGAGCAACTTTCCCACCACTCTGGGTGGTTTGTTTAGAATGACATCATCTGTCAGGAGGTGATCGTGTCACAGGATTACAAAAGGAGCCACTAGGTGGAGCATGTGACTGTAATTGTGATTCATAGTTTGGCAGACAAAAAGCAAACGGAGGACACTTGTCCTTTTGTAGATGTGTACTCCAACTGTTCAGGATACAGACCTAGTTAAAATGAACACTGCTGATGAATTTTGTGTATGTGTAATATGACACAACGAAATTAATGTTACGCTATTGGCTTCTATGAGTGATTCATTTAAACTCATATAAAAGTAATGTAGTCATAAGCATTTTCTTACTGGTTTTGAGAAGATTAGTTTGTGAGTTTTTGTGGGTGTGAAACCAAAGAAGCTTACAGCAGTGTCCAAATCACACGTGCACACACACACAAACACCTGCCCTGCTGTGGGTGGAAGAGTAAGAGAAGGATGTTTTATGGCAGCAGAGGATCAAAGGAGAGACTTATGTTTCAGGCTAAATCTTTCGGTCTCTCCCTGCTGTATCCTCTGTCTTCCTCCTGAGTGACATTTGGCATTATCCCGCGGGCTAGCGTCTTCTCGGCAACCTAATCACCTGCTATCTAAATCTGCAATCTGTCAATCTCAGGACAGAATTTTGGCATTCTTATGGACAGAACACTTGAGAGTATTGATGTAAATTTCCACCTGGGGTAGGATGGTATCGCTCTTATTCAATAACCATTACAGACCGTGTGACTGTGATGAATGTTTTTAACACCCAAACCTGGCAGCAAAATGATACATCAATGGCGTGAAAAGTACAGCTCTGTGTCAGTCTATTATAAACGCTGCACATTCCCTCGCTTCAGCTTGTAAATCTTAACTGAACAGAGTGACACATGGCCGCTTTTTGATATTTAAATTACACTCACTGGCATGTACTGAGCAGCAATTTTTCTCCATTTAACCAATCCCTAGCCCTCAATTACATATTAGACTAATTAATCTAATCAGCCAATTGCTGCATCATGCACACTCGAAGCTATTCACTGAGCAATAATATGGATTTCATGCTCTGTGGCAGTGGCAGTGACATAACTGCCTATCAGTAATGAATCATGGTGGGCCTGCTGAATTTGGAGTGGAGGGGGGTGGGGGTGACGTCATGTCATACCGGGATCTGTCCTTTCCCCATGATGCGGTCTGTGCTCTCTCCATCCTCTTTGTTCTGCTTGGTCTTGTTGTAACACTTCTCGTAGCAGAGCAGCCTCAGGGTCTGAGAGCCCTCCAGCTCAATCTCAAACTCCTTAGGGGAAGACATTGGAAAAAAAAAAAAAAAAAACAGTTGTAAGGAGATTATTTTGCAAAAAAAAAAGGATGCAAAAACATCCTGCAATAAAATGACAAGCAGCAGAATAACAAAAATAATGACAAACAGAGATTATACGTCCAGAAAAATCAGCATCTAACCCTGTAGTTTAACCCATACATTCCACCACAGAGCACAGTTGACCAACATTCCCTATAATTATGTAAGGGAACACTCTGCATATGGTTTGCACATCGTTCTGAGGCCCACACTGGTTCACTTAGCATTTGGACATATGTGAGTCATCACCAGCAGCTCCTCATTAGCTGATATTATTTCCACTTTGCCGAGCAAAATCCTCAAAGAGTCTTTGGGTCCACGATGGGAAAAAAAAGAAGCAAAACACTGTGCTGCAGATGAACCCATCCACTGATTGTGTCTTAAAGCACTTCTTCCTCTGTAGTGCTAACCTCTGATATCCATCTGTGTCATTAACGCATACATGATCGTGCTTGCACATACTGTATGTGTTTGCTATATGTCTGCAGGGGCTGCAGGTGCTCTGTGTAGGTTCTGTTAGACATCTTTTCATTACTCAGAGATGGACAGCTAGCTGATTACAGGCCCAGATGTCAGATACATGACAGGGATAGGTACATAAACTGTACCAAGAAGACTCTGCAGGGACCTTTTGTTCCAGCTAGGAATTTGTAGAGTTGCAAACCAGTCTCTCACCTCGTTCCACTTGGGTTCAGTGGTGTATCTATACACTCTCGTCTTGGCTTTATTTGAGAAGAAGCCAAAGGAATCCACCTCCAATGTGCAGTAGAGATCTGAGAGAGAGAGAGGTGAAGATTGAAAAGCTATTGCATTAACCAGCAAATTAGGAATGAGTCATTCATGAATTTAATTAGTTTAGTTTCAAACATTATAGTATACAACTGAGTCAATGTACCAAACCAGCAGCTAGACGAATGGTTTAAAAATGGAAATTCATACAAATCAACCAGTATTCCAACTAGTGAAACTTGAAAGTTGAACCTAAAATGAAAGTAAATTTGACAGCAAACATGGAATTCCAAAAGTTTCCACCAGAAAGAAAAACTGTAAAACATTATTTTCCACTGCTCTACGCTGACATTAAAGTCGAGCTTTCTTGGGAACTAATTTCGTCTGATTTGATCTGTACTTTCTGTTGTTTGCAACAAGGCTAAAGGTGAGTGACTCACTCAAGCTCTGTTTGAGGCCGGAGGCGGAGTGGACGATTACATTCAGGAACCCGCAGAGACCAGAAGATTCATCCTCTGGAAAAACATTCAGCAAGCAGAGAGAAAGAGAGAGAGGAGAAGAAAAAAACAACAACAGTGAAGAGGGATTAGGAAAGCATGCAGATCTCTGTTTGTTTTGGAGCAGAAACAGACATGGAAGGAAGGGATAAAACAGAACTGTATGGTATAAAACATGTGGCTTAAAATTCTTTGTACTTTTCATCCTCATCTTAACCACAATGATTTATCATTGTCATTTCTCCCCAGGGCAATTTGTTTTGACAATATATGATTTAAAACAGAGATGCCATATAAGACGTGGATGTAGAAATGTTGATATTATAATGTTACTGTGGGATTTCTCCTAAATCCATCATCCAAAAACACTTAACACTATCTGTGATTTAGGAATGCTTAGTATGAAAAATACAACTTTATTTAGGACAGCAGCTTTTGAGTGTTAAAAACAACTTTCAATCACAAAATAAGTTCCTTACCTTCTTTATTGATGCTGAGTGGAATGTGGTGGACGGTCTGTAGTTTGACACAGGAGTTGGTCAACATTTGCAATTCCATGGAAGTCAAGGAGGATGTTTTAAAACCTTGAGGGAAGACAATAAATTTGAAACTCTGTGGGTTTTCTGTGTGTTTTTCCTGAGGCCAAAACATTGGTTTCTTCATGACAAAGTTCTTTGATTAGTAGTTTCTACTGTACATGTATCCAGATTTTGCTAAAATGTGTCAAGTGCCCAGGATGTTTTATCAAATCAGAAAATCCAAAAATGAATTGTACATTGTTTGACATGACATTTCTGGGACACTTACATTTCTTCTGCTGTTCTTTGATTATCTCCTTCCACTCTGCACGTTCATAGTCAGATGAAATCAGGAAACTGTAACTCTGAAACATAAACACATACAAAAAATGGCTGTCATGTCATCAGCAAATAACTAGGGGAGATACAGAATGAAACATCAAATGGACACACTTTATCTGCGCAAATATACAAACTCAAAAATCTATATATCAATATTTTTTCATATATTCTCATTCAGCCAGCTTTACCAGATGTAAGATATCATAAAGCAATTGCTCCATACTGATACAAGAGAGTCTGAGTAGAGCACAGATCAAGGAGAATTTATCTTAAGGAATATCAGCAACTGGGGATATTGTGCTGGAAATGAAGCAGAGGATGAGAAAAAAGTGGTAAAATGAGAAGGACAGATGAAATTTGGAGAAGGGGAGTGTGCAGGGGACGAGTAAGAGTGATGATGAGAAAAGAGAGAGCGTCATCACCTTGCCGTTCTTGTTGTAGACTCGGAGGGGCATACTCGGAGACGTTAACAGGAGAAGAGACTCCTGTTCGGACAGCTTCTTCCTGAGACGGTCGATGACTTTTGAACCCTTGTTGGCTCTCTGAAATCACAGGTGAAAACAATTCGATTGTATGTACAGATTTGTTCGGGAAACCTTGAAACAAAACCCTGCTGCTGTTGTGTGAGAACCTGACAATTCACATCCACACTACCTTCTCTCTCTGAATCTCACTGCGGAGGTGTGAGATCTTGACCTTCATGGCGTCGAGCTCTTCATCGGGAACCTGGGGGATGGTAAGTGGTTCGGTCTCCTCTGGGCCCTGGAAGGTCAACTCAGTCAGGGGGATGTACCACTTACTGTCGTACTGTTGGTTTTTTCTGCAGCGGCAAGAGGGAAAATGAGAAGGGATGGACGGTGAAAGGTGAGTGAAGGAGGTGTGAAAGGAGGAGAGGATTGATGACGATGGATAAAAACGAGGATAAGTTGGGGGAACAGAGGAGACAAAATAAAGGAGAGAAAAATAGTGAGTAAAATACAAATAAGATTTAAGACCAGCCATCTTCTGCACTGCCTAACCTCTACTACAATCTATGTATTTTGGTGTATTTCATTGTTGAAGTCACTCTTAACTTCAAGAGGATAAGTCACATCTCTTACCCTCCGATCTGTTTTTTCAGTTTGGCGCAGAGCAGCAGATCAGTGAAGAGGAAGACATGTCGCAGCTTCCTGGCTCCCTCCACCAACTCCACCATGAAACTGTCCTTCAGCAGCTGCCGGTTCTGTGGTGACAGCAAACGACAGCGGTGGGTCAGCAACACAAAGCTTTTGGTGTTAATGTCACAACAGTTGGCACAAAAACATACCAGTGAAAATCAAATATGAATATTCTAAAAAATTCTAATATGCTGGTAGTCTCTATGAAGGGGGAAAAAACAGAATGATAGCATATAATATCAGTAACCGGGCATTTCTAAGAGTCACGGCGACAAATCTGTTATATTCTGTGGAGAGGACACGGTTAGTTTGCAGAGCCTTTGTGTTGAGGCTGCGTCCAAAAGCTTTATCCCTCCTCCTCTCCTCCCAAATTCCCAGTCCTTTTCTAACAGTGTGAAATGTGGAGGAGACGAGACTGGAACAGACGAACAGAGTGGAGTTTTACTTACTATTATCAAAAAATGCTTTACTCAACTATCAGTGACAAAGCTCATGTGCAGCCTACTAATGTTTACTGAATAATAACCAAAGTATTACTAAAGGTGTGGAGTGGTTTAGCATTAAATCAAATTGATTAAATGGATTTTCCTGATAATATTGTTATTGTTATATTCTAACATAATCACCAATTTCCACATCACAAAAGAATGAATGAGGTAGTGAAAGAAAAGGAAGAGTGATATTTGGAGCCCTGGGACTGGTTACTGATGTCAGACTATGTAATGAGATGTGTAATACTCTAATTTGCCAAAAGGGGGCAGTGATGTCATTTTCCAAAGTAGAAAACAAATCTATACGAATGAACTTGGAATAAACACAAGAAGCAGACAAATGTCAAACCACAACTCAATAGCAAGTGGCTCACTTTAAAAGCTCATAACCTTGGTTTTACTTGTGGTGCAGAGTATAAAACAGTCTGGTATGAAATGCTGACTGTTAAGAATAAGAGAATAAAATGAAGCCTGAACAGGTGGGGTTGGATGAGGAGGGATGTTGTTTATACACATTTTAGTTCATTTTGCCCTTATTTCAATTTTAGGATTGCACAAACCATAATTTATATGAACAAATCCGTCAAAAGCATGCTTTATTTTTAAAGTTTTCAACATAATGTGGATTATTCTGAAAGTTTCAATCTGATTCCAATCACTTCTCCTTGGGTATTTTGTTTTACTGCACCCATCTATTTGGGGTAACTACCTTATTTATTTATTTTTTAAAATTACAGATATATCTTTAGAATCAAATATATAATGGACAGCAATGAATTTAATCGAGATTAGCTTAACAAAGTTAAACAATAAAGAGTGAACATTGCTGGCTGAATAACACAGGGTTTTCTTTTTTTAGAAAGTAATACTGACAAGAGGAATGACACCTAATGGGCTATAACATTAACAATATGCAGAACATTAATGAGTTTACAGGCCATCTACTGCTGCTCTCCCAGCCAAACAAATCAGAGAGTAGGTTTACTCAGCATTAAAAAACTTTGAATGCACACTTTTACAACTACATCACAAACAACATGTGTGTTTTGTGTCTCCACAGGACACCTTGGCTTTGTATACAACTCCCCCCTCTCTCCTCCATCATGAACACACATTAACTGTCACTGCCAGAACACACTAAAGTGGAGCTGATGCAAACATAGGAGAGGTTTATGTGCTTACAAAACCTGACTAGACATCTGCCGGCAAAGAGGATGGTCATGCTGTGTCACTTGGCGTTAACGCTCGAGCGTGACGGAGAGGGTGGAGGGGAGGTGAGAAAGGCAGCGAAATGCGAGCGTGGAAGAGAAAACGTGTCAGGGAAGAGAAAGTAAATGGAGAGAGAGGACGAAGAAGCCTGAGAGAGAGAGAGAGAGAGACAGAGTTGTTGCTCCCAATGGAATTGTTGTCATACTGCAGTTTTCTTAGTGTAGATACCAAACCATGTGACATGTCAACAAAACAGCTCTTCTGCAGTGATCTCTTGTTAGGACACCCACACACGGAGAGAGAGCCTACAGCTGATTACAATCATGTTCTGATCCCCAAAATAAGAATCTAATAGAAATCTAATTCCCACTAGTAGATGTAGTTATTCATTGCTAACTGCACAACGAAACCCGTGATGATGGTGGCCTGTGATAGATAACTTCCACATGAGCTGGTTTCTGTCTATTTGGCATTTGTCGCTACTGCCAGCTGGGATGCTACATCTGTCTGTCCACACACACACAACAAGATGATGAAATTCCACATAAGAAAACTGAAAGGCATGTTCAAATAATCCCTTCCTCTTCCCTATGGTCCTGATATAATTTCCTGATCCAGTTTGTGTTTAACACAGACTCAGATATGTTGAATTGAGTCTCTGGTAAGTACTCCCTCTGCATGTTCATCATTCAGTCTCCATCTTTTTTGGGACTCTGACGACATGGGAATGACACATTCCACATGTAATGAAGGATATTTTCGAACTAGAATACAAACCAAGGCTCCATCTTGTCTCACTTCTGTCAATCTACATGCTGTCATGTCAGTCTAAATTTAGGATGTGTACTGTACAGTACCTTGAATGAGACCTCTGTCAGACTGCTGCTCTGAGTTTTGGCACACAACGACATTTATCTGTGGGAATGAGGAATACTGGAGCAGACAGACTATGAAGCATCATCAGCATAGAAAACAAGGCCAACATATACCACATGCAGCTGTGCATATTGAACCTTTGGAAGCAACATTGTTTTCTTAAGTATCTTTTATACCTTTATTTGATAGCAGCAGCTGTGGAGTAAGACAGGAAATGCAGGGAAAGAGAGCAGGGGGGGAATGACATGCAGCAAATGGGCTGGCTGGCTGGGAGTCCCTGCTCTGGGCACTCAAGCCCATGTGGTACGTGCTCTAACCATTCACCCATCAGGCCCCCCACAGGAAGCAACATTATTAACCAACAAGCCAAAATCCCCTCTATTAACCATGATGACTCAGCAAATTCTTGTGCTGGACCAGATTATTGATTGGATTATCGAAACAGAAAGTACAGCAATAGAATAGGTTGGATTACTATACAGAGAGCACTTCATGCTGACTCATGCAGATTAAAATTGTGGAGGACAGTACAGTAAAAGAATAAATGATGCTCTTTTGCATTACACCGGAGCTATTTGATTTGATTTCATGTTCAGGTAAGTGAACTTGACTTGAAAAGACCCTCTGAGAAACTACACTGCCCATCAAGCCTTGGAGGTAATCCTCTACTCCATTGATCCCATGATAAAGAGATAAGATAAAAGAAGGGATAACAGCTAGATTAGGGATTTACAGGCTACTGACTGTGTGGGAGTGAATGGGAATGGTGTGGTGGGATAAAGCGAGACAGGCCGCAACAAGACGACTATGCAAAAGTATCTGTTTAACCTGAACATTTAAGTCTCTCATCAAAAATCCTGAGCAGAGTTTTAGACTTGGTTGAATCACAATTAAGACATTATGAATATTCTTTCTTGAATCCAGAGCTGAACTACTGATCTTTGATCTATAAAGAATTATTCAGCAGAATAAATAGCGCAGTTCACATGAGTTTATTCATCTAACACTGAAAGTGCTGAATGCCCTACAGATACTTTTGTTATGTTTTGTACTTATTTAATTAAGGTTTATTGTTTTATCTCTGGGATGCAGACATACAGCATTCCAGTTAAGGCTTGTTGCTAAATCAGTAATCTGATGAATTTAAAATGTGCTTATGCCGCTGCTTTGCTCTGCTACCGGGGGAAAGGCATCCTTAACAAACCAGCTGTCTCAGCGCATCAGATGACATTTTCATAATATCGAAAAAGCCAGTAGGAGAAATGTGACTTTCTCCATTTCTCATAATAGCTGACCGGAACATCAGCAGCACCAAAGTGGAAGGAGAGGGACGTGAGGCAGAGCACGCTGACAGCACAGAACCCAGATTAAATATTGACCATCTCCTGGAGGAGCCTTGCTGAGAGCGTGTGCGCGAGTAATGGCATGAATTTACAAAAGATTCCATGTTTATATTTAGAATACACGCTTGAAGGGGCATCTCTGTGCTTGTGTGTTTTGTTTTTGTGTGTGTGTACATGGGGGTGTGTTTGTGCGGCGATAACAGTGAAAGAAACATGTACAGACAGTTGAAAGTGGTGAGATGATTTCTATGCGAAATGCACACACACTCACATCAGGACCACATCTTTCCCAAAGGCAAACAAAGCAGAGAGCAGGGAGGTGAATTGAGATTTAGGTAGCGCCATCATTTGCATTTTAATTAAGCAGCTTCTGTTTGTCCCCTCCCATCATCTGGCTGGGCCTGGGCCTCTGGGGGCCACTTGTGCCGCTCTGCTCCTGCATACCTTCACTGAGCAAACCACAGGTTACTCAGCTAGTGTGTACACATGGAGGGTAGGAGTTTTAGATTCTGATTAGAGGAAAAAGATTACTGATTACTGCAGGGAACTTAAATGTAAACTTTTCTGCCATGCTAATTTACAAATGTGTTCCCCATAACCTGCCCACACAGATCCTGCAGTGACCAAATTAATGTTGAATCACATGAACCGAGGATTATGAGGGAAACTCTCTCACTAAATGAAACAATCAGTACTATCGGAGGCCTGAGTCCCTTTTTGAATATCTGAAGGCACAGAAAAAGTTCAGTTGCTAAGACTGCATTGATGGTAATGTGTACAGACATCAGGCTTCAGCAGAGCGACAGTTTAGGCGAGTGAATGCGTCCTAACATGGTAGTTTAAACCTTGTATCTTAGATTACTTCTGCTACTTTCTACCTATTATTCTTGGCTGAGACAATCTCTTGGTTTAAGCACCTTCCTCCTCATTTGATTCAAAATGTCAGTTCCTCATCTTCTCAAGGCAATGACAGTCTTTTGAACCGTCTAACATGTTGCAGTTCAGTTGAAATTCAGACAAAAACCTCAGGCATATTGTATACACTGTCTATGGTGAGGTAAGATATAATGAGCCCCATTGATTTCCATGTGCTGCTTTCATGTACCCATCATAAATATTTGATGACTGGTGTGGAGGTCTGGCCAGACTGAGATGGAACCGGGGCCTGCGGGGATAGAACTGGAGGTATAGCAGGCGAGTGTGTGTGTGTGTGTGTGTCTGTGTTGTGTGTCTGGGTGTGGGTATACATCCAAAGGCAAACAGGAGCGAGAGGAAGAGAGAGAGTGAATGGAACAGAGAGCAAGGAAGAGTGTGAGTGTGTGTATGTATGTATATATATGTGTGTGTGTGGAAAGGGTGCAGTAATGACCCCCCCCGTGAGCAGAGGGAGGAGCCTTGGGGCAGCACTGCGCAAACACTACTGCCCTCGTTTGTAAGATGATTATTTTGAGAATCTGCAATTCAGACAGAGCCAGATTGTTGAGGTAGATAGAAAAAGTGTAAATACAGAGCAAGGAAAAAAAAAACCTGTCTGAGTCGGGCTGACGTAATGGTCGAGACCAGACAAAGAAAATGGGTTAACGTACGGTCACACCGGCACCAGTCGATGCGAACTGGCTTGTACGAGTGACAATAGCTCTCATACGCTCACAGTCTACAATCACTCGGCTCAATATTTATTTATTACCTGCATCAGAACCATGACGTCATTTCTTTTTGTCTGAACTGCGTGTGGGGTCATTTCGTTGGACGGAGGAAAATGTGACTGAGAAGCAGGATGAGCTGCTGAACAACATGTTTGATAAAAACTGGACTTCGGCATGTGTCTTTCTCCAAATTAAGTTCTGATTTCTTAGGTGAACCCCAAGGGAAGGCTCCTCAGATAAGTCAGTGAGAGAGAGGGCAAGATAGAGAGAGAGAGAGAGAGAGAGAGAGAGAGAGAGAGAGAGAGAGACCGACCTTTGGAATGAGGACATTTTGGGCATTCCTCACTTTCTGACACACCTTCACATGGTTGTCTAATGGTTAAGACTTGGTTTTAGGGTTATGGTTAGAATTAGGGTTGGGGTTAGGCATTTAGTTGTGATGCTTGAGGTTACGGTAAGGGGCTGAGGAATGCTTTATGTCAATGAGTGTCCTCGCAAAAATAGAGGTACAAATGTGTATGTGAGTGTGTGTGTGAGCGAGTGAGAGAGCGAGCAAAAGAGAGGGGCTCCTATTTATAGCAGCTTCTTCGAGACACAAAGCACACAGTGCTGTGATGGCCTCAGCTGCCTGAGGCAGAAAGGCGGCATTGTGAAACATGCCTGCACCTCCCTCTGTGTGTGTGTGTGTGTGTGTGTGAGCGTGCATTCAAGCACAAGTGAATCTGAGGGGGAGAGAGAGACAGAGAGAGAGAGAGGGAGAAGGGGAGAGTGAGGGAGACACTAGTGGGAGAGGAGTATTTTGGACAGAATTAACAAATGATTCATTGTGGGTTAATTGACCCATTGTGAAAATGATTAAATAGACCCAGTGTACATTTGGCCCTGACATCTTTGGCAGAAACTACTGGAGGGCAGAGAGAGAGAGTGAGCGGCTGTTGAGGAGGAAATGGGAAGAAAAGGACAATTCAGATTCAATTTGTCCAAATTTAAAATGACAAAAAGAGCATCACTACAAAAATCAAATCTGCATTTTGTTTTATTGGTTTATTGAATTATGCGGACGAACTCTGCTTCTGAAAGCCTCCAGATTCAAGAAGTGACATTACTGTGAATAATGTCACTCTAGCACAGTAGGTTTGCTTTGGGTCTGCATCCATAGGTCAGAAAACATAGCTGTAGCACCCTAAATGTCGTTTCTAATACTGTCAGGGTTTTTTTGTTTTTTTTGTTTTTGGGGTGGGGGGGTGCCCAGTGTTGTCACTTTGATTAGGGGTAACGTCAGGCAGCTACACCTAGGGATGTTTTCTGCTGTCACAAGTACGCACATACACACACACACGCTAAAACTCTCAACATCTCTTTCTTTTTTCTCACCAGTTTCTGGAAGAGGTCCCCGACTCTCTGGTGGTGGCTCCACTGCTGAACACGGGGCAAAAGTCCATCGTAGAACTCCTTGTGGATCTCATAGAGCTCAGGCACTTTGAAGAAGATGGTCTCTATCTGGGCCACGGTGAGGACGGGCTGTGACGTTGTAGCTGCAGCCTTTAGAGGCTTCATGGGCTGAGAGGAACAAGCAGTGGAGGCGACAAGTGTGAAACATGCTCTGCAGTGTATCTTTGTGTGAGCTAAACTTGAAGTCCTTGCGTTCCATATACATTTGCAGATGCATCTCGTGGCACCAAATGAAAAGTGAAGTGAATGACTGATTACACACTGATCAACTCTTTTGTATAATATGTGTATATGCAGTGTGTGTGTGTGTGTGTGTGTTCTCACCAGCAGCAGTGCCTCCAGATGACTGAGGTATGTTTCCTCAGTGGCCAAGATCCCAGACAGGACCCACTTCCTCATCTCCAAACCTTTTTCCAGATCACATTCAGTCTGTAACAAACACACAGACATAAAGTAAGTCACGACATTATCCACAAATACAATATTATGAACACAAATCAATACAATCTTGTACTTGCCTACCATATTTAACTTGTTTGCAAACTGCTTTCACACACTTTGACTCTTTTGTGTCTGTGGCATGAAAAATATTCAACTATCATATGTTCTTTTCTATCAGCTCAGTTGACCTCTAATATGACTCTCTTTGTAAACTGTAAATGAAGGGTTCCAAGTTCTTGGTTGAGTCAAACTTCCCGCAGGTTTGCCTTTTGTGAGCACCAGCATAGAAAATCAAACTGCAACATTTGCACCTTCTAGTAATCCTCCCTGCCTTCCTGTTCCCCAGCCCAGTCAAAGCTCACTGAGGAGTATGGACATGAAAGAAAACAGAGAGACAGAGAGATTCTCGGCTGTCTTGGTTTAACCACGAACTCTGGAAATAACTCAAACAGGCAGGGTCTCCCATGGGAGCAAGGTTGGCTTATAAGTATGTGTGTGAGAGAGAGAGAGAGAGAGAAATGTGTAAGTGCCAATGCACACACTACCCACCCACACACACACACACACACACACACATACACTGGAGCCCAGGTTGGTGCTGTGGAAGCATCCGGTCCCTCAAGCTGTGAGGAGGAGGAAAGAGAGAAAACGGGGTGGAAGGGTGAGAGAGGATGACCATGAAAGAAGAGGAGAAGAGGAGATGGAGACATGAGGACAAGGTAGATTCAGGGTAATTAAGAGAGGATAAAGAATGGAGAGGGCAGACAAGGAGAGAAAGAAGGAATCTGATATGGTGAAGAAGAGACAGTGTTAGAGGATAAAGCTTTTCTGCCACTGTAGCTGGA
This sequence comes from Lates japonicus, assembly GCA_033238685.1. Taxonomy (NCBI): domain Eukaryota; kingdom Metazoa; phylum Chordata; class Actinopteri; family Centropomidae; genus Lates; species Lates japonicus. The sequence continues at coordinate 3,315,778 of BRZM01000021.1, read as the reverse complement.
AAAGCAAAGAAAGCGAAAGAAACAAGATAGAAATGATAGCTAGATCAACAGGGATGAAAGTGGATCTAGAAATTATGTGGACAAAAGCTATACTGCACCTTACGCAATCCGGCCTTCCATTGCCTATCAGGAACTAATAAGTGTCTTGTGTATACACTGGGCACAGAAAGCTTACACACTAATGCTGCTGTATATGTTTTACACAGCATCTACATGGGCAAGAGGCCAAAGGAAGAGACTGAGTGAAGGAGAAGGGCAAACCGCCATGTTGTGACTTCAGCTGATTCAGCCTGCTGGACTTGCTGCCTGGCTTAGACTTTAGCAAGACACTGAGGTCTAGGGTGGGCTTGTGATGGGAGTACGTGTGTGTTGGGGCAGGGGGCAACAGCATGTGGGAGAATGTGAAAATCTGATGAGAGCTACACAAGTGGTTTGAACTGAGAGTTTATATTTTACTATTCTTAATTTTTTCTATATATTTTTAAAGATAGGTTCACAGTTTTTCACATTTATCTTAAAGCAATACCCATGCCTACATGTCTGTATACATCCTGTCCATACTGGCCATGATGATTCCTCTGACACCATTATAATGGATGAGATAGGGGGCAAAATCTAGGTCCCTATTCTTAGCAGGAATGCAATTACACGGCAGAGAGAAATGCCACAGCTGATATGAGGTTATTTTTATAAAGTTAAACATGTGAACCTACTGTGTTGTTTGGTCTGTAACATGTTAGAAAAAGTGAAAATATTCACATCACAATTGCCCTGAGCCAAAGGTGATGTTCCAAATTGCTTTGTCCAAACAACAGTCTAAAACCAGACAGATTCAATTCAGGATAACAAAAGTAAAGCAACCTCGCGTATGAGATCTATATTTTTTTAGTTTATCCGTACACCATAGAGTTCAAGATTTTGTACACATGCATTCTAAAATGATGTAAGGTATTTTTGTGATGCATTTGAGCATGTAATTTGAGCACTTGGATGTCAGTGGGTATGTGCATTTATTTATGAAGGGGTAAATGGGCCTGGAAACCTGTTTCATGGCTACTGCATACAGATGCTAGCACGCACCTCATAGGACCGTTATAGCCCAGAAGATTATGAAACGGTCCAGGATTATTATGGCCTCTATTACCTGGGAGTCCATTATCAGTGGTTAGAGCAGGGCCAAATGAACCTGTTAAATAAAACATGATTTAAAAAGCAACAACCAAACTGTGTACATCATAAATTTAGATTTCATTTCAGCGACTTGACTGAAGGTGTCGTGAACAATTAAAAACAGCACTTCAGATTTGACACACCAGTATGTGGTTACAAAGCAACAACCATCAACTTTATGATGGCAGCTCTGGTGCTGGTCTGACTAGGTTGTGTAATGCAGTGAAGTCAGATGTAAACAACACAGGTGTGACCAGGATTTAAGGTAAGCGATTTGCTCTAGCCTCTAGCATCTTAATTAAGCAAAGACACAATGGGAGGAATTGTAAAGACTTAGAAATGAGGCAAAGATTATTTGTTTTATTTATATGAATTGAAAGAAATTATACACTAGAATGGTAATAGCATATAAAGTGTATGCAGATCCTCCTGTTTATTTCATCTTTAAAGAATGGCGCTCTACTGTATACTGTACATCAACTCTCATTTGCTTTTTCTTTTTGCCTCTCTGTCTGTCTTTCTTCTTAAGTGAAGGACAAAGGAACTGATTCTGACAGACATGTATTATGCATCACACAGAGCTGTCTGGGATCCCCTGCTGTATATAACATCAGTTTCCTGAAAAGCTTTAATTGCTCATTATGTACACACTCTAAGACAACCAAAAGCAGAAAAAGTCGAGAGCAAATAAAAGGGTACTGTAAGTAAATAAGCAAAATATATATGATTTATGATTTTATATGTATTATGCTGAATTGCAGGCTTTGAATCTGTCTCCACTGACTTAAAAAGGGAAAGCCTAGGGCAGCAAAGTCTCCAATGTTTGGCGTAATTAATGAAAAATGAATGAAAATCTGTTGAGCTACAAGTATCGGCATGAGCAATGTGACTTTAACTCTCACAGAATATGAATGCTGTTATAAAAGAACACAAGAAATATGAGGGTCCATTTGAAGCATCACTAACATTTGAAGGAACACATCCAGCCACATGTTACTGAACAAGCTGAGGGGGAGTCGGAGTTGATAAGTGCGTATTCATCCTCCTTTCAGACCCCAAGACGACCCCATAGGGAAGTACCTACATCTCCAGACATATCATCTTTTATTCATCATTGCAGCAACTAATGATCCCATCTGGCTCAGACTAAAGGGTGTTCATGTGCTTTTGTTTTTTTTTGGAACCAGCAAAATAAAACACATTCTCCTGTCTGGGGTATATTTAGGTTTGTGTGTTCATGTTTTTATGTCCAGCAGTCATCAAAAAGTTAATATTTCACACTGAACCCTTTCAGCTCGCACAACACCCCTCGGTGGTGGCTCTCACCTAACATGATTTTGAAATTTGATTTGCCGTTGATTTTATTACATGGATAATGTTCGTAGGGAGAGATACGCGACCAACATAAAATGCTTATTTGATAAGCGCCATTGATGTAGCTCAGAGGCTCAGATAGAACTCCCCGGAGAGCAGCAACTGTAATACATTATTCTCCATCCTCTCTCTGTTCCTGCTTTCCATGGAGAGTAGGAGACTGTCAGTCACAACACTCCAGGCCAGGTTGGAGAGGTGAGAGCCGCCAGTGCTCGCCCTGCTCCACAATTCTTTTATTAACCCTTTTCAATTTTCATTTTTCATATTCTAATCGTTTAGCATCCTGTTCTGCCATCCCTTTCTGAAATGCCTACGAGATTGCTTCCTATATTCCATACGTCTGCCATGTAATGGAGCTGTCTCTGAATTATCCTGTGCTCCTGGAGACAGACAGGTTGTTTTTATTTTTTAAATGCAGCATGACTTCTGGAATTTAACTGCTCTTCGTTGTGATGTGATAGATGTTGACAGAGCTGCTGTCTGCCGGGTATTCCGGTAGATGCTTGCGGATGCCAGCCATGCCATGATTTTAATTATTAAGAAAAATGTTTTACGTAAGCAGTGACGGTTCGGCCATAGATGTGACAGATCATAACAAGGTGGATTTCAATCTTTCTAAGCCTCCTAATCCACTGAAGTTGGCTATCCAGAGGTTTAGTGCTGACGAGAGGGAAAAGAATTGACCTCTCTGAGGGTCGGGCCCAAAGGTGCAATGTCAGACAGGACAGGGGCTAAGAAAATGAGGGGAGGATTAGTTGTTTTAATCTACAGTGAGGACTCACCGGGACAGAGAAAAGGATTCAGGAATTAAGAGGGACCCTGGGGCTGCCCTCACGGCCTGGGATCTAAGTCACGACTATAAAATGCAGTTATCCCAGGAAGTTTGTTGTATGCTGTTTCATCTCTCATTTTTTTTCTTTTATGTCATCTCTGACTGTCAACCATCTGATAAAGGCATAAAAAAGGAGGAATTCTGTTTCACTTGGGCAAGGAAAATTAGGAGTGGCTACTGGCTGTCCCTGATTGACCTGTAAGTATGTTCCCACAGTACACTAAGATTAAAAGAGGTTTGTGAAAGATGTGGTCAGTGTGTCTGAGAATTGCTAATACAAATATCACAGCACAGTTGTCATATATTAGTGGCTGATTTCCCGATCAGTGACCCATCCTCCCTCTTTCCCCTCTCCAATGCAGGAAGAGTCAGACCATGAGAGAACAGGATCCGCTAGAAAATTAGATCAGCAGAAATATTGCCGATGGTGATGACTCATCACAGTGACATCATAAACCATCAGTCTTCATCGAGCCAATCAGAGCCTAGACGGGCTCTGACTCAACAATTAAAGAAGTGCCAGGATGCTGTTTGAAAGGGTCAGCTCCAAGGGCGAACTCGGTTGACTTATGCTAACTCCATTTTCTTGGCAGTTATTGAAAGCCTGTCTGGCCACTTGAGAATTTTGTCGATGGATTAATTGTTAAAGTATGTAATATATCTTACTGACCATCAGACGCTGCCCTGCCATCCTGAAGCACACACCCACCTGCACTCAGGTGTGTGTCAAGGTTTCGGCTCAGCATGAGAGCTTACCCAGCTAATGCTCTCAATCTATTCCTACAACAAATTCATCATTCTGCTCTGAGAACGTAGCAGTTGTACATAAGAGAGGAAACCGTCGTGCAAACCCAGGCAGAACATGATGTCTGTGTGTGTGTGTACATGCATGTATAAATTAAAATCAGAGAGTTCAGCTCGGGTCAGAGGTTGGATGGTCGAGACTCATCATTTATTGGCAGATTCGAGCCATCAATCAGATTGACAGGCGCCGCTTGTCTGCCTGTCAGACAGTGAGCAAAGACTGAGGGGTAGAGTAACTGATACTGCTTCATGACCACTGGATGATTACTTCCACCAAGGGCACAGGAGAGAGGCAGTACAGCCATTACATTCTCCCATGATACCCTCTATTCTAGTCAAACACATGGTTGTAGCATGTTCATTTGCTACCCAAGCAAATACTTTGGTGCAAAGGATAATGTAAATGCAGATGACCAGAAAAACATAACTAAAACAGAAAACTGAAACTGAAAAGACTGTGGCATCCATGTTCATTTTCATCTTTTGCTGACTCTCTAAGGTTGTGTGTGCGTAGGCATGTGTGTATCCTCTCTATGGTAACCCTTGAAGAGTACCACAGACGCTGCAGATCACCGGGTTTTCTCCGTAGACAAGAGAGAGCCAGGAGGGAGGGTAAGAGGATGAATAGTATGGAGTGATGGAGGCATAGGTAATTCTGCTTAATACCCTGATGAGGAAAAGCCAGACTTAAGGGGGGGGGGGATGAGTTTTTCACCGGATCACTGCTCCTGGGGTTAAGGAGGCAGGAGATGTCCTTATCAATCCTCTCAAATGGCAGATTTGATCTCTCATCAATTGACAGCGTATGATGGAGCAGGATTGCTGTAAGAATAGATTAGCCCACTTCGAACTGTGTATTGGAGGTCAAAGTAAGTATTAGCCATTGAATAGTCATAGCAGCCATGTTTGGAGAATTGTGTATAAATATATTGATGTTAACTAGTTCATAGCTTTAGTTTGTTTTGGACCAGTCGATTGGGGCTATTCTTCAGTTTAAAATCTACTTCCTAAATCAACACCAGGGAAGAGACGGTGGGATGGCATAGAGACTGACTTGAAGACTCCAGCGATCCCGAGGAGAGGGTGTCCTGCCGCGGCTCTGGAGCTGAGATGCGGGAAGACGTATCACAGTCATCGATGTAGGCAGGATGTCGGTGCCTCCGCTGCTCCTCTGCGCCGGTCTGCATCGTAATCCATATGTAGGAGGGGTTCCGTGAAATGACCATCTGGGAAGAGAGAACCAAAACAGAAGTTAGCATCTTTTTACATTCTACACGATACAGTTTCTAGTGGAGAGAAGGGGTGCCCACACACACACAATAATACTTCAAATCAATTATTAAGAAATGATTTGATGAGGTTGAAAATGGATGTCTGAGTTAAAGGGCTTAAACTGAGAGTTTAGGGTTTCTAGAGTCACTTGGTATCTCTGTGACTTTATTTCAAACACATAGTTAGAATATGCAAACACTGAGACCATACACCTTTTGACTTGCAAATCACCAAATTCATGCCAAGTGAAGCTTTCTGCACTGATCTCAGTTTAACAGAGGCAAAGGTGGAAAACACAGGAAACAAACAGCATTTTGTGATGCCAAACGTGGTTTCGTTATCTTCTTCAAAACATAACTTGAATAAACTTTCATCTAACTAAACCCATTAATGTTACATGACGTCACAATGCAGGGCAGGATCTGTTCATATTTGCTAGTCAGCCTCATGCTCAGAATTTTGTCATGTATTGCAGAATTAATTTCCACTGCCATCATTGCAGGGCTGGAACAAATACAAAATGAGTTTCCCCCCTGCATCTTTGTTCCCGCATTCATACAAAAACACACCGCTCTGAGAGGAAGCACTTGAAAAGGCCAACTATAAACTGAGTCAAGGTTCAAATAATTTGAACAGTGAGTGCGTCATCTCTAGGGAAATTTTCCGCAACCTCCCTCTGACCTGCTTCTGCGGTGGGCCCTATCACTTTCTCTGTGGGGAAAAAAAGCAGCTCTGCTGTCACAAAGTGGTTTTGCCTATGATTATAAGGGCTGCCCTTTGCAAGGAGAGGTGGGAGAGACACAAAGAACAAGAAACAAAGGTCAGTAAGCTGGATGCAGACAAAGTGCATTTTGACTACAAATGACTTTACTTTTAAATGTGTCCTCAATAATGAGGTAAGGCTATGCATTTTGTTCAAAGTCCAAGTTGTGGCTTCCATTTAGCATGTTTTAAGAGTTTAAATTGTTTAGCTCCAGGAGGAGAGAGTATAGCCAAATGGTCTGGGAATCTGTAACAGCTGAGGGGAAGACATCATGCATCTCCAAATGTCACAGAAGACCTTTTGCTCATCTCCTCCCACTCCGACATTCAACAGAGCCGCGCTTCTCAGAGAGCTGACCGGGCCTCCTCCTGTGCTGACTCAGACTAATAACATGCCAGTCACCAAAATACAAACACACACACACACACACAGACAGAGAAAATGCTCTCCAGTTCACACCAATTATAAGCATTCTGTAGCTTTAAAACACATTCAGCTAGTAAGTACTATAGTTTTCTTTGGGCTCTACACATGTACAATCTCAGTTTCACTGTGTCTTTGGTTTACATTGTCACACAGACATATGCCTAAAGTCACAGGTCATGAGTGAGGAAAAGATAGAACAATGCTGCGTGTCCGGGGCCTGCCTGATTCTCAGCCCACCCACTGCTCGCCTGTACTAGCTGCTGCCCGTGGGTGGGTGCTGCCCACTGTGCCTGTTAGACCAATGGCATCCTGCCCAGTAAAGACCAACATAGAGGCTCTGTGTGTGTGTGTGTGTGTGTGTGTGTGTATGTTTGTGCAAACAGTCTCTCTTCCTATAATGCCAACCCAGCAAACTAAACTGAGAGGCATTTTCATTCATTTTATTCTTAGTATGCACTGCTGCTGTTATTTTGCAATTTCCCTGCACATACACTGTTATTTATATATTTCAGAATTTCACAGACTTGCTTATTATGTTCTAGTGTTAATATTAACGCCTTCCTTCATCCTCTCCTTCAGTCCTTGCTGTACTTTAAGAACTTGTAACATCACTGTAGTATCACTCTAGGTTACATTTTATGAATTTTGCAAAGCACAACATGCAATATCTTAGCCCTACCAGAGGTAGCGCTATCCATATTTATGCCAGATAGTATTACTGAGTTACAAGATCTAACCCTTTATAGCTTGCGCAACAGAAACTTTTAGAGTGACTACATGCTAACAAAAAGAAAACACATTTGTCACACGCAATGTCTAAAAATACAGGTGTGGACATAAAAACACCAAGGGAAAAGGAGTGAGTGCCATCCTGGCATGTTATTCTTTTCTCTCTTTTTTTCCTAACCCCACCTTCTGTGTATTCATGTAAGGGAGAATAATCTCAGGCTGACGTTTAAAAAAATGACCTCCAGCTGTTTCCTCCACAACACCAGAGTAACTGCAGACCGCGGCTTTTAATCTTCCTGCCAATTACTTTGGAAAACTCACAAGAACACACTGAGGATGAGCAAGTATGTGTCTGTGTGTGTGTGTGTGTGTGTGTGTGTGTGTATGAATGCCTTCAGTGCCTACACACAGCCTCGAGGCCAAAATATTGAGCACATTCAACAACAATTTTAGTGTGTAACCATCTCTTTGGCTAAAAGAGGGCACAGTCACAGACCTAAAACCACAATGATGAATAATGATGATAAACCAGATAAAATGAGGATACATGAAATGCCAAAATGAATCACCACAGCTCTGACTCTAACTAAATGGAGTGCCCTGGGACTGTATGTCTCTGAGGTACAAAAAGCATATTAAAAGCTGGAGGCTAAACAGTTCCAGTTTATCGGCTTTTACAAAAAAGAATTAAAGAAGTTTTCTTTAACAATGGGTGATTAATAGAATACCATTAATACGCCATTATTAGTCTTGATAATAGGCTTCTGCTCTAGTATAGCGCTTTACTGTATATCTTCAAAAACATCTTAGCACACTATTACATACCCCTGTATTTGGGCACATAGTGTATGAGGTGCATGACCAGCAGTTTCCAATGGGGAGGACTGATATAAGTTTGTTAATGGTCACTACAGCCTGTGGTCTTCAAACACCAGGCTTCAGTCTGTCCATGTCTGACCTCATCTCAGCCAAGACTTCTCTTTCTAATGCCGCCTCTGTCTCTCACATTCTTTCTTTGTATGCCCCTGCATGCTTGCATTTCTGCTGATTTGTGGCCTCCACAGCTGACCTGTCATCCTATGCATCTTCCTCCTGAGCTCTCTCTCTCAGTCCCCCCTCCACCTCCATCCCCACCCCAGGAGGTGAATAAACTGCAACACACAGGAAAATATGCCCAGAGAACAGGGCAAATACATACACACATACACACACAGAGAGAAGAGTGTTCTGTGTTTTTTCCCAAAAACAGCAACCCATTGATTTCTTCCTAGAGCACCTATTAAGATGAAACAACCAACTCTGCTTCCAAACCACAAAATAAAACACACACACACACACACACACACACACACACACACACACACACACACACACACACACACACACACACACACACACACACACATTCCTGTAAAATGTTTACATGGAAACAGTGTTTGGGAGGGGAACAGGTCTTTTTCTTGCTGCAGGTGGAAAACTACAATCACTCTGAGAAAAGCTGGTGCACCACTACCATGGCAACATATGTGTCTTTCCAAAACAATATCATAGGCCAGGCAGGGGTATCAGGGTATCAGGTTGTCATGTGATAGGGTGTCTGTTGATGGGACATCCTATATAACAGGGGTTTCAAATACTGTACATGGGGGCTGTTTTCAACTGCTAAATCATTACAGTTTCTGTTTGCTGTATATGACGCATCACTAAGAGATTTTTTTGGAACTGACTGAGAAGAATGAATTACATCTGTTGTGTCGTTTTTCTGTAATCCCTAAAGAATCCAAGGAGACTGGGACTTCATTCTAACTTCCATACATATTTGCGCAGATCTAAACATGCCTGTAGCATAGAGTAGTAAAACTGCTACTTACTGAAAGTTAACATCAAATGTCTGCTTTGATTCATAAGCGTGTTTACTTCTATACTGCATCAGATTGTGCTCGATTTTAATCTTATTAAATTTAATAGATTAATAAACACTTGTTCAGTTTCTTACAATAGTCTGTACATAAAATACAGAGCTAGGACTAAGGCTGAAGCTAGCTTAGCATAAAGAGTGGCAGGAGAAGCTCCGACCCTGCATACTAGTATTCTAAACTCACTATGTAACGTAAGTTAAACCACAACTTGAAGTTCTTACACTTCATTTTTGCTCAAATTAAAACAAACAGAATGCTAATTATTATTTAGTCAAATTATTTAGATAGACAAGGCCAGGCTGGCTTCCACCCCCGACTTCCAGTCTTTATGCTAAGCTACTAACGGTTCACTAGTCTAGCTTCATATCTAGCTTACAGATATGAGAGTGGTATCAATCCTTTTGTTTTACTCTTAGCAAGAAAGTGAATAGGGTATTTCTAAAACTATTTCTTTAAATGAAGCAAGTTCGTAGAAAAACCATTCCTGGACCTGTACAAAAGTGTTCTTTCATGTAAGTTTGCTGTTTTGGTTGTACAGTCTGTTTTGTAAGTAATTAGCATAAACAGCCAGGTTCCTTGTTGTAGTGAGAAGTAATTTGTCATGTCTCATGCTATACCCTTGTCTATCTCTCTTTGCTCTATACCTCTCAATTAAAACCGAACACAAGTCTTTCATTCTCTTTGTCTTTTGTTTGACTGTGACCGAGTCTCTTTTCTTGCTCTCAGCTATGATGGATACAACATTCATGCATACTGTTATAAAAAAGATGAATGGGCAACAATCTATTTGCCTCACTCATTTCCCACACATACAAGGAATTAAAAGGTTGTCTGAGCTTAATTGAGATAAAGAGAGCTGTGGACAAATAGACAAAGGAAACAATTGTTGCCTAAAGGCCCTGTAACGCTCTGTGTGGCGCCTGGAGGAAAGGAGGTGAAAAAAACAAAAACAGGAGAAAAGCACTGTTAAGACCAAATAATTATGAAAAAATGACTACAATAAGAAAGAAAAAATTATAAATAACAACTGGCAGAGAGGAGATGGAGACACCGTGACAGACCGAGAGCCATGAATTAGAGAGAGAGAGGGAGTAACTCTCAAAGGAGGCAGTAATAAGGAAGATATCCTCGATAGTAAGAGCTGCCTCCATCCCCATCATGGTTTCCATTCAGCATGGCTCGTCATAAATCTGCCCTGACTGCTGGTCGCTCTTATACCTGGGCAGCTTCCGTCATCTCACACTGCCAATATAACCTCACTCTTTAGTTTTCTCTCTTTCTCTCTCTACACACACACACACACACACACACACACACACACACACACACACACACACACACACACACACACACACACACATGCATTAACAAATGCATCACATAAGTTACCTTAAAGCCCCACCCAGCCCCATAGGATGTTAATGTTACGCTACAACACTAGAGCCGCCTCTCTTAATCCAGCTATTTGTCTGGGAGGAGGAAATAATCAGAGATCGAATAGTGCGTTTTAATGGCTTCCTCTAGCTCCTCCCCATAAATCTGATTCATATACAGTGTGCTAGTAGGGCATAGTGGATTTGAGAGGGCTAATCATATTGAAGAGGTCAAATCTGGATACTGGAGATAAAGACGATGCACCCCTGTCTCTCAAATAATGTTGCAATTTTCATTAGAGCCCCTCAAAAATGGTGTCAAATTTATATGCAGTGCTGTACTGTAAACTGTGATGGAAAGGGAACTGGGGTGAGAGTTGCTGCAAGGGGAGGAAAAGAAAGAGAGGGCACCCCCCCCCAAATCCCTTAAATATCCAATTTAGAGACAATTTAGCACAGAAAAGAGGGGGGCTGGTAGGCAAGTGAAAAGTGGAAAGCTGTGGAAATTAAAGTGAAGCCTCAGCTACAGCATCGCTGGGGGGGGACAGACACGCAGTCAAATGAACTTGAACACAGCGTTTCTCCCATAATCCTCCCACGACTGCACAGGCACTTGACAGCAGTTAATTTGATAAATGTCGCTATCTTGTCATTAGAGGGCAGATACAGCGCCATATACTGTAGTGCATGGGTGGCTCTATTCTTGAACCCCTCAACGTCTGCAATTTAGGCGTGAAAATCTAGAGGGGTGGCTCCTTCCACCTTCTCAGAAGACATGGGTCAGTTTAGAGAGGAATGCTTTGCTCTCAATTGAGGTCACACAGGCCACTTTGAATCCCTCATAGAAATCATTCAGTGTAACTAGATTGGGAAGCAAGATGATTCTCAAAAGATGAATCCTAAAGGCATTCTTCACAGAACTGCTGTAAAAAATATAGCTGCCTTGGACACGCAAAGTGCGTGTTTGGCTACACAAATCAGTATCTCTACAGAGACAATGTGTCCCTGGAAGCTTGTTTTATTGCATGAATTTATTTTTGTGTTTGTATTGCTCCTTTGTGAGGGCCAAGAGGACCACACACTCAACTGTGCATGAAGTCACTAACTTCTGCCATCTTTTTTTTCCAACTGCACTGACTAAACACTATTTCACCAATCAAACTAGCAATCACAGCCTGTCCAGTGTCTATCTGCTGGTAAATTCCTGGTCCCCGCTTCCTGAAATTATTAACATACTCGGGCTGAGAAATCATAATAAACCAATTTGTTTCCTGGAAGTGATCTCTTTGCCCCAGCATTGAGAATCTCAGTGGAATCACCCCCGCAGCAGCAGCAGCGGCAGCAGCCGGTTTCAGTTATAGAGCTGGGATGATCGCCATGTCTGAGATACTGCTCCTTTAAAAACAAACAGCGCCCCCTGCAGTGGTATAATCATCCCTTTGTCTCAGGATGGAGGGATGAGAGAAAGAACTAAGAGAAACAGGAAAAGAGCCTGTCCTGAAATCACACTATCAGAGGATGAGAGAACAGAGAGACGTCAGAGGGACAAGGACATTTGTAAGTGTGTGTGTGTGTGCGCCTGCAGTGCTGCTTTGTTTACTGTGTGGCTTCACAATGCTACCGTCTGTGCTATGAGCTTTTTTATGATGTTTAAATGTTTGGGTGGTTCTGTGAGTTTTCCTAAACTGCTCATAGGAACAGATGCAAACTGTTTGTCCCTGTCTCTCTGTGTCATAAACCTCTGCCACAGAAAAAGAAACAATGTCAGATTCTACATGACAGCCAGGCTGCCTGCATTGATGAGTTAGTTTTAGCTGCAGCTCTGCCTCTGGCTGCATCTTAGTGAGAAATCAAAAGTACTTTGTGGGTACTACAATCCACCGCATGTGGATTTTCCTACAATACTGAAGGGTTTCAGCATTTTTGAATTATGTAATTGACAATGGGCCTGCTTTATTTAGGGTTATTAACAATTTAAAGCCCCCCATCTTTGAAAGTATATGTTCTGCCTATTGTTACTCCACCTCATCTGCTGAAGGGGAGAAGTCTCTCTGTACTCACCTGTCATCTTAATTTAACACCTGTACGTATGAGCATGATTTCCAGTATGAAAATATGAGGCTTAAGTCTCCAGTGTACATAAACCGAGAGTAAGCTTTTCAGTGATGTACAAGGCATCTTGCATCTAATAGTTAAAAATTCAGTTATCAGTCCAAAATATGGGGAAACAAAAAGATGTTCAGTCAGCAATAATATAACACAGAGAAAAGCAACAAATCCTCAGATTTGAGGCTGGAACCAACAAATCTGGCAACTTTTTAAATGATTAATCAATCAATTTTGAGTGACTAACATATTATTTGACAACTGATTTCAACACTTCAGATGTTTGTATTCTTTGTTTCTTGAGTCTTACGCTGACAAGAGTTTCCAGGAGTTGTCTGCCAGCGGCCACTGCATCACTGTCACTAGTCAGGTTTAAAATATGGGGAAGTAGGCAAACAGGGAGACAGGGAATACAACAGAAAATTGACTTGGTAAGGAGGGAAAACAGATGAAAAGAGACAGAGAGAAAGACAACAGCTGACAGGCAGTCAGGCAGGTAGAGAACTGACCCAAACACAGAAATAAACATAACTGCAGTAGGAATAAAGACACGACTGCAAAGATAATTACACAACCAATCATACAGACAGTCACAAAATCTGTCAGACAGGAAAGCAAACAGCCATATGTCATATCTTGCATGTTTTGTCAGCTTCCCTCTGTGGCGTGTGTTGTTTTACATCCTCCTCTCTACCCACCGCTTCTCTCCTTCTCTCTGTGTTTCAGTCTACATCTTTCGAATTCTCTCTCTCCTCCTGTCGCCGCCGCCGCCACCGCTTCCTTTGATCGCACAAGAGTTTCGAGGAGAGTGCTCTCCTGTCTCAGTGGACACAAGCTCAACATGCCCACACGCGCGCACACACACACACACACCCCCTCATTCTGCCAGACAAAACCTTTGATTCCATAAGCGTCTGTCGTGTCTTCTCTGTCAACTGCTATAGTCATTAGGAAGGAGACTCATTACTCCAACCCTCGAAGCATTATGGGGGAAATAAGCGTTCAAATTGCTGCAAAATCACACAGAGACTCTGATTAATAATACAGCATGCTAAATTACCAGCTCCGCTCTGGAACATGGCCGGCACTCATTAGACTGCGGTTTCTACAGGCAAAGATGGTAATGCATGATGAAAAATAGAGGATGCTTGGCTTTTAGGTTGTTAAGTCAGCAAATGGTAGGACTATGGGAATTTTAGCGTAGAGGGGTGATGAAGGGTCTTAAGTGCTAACTGTCTCGCTCTGCATCTGATGAAGGTAATCACAATAATAACACATTCTTATCCCCACTTCACTACGCGCTTTCCTTTCACATTACACAACAGGGGAGCTTTCTTTCTTTCTTTCTCTCTCCTCTTCTAAATACTATCTTGCCTCAGCATCTCTTCCCCCTTTGTTGCATCTGTCTGCTGTCCTCTCATTTCCTTTCCAAGTTGGCCTTTGTAGGAGCCAGCCTGCGATCGCACCGCAGCGGTAAATCTTGAGGGCAGACCTCAGCCCTCTGACAGTCTCTTTAATGCATCTTGAGCACCGCAACCATTGCGTATGTTTCTGTGTGGGCGGAGAGCAGCCTCATTAATTTATCTACACCGAAGCTGGCACTTAAATCTCCATGGCTATCTGCAGAAACACTCCGCGGCCCATCACAAGTAATGTGTGGGTTTTAAATATTCTAATGTGCTCGATAAAAATAGAATAAATGCAACTGACAGAAATTAATTTTCTTCATCTTTGAGTCAGCTGTGGTTAAACTTGGGAGTACGTGTTAGTGTCTCTAAACCAGCAGTCTGACCTCTTGCACAGGCACGGCAAAAGATCACCATGACAACCCCAAAAAGGCTGGATCAACTTTGTGGAAGAAGCTTATAATGTGTGACCAAAAAATCTAAATGGTGGCTGAAACTGACCACAAAACACTGAGCTCATCATGACCTCTGAAAATCAGTGGTAAAAAGGTTGATTTGTGGCAGTTTTAAAAACAATACTCCAGTCTGTTGCCTTGCATTAGAAGAGCAGATCTCTACACTTTCCTCTCAATAAATCATGCTCCAGCAACTGCTTCACACTTCATAGCAGTGTGGTTGTATTATTGGACAAGCCAGAAATGTGTGAGCAGTCATGACACTGAAAGGCTATTAAAAACAATGTGTAAACATGATGCTGTTTGGCAAGTATATTGGGATGTTAACCATGTTCACCAGCTCAGTTTAACATGTTAGCATGATAGCATTTGCTAATGAGCACTAAACACAAAGTACAGCTGAGGCTGATGGGAATGTCATCAGTTTCATGGCAATCAATCCCATAGTCGCTGAAATAATATGAGTCTGGACCAAAGTGGTGGACAGATCAACAGACCAACATTTCCATTCTTAGAGCCTCTATTAGCATGGCTAGTAAAATGACAACATAGGAATACACAGTACAACAAAATACTCTCACAAGATCACAGGTGTTAAGTGTTTCCGTGCGTCCGTTGCTGGAGGCTGGAGGCAGTTGAGGCCCTGAGCAGCAGAGCAAAGGTCGGAGGTTAGAGGTTAACGCATTGGAGGAGTGGGGACAAAGGTCACGTGGGCTTTGTGTTACTGTGTGTCTGTATGCCTGGAGATGTGGGGGGCAGGGGCTGAAATCCAATTACCAGACAGTATTACTACTTCAATCAATAAAACCACCAGATAAAATAAATGCACACCAGCCCTGATCAAATATTGATAACACATACCTCCTCTTAAAAATATTATCATGTCTTGAAATCATGAGAGCGTCAACTTGACCAAGAATGGCTTGAAACAACTGACTGACCCACTAATCAGTTACTTCTGATACTTATCCTCTACATTTTTGCCTGTACAGCCATGATTGACAGAGACGGCTGTAAGAACAGGATTAAAACCAACTGAATGATTGCTAAACTTTTTTCCCATAGAAAATGTGACCTTTCTCACACATTTGGATATGATTTGAGACACTATGTTGACAGCTGGAAAAGATGAATGACTGAGTAACACAGGTAGATTATCTGCCTGACAGGGACATGTTCAGCAGGGGTCTAATTACTATTGACAAGCCTTTCCAGTCAAAACAGAATATTGTTGAGTTTTATTAGTAGCACAGTCTTCACATCTGCACACACATGTAATAGTACAATTACTGCAACAACGACCACTTAAAGCGCAACTGCACTTCTTCTATTTGTTTTCTCTGTTGTTATCCTAGAAAATAGGCCTGGTGTGATACTGTACAAGTCCTCAACAATAACTAATGCAATGACTGCTTCAATTACATTTGATGGTAAGACCAGGTAATTAAAATGCTTTGTTAGGAGGAGAAGCAATTCTACATGAGCGTTGGCTGTGTTGGCTGTGTTGGCTTTGTGTGCTCACATATAACACTTTATAATGTGCAGTGGTTTGAGTTTTATGGTTATGGGGTTATGGTATGTACTATTTAGGTGGTGAAGAGTTGCAAGAGTCCTGCATAATGGAAATAAAGTCTGGCAGCGCAGCAAATGCCGACGTAGCATCAGCCAGCTGGAGGTTGATGTACGGTGGTTACATCCATGTACTGTAAAAAGCTTGGTGATTTCCTAAATGTGAAGCTGTGTCAATGCATAAATCACTTATTTGTTCAATTGCGAGGAGCGTGCTACCACAGAGATCTGCAGTGTAAACAGACGGAGCATCTGTGAAGTGGCGCTGCTGTCTCTCCAGTGCAGGACTAAGCTTTAAAATCCTTGGCAAAGACGTAATGAAGTGAGAACGGCTCATATGTTCCTCAGTCATTTTATATCCTTCATGCAGTAAGCTGACATTCTGTCATTCATGTGTGTTGGTGGCATTATTTCATCTCTGAGGAACATTACCTCACTCCCATTACAATCCCCAGAGTCCTGTAACACAGCTACTGCTGCCCTCCTGCTGCTGATGCTGCTGTGACTGTCTCTAAGAAACCAGAATCCCTGCCAAGCCTCTCTGTCAAACAACAGAATTTCTGCCATCCAATCATTATTATGGTAAGTATGACAGTGGGCAACTACATGCAAATTCAAGTATACATGTAAATCCATTTCATTTGGCCATTTGAGAATCCTGCACAGTGCAGTCAGGCAGGTAGAGATCTTATTAATTTCACAATGAAATCAGATTTTTCCTGTCAAACTAGAATATGACATAATGTGGGGTGGGATCATTTAAAAATGTTAACCACTAGGATATCAGGGAGGTAGAGAGGTGGCCTTATTTGAGGGGATATTCAATTTTCATTGGGTGTATGACAAAAGGTCAGAAGGGGTCATTTCTGATTGAATCACTGAATGTACAATAAACCGTGCTCCCCTGTACCATTCTGCAGCATTAAGAAAACCATCAATTACTGATGCATGGTTAATGTATCAAACCTGAAAACAAACTTAAAAGGCTATGCTCAGTTTACCTTAACCCTGTCCCCTCTCCCACAGCTCCCGGGCTCAGACATCACGGCCTGCAGTGGCGCTTATCATCGACAAACAGCAGAGCGAGCACAAAGGGCCCCAATCTGCCTAATCTCTGGTCAAACACAAGCCGCAGCATCATCGCTGCTCAGGGCAATAAACTGCTGCTTTATGCCGGAGCTGTTCAGGGGACACGCGTTAGGACTTTGCTAAACGGACCGCAGAGATTTGCCAAAGCCCGTCTCCAGGGGAACTGTTGCCTGGGTTACCACAGCCAACAGGAAGAGCATTTCATTTCTGATTAGGTAACCTGTCAAGATACAGAAGAGGCTTTTATTCCCGCTACTTAAGAAAAAAAAAGCAATAGGAGTGAAGAATCCCAGGTGTAACAGTGCTAACAGTGACCCCCAACATTAAATTTTTGGTTGCTTATACACACATAGATCTAATCTGCATCTGCCTGCCTTATCATTTGTATCTTGATGTCCTTATAAGGAACTCTTTAAAGAAGAAATTCTGATTAAAAACTGACTCATGCTTCATTCAAAACAGAGAACAACAGGGAAAAAAATGTACCACCGCATTCCACCATAAGGTAATCTGTCATTTTAACATCCTTTTAATGCATTTCTCACCTGCTCTGGTTGCCATGGAATTTCTGTGGCCTGTATCTGTTCTTCTCTAATCTTCTCCTCCTCCCCCCTCTTTACACTGGCACTGGGCCAGTCTGTCTGTCTGCCAGTTTCAAGCGTCCCAGCATCAATTACCTGAGCCCAGCACTCACATATTCCCATAATGGCTCTAAAACCTACACACACACTTGCGCCATATATGCCTCGCCCCCACATACAATGGCCAATCAAATTCACACTCGTGAGATACTAGAACCCATTCGCACTTTCAAAAAAACCTATAGCCTTAGCCTTTCGCTTTTCATGTGAACACACACACGCACGTTTTCACAAAATGAGGACACTGAATAATTAGGGAGATGAAAAAAAAGAGCCAGTGCCTACACAGACAGTCATTTCAATTATCTCTATTCCTCTGGCTGTCTGGCTGCTGCTGTCTCTTGAAGGTTATGGGCTCAGCTCACCACAGTCTCCTCTGGGACTTAGTCATGAGGAGCCAGTTTGCTATCTGATTCCCCTCCACGTGGAATCCCACACTGAAGCTCATCACTGTCCTGATGGACGGTTGCACAAAACTTAAAAATGCTCAGCTGACAATGTTAAACATTTTTTCCGCAGGCCTTAGCTAGGATTTTTAACTGATTTCACAGAATACTTGTGATGTTATGACCAAAAACGGCGAGAGACCAGGCCAACTGCATGGTACTTGTAGTCTCTTTACAGCTGCATTGTGATATGATAAACAGGGATGTTTGAATGAAGCAACCTCCTCCCTCCTCACCCCTCACTCCCACTCCCAAATTCTCCCAGGTATTTATTGCATGCGTTCAGCCCAGGACTGGTCTCCTTGGCAACAGGACCTAGCAGAGACACACAGGAAGCTCTGGGTAGACCTGTGAG
Organism: Lates japonicus; assembly: GCA_033238685.1. NCBI lineage: Eukaryota > Metazoa > Chordata > Actinopteri > Centropomidae > Lates > Lates japonicus. The sequence continues at coordinate 3,297,049 of BRZM01000021.1, read as the reverse complement.
TGTATGTGTATATATGTGTGTGCACGCTCTTTATCTGCTGCCCTCTGGAAACGCACGTAGGGCCACTGTCCTCCATGGTTCTGCCACAAGGACACGACTCATAATAACCCAATGTCACACTGACATTTAACACCTACATATAAAACACAAACTAGCAGGGGAAATCTGTTCAAAATAGGCAAACAAAAGCACACACTTGAGTGCACACATATGCACAAGAGTTCAAGACACATATGGCTAAGCACTGAGTATGTGCTTGCCAGTTTGAATGGAAGCAAAGCACATGTAGCTCTGTAAAGTACATGCATGTATGTATGGTGACTTTAAATAAAACCTCAGTAACACTGTACTGGAATAGTACAGTATGTTATGTAATAAATGCATGGATAGAAAAAGTGCACACTCTATGGGAAAAAGCCATGAAAAATGCTCACTTAATATTACAACAGAAGATTTCTCAAAGAGAAGCGCCATTAGTTTCCATCAATTCATCCAACTCTCAACTATCCATCCATCCATGTAATTTAATCAAGAGGTTGAACATAGATGGAGTAGAAATGTTTAAAATAGAGATGCATTGCTCAACCAGCATTTAACCTGTTTCATATCTAGGTGAAACAGAGGCACCATGGGAATAACTGTAACATCATTTACTATCACTGTTTATCCATTCAATGTTCCACAGAACCTTGGGCAACACAGACACTGTGAAAAAAGAGTGTGAAATATACAAGGGCATAATCTCCTCTAGGGATTGAGTGGACACGTTCCCCTCACTTTTCAAAATCCTACTTTTGTCCACCTCAGTTTTATAATGTCAGGTTGTTTTTCAGAAATCTCGCTGAAAATGTGAGCCCACCACATGACACAAGAGAGGGGTTGATAAAAATGCTGATATGCTAATTAGTGTCCTTATCTATTACCTGACTAATAAAGCTTAATGAGCTGCAGCGACCCCTTTTTGGACTTTTTTGTCCTGGCTTTCACCTTTCAGGCAACACAGGGCCGCATGTAGCTGAGACAAGGATCTGCAGACACAGATTTAATTTGTGGTAAAAATGCAAATACAACAATACATCACTCCCTAATGCTAACAAGTATCTGGTCTCTATCAAGGAAAGGAAACATGATTTTAAGTACGGTTAGTGCATTATACAAGTGCACATATATATATATATATATATATATATATATATATATATATATATATATATATATATATATATATATATATATATAGCTTTAATGAAATAACCTGCTCAGTCTGAAATAGCAGTGAACATGTCTTACCCCCAAATAAACACCATAGAAATCATCGCCTGTGTCTGCCTGGTGCTAAATTGCAAACACAATTTGAGACAGAAAAAAGTGACAGGCAAAAAAAAAAAAAGAACAAGGTTTGACAGAAAGTTAGTGAGAGAAAAACAGAGAGAAGAGAGATGAGACGAGACAGGAGCCTCTCAGAAGCATTAACTACTTAGAGAGAGACAGTGAGGGAGGCAGTGTGAATTAGAGTCTTTCTTCTCTGGCGCCTTGAGGGAGGAATGATATATTCAATTTGGGTTAAAAGAATGTGTTTAGAAAGGAAACACTCCGACGGGCCTGGAGTGCATGCAAGACACGGATTGGAGGATTAATGCCTTTTTCTGTGTTTCTCTGCTGGACGGTAATTGAGAGATTCAGGAGTGGAGCTTTTACTGAGTCAGGTCAAGGCGAGAAGCCATCACTGAAAACTACAAACATGGCCACAAGGGCAGCTGACTGTCGATCAAAACTGTCAACATGTACAGTATGCTAAAATAAACACACTCAGGAGGAGGGAGTCTCCGTTTCCTCCCTGAATCTTCCTCTCCACCTCTGATTCTTCACTAACTCCACTCTCTTCTTTCTCTCTTTTGCCCTTTCAATCACACCTCTCTATTTCTCACATACCTCAAAACTTTCTGCTAATCATTTCATTACTCTCCTCTGCCTCTACTCTCCTTTCACCTCTGTGAAAGTGATGACTGATATTGAGGTGCCAGTTACACAGCCTGCTAGGGTAACATTAGCTTATGTAACAAGACACTACAAGCAGGGGAGAGCATGGCACCACAGGTTGTAGAGCTGCTCATATATATGCATGGGTGTACGCCCACGGATGTCATTTGACTATAGTACATTATGAGAGAGCAGCAGAGCATATAAGCACTTTACACACACACTCACTCACAGGCACACACATGCCTACGCAAACATGACCTCATATGCACCACAAGGACACATGAATACCATCTATCAAATCTGAGGCGTGCAACTGAACTGCGCACACACACACACACACACACCCACCCACACAGTGAGGCCAGATGTGCATGTTTTGTACCAGCCCAACAAGAATTCCAAATGCCAACTTCCTCATCAACACACAGACATACATAAACTCCATATGACCCAAAAAGAGGAGGCAGACAGAAATGTACAGGAGGAACAACGGAGTCATTTTTTTCATCCCCTTTGAGGTGTCTCATGATGAATCAATTCTGTCTCACCACTCTACTTGTGTGTGTAATATGTGATGTGTATGTGCTCTCATGTTGTGCAGCGCAGCAGTTACAGAAGCTTTAGAACAAGTACGAGTCAAACACATGTGAAATTGAACATTCATGAAGGCGGGATTTATTGCACTGCTATTGACTGCATTAATTTTTTAGCAAGGTGTACTGGGAGGTACGTGTATCTGGTACCTGAGGTGTGATGAAGCAACAAACTTGTGTGCAGATCATTTCTCACTCGTATAAACACACCCGTGGTTCGCATTTATTTCTGGCCGAACCGGGCTGAGATCCCGTTCATAATGCGAGCCAGACCGACTCTGGAGGTGGTCTGGCAGATCTGATCACATTCCAGTACAATGGGAGCTGTGTGAAATAACACCATGGACTTCTCCACATGCAGATCACATGTTAATATCTGGTTCTGTCTTTAAATGCAATCATATTTTTGACGATCACATCAATACGTCTTTTCAAGTTCCTCAGAGTGTTTTGATCTCATTAGTGTAAACATCTCCTACAAGTAAAACACACATTTTCAACTGGATCTTCTCATCAATCTATTCCCATGTACATCATAGGGAGCCGAATTACAAAATTACATAAGGGAAAGAGAGGAAACTTTACTTGCTAAGTATTAATCCAGACATATTTCAAGTTTCTGACGATCCTGCATGTCTGTTGTGTGTGTGTTTGTGTGTGTGAATATGCAACTAAGAGTGAATGGTGATGATGAAGACGATGATGATGATGGGAAAGTCATTATGCAGCCGAAGCACAGCATCACATCATTATGATTAGACTAGCCAGTTGTTAATTAAAGAGAAGCTGGACTCAGCTCAATCTCATGTTGTTTTCAGCAGCACTGGAGCGAGAGGACACTGAAAATTACTGGTTTGAGGGACTGATGGATGGACAAATGCACGGATGGCTGGATGGATAAGCAGCAATATTAGTATCATTCGTATACAGTTTAGGCGAGGAAATAACACGGTGTGAACTTTTCTTTCACTTTTTATATAATTTTTTTGGCCTCTGTCATGGTTTAAATTTTAAACATGCTACAATTAACAAGAGACATGAAGTTCATTGTCTTTTGACTGTATTTCCTCCACGTAATGTCAATATAAATCAATCAGTCAATCTTTATTTGTACAGTACCTTTCATACTGTGCTATAATGAGATCCAAATACACAGGCACACATTCAAGCTGTAAGCATGCATGCATGACACTGAGGTAAGCATGAAACGGTCACTCACTGACACAGGCTGATGCACAAAGGGTAAACAAACAAGATACACAAACACACAGGGGAACAGTGCAGAGTGGAGGAGAGAAGAGGACACAGCACCATTTGAGTATTTTTAGCCTCACTTCCTCACTTCCCTGCATGAGGGTGGGAGCAAAAAAAAATCTATTTGAGTCTCCGATTCATCACAAATTTATTTTGTTTGATCCAGAATTCACTCTTCAAATACGACTCTCAAATATCATTTTACAGCAAGAGAGCAAGAGCACATGTACTGGTTTAACTGCAGACCCTGCTTCTTTTGTTTGGACTTCAGCTCAACTTTGACATTTTGGCCTTTCTGACAAAACCTGCTCTCACAGATCACTCAGGAGATGGATGGACACCGTAAAACAGGCACAACAAGTCTCAAAACAGAGAAAACAAACTTGCAGCCATGTTGTTTGTCAAATCATTTGACTAATAAGTCAAAAAGACTAACTAGAAACCATAATGGAGAATGAAGACAATCAAAATAAATCCTGAATTGTCTTGAAATAGAGCTGTGACCTCGAGAAAAAAAAAAAATCAAATTAAAGCGCAAGTCTCCCAAAGGTTCTCAGCTCGACTCTGCAGAGCCACAAATGCAACTATTCCCCTGTGGGCGTCATGTGCTCTACTAATCTGCCTGCCGGAGCGTCTGACTGATGGGGAGAGGAAGGAGACGGAGGGGCAAAGAGGTAGATGAGAAGAGTGTATGTGCATTTCTGTATCTTCTTTCTACATATATGTATAGGTGTACCTCTGCGTATATGTGTGTGTTTTTGTACGTTTGTCATGATTACTGTCTATATGTGTGTTAATATGGAACTGTCCTGGATTACTCAGCTACAATCAGCCCTGTTGTTCTGTTCAAATGAGCATTCACATCAGCATGGAATAAACACTGCCAGTGTGCACACACACACATGCACACACAGTAGCACTGAGTGGTAAACAGGGCAGCAAAGATTGGATGCTTCGCATTACATTCTCTCCTCTCTCTCAAGGAACATGCAAACACACAAAAACTTCAATCTTAAGCGAGAAAGGAATTGAAACTCAACATCCTACTTCATATTTTTTCCATTATTCTCTATATCAGAAGTTAACTGAACAGTTGATTGGTTACCATGAATGCAGTGCTAAGATGTAGAAAGACAAATCCTGAAGCAACCAAGTGGGATGGTATCATACTGTACATATTGTAGTTTTAATATCACATTCTACCGTACTGTACTGTATGTATTTCTCAGATATACTGTACATTTGCAATGCATGTTGTGTATTATATTTGTGCCTATCAAGGTGATGCAACTACAAACTGACGCTGAATTTTAAACAGGAGGCCAACTTCTTAGAAACAATCCAAATTAATTCCTTAAAAACTTTGGCTGTTTCTCAAACAATCTATGTAAAAAGATATGTGAACACTGTGGGAAAAAAAGAAAGACAAAAAGCTGGAGTTTAAACAGCAGCTTCCATCTGTAGCTGGGTATACTATGTTGTTACCCTCTGCTGGAGCAAATAAGATAAACCCTCACCAGACAGATACAATGAGTCATAAGACATACTGTGTCTGAGTTAATATTACTGATGCATTAAATTGTAATAAATTTCATTGCAGCAAAGATGAGGTGGAGGTCAGTTGAGTATTTTATATGCTATAATTATGACTTTGCACCATATTTTAAAGATGATCTCATGTGTTTTGACAAAAAACTACAAATGGTTAATGTTGTAAACCATTAAATGTAGTGGGTAAAATATTACGTAGCATTAAATGAAGCCAATACTCAAGTACAAGTATGTCCAAACTGTACCCTTCAAGAGCAAAAGTAAAATATGTTTTTATCTAGGTGTAAAACTCATATCTCTCAAACAACTATTTGGCAGTCAAATTGGAAAATAAACACATATATTGACGAGCTCACACACAAGTTGACACACTACTAACAACATCTCACACCTCTTCAGCTGCAAACAAAAGTAACCTTTGCTTGCGAATACGTGAAATGCCAGCAATGAGCCTGAGGGCAATACTGAGTCAACCAGTGGTCAAGGACAGGCAGAGAGGTGGAGAGGTAGAAGAGTGAAAGAGGAAGAGAGACCATTATCCATTGAGAAGTGAGACAAAGGACAGCGAAGGCTCGCCACACTCAGTGAGAATTAAAATAATAGCTCCCCCCCCAAAAAATGGGACAAGACCCTCAAGTGACCCACTTTTCACTGTCTGTGGACCAGTGATACTGCAACTGCACACAAAGAGCAGTCAACAAGTCACCCATAACCCGTGTGAGGCTGTGGGTGTGTGTGTGTGTGTGAGAGACACACACACAGAAAGGAAGAGGAGAGAAGGATGTGTATATGTGCCGGCAGAGATAGGGAGGGGCGTGGGAAAGCAGCATGTGCTTCAGTTCATCTTCACCTCTCACCGCATCTTCAAATCTCTGTCAGCTGTGCCCTTTCCCCTTTCAGCTCGATAATCATTAGCATCGATGCATGTAAATGATCAACAGCTGCAACGATGATCACTTTCATCATTTGGAGCAATATGCTGATTGATCAATGAAATCTTACAATGTATAAAATATATTTAAAAACAGACATAACCTTCGTTAAAGATGATAAAAAGTACAGGAATAAGCTTTGTTATTATGTGCTTTTTTCTCACAATTCAGCCAAATCTGATTTTCTGCCTCCTCAACAACATTTGTGCATTTATCTATGTAACAGAGTAACCTAGCGACCTCCTTACTTACCCATGAGAAAAAGATGGTGTGGAAAAGTAATAAACAGGCAAGAAGAGCAGTGTGCAGTGCCTTTTCAAGGGGTGATTCAGTCTAAAATTGAAGTCATCAATAACACAGCACTCACAGCAATATCTGTGTGTGGGGGTGGGAATTAAGTGGCCCTGGGGTCTGGCCTGGGGTGCACAAATTCTCTCTTTTATGACGTGTGTGCACCAACCTCATACACACATCCTCTCTGGAAAAACTTTATCCAACTCTTTGATAACCTTGTTGTTGTCTGAGGCTGTAGCTATTATCAACTGCACCTAGGGCACTATGGGTCCAGTCCATTTCAAGGCAGTGATACACACTTAGCATGAGGGGTAGTATCTCTTATCTTTGGCATGGAATCTCAAGATAATGGATTTTTTCTGCATGTTATACTTACTTATTGATGTTTTTCTTTTCAATAGATAATTGCATGATACCTTTACATTTGACATTTCTGACATTACCTCTTGTTGACAGCTGCTGTAAAGATAAATAGCATTTTTCTGAGCGAGGGACTAAAGCCTCTTAAACCTGATCCTGTTATTTAACAAGTACTTGTGCGATATTCTAGAAAGGGACAGGATGAACCTTAACTATCAAGAGGAATATGAAAAGGAATACCATTACTCGAACAAGATGTGACTAAGATCCAAATTAGTACCATGTCCAGATTGTTTCTTTAACAACCATATGGGACCCAGGCTTGTTCGTTTGAGTCACCGTGGCACATGTCTTAAATATGCTTTAACAGGCTTGCCTCCAAACAAAATTAACTCCGCTTATGTTGTGTCCCAGTCTGAAAATACTTACAGCACTTGTTCTTGGCGATCGCTCCTCATGGCTGACCTTTGTGGCCCTTTTTCTTCATTACTCATCCATTGAGGTTTATTTAAAAACCTGTTTTGCCCTCTTTTCTCTTTGTCGGTTAGCCATCACGCCTTGAAGAATTAAGCTGCCATAGTGAAAATAGACTCGTTCTCGATGGCGAACACGGATGAAGGCGTGCATGTATGCACATGCACTAGTATGATGTCTACCTTCTCATCCCCTCAGTCACGCTTCGCTGAGATCCATGAGATCAACTGCGCAGACAAACACAGTTGACTGTGACATCAGTGTCAAAATATAGCGCTCCTATGACTGGCTTTAGCAGCAGCATCCTGCTGTCGTCCAGCCTTAACCACAAATAAACACCCATACAAAAATATCCACACAAATTCACAAAGTCAGCATTTTGCCACACACGTGTCGTTAGCTTTAAACAGAGATATTACCTCCGTAAGTCATTAAATCCTCAGATGATGTCATACTTATATTGTGTTATTTGCTGCACTTGTACTTTTCACTTTAAAATCTTTTGAAAGCTGGAACATCAACATTAACCTCTGGTTCCGTGTTAAACAAATTGAGACTCCACAGACAAAATAAAATAAGATTGTGAAAGCAGTGGGAGTCTTATTCTCATAACTGTGACTGGTTGTTCTGGTTATGGGTCATGCTAACTGCACTCCCCAGCTCTGTATAGCAGCAAGCAGTCATGGCTCAAATAAACTTCATTTGACAGAAATCACTTCAAACACTCTGTCTCTGTCCAAACAAAAGAACAGTATACCCTGCAACAGTGAACAACTACACATCAAAGAGATTAGTCCCACTAAAGTGCTTGTTTTGCCTTACGGGCAGGCTCAGAAAAAGGATCTAAACAGAAAGGATCTTACACTTTAATAAAAAGGTTATTCTCTGTAGGAATCCTATCCATAATGTTGTCAGTGCCAAAAACAAGCACTTTAGTGGACTTACTTTGATGCAGACCATTGCACCATTTCTTTACATTGCAGCAGCTCTTCGCAGTGTCTGGGTGTACCATTCTTGCTCAGTGCTGCACTGATTCCAAAGATTCTGAATATGGGAAACTAAGGCCCAGGTTCAAACAATACCGGAATTATCCTTTAACAATTTCTGCTTAACATCTTCACTCCAAATCCTGCCCTGCTTCCACTTCAAAGAGAGTTAAAAATAAGTCCAAGCAGTGAGATGGCACTTTTTGTTTTTGCGGAGGGAAAGAGAGATAATGGCTTTCTACTGAAAGATAGCTCTTTTTCTCATGAGGTCTGGCCTTGGGACGAAAACGGCAACAGAAAATGGCCCACTGTCAATATCAATCTATCCACCTGTACAGGATAATGCTGGATATAGCCACTATTACGTTCAATTTAACCTCTAAGGCTCTAAAATATGCTCTGATGGAATGATATGTTTCTGCAGTGACATTCTGCTGTAAGTGCTACTGTTATAAGTCTTGTCCTTGAGACCCTCTGCAGTATCTTGAGCATGTATTTTCATGTACATGAGCACACAAACACACACACACGTGTGTCTAAGTTACAGTATTTATCAATTAGCCTAGTGAGATGGTAGGATGACATTACTCTTCACTCAGAGCTTTAACTTTTAGCATATAGAGTGAAGATGTAACAGCACTTAGGGCATTAAGAGAGGAGGAACACGTGAAGTCAGAGCAAAGATGCATTTTTATGTTCATAAAGTGTGGAAAATGTTCAAAGTTTAGACAGAGAGAGTGCAGGAGACGAATAGAAAGTAAGAAAGGTTTGCAGATTCATTGCAGCATCAGCCGCATTTAACCTCATGTTTAAATCTTTCTCCTCTGCTGGAGAGCAATGACATAAGCCAGCTAGTCTCTGATCACCAACACAGCACATGAAAAATGAAACGCTACATCGCCAGCTAATTCACTTACATAAGAGCCTCAACTGGGACATGAATTTAAAAGTACAGTGACAGAGAAAAATATAAAGAATAAACACAGAGAGGCATCCAGGCAAGAGGCAGAGAACGCAAGGCAAAAAATGTCCATATATTACTGCATATTACAAGCCTGTGCATTTTAAATTGTCCTTTGTATCTCAGCCAAAAAAAAGTACAGTACATTAACATGACATAAAACATCATCTACACTGCAATTATTCTAATATATACTCTCTGCTTCAGGCCATTTTTTATAGCACAGTGGATGTCTCAGACGCGCTGTGAAGATTTCTCCCACAAATCATCTTGCAGACTTTAACACACACAGACACAGTCACAGGCAGCAGAGATTTAGTAACTATGATCAACACTCCAGCCGACAGAGAAGGGATGTAATTCTCCTGCAGTATTTCTGGAAACACGCCACTGTAGTTTTGATCTTGAGTCAAGATGGAGCCAGGCTGTTTAGCACTTCCTCTTTGCATGTCCAAATCAGATGCATCGCAGTTGTTTCCAGCATGTACGGCGTGTGTCTGGGTCTGTGTGCACGCATGTCCTGTCCTGAGTAACACTGGACAATCTCAGTCTATGTTTTTCCTTCGGTCTTGTCTTCAAGTGACATGTGACTGACAAGTCAATCCACTCGTGCTGCTTTTCTTTGACTTGCCTGTTACGAGACTGGCTGACAGGTCAACCAACAGCAGGGCAAACAGCATCAACTGGAAGCCCATGGATGCTAATAAAAGCTAACAAGAGCCTTTCATTTCCCCTGACATGCACTCACACACACAGCACAGCACACAGAAAGAGGAGACTTTGACTTGTTCAACCTGATCAACCTCCCCTATACATGTTCACACTGTATTTTATGGACAGCTTAATTTGTAAGCTGCATTTCTGGGAAATTAGCTGGAAAATATGGGACTCATAAAATAAAGCGTTACCAAAATTTCCTCCGTGAGTGTTTTTGGGTTGTAGTTGCTACCGGTGCAATATCATAGCAGAAGCTGTGTATTGGGATGTCAGTTGGTTAAACTTTGTTGATGTTTTCAAAAAATGCATTTGAGGCCTAATTTATTCATTTTTCTCTCACCCTGGTTTAACTACAGGTTGCAGAAGGAGTGGGTGGAGGCTAAAGAGTTATCTACAGCTCTGTATCTCACTGTAGCTCTGAATCATAACCATAACCGCTCAGCCTAATTTTGAGCGATCCAATCAAATGTGAGGGATTTGATTTAAGCCCCTCTTAGAACTTCAGTTTCACTGTGACTTTAAGCTAATTGGGACCTCTAGGAAAGACACAAGACCACATTGTGTCCTTGGACTTTCTAGTGTGTAACCACGGCAACAGTGACAATTACACAATTATCAGTCACAAGGCTCATGCGTTCACAGAGAGCGTGAGACAGGGAGACACCTCTGTGCTTCCAGCAGCTGCATGCAGCATTTTGGACGGTCACACTGTCTTTGAAACATGCACACAGACAAATATGCACACGCACACATAAAACATTCTCACTTGAGTTCTCACCCAAACACGCACACACACACACACACACACTTCAATAAAACTAACACATCTGTTTCCTTCAGTGGAACAACAGAGGCCTTGAAGCACAATGCCACGGTGTGTCTGCCAGAGGTGAATCTGATTCTGTCTGTGTTGTGTTTTTCACTAAAGCTGTCGCTACCTTGGCCGGTTAATTCAATTCATTACACCTAATTGTGTCAGCGTAAAACACTGGAAGTTTCCACTGTGTCTCCTCACACAGTTCAGCCATCTGTTTGGTTCTCTGGAAGCCTTCTCTTGGTAGCTGGATGCTTTGTTTCACGTACTTGCTTTAAACAACCAAATAGGCTCAACCAATCTAAGAAGTCATACTCCTGCAACTGTTAAGTTACTATTGCACTATTGCTCCAATCCCAGGAGCAACAGAACTTTTTGAATTTGCACAGCTTTTTGTGCTGATTTTTGCCAGACATTCTTTGGCTCTTGTTTAGCTGCAGAACTGCAGTATTGTGGCTGTAAGGGAAGACTTCAGCAAGGTGAAAGCTTGTCAGAGTAAAGGACAGTCTCAGTCACCACCGTCCAACATGGCTGACTAACTGCCAGCGATTCAGGGTACAATCATTTCCCTCAGACAACGGATCAGCCACCTTCTGCTGAAAGATTTATAGAGGTCTTCTGATGGGCGCCCTCACCATGGATTCACTTAAGTAATCAATACAGTTATGAATATCTCTTGGCTTGGCACAGCAGTAATAAAATTATCCCACTCTACTCTGGCCCGGAGCACGGACTGTGGGCACCACAGGTCCTCATATAGATCCTTTTCTGTTTTCATCCTCATGGCAAAACCACACACAGACACACACATGCATTAAATGCAAGAGCACATTTGTGCCCACTTTTAACAGACATCTACGGCAGGGAGTGGCATCCCTCTGTGACCAATAACAGTGCACATGAGAGAAGAAGCTTTCAAACCAGAACAGCATTTCAACTGAGGAGCTATTGTGTTGTGTACATTATGTGTGTTTGCACTCCTAGGGAACGCAACTAAAGATCAGTATCTTCTTTCTTTGCGTTTGAGGCAAGATCCCATGACAAGGCCTAAAGCGCGAGGAAGTGTGTGTCTAGAGTAAATAGTACTGGGTGTGAGGTTTTCCGTGGTGTGTTAAGCTTTGTGTGTGTGTGTGATGCCAAAGCTTCTCCAGTGACACAGGGATTCCTTGAGACACTTTGTCCTCTGGCCATTATCCAATCCACTGCAGAGAGGGGGGCGGGGACAACACCATGTCAATCATCAGTCATAGCACTGCAGCTGCCCTCTCAGGACATTTAAATAGTGTCTGTGCTGCTTCTGTGGACGTCCAGTCAGACATTATTGTCTCTTGCTTTCTTTGTGACTGTCCAATCAGAAATTAATCTCTCACTGCAGGTGTCCAATGAGAAACTGAATCAGAGAATATCCTCCAATCCTGAAAAAGCCATTTCATCTTTCCATGTGTCCGAACAGAAACTTTCTATCCCTCAAATTAAAAAATTGATTGACCAAAGAAACACAGCACTGTATTAAATTAAACTGGATTCTTTTTTATCCCAGTCTCTGAAGTGGCAAAACGTACAGGACAGACTTCATCTAGCTCTTAGTCAATTAGATATTTGCCTCTGTTTCACATGGTAAGTAACTAACCTAAATTACATCTGACAGATGGAGCCATATGACTGAGCATATAGCCCTGCCTACTGTAGTGCTGTTTACCCTGCTATGTATACTGTTCATCATCTGCTGCCACTAGACTGCTTGTAAGTGACAGTTGCACTCATACAGTGGTGTGAAAGTCATCGTGCTGCACAATACCTCAGACCTGGTTTGCACACGTTTGGGATTACGTGACTCATGATACATGCAGCAAGACTTTTTGTTCAAGCTTGCCCTCTGCAGTGTTTGGAGTCACAGATCACATGCTACAGATCTTCTTGTTCTTTAGTGGTAAATATGAAGTTCTTAAGACGCCACTGGAGGAACAGGATCCCTTGTTTGTATGGTAAACATCCCATTTCGTAACCTGTTAGCATAATATATTGGTGATGTAAGAACAGAGTGGCATTGTTATATCCCATATGGATGCTGTAGCATTGATCTGCAGTGTGCAAGTGGGGACTCAAAACTATTTGCTGTTGACAGTTGTTGACAGTTGCAACAGTTGGTCTATTAGTCGATTGACAGAAAATTAATCAGAAACTAATTTGATAATCGACTATTTGCTGAATGCTGAATATTCTCTGGTTTCAGCTTCTCAAACGTGAGGATTTGCTGCTAAATATTTATTGTTCATTAAAAATCTTTATCTCCTGGAAATGTTACAATCATAGGATCGTATCATGCCGTCCTGCTGAGCTGCACCGGGGGGAGGAAGTCAGCATTTCTCAGCTTACTACCTATATCTCCATTATATTGTCAATATCAGTTTACCCATCAGATCAGGGTGTGTGTGTAACTGTGCATACATGAGTAAGTGCCTGTTTGTGTGGGTGTGCTCATTTGTGTGAATGAGGGTGCACAGACATTGTAAGCTGGCTACTGGGCAAGGAGTGAGGGAATATGACACCCATGTCACGACAGTCAGTTTCTAGTTTTGCCGCAAGTGGGCTACAGCATTAATAATGGATGACAGAGAAAGGGATTAGGTGGGGAAGGCAGAGTGGTGTGTAGATGTGTATGTGTGTGTGTGTGTGTTTTATCAAAATTCAGCAGTCAATTAGCAGGTATGTATTCAGCTCTATGTGTGGATGAGATGGTAAGTTTGTTCCTAAACATCTGTATTTGCATTTTTGTGTATTCATGTAGGAGAGGCAGTGATGTATAACAGAGACATACAGTACAAAGAGGTAATTAGTGTTTACTTTGGGGAAATGTCAACATTATTCAAATGTGTATGTGTATAAGAAAGGAGACTGATGGCTAAAACCTTCCTCAGGCTTTACACTGATGGACACACACACGCAGCAAGGCTACTGTACGTCCCCTTTACAGATGTGACAAGAGAAAATACTTCTTGAGTTGTCACTCCAAGACAATCACTACCACTTTGCCCTGAGCACACTTTGCCATTTATAGGTCTATAAAGTGGGCCAGATGAGAGAGAGAGCTGCAGTGACAATGACACAGGCAGATACGAAAAACTGGAGCGCTGGAAGAGAAAAAAGGGAAGACAGTGAACGAAAGAGCTGACAAAGAATGAGAGAAAAGCGAAATAGCAGATAAAAAAGCTTCTTAAAATGAGACTGTTTTTGACCATGTGGACAGCATGTGGACACTTTGAGAGGAAGCTCCAAATCCCACAACAAAAGCAGCACATGCGGAATCACTTAATATTCTCTTCCGCCTACATTCACAAACATCTCTCCCTCTCTCTCTCTCTCCCCCATTCTTTTAACACAGAGAAATACATTCAATAAAGTCAGCATCAGGTGAAGTTTCCAGCCTGCTGGTGAGCCTGTTTTGTCGAACATCTTTTTGACATTTCACACGCCAGGGTGTCAAAGAGTTATTCCCAGTGCTCCTGGTCTCATGTTTGATGTGCTAATAACATAAACATGTGCTCATGTTTGAGTCAAACTGCCCATTTGGCTTCTGTCCATCTTAGACAAAGTCTCAGCCCACAGCAAACATCACACGCCTTCATTCAGTACGGCCTGGTTATCTTGTAGCCGGGGTTATTTGCACAAGGTTTCTGTTGAAGGCTTTCAGATTGCAGGCCCTGACCAGAAAATTGCATAACTCTAAGAGAAGCTACTCAGACTGGTTTGTTAAGCTGCATTGAGTCTGTGCAACATTTAAATGTTATGTGACTTATTTTTCACTTTTAAAAATGTGTGTTTTTCAGGTGCCTTGCTGGGGACACAGGTTGAGCTGGAAAAGCTAAGAGAGTTGAATTTCTCTTCTCCATTTTGCTCCCGGGTAGGTATGTAGGAGGAGAATCAGTCTGAGAGCCGCTGGCTTTGGATTCTGCCGCCTGTCAGTGGAGAAGAGGGCTAACAATGGACTGAAACAGAAAGACAGAAAGGGACAATATGGCTGCGGATAAAAGGCTTTTAAAACTCTGACTTGAGTGTGAAAAGGCCTCTGCATCACACGTTTAACACGTTCATTGGTTATATTTGAACATATCATGATTGTGCCTGAACTGAGAGGCAACAAATTAAAATCCTACAGATAATGTTTGGAGACCATCCACCGCGATGTGTCCAATATTTCTGCAGACAAAGCACAGTCTCTCCATGAACTTGAAAATCAGTTGTCATGGCCAAATTGGACTTAAAATCAGCCTTTATACTGTATAGTGTGCTCCAGGCTGAATAGGTTGAGTGAAAGAGGCAAGCAGAGAGAGAGAGAGAGAGAGAGAGAGAAATGGTCAAGGGGATAGAGAAAAGGATATTAAGTGACATAAAAGAGATATCACAGAAGGAGGGATGTTACTGAAGGGCATTCAGGGAAAAGAGAGAGCAGGAAGGGGAGGGAGGCACATCGCAACATGAAATCTGATCTTCCCCAGGAGCCTAGAGTTATCCAGTCCCTCTGCAACAAGCGGCTCAACAAATAACAGACAATGAAAGGAGCCAGAGTCAGAGAAAGCATAATGAAAATCAAAGTTTTTTCACATCTGGTAAAATCTTTCTTTTGTTTTCTTGTCTTTCATATATTTTTTGACATTTAACAAATGTCTGTTCAGACAGGACAGATTCTGCTCTTCAGGCCACAGCGCAGTCACTTTGAGAGATTTTCTTTCTCCTCCACTTCTGACTGAAGCAGTAGACAGAAGTAGCCAGCTGCAACGCTAATCAACAGCCAGGCACTTCACTCATTAGTTTGATAATGTGTTATTTTTATAGCATAGCTTCCCCATGCCACAGTCTCGCCACTGCAACCTCTCTACCTCTTACTCACACAGCGGGATGGCCCCCTAAATCCTGACACACACACACACACACACACGATGCTATCTGCACTTTGACGACAGCATCCTGTCTGGAAAAACATTTCACGATTCCACCAGGGCTACTGTAAAGGTAGTTCTATTCAAATAAATGAATTATAGATGCACAGAGACCCGTCTCTGTTCAGGATATTTAGACAATGAGCAGTATCAGGTTTCAGGCAGTAATACTACCCAGAATGATGACAGTAATACCTTCTGCACTGAGTCATATTATAGCGAATAATTGGATGATACTTGGCCTTCACATTGCTTTAAATTACTATTTTCATTGAGCAGGTATCTCTCAGGGTTCTAACATATCAACTGCACTCCTGTGTCTTTTCGTTACACACTTGCTTTCCTGTTCTATCTTTGTGTCTCCATTCCCCCACCTCATACTCTAGATCTCTCTCTCTGCTTTCTCTCCGTGTCCACTATCTATCTGACTACCCTTCCCTCTTTCCAGTTCATTCAGCACCGGAGCAGGCGCATGTATGCCAGCACTCTGCTGCCTGGTCTGGTCCAGCAGGCGCCGTCCCAAATCTGTTGGCAATATAGTGGGCGCCTAAAACACTACTCACCTACCGACAGAAAACCTAGAGAGACAATACGCCCAAAATGTGCATTACCTGCAAACCGCGCCTTGCAAACAGCATCTAAAGGCCTAAAAAAAAGTCAACATTTGAACTAACTAAGCAGTGTTTGGTTTTTAGTTCTGTAGAGCTGGCACAGCCTCCACAATGGAAACTTTACTGAGGAATTATAAGCTAAGCCTCCTAATGTGCTTCTGCAGCAACACACTCCACTGTCGTTGTGCTTTGGCCTGGCAGCCAAGGTACAGCAGCACCCAGGTCTTTTAGTTCCAGGCTGCACATCTATCTGCTAGTCAGTTGTTCTATTATACAGGTGCTATAGCTCAAAGGCTGCAATTTAGTGGTTAGGGACACTGTGATAATTCTGTGTGAGAGACTACAGGGATTTCTTTGTCCTGGTCTGTTACATAAGTGCAAATAGTTTCAGCCTGAGGTTCAGGGCATGGTTTCACTCTGTGACACTTAAGACAGATGAGAGGAGAGAGGCAGGCAGACAGACACCTGTGATTGGAATTTTAGCTACTCAGCCGTCTGGAGAAAGGGCTAGACCTTGCAGTTTCAAATCTCCAGACTGACTACATTTATTGTTCACCCACCCGACTGACATTCCAGGAATAAGTAGAGGTGGATCTTTCATCTGTCTCCCACGCAAGGCTGCCTTCCAAAGGACATGCAGGCGCATGCAAGGTAATCAAGCAAGACACGGCATCAATCACTCAACGTAGCGTTTGTGGTTTTAAGAGGCACGGCTATGGTGAAGAGGAGAGAGGCTAAAATGCAAAGAAAAAGATGCCAGCATAATTCCAGCATGATCACCATACCTATTCACTTGCTTTCATTCATTTTCTTCTCCACAATAGTCAACTAGACATACTTTAGTTTGTGGACTTGAATGTCCCCCTGCACTCCAGCCCACCCACTCTACACCCTCAACAAAGATTAAAGACTTGTATCCTCCCACTTACCTAGGTGGTCTCCCATGGAAACTGCTGTCATGGGATGTTCTATGAGGCAAGAGAACAGTGATGGGGCAGCAGGTGTCAGGATTTGCCCAGTCTTGCGAACGCCACGATAGTGGCCTCAGACATGACCACGTGGCCTCCTGCTGCCGGTGAGACGCTCTGGGACTGCGGCGCTAGCTGCTATGTCCAGGGGAGGCTAAATTTGGAGTTCTGATGAGAGCTCTTCCCTGAAGGGTCAAGTAGCCGGTGGGCTGGTGTAGACGGGCTGACTGGCCTGAAGAGAAGTCCTCACTGGACGCCAGGTCTTCGCGTTAGAGCTGCAGTCCGTGTGTAATGTTCGCCCACCGACATCCTCAAAACTACCTGGGAGGCCGAGCGCTGCCAGGTCAGGATGTCGCCTCCCCATGGTCCCCACAGATCACCACCGCCACCTCTACCATTCCACCGCTTACCCGCCCATCATCACACCAACACATAGACGCTGGAATAAGCCTGGAAGCCTGGGAGGGCTGCCAAGGCGGGGTGGAGGTTTGCTCATGCTGGCCCTCCCTGAATGTCTCTGGTTGGGCTCACTCATCTTCATTCTGCATCATAGCCACAGGTGCTCCCAGCGGACCGCCTTCATACACCTGGCCTGGCGTCAAGCTCCCCAGCCACTGCTGCCAGGTTATCCTGGGAGGGAGAAGAGATCTCTTCGGCCCATCTGCATGGCCTGGCTGCCCAGGAGCTGATCTTGTCCGAGACGCCACGGTCGCTGACCTGACCAGACCTCCGTGGTGGAATTCCATGCTGGTAAAACGCGGTGGCGGCGGTGGCAGCTGCTTCTCCTGGGCCCTTAGCTACACGCCTGCAGAGTGAAGCTGGGCCTGCTTTGATCCTCCAAGTTGATCTAAGCTGCCATTAAGTCCCAGCATCCCAAGCTTGTCCTTGGGATCTGAAAAAGGCTCCTGTCAGGCGGTGGAAGGGTGGCTCATGGAGACGATGTCGCCTTTCTGCTTGGATGGCGAGAGGCCATCCAGAAGGTCAGCAGGACGCCACTCAACTTGCTGGGGTATATTTGAAGGTTGACTCCAGGCTGCCACCGTGGGAGGTCACTCTGGCTGTGGAGTCTGGCTATCCTGCCACCGCATCTCCAAGAGGCTGGAAAAACGGGTCCTATCCACAACACCCCACTCACACCGCCAGACCTAACAATTAATTACTCCTATTCCAACCCCACCAGTCTCCTGCATGTGTGGCTGCTGGGACTGGGACCTGTGACCCTGCATGCCCGTGAGGGTCCATCCCTCATTCAGTGGCGCCTTCCTGAAGCCCCACCGCTGCTTGTCATAGTTTTCCTCCTTTGGCCAGGAGGTCTGCAGATCATGCGGAAGCGCCTTGAGCCTCACCTCCTGCTCCCAGGCGCCTGGATGGACGCCTGTACTTCTCCAGCTCCTGTTCGAGCCCCCACCGACCGCAGTTCCATCTTGGGGGGCTCTGACTCTAGGAACTGCGCCTTCCACGCCTCGATGAATCCCACCGGCTCCACCCTATATTGTGCCTAATTTATTTCTGTGACCGGCCCTGGTTTACACACACAGGGGAGGGAATGATGCCAAGGGCGCACCGTTCTTCCCTTTTCAGTCCAGTTCGCCACAGAGTTCTTACCGACAACAAAGTCCACCTCCTCCAGCTGCAGAGCAGTGATTGTGCAGTGTTTATAACAGGCCTTGAGGTAACCCGTTCAGAAACACACAGTCTAATTGCTGACACTTGTCGTGGGTTGCGCAGTCGCAACAATACATCCCATTCTGAACAAGAGAAACCGGCTGTTCAGTCAGAGGAATAGCAGGGAATGCTTCAGACAAAAAAGGGAATAAAAAACTGTAACAGCGCTCGTTTTTCTCATGCATTATTCCAGAAAAAGGCCACTTTCAGAAGAAGAATTTTTTTAAAATCTCAGCCTCGACACAATGACAGCAGCTGTCTGCGCGGGGTGACACTGGTAATCTGGATCTCAGGGAGAAAAAAAATGAAGAAAGTGTTTTAATCTCGCTGGGTTTACTCACTGTCTGAGTCTGCCTTTCCAGGTTTGATAGTAAAAGCTGGTCCTTTCACTCTCGCCCATTCATATGGCAGTAATCCCAGGTGCTGCTGCTGCTCCGGACCAAGCGCCTTTGTACCAGCAGCGCTCAAGGAGAATGGGTAAAAAGAGCAAAACACAAGCGTCGAAAACATCTGAGTTTCTCAGAGGTGATCAAGCGGTAGGAGCCGGTGTGAGTAAATTATTTGTTTCATTATCCCATTTTCTTCCGCAGCGCGTATGTGTTATTGTTGGGGTTTTTTTTATGTTCTTTTCCAGATTTCTCTCGTTTCTTCGGCCGTGATGGTGCTGCTGTGTGCGCTCCCATCTCAGGCCAGCAGCACTGGAGGGCTGCTAGAATGGGAGGGACCAGAGTGACAGTGCTGCTGGTTAAAGAGACAGAGCAGGGATGCAGTCACCCCTCACCTGATTACATACAGGTCCAGGCTTTATTTTCTGGTTATGAAATTCAACTGTTCCATCTTACTTTTATGATTAATATTCCAGTCGTTTGGCGGAGTCTTAATGTAAGCCAATAAAAGCTTGTCATAGCTCTATAAAACATGGCACAGTTTGGCCTCTTCTTTATTGTATGACTGTAGTTATATGATTGCTGTGTCTTATCCACTTTGTGGAGCAACATATAACCTACACATCATATATTATAGGCTCACAGTAAAGCCTACAGTTTCAGCAGATTCCTCCAAATGTCTCAAGAGGCAGTAAGCTCTCATTACTCCCAGTGCTTCCACTGTTATAATCTTTATTAAGAACTATTAATAAAAAGTAATTTCAACATATTATTCCTTGAGGGTTGCTTTAAAAGCTTGTGGGTCTACCTGTCAGGTAAGTGCTACAAAGCATGTGGGTGTGCTGTTAGTATAGTTAACCTAATGCTGCCCCCTAGTGGAGTAACATTATATATGTGTGATTTTTTCTACATTAACAGCAACTTTACCACTCTTTCAAAATTACCTATAAACGTATAAACATATGTATCTTTCCTAAACTGTAAATCCAGTGATATAGTTTTGTTTTCAATCCCGTAAATGACTGTAATTGTTTTTTTTTTAAATGTTAGCCATGCAAAAAGACTGACTCACTTAACTAGAACAAAAGAGGAAGAGACATGATTCAAATACTATATTATTTTATTTACCTGAAACCACAATCTCAGTAATGCATGAACAATCATTATTAATCTTCAATAATGATCGTCTTTGTACATATGGTTAATATTGTTCTTCGACCAGGAGTTGCTGAGGGGGCTGCACAGGCCCCCTCACATCAGATCACAGTTTTACAGCAGTTGATAAAGATACATGATGATGATGGTAGTAATGATGATAATAATAATCATAACAATCATAATAATAATGCAGAGGCAATAACAAAACAGGAGAACACTGTTGTATTGCAGGATTACCAATGAATCAAAGTAGTCTGTAGTCCTCATTGCACAGGACTAATTCCTCAGAAAGTAAATGGTTTAGTGATCGGCCTACAGTAGTTAACAAAGGAGGGGGGAAAAAATTAAAGTTTAAAAAAAAAAAATCATACTCAAGTAGAGCACAGTCAAGTTCAGCATGAGTCATTTCTCATTGTCTAATATTGTGCAAATTACCCAAACCATTACAATAAAAACAGTGATTTCTCAATATCTATGATATATCCATCTTAAAACCATCTTAATATGTCATCAGAGTATTATACATTAGATTCTATAAATACAAATTGCAAAGCCTACATACAGCTGAAACGCATGCATGATTTTTGTACACTGATGTACAGCTAAGACCATTCAAACCCAGAAGTTAAAGATTCTCTAAGCTACCATGAGGGTTGGAAACAAATTCTTCATGCAAGAAGGGACGTCGAGGGTGTTGAGAACTTCCCTGCACACAAATCTGTAAAAGTGTCATATTGATATAGCATCTGCACACAGAGGTATAAGTGTGTTAAGAAATGTGTGTGTGTGTGTTCATGTGTTGTGGCACATAGGGCCAAGGGAACTGTGTTTCCAGCCCAACCACTTTTTTAAGTATACCCTTATGTATTTGGTCTTATTACTGTGAAAACGTCCTCTCTCTCTCTCTCTTTTTTTTTTTGTCGGTGCACATGGTACACACACTGCTGGTCATCATGGTGTCTGAGGTGTGTGAAGTTAGAGTGAGCACACACGCTGGATCATGGTGGGATGACTCCAGCCTTTGAGCCCACTCTTACATTTTGTGAAGCTTTTTATGAGAGCCAACCTAAAAGGAAGAGAAAAACTACGTTAGTACAAAACACTTATAAATTCCACGACCAGTTTGCATTTTATAATTTTGTGAAATTTTTTGTGAACATAAGCAGGTGTCAAGAGTGGTGAAAAGAACAGCACACGGTGACATTCACAATAGTGGCATGTGGTCAACATCCAGGCCAAGTTTCTCTGGTTTTCTCTACAGACTGGCAACCTAGAATCACTCCCTAGCATACCTCAAATGGGAAGATTGACATAAAAAAAACTCCTCTCAGTAACCATAATGCCTTTAAAGTTACATTAACATTATTTCCCAAAACGCCTCTTGATTCTACAGTGGAGAGTAATCCAACCAAATCTCTATTTCAGAAAGTGTTTTTTATAAAAAATACCTCTCTGCTGTCGTTGTTAGATTCTACTGTAGTGAGGTTGTATTTAGTGGAGTATGAAAAGACAAATGGATACTCACTCTAGTGACAGGAGGCCAATGGAAAGCATTGAGGAAGAAAGCACACAGTTGTTGTTAAGTGGAACACAAACACACAGTGCAAACAAACCCAGGCTTCTACCCCCTAAAAAACATGCTTTTTTTAGACGGGGGTTTTTCTCACACTTGGAAATTTCCATATAAAAGGATGTTTGGGATTAGTGCAGTTGACTGTATGGGCTCTGATCCAACATGTATACACTACCACAAAGTATGCTATGCCCAGCACAAACTAAGACCTCTAAATATGAAAGCCTGTAAGTCAAATATACACAAGATCTGTTTTCAATGTGTTGTGAATATCTCCTTCCCGTCATGTTTGTGCCAAGAAAACTGAAGCATTCATATGTCTGAAATGATCTGTATTCAAGTATCATAATGCACATACAAAAACACTGGATATGAATATCGATAACCATTGGCCTCAGTCGTTATTAAATAAAGACAGAAAACACTTTGATTCAAAGGGTTCAAGAGTGTATTTTTCCTTTACGTAAAAAACAAAACAATATTTTGGGTTCTTATTTGCAATCCAAGTTCATTTGGAGTACTTGTATTAGCATTTTTTCTTAAGATTTTAATATTATTGTCCTTTGAATCAAACGCCATGGAGATGGTAATTAATATATATCATCCCCAACCAGTTCTGTCTCCAAAGCAAAACACAAATTAAGTTAATGAATGTGAAAAAAATCAATACAAACAATATATATCCTTAAAAGTGTTAGAGTAGAGGAAGATTGTGTTCTTTGTTTTCTGCACAAGCAAATAGGGGCACACCTCAGATGTTACGCTTTAGCAAGACCATTGAGGAAAAGCATCTGGAGATGAGCAAAAAAATAAAATAAAAAATTATTTTTTATCATAGTGAGGTAGCTGTGCTCTGCCCAGTGCAGAAAAACTGGCTTGTTTTCAAATCATTATAGTAAAAAAAAAAGTCCATGAAGTTAATTTATACTCTAACAATGGGTAGGGGGGACATACACAATTAAATTAGGAATGAGAAACCACATACAGTTCATGCTTGGTCACAGGACATGCGGCTTTTGTTTTTCAGGATTTTTTTTTCTCTTTTGTTTTAAGCGGAGTATTCAAACGTTCACTCCCAAACCTTTCCCCATCCTCGTCTGCCACACGGAGGTTGTCCTCTCTGAAAGAGTTCTGAGTTTATACTGAAGACACAATGGTAAACATTAGAAAATAAATCAAGGCGGTATGTCTAAGCCACGCTGGTCAAACAATTTACAAAGCCATTTAAAAAAAATTGCATAAAATAGTGTTCATTCTCTGTACAGATCAATGAATTTCTGATATCTTAAATTTTCTTTTCATGAGGAGGGAATCTTAGCAAAACAATCTACTGGTGTTACTGTAGTGACATAAGACAAAAAGATGTTCCCAAAATAATTAAAAATAGAAACCTTATATTGACATGAACCAAAAAAAAGAAAGAAAAAAGAAAAAAAGAAAGACACTGGCAACAGTATATATTCTTTCAAACCAGCAACAAAGTCCACAGCTACAGGAGTGATGGTCTTCTAACACTCGCGTTTAAAGCCTCACCCATTCACAAATCCTATCCCCACTCAAAACAGGTTCTTCTCATTGTTAACATTTTATATTATTTGTTACTTTTCATGTGTTAAAGTTGGTCCTTCTCATACACACATGGTAGGCACGCACAAGCACACACACTAACTCTACAAACGCGCACACACGCTAGCTATGCACATGTAGGAAGGCAGAGAGGGAGGAAGGAGAGGAAAGAGTGAAGTGATGGTGGTGGGGTTGGAAGGGAAATGGAAAAGTCGAGGTTGTGCTCAAGTCAGTCAGGACCAGAACATGTCGGCCATGTTAGTGTCGGAGCTGTAGATCCAGAGAACCAAGGGGAGGGAAATGGCCACGAAGGGCCAGGAGATGCCCTCCATACATGCAGACAGGGAGCAGCCCTTGGAGCTGGCAGGCTTCTCCAGGTCTTTACCGGGCTCCAGGTAGTTCCTGGCAGCAAACTTGAGAAACTCATCCAGTAGAATGACAGGCAGTGAGATCTTGAGCACCATGAGCCACTGTGTCAGATTCAGAGGGGTGATCTGAAAGATGATCTGAAAAGAAGCAGGGGAGGCATCAGAGTGGATCTCTAAATTAGCTTAATGTTTGGCAGAACTGTATCATGACAACACTATTTTCACTCTGCATGTTCTCACTCAACAGCAGCACATTATGTGTCAAACTAAAAGAAATATTTCTCACAGGAAGAGGCTCCACGTAGAGGATAAGGAAGTGAAGAGACATGGAGAGGCAGATGGCTCCCAGCAGCCACACGTTCTCCCAGGGAGGCATACGCAGCAGGGACTGGTTCTCTGACACACTGAGAGACAACAAGGACAAATGAGCATGTTTGTTAAAAACTCACTCAAGAGCCATTACAAGTACTCCATGTTTATTACCCCATGTAAAATAACAGTTTGTGTGTGGTTTAGCTGGAAGATGTTATGCTCACACTAACCTGTTCAGAGCATTGCACATCTCAATGGTGACCAGCACAGACAGGGCCATGGTCATAGGGTAAGGGGACTCAAACACCTTACAGTCCATATCCTGGAAGTCTGGATTCTCTGGACCACACTGCAGGAAGTGGCTCTATAAAAAGCACAAAATGTTTCAGTCACGTCACCATTTTGGGGAAGAACACAACTATAAGCAGATTAATTTAGTTAAAAAATTAGTTTTTGCATTCAAGTGCATTGAATTAATAATCATATGACTGGAGGTCATACCAGCTGGTAAAAGGTAATCCTTGGTCCATCCTCAGCGGCAACAAACCACCAGGCAGCAGCACCAACAGTGGCAGCACCCACATAACCTGGTGACACAAAGTGAAAAGACACCATTCACACTTGCACACAATGACACATATGCCTGGTCACTACAATGACAGAGATGCCTGGTTACCTAAACCTGAGAAGACAGCAAACTGTGATTATATGTGAGTGTTTTCTAGTGACTACCTACGTTAACATCATGCTAACGTGGCAGATTTGAGATAACTAAAGGCTAGTTTTTGCAAAGATTAGGTGGCACTGCCAGGACATTTAAGCAGCAGAGCTACTGTATGATTGCCAGCTGATGGGTGATGCCAATACTTGTACCAACAAAGAAGGAAACAAAACATCAACAGCATTATTCATTAAATATAAGCTCATATTTGATGTAAATACCACATACAGCATACACACTGTCAATGAGATTTCCCTCCAAATTTCTCCACTTACATCCAATGGCTAAGTATCTGAAGAAGAGCCATCCAGAGATAAGGGGCTCACGAGCGTTGCGTGGGGGTTTGTTCATGATGTCCAAGTCTGGTGGGTTGAAGCCCAGGGCAGTTGCAGGCAAACCATCAGTCACCAGGTTGACCCAAAGCAGCTGAACGGGGATGAGAGCTTCAGGGAACCCCAGAGCTGCAGTCAGGAAGATACTACACACAAAAGAAGCAGCATGATAGATGTCAGAGGTAATGAGTTGATACAGGGAGTGTCTATGTAACAGTATGTATCAGTCATCCTTACCAGACAACTTCGCCAACATTTGAGGAGATGAGGTATCTGATGAACTGTTTCATGTTGTTATAAATGGCTCTGCCTTCCTCGACTGCAGCTACAATGGTGGCAAAGTTGTCATCAGCCAGCACCATCTCAGAGGCGGTCTTGGCCACAGCTGTGCCTGAGCCCATGGCAATGCCAATCTCAGCCTTCTTCAGAGCAGGAGCATCATTTACTCCATCACCAGTCTGAGGGAGGGTGAAAACCAAGACAGGAAACCATAAATAACCTTGTCATTTTCAGTGTCTTAACTGTGCACAACTGTATTTATCTGTGCAAGAAAAATACTAATGTTTTAGAGGCAATTATCATTGGCTCAAAAGCATGTCCTTTTCGTACCATAGCTGTAATCTCATCATAGGACTGCAGGTACTCCACAATCTTGGATTTATGTGAAGGCTCAACCCGAGCAAAGCAACGGGCCTTGACCACAGCTTCTCTTTGTGCAGCAGGTGACAGATCATCAAACTCTCGACCAGTGAAAGCCATGCTGGAGACATCATCATCCTCACCGAAAATGCCAATACGTCTGCAGATAGCCACCGCTGTTCCTAAAGTATAAATGAGAGTACATTCATTACTTCATAAGGCTTCCTGAAATGCAAGTGCGTAAGTATGCTGAACTAGAGTATATTTTAGCATTTTCCTCTTGTGTAGAGAGGTAAAATGTTCCCTTGGACTCGTGACTGAACATTCTGCAGACACTACAATGATATATGTCAAATTTTATTCTCTAAGCAGACGGGACTCTCTCTACATACCCTTGTTGTCTCCAGTGATCATAATTACTCTGATGCCTGCAAGACGGCAGAGTCTGATAGAGGCTGCCACCTCTGCCCTGGGAGGATCCAGCATGCCAACGCAGCCAACAAATGTCAGGTCAGTCTGAATAATAAAACAAAATCACACCAGATTAGGAACCTGGAAACCAAAAGCGTGATAAAACCTTTAGCAGAATCCAGCAACTGTGTCAACCTGTCCCAGCTCTTACCTCATACTCAATAAAGCGGTTGGAGTCCTCTAATACCAGTTGGTCTTTGCTCATGGGGTTGTCCCGGGTGGCCAGAGCCAGACAGCGCAAGGTGTCCCTGCCAGTTCCATACTCCCTGATGACAGACATGAGTTTTTCCTTGATGCCAGGGGTCAACGGCACCTTGTTGCTGCCTACACGAACGTGTGTGCACCTGTCAATCACTCCCTCAGGAGCACCCTGTAAGCAGCCAAAACAGAAGAATGAGGACAAATGGAAGGACAAAATAGTGTGTACGAAAAATATTTTCAACATTCAAACCATACAGCAAGCCTCACTGTCTCTATTTCATACCTTTACAAACATCTTGCCGACAGAGGTGCGGGCTTTATTAGGAGTGCAGTACACAGACATGGACTTCCGGTCTCTGGAAAATTCCAAGGTAAACTCTTTCTTCATCAGTTGCTTGATCACCTAAAGATACAATAATAGACAATTCCAATAACCACTCCCTTCTCCTTTAAAGAAGAAATTTGTACACCTTTCTACATTTAGTTTGGTTCATCTTATGTGAGTTAAGTATATACAGCCTGAGAACACTGTTTGTATAGTTAGGAAATGAAGGTTACATACAGAATTGCAGGCGTTGGCTCGCTCAATCTTGGACAGGCCTTTTACATCTGTATCAAACACGTTCATCTTCTCCACCAGGCATGTGAGAGCCGTCTCTGTGGCCTCACCCACCTTCTCATACACACCTTTGGTCTGGACAGACATACATAGAAATCTTCATCAGAAAATGTCACAATGTGCATGTGAGGTGTTGCCATCTGTGCCATGGCGACATTCAAGGACTATGTGCCAGTTAACGTGCAAGAATGATTCACTACCAACCTCATTATAGTCCAATGAGGAATCATTACAGAGAGCACAGATAGAGGACAGCTCCACCAAGGCATCATACTGGGAACATTTGACTGGTTTGCCATCATGGAACCTAAACAAAACACGGATGTAGAAGGGGAGCAACCAGTGAGCCAACTGTGCAGACTGGTGTACATGAAAAACAACTTATATATAATAATTCCCTCTAAGTAGCATGAAATTGACTTTAGACACTGAGTACTCACACTTCTCCATCTGGGGCATATGTAGATCCTGTGACAGTGAATTCCTTTAAGGAACAGTGCTCACCCCCTGCTTGGTCAATGATAAACATCTAGAAACACAAAAAATGTAAAGACAAACTATTAGCATTTAATACTCACACCTCACCTTCTGTCTCTGTGGGTAAGTGCCTTCTGATAAAATGGAGAGGCTGAGAGACCCTGTATCCAGCAGGTGGCAGCAGACTACCACCCACAGGACAGAAACCTTCACATGATGAGTCCACTTGAACATAGACCAGGGTATGACAATGAAATTCTGAGCCAAAGCAGACACTGAGCACTCTGGTGGGGAAGGTCCATAAATGTCATGTTACAACAAGGCAGACACAGGTTCTCATGAGCACACACTGTATAAAAGTGAATCACTCTAAGGCGGAAATAGTTTGACCTTGAGTATCCAAAACTTGGGGTAAGGAGATTGGTTATGGTCTCTGGTTTATTCTGGGCTTTTATAAATTCATTTAAAAACTGTTTTAGTTTGAGATACACATCACAGAAATTGAGTTTTATAGATATCAGAAACCAAGACCAAGCTTAACATGTAAGAAGAAAAAAACACAAAGGGGTTTGAGGTTAGTCAACACTAAAACTGTCACCACAGCTATCAAGGGTATGTATTCACTCATTCATAACAAATTGTTACATCTTTAAAGCACCATATTATCCCAAAATTGAGAGGGTCAGGGCAGACAGACACGAGGTATGAAAATACAAATATCCGAATAAAGTGATGAGCTTGCATTATTGCTGTTCTCCCCTCAGGCACCAGAAAGACTACAAAAAGCAGTGATGTCACTGGTGGTTCTACCCAAAATCCAAGAAGTAGTCAGAAATTGAATAGAAACATTCAGTCACTCAGAGCAGCTAATCATAGTGCTGCCCTGTTCAAACAGGAGCTTGGATGTTGCAGATGCGTCAAAAAACAAGTTACTCGGTCAGTGATTCTCAAATAGCCAAGAATAACATCCAATGGTTTTCAAAATGAAGCCTTTCAAAATTGCTAAACATAATTTTCACTTAGAAAAAAAACTGTGCAGGATGAGCAAAGGAAGAGAAGACAGACAGCAGAGAGAGAGAGAGAGAGAGAGAGAGAGAGAGAGAGAGAGAGAGAGAGAGAGAGAGAGAGAGAGAGAGAGAGAGAGAATCTTTCAACACAAGGTCAGTTATGCAACTCTACTGCTGGTTCTGCTGCAAGTGACTAACTACTGCATACTGATCAGCATGCTGCTTGAACAAGAGGGGGGAGGAGAGTGGAATGAGGAGCAAAGAAAGGAGAAGGGAAACAGAAAACCAACACGATAAAAGGTAGAGGAATAGCACTGAGAAAGGTGGAGGGACAGAGTGGGAGTGAGAAGTATGATAAACAAAAAATTATAGAGGTGCTGATGTGAACAAAGGAGCTGGGAAACAACACTAAACTTGACGGTAAATAGTGAATAGTTCACATACAAGTTATTCATGTCCATAGGGGATGAGAAAATAAATATATTACACAGCATGTACTTTTGAATCTTATTTCATCCCTGCCTGTGTACAACTAAATCCTTCATTATCTGCTATTAGCTATTCAACGTCAGCAGTGCTCAGAGCTCAATAAATCCTCACTGTCAGCAAAAGGCTGTCAGGGCTGCTTTATTGCTCAGTGAAAAGTTTACACTTGAAAAGTTCTCACATGTCAGGAAAGTAGCCAGCCTTTGTTCTTTCCATGTATGGCAACTGTTTTAAAATTCTATTTATTTTTGTACTTTTCTTCCATTTTTCTTCCAGTTTGAAATGACAAATTCCCTGTGCACAGCAGACCTTGTCATAGCTAACTATACTGTTTCCCTGAGGAGGATGTAGACAAGCCATATGCTGCCTCAATGACACATGGTGCAAACACCATTTAGCAGCCATAACAACTAAAATACTAATTGTTGGGTAATATGATAATGATCATAAAAACTATGATACTAATTTTATCTAGTATTCCCCTGTATGGACTAGTTATCAGAGTCTGAAATCATCTTGACACTGCTTACATATATGAAGAAAACCACATCTTAGACAGCATAAAATGTAATGATCATGAATGGTGCGTTATTTTTGTCTGATAATTGATTGTTTCTTTAATGACACATTGTATTGTTATGTTTATATAATGTTAACTAGTTAGTACATGGGTTGGGCACTAGTTAAAATACTTAGTTACGGTAACAATGTCAACTTCATTTCAGGTAAGTTGAGCTGACTGTTCAAGGTTAATGAGCCAACTCTAAATTAATGCTTTCAGTGGCAACAATAGCCTGTAAGATAAATATGGGAAATAAGTGGGTTTATGATTAACAGTCAAATTAAATGCACATAAAACAATAAACTTATACCATTAAATTAGATAAACATTTTATTTTGAAACTCTAAACAGCCAGGTACAATTCATGTTAACTGTTCAGGAGAAGGCTGGGACAGCCCTGGCTGACGGCATGCCTGTGTTCAAACATCAATCAATTCAAGAGGTAATGACAAAATTTTCTTTCTTGATGAAATGTTCTTTAACTTTATATCTCTTCCTTGTCTCTTTTTCATGGAAATTTGTATCTTGCTTTAATTTGTTAAAGCTGTGAATTCTTTTTATTCTAACAGCAGATTTCTGACTGGTTACCTCACAGACTGATCGCCAAAGCTTGACTTCTTCAAAACCCATTTTAATCAAACACGTATTTATTGTGTATATAGGCTGCGGTGTGTGGATATATTGTGTTTGTGTGTGTATACAGATTTATGAATAAATGCATGAAATTCACAAAACTACAGGTTTCAGGTTTCTTCTGTTCACTGTTCTCTTACCCTGCACACAGACATCTGGTTGGTGGTAAGCGTGCCTGTCTTGTCAGAGCAGATGACAGATGTACAGCCAAGGGTCTCCACAGAGGGCAAACTGCGGACAATGGCATTCTTCTTGGCCATGCGGCGTGTTCCTAATGCCAGGCAAGTAGTGATGACAGCAGGAAGACCTGAAGAGAAACAGCAACAGAAAGAGAGGAAAAGGATTAAGACATATGTGAGGGGAGATAATGGTAACATAAAAAATGGAGACAACAATTTATTTTAATTTTAATTAATTATTTAATTAATTTACTCAAGTGGTGAAACTACTATCCTTTGTTTCTATAGCATGAAGTATTGGAAAAACAGCCCATATTATAGGATTTCCAACCAACTGTGCCAGCAGTCTGAAGTGCACCACAATATGGGAGCCTCTCAGAGCAACAAGCATGTCAAGGACATGGTGCATTTGTGCAGCTCTCCAGTTTACCCTCAGGAATAGCAGCAACTGCCAGAGCCACAGCAATCTTGAAGTAGTAGACAGCGCCTCGGATCCAGGAGCCTCCGTGGACAGGATCATTGAAATGTCCAATATTGATGATCCACACAGCAATGCAGATCAGGGAAATAACCTTGAATTATACAACATAAGTTTACATTTAAAAATCATTATTGGCAATCAATTAATTAGAATTTAAATGAACATTTGAAATTTTCAGAAATATATGAAGTTGAACATTTTAAAGTACGAAAAGGGAAAAAACAACAGTCTAAGAGAATAATAAAACTTCAAATAACCTTGGATAGTTGCTGTCCGAATTCATCCAGCTTTTGCTGCAGGGGCGTGCGCTCCTGCTCTGTTGATGCCATCTCATCTCGGATTTTGCCAATCTCTGTGTTGCCACCTGTGGCCACCACCACACCAACAGCTTTACCAGCTGCAATATTGGTGCCCTATGAAGAAGTAGTAAAAAGCAGACAGTAGAAGACATTCATATTAGGCAGAGTGTCTGGGCGTATGGGTGAAACTAGTTAAACAACTTTTCTGAGACGTGTCACAAAGACACACACACAGCAAGAATCAACATGCAGCGAGAGTTCATACAATACCTCCCTGGACAAATTTTTTGAAAAGTGCAAGCTTCCATGGCAATGTATACCAAAATTTGCCTGATGTATTTTTTGTATGTTTCGTTCATGTTCAAGAAAAAAAAAAGCTAAAAATAATTAAATGTTTTCAAAAAGTGCTGTCATTCTAAAATAGAAAAAGTAGATGCGAGGAGGGATGGTGGGATAAAAAAAACAAAGAGGATGAGGACAGAACTTTGTTGCCTTTATAGGTGTTGTTAGATGGAAAAGATGGAAAGAGGAGGGGATTTAAAAAAAAACGTGTAAAATAACACTGAACCGCTGAAAATGGTCTTGTGAGTCACTCACAGAGAAGAGCATGTTCTTCTTGTCCTGGTTGACAGCACGCGGGTCAGGCACCGGGTCAGTGTGTTTGATCACAGACACAGACTCTCCTGCAGAAGAGGAAACAAAACACATGAGAGAGGTAGGAAGTAAGCAGTGGGTGAGTTCTTAAGCAGGAGGGCAAAGTGGTAGTTGTGATGCTTGGCTGACACTTTGGGCAGATATGTGAGGAAAGGGCTTTGCAGCTGACTGAACAGGCCTGACAATTATCAAATGCTTGCACTGCCACTGCCTTTCATACCCCGTATCTGATGGTGTGCTTCCACTGTGTGTGTTTGTGCGTGTAATCAACTGTGCAAGGTCTGCACTGTTCTGACAGAGTAAGGCAAGGAGCATTTGACAGGCGGTATGGCCATGAATGGGGAAAGGAAGAGAGGAGAAAAATAGCTGAAACACTAAAATATCCCATGGAATTTGCTACCAATTAAGGCAGCAGAGCAAGACAAGAGATTTAAGGACTTGATTCACATAAACCTCTCGTGCATTATCTATCCTTCAGTATTCTCCCCTTATTTTCCATCTACCTCACTGCCCAAATATCCATCCATAGATTTGTTTATTTTACTTTTCCTTTCATCTACATCATCATCTTTTTGTTTAGGTATTGACTGGGCAGCTGTGACTACAGAGTGTAATGGGGGCATGTGCATCAAAAGGAGGCAGAAATAACATATCCTTATTATACTGTGTCTGGGTTGATCAGAGGAGGTGAGTTGTTGCAAAGGCAGGCCAAGAGATAATGTACGAGTAATATATGTCTATAAGGTAAACTTAAAGGACAGTGTTACGTAAACATACATTTGAATAATTATGAATAATGGGTTAGATGGAAACATGAAGAAATAGTTTTACCTGTGAGAATTGATTGGTCTACTCTTAGTGTGGTTGACTTGATAGAAGATAGCCTGATGTCTGCAGGCACTTTATCACCAACTGTGAACAGAAACAGCAAAGACATTTAAGGACCTCTTCACAACTTAAAAGCATCTGTAAATGGCACTGACCACAGGTGGATGGATACTTTGTGTGAGTTGCCTTTGAAAGTGTACAAACACAACTGTTAAGGCAATAAAAAAAGCAGAGTGGTGTCATGTAAATGTACCGCATGTAAAATAAACCTAAAATTATAGCACTGTACAATGAAAAGAGAAAATACAATAAAGATAAAAGCAATAAACAAACAAATCGCCACACACAGACACTTAAGTCTTGGAAATAAAATCAACTGCTGTGTTATCCCCGCTCATGCCCCTTGGGAGTAATAAAATAATCAAACTCAAGTTATTTGTTGGGGAGAGGCTGAGAGAGAGTCATGCATTCAAAAATTATTAATGTTCCACTCATCCCCTGCACAGGACACAAATAGATTGCTGCTCATTCTTTCCACTAACACAAGGCTTTAGCTATCTCCAGTAAAACAAATGTAAAACGGAGATGTACACCAGATTCCAAACAAGTGTTTCCTTTGCACAAAAAGGGTAAGTACCATTAGAGCCAGTGTCTTTAATAGTTTCACTGAAAGGGGTTTGACTCCTTTGTATGGTTTCAGATGCAACGTGGGTTTGATCTGGGCGGATAAATAGTGCTGATAATGAACCTTTCAACTTTGTGGTTTGATTGAAGAAAAAAGTATTTAAAAGTCAGACTATATTCTGCACTAACATGCACATCTGCTTTTTCCATTACAAAGCACTGTGGAATGAGACTAAAATACAAACATGCGACATGGTCATTCTTAAAAGGTAAGATCCATGATTAAGAATAAAAAAATATTACCTAAGAAAATGTTTTTAAAAGGAGTCTGAAATACATTAGTATTTAAGTGTTACGTATTTAAGTCTTGTAATTATTATATTCCCTGTGTAATACTGTACTATTACAGTGAGACTATGGGCCAGCTATGGGTTTCCATAGCACCCAAAATTGATGGCTGATGTTTTAATTAAATTCTAAAGCACAATGGAAAATGCCAGTGTTGCACCAAAATGAAATGTTACTTTCAGCTTACAGTAAGACATCACACAGCTTGAAAGGGTGAGGGTAAAAAGCAATATAAAGCAATGACCCAGAGGCTCTTAAGAGATCCCTCTGTGGACAGTGGTGACAGACATGTAAACCAACCCGTGGGCCTCTGCAGTGCCCTTCTCAGCAGAGAGGAAGAGATGGGGGAAGGAGGAGAGGAGAGAATGGGAAGAGGGATCAGATGAGTCCTGCAAAACACACGTCCAAAAATGGGAAAACTATTTTGATCAGTTGCAAACATGTGCTGTTGGATGTGGGGGAGGGGGAATGATAAAAAACTTCTGATTTGAGCAAGGAGAACCCGCTTCACGTCACTTGAATTGAAATAGAAACATTATGACGTGTCCTTGTGTATAGATGTTCATTCATTCCCACCATTCTCACGTGTTTGTGACCACTTTCAACCATTAATATAGAGACTTGAGCGAGGAAATTCAACACAACCAATAAAACAAACACATCACTGTATTGTTTCATAATTTAAACAAAAATTTTAAAGTCTGCCTTACTACTGCAACACGTGGTAATGCTGAGCTCATGGTGAGTGATAATGCTTCTGGACTCTACCAGCTGCACTACCAAATTTGGTCGTACAGTTGAATGCAGGCTGTCAAAACCACTTCATCATCACCTGTCTGCCTTCAAACTAGATCCCCCTTTAACACACAGGAGATAGCAGAGGAGATGAATAAGCATAGCATGAGGGAGGACACAAAGGAGATGAAGAACTGCAGTCACTGGAATTATTAAAGACTCAAAGCCCTGTGGGAAGGTTGCTCCAAATAGTCACTAATTAAAAAACCCGTATACCTTGAAGTAATAGTGGAACACATCCCTATTTACCACCCATGAGTGTATACTGGAAATAAGGTCAGAACATAGTTTGGCAGCAAGAGGACATTTTTATTCTTAATATCAATGCTATTAAAATTAAACTTACTTTTCCTCAGAATAATGAACCTATTATGTTTGAAACAGCAAATCATACATTGGTCAGTAACAATTAAATAGATAAGCATAAGATGCAATAATTAATGCATCTGAAATTACTGTTTATCAATTTTGTTACAAATCATTTTAGCAAAATAAATGAATCCAGTTATTTTTTAAATTATGTACAGACATTTGCTGTCGTGCCCCAGAATTTGCAGCTGTTTCAACTTAGAGTGACATTATCTCTCCTTTCATCTTACAGACCATGCTCTTTTTAGCTCTTATTTTTCTGGGAAAGAATGGACAGCCTCCGGG
Organism: Lates japonicus; assembly: GCA_033238685.1. Taxonomy (NCBI): domain Eukaryota; kingdom Metazoa; phylum Chordata; class Actinopteri; family Centropomidae; genus Lates; species Lates japonicus. Next base: position 3,261,576 of record BRZM01000021.1, on the reverse strand, counting down.
ATAGGGACCTTTCCTTCTCCCATGTGAACAAAGGATTTTATCTGTGTTATCTGTTCCCTTGAGTGAGGGACAAATGTCAGGCTGCATAAACTTAAGTGATAACACCCCATCAGCTTGTCAAGACCCAAGTCGCCTTCATACCCTGTCCATGGTCTGTATCCCCACTTATGCCCCTTATCCCAGCAACGGTCCAAACACCTACCCCAACATGACTGAGTGAAGGCTCAACTCTTGTTGCTCTAGTCAACTCAACGTCACACCATAGAAAGGGACACTGCATTTTAAATTTGAATAGCAGAGATATTCTAATACAGAACCTAATTATTCGTCATGGGGGGTCCAAGGAAACTTTAGAGGTCTTAAGGCAGCTGTATATTTTCTCTCCCAGTGACTGAGGCTCCCTGATGTGCTAGCACGTAGGCTTGCAGCCTTCTGGGAGGTTTCATGAGGTCCTACAACCCTCAAGGGCCCCCCCCCCCCCCCCCTTTTATGAACAGAAAAAAAATCACAAGACCAAACTTTAACATTCACAAACATATATGACACTGTGTATACCATATAATTTCTCTCTGTTGTAGTAATAATAGAGCAATAACTGAGTTGAACACGTGAAAGGCAGAAGAATCTGAAACAGGCAGGCAGCAGATAACAGGCAGGGAAAAATAACATGGGTGTTGACAAAAGACAGACTATCCTACACTCTTAAACATAGGAGAGGAAATCTGGCCATGTGGCCATCTGGAGCACAAATTATTTATCGGATTGAATCTGCACCCTTTCTAAACATTAGTAGGAGTAACGTTAGAAGGGGCCAACCTACCCCCAGGGCAGGACAAACCACAAGATAAAACCATGAGCCAGGAAGAACAGGGCTGATCAGTCTAACATATAATACACATCTGAGTTACATATAACCAGCAAGAGTAAACTGAAGGGAGAGAAAGTGGGAAAGAAAGGACATGTTTTTATTCCTTTATGGACAGGATGTTGTTGCTACAAGGGTCAAGGCCATCACTTTGGTAACTACGAACCTCTTGTCAAACAAGGCACTGGAAGCTGTTAGAACAGCAAGTCAGAAGAGAGCAAAGAAGCAATGAATTGTCACTGTTGCCTCAGCAGAGTGATGACAGTAAATAAAACCCATAGACTCACTTAGGGTTTTAAATGCAACAGTGAAGAGACCAAACAGTGTATGAATGCCTCAACTGAGGGACAGTGAGTCATTATGATGTGGGCGACACAAGTCAGAAACTGAAGGTATAACTTAAGACAAGCAGGAAAGAACCCTTGCTCTAACATGAGGTGATGTGTCAAAAAGTGATGAAATTTGTAACAGAAAAAAGAAAGTCCATGGCTTATGCAAGCAACTTAAGAGGTAAATGGAAGTGACATCATAATACTGTCATATGGAATGGTATGCGGTTCCTGCATGGCCAGATAAGTGAAATAACCCTTTCTGACATTGAGTGCTCAGAAATATTTGCATCAAATGAATATTGAAAATATGAACATAAGATAGAAGTAGAACTTTAAAAAGACAGTTCATGAGATTTCATACTGTTGTAAGGCGCACATTAAGAAACAAAAAGATAACATACACTGATGGAGCGTGGGTGAATTTAATTTAGGTCCATTTAAATCCAAGATTATGCATAATTTCTTTCTGCCTTTTTTTGGCATTTCTGCTTTATTTTGAACAGTCATAGCAGAGAAAGAGACAGAGAAGGCAGGGGAGAGAGAGGGCATGATGAGGAAAGGGCCCAGGCTGGATTCAAAGGCTGCTGTGGTAAGGACTCAACTCAGGTGACTGTGTGAGGTGACCACTTGCTAGAGCTGGCAGCTCAGACCTCTGCCACTAATAGAAAAGCAGGCAGGTGTGTCACTTGATGCTCTGCCCACGAAGACAGACAAAAGCAAACTGTGGTCAACGATACCCAATTCATACTGCAGCAAAACAAACTGTCTGTGCAACACAGCCAAGACACTGAGATGTGACAAGTAAGCAAATACTGTAAGGAAAATATGTTGCAGGATAAAATCTTTGTTTGCACATCAGACAAGAGGGTGCATGTCTTCTGGATGGTTGAGATAGCAGTTTTTTTTTATATCTGTCTCACTCTTCACTGTGTCCAAAGACAGGACTGAAATAAGCAGATTACTAACAGAATAATTCACACACCCAGCACACAGTTCCACTAACTGCTTAACAACAATCGCTCTGATGGAGTATCTGAGCTGGTGACGGCAAAATTATCAGAGTGCTAGATCTAAAAGTACTCCAAGGATATAAACCATATGCCTAGTCTGACAAGACACTTTGCAGCCTGGCATTACACTCATACATCATCAGCCCTCACGCTGTAACTCGCTGGTCGACCAGTTGGTTCCCCTACCATGGCTAACACAAACACACACACACTTAGCTCTTTGGCTAAGTAAATATAACTCTGGAAGCTCATGTAGATACTGCTCATTTCACTTTCTGACAGATCCATAGTGTGCAACTGTTAATCAATTCCATCCTCATTACTTAACGTGACCTCAGAGGCCCATCTATCAGGTTTAAGACCATATTCGCGCAAACTGCTTGCTACTGCAGACAGTAAATCACATGCTGCAACTGTGTATAAACCATGCAGAGAGGTTTGTTTGATTCAGATAGTTAAAACATTAATGTACATGAAACGACCTATGTGACTCTGAATGTGGCAAAATAGTTACGGACAGTGGTTCTATTTAGATTATAACATAAGACAATGTCTGAAGCGTTCAAAAGACGAGAAGCAGTGTAGCTGAAATTCAGTCCTGTTGGTGGGGGAACAAGAGGAAGAGGCTTTGGTGGCCATATGAGATTAAAAAACGGAAGCATTAAAGCTGAGCATCATCTGAAGCTGATATCAGGAACCTGACAGTTGTGTTGGGCACTGTTCTTGATAATCTGTTTTTTATTGGTTCTGATTCCATTTCCAACTCTTGTCTAACCCCAGTTTAGATTCTTGAAACCAAAACATGTTGACTGGGAAAAAAGACATTTAATTTGAATAGATGAAGTCAGCCAAAAATCAAACTGCCAAATACAATAAAGGTGCTTTGTGAGTCTTTTGGTAAAGATAAAACTAAAAATATTCCCATTTTGCCATGTATAAGTTCACTGTCGAGTGTTTTGTATTGGTTCTTTCTTGAGCTGAAAGTACTTGCATTACTTGCTGCAATGTTATACCACGCTGTAGTCAAAGCTTTCTCATGTTAGACAGGCTTCCTCTATTTTTGTACAATAATTAAATTTTTGCTGTATGATCACTGTACAGTATTTTGTGATGCTTAACTAAACTTATGGGGTAGCTCCAGTCTGCCATATTGTAAACAGTATATGTTTGTAACTTGTGATGCAGACAGAAGTACAGTAGGTCCTTGTTTTAGAGAGTCTTTAATCTGTCATTTATTGTCATTTGTTTGAGGCTGATGGTACAACCATGGTTTAGATCTCACTGATGCCTCATGTCTTCATTTTAACAAATAAGAGGGTTCTATCTCACATGATAACTTTGTCTTAAATTACTCCTGCACTGATATGCTCAAAAAAAGTTAGTACAAGAATCATTTCAGCTTGCTAAGCTTATACTGAAAATATTTATTGTTCAAGTTCCATTTTTGTGTCACAAAATGTAATACAGCGATGCCTCTTGTCCATGAGCCTTTCTATAGGCTAAACACAAAATTAGAAAAAGATAATACACAAATCTTTTCTTTGACCGTTCTCTTTTAACCATAGCTTTGTGACTGGGAAAATGGAAAGCTACATCATTAACAGAAACAGAGAAGAATGAGTGAAAGACAACAAAAAATGTAAGAGGGATCAGAGACAGGAAGAGGACCTGTGAAAAAGACTGATCAGTAAGAAAGCACAAAAAACAGGAGAAATGAAGAGCAGTGACGCAAAAGGCATAAACACATGTGGCCCAGTCCAAGTTGAGGTTAGCCAAGAAATGTTCAGGAACAGATTGGATCCCTGCTCTTGTGTTGCATAACTGCTTTACTTACTTGGTGCTACCATTATTCTGAAATTGTCAAGGGAGATGAACAGGATGAGAGATCAGCTGTGTGTGTGTGTTTAAACTGTGTAAAGAGTACGTCATAACACTGTTGATGATGTTTACAGAAGTGATGACCGATGTTATGCGTACATCTCTTAGTCAGTGGCATCTGTGTGTTGAATTACATCTATTCAACAGGGAAAAAGAATTAATCTATAGTTAAACTGAGGTTTCTTTGTATCGTAATCTTAAATGTGACATCTTCAGCTGATTTTTACCTTTCTCCTATCATGATAACTTCCGACTGAGCAAGAGCATTCAGAGTATTAGAATACTTTCAGCCCAACTAGTGCATACCTAATACTTTTCACCTTACCTGCCACCTCCACGATGTCCCCAGGCACAATGTCCCGGGCCTTGATCCGCTGGACGCTCTTCCTGTCCTGGCGGTAAACCTTCCCCATCTCTGGCTCATACTCCTTAAGTGCTTCAATGGCATTTTCAGCATTTCGCTCCTGAACAGCAGAAACAGGATTAAGGTTAAAAATTTGTTAATTCCATGCAGACACAAAGCATAACACAGACACTAGATGAAAGAAAAGATGGAAGCAAAGTGTCTTTCTCAGAAATGCTGCTACAGTACACAAGTACAGTTATTTAAAATAGACTGATGTGAGTGAACTTTGCCTAATCTTTACATAAGCAAAGCGACAAATAAAAATAAACGAAGTGCACATCATGACATATTTTAGGACAGTGGAGCAAAATCATGTACACTGGGACATGAAACAAAAAGCTAAGAGCTAAAAAAAAAAAAAAAAAAAAAAAAAAGGAAGAGAGCTTTTGCCTTGGTTTTATTCTCAGATGTGACAGAAATATACTTTGGACTTTTTCTAACATGACTTTTCTTCACCTTAAGTACTGTCCCATAACATGAGACTACAATGTCACTCTTTCTCTGGTTCCTCCAAATGTTCCCTTTTTGCCTGCTCAGTTCCTTCCTAAATCATTCTTCACTTGCACTTTTCTGTTAGTGCTGACTTTTCCTTGTCTGACTGATTGCTCTCGGATTGGACAGGTTTAGTGGCAGCTCTCAGCCTGCTGGCAGGCAGGCAGCACTCACCTAGACATGGCAAGACAGGGTACACGACCCCAGGACATCATGGTCTTTTTAAGGGGTAGCACAGGGACACAAAGCTATTAAAATGGCTACCAGCAAAGGTGAGGGTTTACAAGGTTAAAGGAAGCTAGACACTGCATGCAAAACTACAGTTGTTTTTCATTCAAAGGAAAGCTATCCTGATTTCAAAACAGGTGGGACCATGTCAGAAAAAGCTGCAGATAACTGAACCACCTCTGCATCATTCATACAGGCTTTGCATAAACAAAGGCAAACAACCAGCCGCTCAACGACTCCCCATTTACACAGGCCTCAGCAGGACCTTCAACAAGCATTTATTTTACAAGAAAATCCCGCAGAGACCCACCCAACATATTAGGTGGCTTCTTTGACCAAATACACCAAGTATAAGTGTGATTTACAGTCATGGAGATTGTGCTTCAAATAAGTTTATTAGACATTTATCTCAAGAAACACTTGAGATGAAGCTCTGATGAACAATAAGAAAAATAATCAAAACGTGCAGCCCCTGATCTTCTGGGAGAATGAACTCTCGTGTCTTAACACATGTAGGGCCTTCTAAAAACAAATTTAATCCATATTCATTATTGAAAAAAGTTTTAATATCACTTAACTGTGGTTTATCTTATAGTAATAGAGAAATGCTAAGGCATCACATCGGGATCCACATTCCCCACTCTCATAAAAAAACGTATTACAATAAGGAATTGGCGCAGAGGGCTATGTTTACTCTAAGACAGCCAGACATACCAGTGAACCATGTCTACTTGGCACGTGTTTATCACAGTATTGTTAGGATGTCACACTTGGGACATCCCAAGTATACAGCCAATCAAATGCACCCTGGGTGGTTTTTAATCTAGACCTATCATTCACAAGGTGGGTGCAAGGAGTCAGTGCACCTATCTATCCTAACAAACTCAAGGGTAACATGCTGTTTTCTGGGCCATTTTGAATTTGACTGAAATGGATGCCAGTCTAAAAAAACTGAAGATAATTAGTTCTTCTGTGTGTCCAGATGAGTGCCTCCATCCACAACTGTTGCTGCCTTTGCTTCCTGCTTATAATTAAGGTGTATGTTGACAAATCAATCCTGCCTCTCAAAGGAACTGACACTGTAATTCCTAAGGGGAAAGCCAGGGCTCAGCAGGCACATATGAACATAGAGGTATAGAAATACCTCCTCACAAGCAGCATTTAAAACAATTGCATTTTTTCACTCTCACAGACCAAATGTTGTCCTAGCTAGGTTTTCTTTGAAAAGGTAGGTTAATGAATGTGGGTCAGAATATATCAATTGAGGGGGAAGTGGAGCAGGCCAGTTTTCCATTGTGACTGTGTTTTTATCCTGAGGGTTTGACAGGATGTGTGCTGTATCCTTGGCCTGAATTGAAGATGTTACATTTCGAATTTCTGTCTTTCATGGTGAAAAAGTTAATCATAAGCTTTTCTATTCCATGGTTCTTTCCATGGCAATAGTAACTCCCTTCAGTAAAACTCCTATTCAGCCTGTACATTCCCAACACACATTTAACAACTATCAAACTGGAAGAAAAGCTTAACGTGTTTACCTGCCAGACTCCTACAATGGCATTTGCTATGAGAATAAGTAGAATAACGAAAGGCTCCACAAAGGCTGTAACGGTTTCTTCTCCCTCTTCAAACCAGGCCAGCACCTAAACACAAAACATAGAAACAGAAATTAACAGTTAGATACAAACAACAATTAATGCTGAAGCGTGAGATACTGGGAGCACTGAAGCCCAAACCTAGGATAACACTGTCTTAACTGAGACAAAAATGTACAGGTTTTGAAAATTGAATTGTAGAGCCCAATTTCCATGAAATATGATATTCGAGCTACTGAATGAGAACATACAGGATTTTCAAAATCACCACAATATGTAAGAGATAATATCAGTCCAATGTGGCCAACCACTTTACGTCATCCACATGAATGGAACAAGCAGGAGGTAGAAAGGTCAAAGCTATTTTCAATTAATTGTGTATTTAGTTCTCCAAGTGTAGTTTGTCTCCAGCCCTGTCTGGCACTATATCCCACAACTTTTTTGAACAAATATATTACAGAACAACTCAAAATTAGTAAGGGTACATTCACTTCTGCAGGATTCTAAGTCAAATCATGATAAAAACTGACTGTGCTCTGTAATTCACAGACAACAATGTAAATACAGTGTAGTAAAGCATTACAGAATGTAACAGGCTGAACTATCATTTTTGCAGTGAAGCTAGAGTAATTGTGTACACAATAATACAAGCTTCAGGCTGCTCCAATTCTAATGCACAGGTACTTTTTTCACATAGCCATTGCCACTCACTTGCAATGGTGATTAGCAGGCTTGTTTTAGTAAGAAAATGGTACTCACTTTTACAAATATGGCATAATGATTTTCATTCATCCAACAATCATAATAACAATAATTTATAGTAAAAATCAAGCCAGCCTCTGCCAGTATTGCAGAAACTGGGCAGTGTTAGAAAGTCATGTCAGAAAGACTGATAGTGTAGTAACCACTTTCTCCTCTTTTAGAATCTGTGCCAGGAGTGAACTGTGTCAAACAAAATGCCAACAGCCCCCCCTTTCTTCTGCTCCAACCTACTTAAGAGTGGCCAATCAAATGTCAAATTCAATTCTAAGTGTCTATCAAACTAAATAATTTATGTTGCACCCATCAGATCCTGAGTGACTGAATATAAAGTCTAAACAAATGTTTGTATATACCTTTGCAGTTGAAATCTAGTCATGTTGAAATAAATGTAAATGTGTCTGCATGTCCTCGTGTGATTGAGAGTGTGCTGCTTACTACAGCCATTGATTTATAAGCTTTGTAACCATAGCTGGCTGTCATCGCCATGCCTGGGTGACTCAGCCAGTGGGCCAACAGCCAATGCTAGAGTAAAAACAGGGTCACAGGAGAGTGAACCTGACACAGTGTCACATAAACTACATTTGCCACTCACTGCTGACAAAAACACAAGCATCACAAATTATATCATTTATGGAACCGTCATGTTGTATTCACAATAACAACATGAACACCGGTCAACAAAGTAATGTTGAGACTTGTAATAAGAGTTTTAGTCATCCTTAGAGTGCAGTGGCAAATAATCGTCAGGAAATTCAATCATCAGAGATATATGGACTTCTCAGGTGTCCGTCGCTTTCACTCTTTAACGACCAGACACATAGCATGCTGCTCATTCCAACCACAAACCAAATAAACATTGAACATGTTAAACTGACGTAATGATCTGTCCCATGCCAGCGTTTCTTTTTGACAGTGGACTTCTTTACTGTTGACGTGTCTACATAATCTCTATGAAACAACAGACTCAAAAAGGCTGCAATGACTTTGCTTCAGGAAGAAAAGCATGGATACACTGACATATAATACATTAAGACAGAATCGGAAAGAGAAAAAAGTTCATCTGGGTTGTGTCACCAGACAGATTCTGGACACCTTTCTTCTCCACTTTGAACACCATTCTTGCTAAGCTGCGATCTGCACTAAAAAGGAATTTATACACTTTGTAGGCTGACAGAGTTGTACAGAGAAAATAAAAAAAATAAAAAACACCTACTGGACTCATCACTGTAAGGGTGAAAAGAAATATGGTGGTGGAGATGAACACAGACTATGTTCAACTGGCAGAAGACCAGGTTTTACAATTTTTTCCCCTCCACACTGAATATTCTATCTTGTAGGAAATGAAGCAGGCTCTTCTATTTGAGATCTCAGAGTGAATTATCATCTCAGTACTCTAGTACTAAAATACCTTTTCGATACTCAACTTATCTTGACTGTTGAACGCACCCCCTCACAACCTGCTCACAGATTGTTCCTACTACTGATGTTGCAACATAGCAAAGGGAGTATAGCACTTGGCTTTACACAAGTGTGCAAATCAAATATGAGCAACTGAATTTGTTTTGCTAAGACACCTCTGTCTCTTACATATCAGTTGAATGAACACTATCATAAACTCTGCATTAAAAACATGGCCAAGGAAGATACTACTTAAAATGTAGCATGTGAAAAATGTGCTTGAAAGGTTTCAAATTAGTGTGAACCAATTGAAGTGATGTTTGTGTACTGGTTAAAGAAGACCAGTATCCTGCCATTATATTAGTCCAAGATATTTTAGGCTGATTTTGAAAACTTTTCATGGATTTTTACTACTACTTATCATGTTAACACAGTAAAGGAAGAATAGCACTTAATTCTATACAAAGGCACAAGTTAAACACAAGCTACTGAATTTGTTTTATTAGAACTAGCTCTATCGCTTACATATCAGCTGAATGAACACTGAACAAGCCACTAGTACACATGTGTTATACATGTACATGTATTATACTTACAAAGGATATGCAAGCAGCGAGTAAAAGGATCCTCACAAGCAAGTCTTCAAATTGTTCAATCACCAGTTCCCAAAGGGATTTACCTAAAAGACAAGAGTTTCATTCATAAGAAATAATAATACTACCAATTTTCTCCCTTCATAAAAAATGAGTGAGAGACAAAATTCATAAACAGGTTACACCTTGTATATACACACAAATGTCCACTCACCCTCCTCAGCTGGCAGTTCTGCAGATCACCCCATTCAGACCACAGCCAAAAAAAAGAGATGAACAGGCAGTTAATAAAATGTCAGCACTTGATATACAAAATGGCATGGTGCTGTAGCAGTAGTGAAGCACAATTACAAATACATAATATAATGGAGGAGGATAGTGTGTTGAGTACTAACTGAGTCAGAGAAGAGATGCTTCCCAATATTACACCATACAAATCGTGACGTCAACAACCTTTCATTTTGCTCGTCCGTTAAAAATCGGGAGCCATGGCCCATACATTCATGACACCGGGGGCAGTACAGCTACTTGTTTTTGGACAGAATGACATTATCCAGCTCCTTACCGTTTGGTCCATATCGTTCCCGTTGTTTCTTCACTTGCTCTAAGCTCAGACCCGTGCTTTCATTCACGTTAAAAAAGCTGTAAACTTCTTCAACCGTCTTTGTGTGTGCGTTGTCCATGGTGAACGGCCACTTGAGGACACCGCTTGTTTCGCCCTGCTGGTCCCAACCTCGACCTGTCACGGTTTCCCTACTTCTTTGGTGTCACCCCGTGATTTAAAACTAAAACACCTGAAAATATTCGAGCGGGAGCCCACGGCGTTGGCTGTTACCGGCTAGGTAGCTGTAACACAGGACAGCGCGGCGTGCAGGTGTCTGGCGAGAGTGGACGAATTAGCGGCTTCTGAGCTAACGGTAGCTAACAGGCTAAAGCTAGCTAACTGTTGGGCTCCTTTGGCTCTGCTTGAATTCGCCGGCTGCGCTCCACTAGCTTTCCCGTGAGACCTCGGACAAATAATTCATATCAACATCGCAGTCTCAGTTTACTGTTTAAATGTGTTCCTCTTCTTTTAAAACAGCGAATTCCGGACTCAATCTGCCAAAAAGGTTGGTTTAAACATGTGGCTGAGTTGCAGCTCGGCTCTCTTCACCCGCTCTGCCTGTGTATTGCGGAATCACCAGCGTCCTCATCGGCACCAATCGCGTTTGTCCGCTGCAGTTCTCGCGTACGTCGAATGCGGTGTTCAGTGTCCGCATGTGGAACCATCTCATTGGTTGGACACACCGGAAATCCTCCTCTCTCTCTCTCTCTACGACGATAGTGTGCGTGCGTGTGTGCGTGCGTGTGTGGTGCCATACATTTCTGTGAACAACATTTACATTTTTATATTTTCTGTACGATTTCCAAGTATCAACCAAAGCAAAGTATGCCATCGTGTTGTATACCGTCTCTGAATGTGTTATAACTATAAAAATTTATTGGTATATAGACTGACTAAGTTCATTTCTAAATTAGGCTATATATTTGGCGAAATAATGACTTATCACCATCGTCAAAGTATTTCTGCTCTGCTCCTTTTCAAGAAATTTTAGAGGTAAGCGCTGTCATACACAAGATCAAGTAAGTGTCTTTTTTAGATACATTCAATCTATCTTGAGAAAATTTGAAAATTTAAACCAGACAAACAAATCAAAGATCAGACTTAGGACTGAGTATAAATAGAAACTGATGTGATCATGTGTAGTTCTTATGTTGATGGCAGAGGGTGCGTAGGAGCAGGACAGTCTCTTGTGCGACAATAACAACAATTATAAAAATAATAATGGAAAAAGTATATAATTTTAGTATATATGAAAATAAAACCACACAAACATAGAATCAGATAGATAAGGGGATTTAGTGGGATGAATTGCCCTGGGAGAGGTGGCCAGTGATATTTGATGTAGCCCCTTCCAGCCATTTTATAATATATATATATATAACATGGATTTATTACAGTTGTGATTTTTGGGGACCACATGGAAGCTTATAATCTTCCACTGAGACTGAGAACACTGAATTGCTGGAATGCTACAGTAACAGTAGACATAAGGAGGCAGGTTATGAAATGAATGTTGGGAACTATGGATGAGGAGAATGGCAACATTCACATTGTCCAATATACTTGATCTAATACCAATAGAGTGAAGCCACTATCAAAGCTGGAGATTAAGGGAACAGTGCTGAGCTGACCCTGGTAGAGAAGCACTAGATGATACTCCATCACCAGTCATGACAACAGCATCCACTGAGCTGCATCTAGTGCAACAGTAATCTTGGTGCCTCTCATGAAAGACAATTGGAAGCCAAGATTAAGAAACTCTAGAGACAAAGACTCACAGCTGGAGGCAGGGGTCTAACACAGCAGACCCAAGGTGCAAGCTGTGCATAGATGCCCATGAGACCTTCCAGCATATTGAAGCACGATATAAGATGCAAGCTTACACTAAGAGGCATAACCAAGGGATGGTGTACAAGAACATCTTTGCTGAGTATGGATTAGAAGTCCCCAGGTGCCTATGGGACACACCACTGAAGGTGGTTGAGAACAACAGAGTTAAGCTCCTGTGGGACTTCAAGTCAGCTGCTGGCTAACCAACCAGACATAGTGGTGGTAACAGAAAGAGGCACAAAAAGATCGAGAGGTAGCTGAAGGAACGTGGGAGTGGGAAATATATGAATATATAATGATGAATTTTTTTGTTTGTAGAAATTAGTTTCTTATTTCTACACTGTCCCACATATTCGTTTTTATTTTGTTCAGTACTGTGAAATATTTTTTTACCTTCTGGTCTATTTTGAGTGAGAGTGACAGTTAAATGAGGATACAATTTTATGTTAATAAATCCTTACTTTTCCCCAGAAAATGCTTCCAGCCTAAGGCCTTGCAAGACTGTAGACATCACTTTATTATCTTTGTCAGTCTTAATGGAGGTGTCTGTGAAAAATACCATTCTCTGTTAGACTGACAGAGCAACCATGCCTGTGTTATAACACAGTCAGTCTTATCATTTGGTCCCTGACCTTTTATCAAGAATTTATCTGCTAAACTGTTAAATTAATCTTAAGAATTGTCTTGGTGCTGTAGACTAAAATTGGGCAACAACGTTTTGCTGTAATTTTTGCAACAGAATGTAACTATAGTTTCAAGAAAAAAAGAATACATACACACTGAAAGCAGACAGAAATACTTCATCCTCTGGAAAAAAAACAAAAAAAAACAAACGGCGAGATAGCTCCTGTGTGCAGCCTACAGTATCTGCTGTCTATCTGCAAGACAAGTTATTTTCAGACACTGTGATTAATGTGTGCTGCCACAGTCAGACTCCTGTTCATTGACAAGGGGAAAAAAAATCATCTGCAACTATTCAGACACGCAATGGCTTGAAATAAGTATTGGAAAGCGCAGTGAATGGGTGCCAAGCTATCATAGATTGTTGACCAAATGTTACTTCCATAGATTTCTTATATCTTAAAGGACAATTCCTAGTTTTTCCATTGTTTTTATGTGAGTACAGCAATATCAGTTGCTATGCTTGATAAACAAAAAGCAAGCTATATGTGGATACGAATTCTGGCTAATTAAATCATGCAAATGTAAACTTAAATGATATGTGAATACATTTTTGGAACCACAAAATTTAAGTCATCTAAAAATATATATATTACACTGTATATGATGTAACATACATAAAAATGAACTGCTGCAAAATGTACTTCAATTACAGCAGGCTCTGTGGGTAACAATTCTGACATCAAACAAAAAAGAAAGCCAGGCTCACTTGTGTTGTACCTGGATGAATTTTCTATTAAACTATTGTATAATGCCAAAATGGCCCCATTTTAAAAGCAGCGATTCAAACTGAATAGACACTTAACAATTTAGCTTCATTTCACGTAGTGCTGAAAACTGAACACAGACAATGCCTCTCTAATTCATAGTTGGTCATAGTTTCAAAATATGTTATCAAAAATCATGTGGTCCTTTCAAGTCTAATTTCAGTTGTTATCTGGTTGAACTGCACTGCTGTTTCTTACAGTAAATACAAATCATAGTGTATAAAAGCAACTGGCACTGTGTACAGTGCATTCAAAAACAGTGATATTCTCTCCCTGTCAGTATAATTCATACACTGTATATATCATTATTTGCTAATTTGCAAATAAAGTTACTCCATTCCCTTCACATTTGACAGATACAGTATGTGATGTTTGTTTTGTGTAACAGCTTATATAACTCAGCCAGCAGGGTAACAGCTTCAGCAGCTGTGAATTTCATTGCAGACAATGCGGATGGCTTTTAATTAATTCTTTTTTTGTTATATGTGGGGGCAGCAGTACACAAGCAGTCCAATCTGATCAAGGTTCTGCTGTGCCTGATTTCATGCAAGCACAGACTGCAGCCAGCTCACGCTATGTAGGAGTACAGGTGAGTATGAGCTTTGCAGTAAGGTTTAGGCCTGTTTTTAAAACTGGTTTAATGGCCAAATCACTCTCTTTGGAGACTCAAGTATCCTTCTTTGTAGTCAGATGGTTTGTGCTCATTTTCCTTCTATCAAACTTCAGATGAGACGACTCAGGATAGTGAGGATGATATCAATGCTGGCTTTGTTTATGTCTGACTCCAGAGGATTGATGAACATTTTCATGAAGTTAACAGATGCTTTTGTCATTTGAACCTTATTCCTGAGGGTTATTTTAGGACATCTTGATGGAACAACATACATTTAAAATTTTCACGTGCCAAGTAAAAAAAAAGATTCTCTGTACACATTTCATAGCTTTTTAATTTTGGAATTTAACACTCACTCACACCCATGTTTGCCAATGTCATAGCAGAGAAGACCATAGGCAATGATATGATAATTGAACTAAAAGTACTTCTAGTTTGTTTCATCCACCAAAACATTATTACAAGTCTTGAGGACTCACTGTTTGTCATTTAGAATCACCAGCATCCACTGAGATCAGCATTTGTTTGATAAATGGGCACATGCTCTGTATGATCTGGGATTGTGGCCCTTTTCCCATAATAAGCCTATGTTTAGCATTGGGTTTCCAGCAGAAAACTAGTTGATCACCTTATAAGGTGCTATGAAAAAGTGCAAGTGTGCATTATGAGGCCATCCCGGGATGCGAAGGTTAAAGGTTTGGCCTCTTGGCAACCAGTCTTCCTCCTTGTTGTGGTGTCCTTGAGAAAGAAATAAACACCTCTGAAAGTGCTGAGCCTCTTTACCACCATGATCTGACTTTAGCGTTTACCCTCACGCGTGGCTGTAACATGAGTCACCACACATTATGACGGTGGCTTCTGTAAATTGACGCAGTAAGACTTCTTTATATGGTTGAAAAAATGATGGTGGAAGTCATATGTGTCTTTGGTTTATAAAAGAAACCCATGTTTATCATTATCAGCTCAGGTGAAGTCTGGAATATGATGATCTGAGGAAAGGTGAGGGGACTTTGTCAGGAGACACACCAAGGTATTGAGTATTATCATATAACACGATAAACTGTGGTCTCTCCTATAAAAAAGTTATAAAAACCAATTAAAGCTCAGCTGATATTTGGCCCAGACTATTTACTGAATTTCTGTAGCCCACCTGCGAATAATCTCATTAATTGTGAACAATTTTTCCTGAGGAAAACTCCACACCAAACCATAACCTAAAATACAATTCGGTGTCATTTGCATTTAAAAACCAAAAGCAGCTGGACCATCTTTCTGTTTGTGTGATTTTGCTGCACTCAAGTGGACAAAAACATTATTACACGTGGGATTTTCTCTGAATTCCCTGTATTTAGCTGAATGTGGTGTACTTGTTCTTAATTTTATTCCTCTATAAAATATATACACATGAGGCTGCGAAACTGTACTTCAGTCCTAAAACGTTTAATAAAAGATCAAATTAAAAAAAAAGATTATAAAAGCCTTGAATTTTTTATATTTAGTGTTGTAATTTCACATGTAAATCATACGGTTAAAAATTAAATTAACACTGCACTTCCACACGCTTCTCTTTCTTTCCTTTTTTATTTTTATTTTTTTTACAAAAGGTTTTGCCGTCCTGCTATGACGTATACAGAAAGGAGAATAAGACAGTTCTCGCGATATTTACATACGAGGTCAAAGTTGACATTGGCCATGTGTGTATGTTGCCGTATCTGCCATAGAATAGTTTGTACAGCTACAGTTTGTGGTTCGTCTGTGTATATTTATAATTACAGGTATTACATTTTAGGTCAATAGGCTGACTTTACGTGTTAAGCAAATTCTATATTTTGTTCACGGTTTTCTTAAAGTTAGTTTAACCAGAATATCCTGTGCTGCTCCGCGTTAGCTTCGTACAGTTCAGCTGGTGTGCCAGCTTGCATCTTTTAGCAGAAGGATCTTTTGATGATGGCGTAGCGGAGCATGTTTAAAGTCCGACCACTGTTGAGTGCCTTAGTTAACCACACATTGACGTTAAAGACAAACGGTAAGCCAAGCCAACAAAGTAAATGTGACAGCGTGTGAATGTATTCAGTCTTCCAGCTGCGAATGAGTCTCTTCCTGTGCCGTTTTACCAGGATTTGATTGTTTTATTACTCTTTTGTTAGCTAGACTCATCTCCTCATACATGTAGGTTAAATTTGTGCAAAATGTATTTGCATCTCATATATGCTTGCATGGCATAACTGTACTTTATATCCATGTAACAGAGAATATATGAGAACGTAATATTTCATGTTATCTTCACAGGTGGCCTTTATAAACTCTGTTGCATGATGACTGAAGTATCAAAAGATGAGCACACAGCCAAGCTGATGAAAAGAGCTAATGAGGAAAACGAAGACTCTGCTGAGGTGGTGCAGGCTGCAAAAAGGATAAAAGCAGAGGGGGAAATCACTGAGGATGAAAAGAAATATCCTAAAAAGAAAGTGGTCCTCCTGTTGGCATACTCTGGAAAGGGATACTATGGCATGCAGGTGCGTACTGTAGTTGGGCTTTCTTTGTCAGTTCTATGTACTTCATTTTCTTCCATCTTGCTAAATGTAACTGTTGTCTGTGTTTCAGAGAAATCCTGGAACCTCTCAGTTTAGGACCATTGAAGATGATCTGGTTGCGGCACTTGTTAAATCTGGTTGCATTCCTGAAAACCACGGCGATGACATGAAGAAGATGTCTTTCCAAAGATGTGCCAGAACAGATAAGGTTCGGGTTTGTACTGGTAGTACAATGGGAATTCTTTACACAGCGGTAGACCTACAAGACAGTTCTGAGGAAGAATCAAATATCCACTGGACTGGTAAAAAGTTTTTCAGTGAAATGTATCTTTGCTTTGCCCTGCTGTTGCTTAGGGTGCTGATGAACACAACTCTACAGTTGAGGTTTGAATCATGCTGCCTAACTGTTGTTGTTCCATTTATTTGTGTGTGTAATAAGTGTAATATAATGGGGGATGTAAATTTTAATGAGCAATTGCAAGAGTTTTTATACATCATTACTGGTATGTCACCATAAAAAATGGAATTGGTGTTGTTTTTTTTTTTTTATTCGTTTAGGGTGTGTCTGCTGCTGGCCAAGTGGTGTCTCTAAAGGTGCGGCTGATTGAAAACATCCCTGAAAAAATCAATCAGCATCTGCCACCACAGATCCGAGTACTCGGTAAGACGGTTGTTCCTCTTATGATGAATGATGAATGCTAAAAAGGACAGAATCTGTCAAAAACAAAAAGTTACATTAATGTTGACACTGGACTAGCTGTCTCTCTTAATTCAGCTTCATTGATAAGAGATGAGAGGATGGCTGTTAGCATTGAGAAATTCATTTTTTACATTTGTTCCCACAGGTCTTAAACGGGTGACCCAGGGTTTCAATTCCAAAAACAACTGTGATGCTCGTACATACTCCTATATGCTTCCAACAGTGGCCTTTTCTCCAAAAGACTATGACACAGCGAACATAGCAGCCTTTCGCTTGGGACCAGAGACACTTCAGAGGGTGAACCGTCTGTTTGCTCTCTACAAAGGCACCCATAATTTCCACAACTTCACCTCCCAGAAGGCTCCAAATGACCCCAGCGCCCGCCGCTATATCACAGAGATGTCCTGTGGAGAGCCTTTTATCCGCAACAATTCAGAATTTGCAGTGATCACTGTGCGAGGCCAGAGCTTTATGCTGCACCAAATCCGCAAGATGATCGGCCTGGTGATTGCAGTGATAAAGGGGTACGCAAAGGAGGTGGTGATTGAGCGGACCTGGGGACAGGAGAAGGTGGATGTGCCCAAAGCCCCGGGACTGGGGCTGGTCCTGGAAAGGGTTCACTTTGACCGGTACAACAAACGCTTTGGAGGGGATGGGCTGCATGAGCGCCTGGAATGGGACCGTGAGGAAGAGGCTATCAAGACCTTTAAGGAGGCTCACATCTACCCCACCATTGTTGAGACAGAGTGTCAGGAAGGCTCCATGGTCAGCTGGATGTCCACACTTCCCATTCATGACTTTGAAGCCACAGCTTCTGTAACACAAGACAATAAGGACCAGAAACAGGTATCCGGAAAATCATAACAGAGAAATGACATTTATTTAAAACACTGATGTATCACATTAAAATAAGTTCAGTTACATATTCTGATTCATTGTTGCCCTCTTTTTTTCTCCAGGATAATGCAGAGGAAGGAAATGACTCAGATTAAATCACACTGGCTGCCGAAAGAAGACATTTTCTTACCAAAACAATCTCTGTCTTTTGCTGGGAGTTACTTTTCTTTTTAGGGTCAAAAATGCTATCTTCCAACATTGCTGTTTTTTTAGTGCGTTTAAATTGTGTTTTTCTTATACCAGTGTTATTAAACAACAAGATAACAGAAGCCTCTCTGCGCTTTACTCTGATTGTTTCTTATTGATGATGTCATTGTGAAGCCAACAAGGATGCTCGTATTGATTGTTTGATGATCACCTCTGCAATACATAAAAAAAAATAGAGTGGAGCTTATACTGTATATCAGTAAACATAACAATTGCCACAGCTGACTTGTCTCTTAGCCCCAGTAGTTTTTGCAGTTTGCCACTTTTAACTCTTTGTCTTGTAAGGTGCCCTATAAGTATAAGTTTGGATTCTTATGTGAGGCATCATCAGTTGGAGCTGGCTAAATCAAGTGGGTATCAGTGTTATGTAAACTCTTATGATCGGATTGGTTATTATAATTATTACTACTACTACTACTAATAGGCATATAGGCCACTTAAAGAAATATGATTCCTAACCGCTAATATTATTTAAAACCTCAATGAAAGAGAATTTGCTCATGGCCACAGTGGAAATGGAAAGTCAGTCAAACGATTACAAAGGGAAGAAAAGTGACACAAAATGACTCAACGGACAATTACAAAGAGACGCAAGATGACTACCAAGAGACAAACCAACCACTCAAACAACTAAAGAGATTTGATTTTTAAAAATCAAAGAGACAAAAGTAAGCCAACTTCAAACAATGTTTTCTCTCTTAATCTGTAGATAATATATGCTATAGGGCTGTGCCCTAACTTGAGGTTCTGAGGTGTAATCATGAGCTGAAACTTCACCCTCCAAACACTAGGAGGCGATATAACAGCTGTGTTGTTCGGATCAATGTCGCGTTCCATACCATTTTCACGTTCAGTAAATTAGGGCTCTTACCTTTCAGTTATGATTACAGTGCTTCCAGAGATTGTGCAGTGCACCGAGATAACGTGAAAAATCTCAAGCATGTGTGTATACATACGGCAATAGTCATACAGCCTACTACAATTTTGAATTTACATTCATAAACAAAATTTCTGTGATGTGTGTCTTCATGATGTTTGTAGTAATATAGTATTGGTTTGTCGTATTTTTAACCTGTTAAGTGAATGCATCATCGTTCAATAAACATGGCGCCGGCCAAGAAACGCAACGTGAGTTCGGCAAAAACAACAGAACAAAGTGTAAAAACAGCTAAAATCGACCTCAACAGCAAAGTCGAGAGTATTCTTGAGAGCAGAAAACATGCCAACGACGTTTTTGACGTACTCGAGTTCCTTCAGGTAGATCATAACCATTACTATGCTCATTTGTTTGAGTGACACAACTGAGAAATGCTGGTTAACTTAGCTAACGTTACAGTGGCTTTTACTTCTTTAGGTTACTAAAACATCACTCTGGATGTGTTTATGTTCTCCGTGTCTTTTTGCAGTCAGAAAAAGAGAAGGATGTTATCAGTGCTGTCAATTCGAGCAGCAAATTGTTCTGCACTTTGTTGGAGAGAAAAGACCTGTTTATAGGAAAACTGCCCGGAGAGGAGGAGGCGTTGAGCGGTGAGTATCCCCCACCAGCACTGCATTAGACGGTTGGGATATCACATAAAACTGTAGCTGAAAAATTTAGATTATGTCCTGTCAAACGTTTGTTCTAGAGACTGTTTCCACTCCTCTTGGTTTGACCTGCCTGTACATCAAGAACACAGTTTCAAATCCTCACTATGTTCATTTTGTTTATCTGTATCTGTACCTTTGTTTGGTCCAGGAGGGCACAGTGCTGAGGAGAAGTATCGTATCTTCATGAGACACCGGTACAACAGTTGTGTGGAGGTGATGCTTGAGCTCCTCAGCCATGAAGTTCACAGCATAAAGGTGAGTTGCCTTGAGTTGTCTAAATGGTTCACCTTTAGTCACGCATTCTTTAAAAACACGAATAACAGAACTTATGCACCAGGTAACAAAACTTCCTTCACATGAAGTAGCATTTAAGTGACTTAAAGAGATGAGACTTGAGGGAAGTAGTATGTATTGTCTTTTTCCTATACTATAATGTGCAGGTGTGTTTTGTGCATGGGTTTGTACACTTTTTGTGCACAGATGAATGTCAGGCGTGATTAGGTACACTAGTATTACACACAAGTACATACAACATGCATTGGGTGCTACCATATACATCAACACCCTTGACACCCACTATTATTATTCTTGAGTCAGAACCCCCCTTTTTTAATAACATGAGGTTCTTTTTGGCCTGGATAAATTCAATATTCACTGTCAGCTTGATAGTTTTTATTATTGTTGCTGAAATCCATCACAAGAATTCTATATCTCAAAGGGGATCAGGTAGAATGCAGCAGATTATTGGCTTTGAGTTTGTATATGGCCATGGCACAGAAGTCAAATCTTGTTACCAATCAACACTTAGTTCTTACCTGTTGCATTAAAATGTGGTTAACCATTACACAGTGCTGTAAATCATTGTGTCTGTTTTTTTAAAATATAAATAACTGTCCAAACACAGGAGAATGCCCTGTGCTGCCTGATGAAATTTGCTGCAGGAGAAGGACAGCATCCTCTCGAGGACTTGGACTGGAGTGAACACTACAGCTTCCCAAGGGAACTCATCCAGGTTGGATTTTGTGTCATGCTAACTGCCTGTCAGTGGTAGAAGTAATGTAAAATGATAAGCAGCTTTTTAAAATGCCTTTTTGACATTTGGCACAGGCATCTTCTAATATTTCTTTCCTATCTCATGGTCAGGCGGTGGTAGGCAGACTGCTGTCCAAAACTACAGACAACTCCCTGCTGATCTCCAGGTTCCAGGAGTTTCTTGAGATGGAGGATGTTCGCTATTATGTCATGAGCTCCATCCGTGAGAATGTGGGCAAAGTCATGGACAAAAACAAAGGGGTAGGAGGACTCTGCAGAGCTCATCTGCTGTAGTTGTGCTTGGTATCACATTGAGGACGCTGTTTTTTTAATGGAGTAAATTTTACTTGGCGTGCTGAATCCTGTTGTTCCTCTCAGGCAGTGGCACCCATATACCAGAGCAACGTGTTCACCCTCGTGTCTAACATCAGTATGCCAAGCCAGGAGTCGGAGCTCACCAACTTTATGGTCAAACAGGAAGGTGAGAACTGCTTTGAGAAGTTGCCGTAATGCTATAAGTAATACAGCATCAACTTTTACATTGTGTTAATTCTGCTGAGGCCAGGTTTCTTGTTCATATTGAAGTGTTTAAATTGTTATAATTTTTTCAGCTAAGCACGAGGACTGGAAAGCTGCTAAACTGAATGTAAGTAAAATGTAAGTAAATCATCTCTGCTTGCAACATAAATGTTTCTTAAATAACATTTTAAACATTCTACGTCCTTACAGGAACACAAGCGTGCCTTTGAGAGGATGTGGCTCGGCTTTCTTAAGTATAAGGTAAATATCTAGGTTGGACAATTAGCATTTTTCTTCTCTATACACACCCATGACAGTGTGCCATCAAGACTATGCTTCGTCTCACTAATTTCTCATTTCTCTGTTATAGTTGCCAAGCAGCATGTATAAAAAAGTCTTGGTGATCCTCCATGACTCCATTTTGCCCCACATGAGTAAACCCACGCTAATGATTGACTTCTTGACTGCTGCCTATGAAGTTGGTATGTTGTGCAAATGGCGTTATAGTGACAGTACTCCAACAACTCAATGTTAGCAGCGAGTGACTATTTTAAAATAACAATGACATGTGTTCATGTTTTTGTTCAATAGGTGGTGCAATCAGCCTGCTGGCCCTCAATGGCCTTTTTGTCCTCATACATCAGCACAACCTGTAAGTATAGTGCATAATAAATCAATGTGCCCGTCTTCACAGTAACATTACAGTAATCTGTGTGTGTTTTTTAGGGATTACCCTGATTTCTACAAGAAGCTGTATAATCTGCTCGAGCCTTCTGTTTTCCACGTGAAGTACAGAGCACGCTTCTTCCACTTAGCCAACCTCTTCCTTAGCTCCAGGTAAGATCACTCATGCTTCACTTGTTTTTTTAACCTCAGTTTATTTAGCTATAGATTAGCACTAATAGCACTAATGAGGTCCACTGAACCAAATACACGTTGCTGCACTAGTAGTTGCTGGGGAGAATGTGTTCTTGTGATTCAAACTGACAGGGACATTTAAACTGTTAAATAACCTAATTATTTCCTTCCCACTATTCAAGATAATGACCATTAAAAACTCAAACTCATCTGTAATTTAAGTAACTTGTGTGTGTTTGTGCTTGCTTCCAGTCACTTACCAGTGTACCTAGTGGCTGCGTTTGCCAAACGCCTGGCTCGCTTGGCCCTCACAGCACCACCCACAGCACTCCTCATTGTGCTGCCCTTCATCCACAACCTGATCCGTCGCCACCCATCCTGCAGAGTCCTTATTCACAAGCCCAGCACAGAGGATGGTGAGTGTTAGCCTCTCAGTTTATGGTTTGGATTGGACAACATTTGTAATTTCATTCAAATTGTCGGGGGTTTTAGATGCACAGGTTATTTAGGGCAGTTTGTAAAAATCTTACTTATTGTACAGCACAATCTTCTACAATCCACAAAGCATTTCAGGATATATGTATGTGTTTGTTTCTATTCATAATGACAGAGTCTCTGGAGGACCCGTATCTAATGGATGAAGAGGACCCTGCTCAGTGTCGTGCCTTAGAGAGCAGCTTATGGGAAGTTAAGGTGTGTATGTGACAGTTTAGGATTCAAACCTGACTCGTTAGCTAGAATTTTTCTCATGTTGATTGGAAAATGAAGACGAACAAATGTCATATACGACATATAACACTCTGCTCCCTCTTCTCCTTTTCTACAGACGCTGCAGAAGCATTACCATCCAGATGTGGCCAAAGCTGCTATGGTGATCAACACACCACTATCAGAACAAGAAGATGACATCAGCGAGGTGCTGGAGATAACAGCATATGAGGTGATGCAACACTTTCAAACTTAAGTGGTTTCAACATCTGTTTCTGTAGTTTTGTTATTGTTTTCTATTAGTGCATAAAATTAAATGGAAGTTAACCCATCTAATAATGCTAATATTCATCTTACACGCATAGTCATCTGAAGAGCACCAATAATGTCCCATGCTCTTATTCACAGCTGATGGAGAGAGACCTGAAGCAGACCCAGACCAAGAGTATTCCACTGGAGTTTGAAACTGCCTCACAGTTGCTAAAAGGAGGAGATGTGTTGGGGCAGCACTTCTGTCTGAATTAGAATAAGTAAAAAAAAGAAGGGACTGCATTTACAGTGTAGTGTCAGTGTCTGAGACCAATTCATTTATCATAGTTTGGACTGAACAGGAAGTTTGGACAGACTTCAGAAAAATGATGAAAATGCCTTTTTGATAGCAGCACCAGCAACAAGAGAAGCCGCAACAAGAACGCCAGAAATATGTCTAATATGGAGTTGTGTTAACATGCTTTTCCTGAAATGTATGACTGCTGTACATCAATAAAAACCTTTTCTAAAGCTGATTCTCATTCAGATGAATTGCCAGAATGATCCGTAATGAGCACATGGAGACTATTCAACTCTGCAGGTTTACAAAGTTTCTTTTGGGCATATTGTTTTGTGACACATTTCTAGTCTCGTCTAGTTCTTGTCTAGTTCAGTCTCACTGCTCCTGCAGAAGCAGCAACAAGTAGCCATTTTAGTTGAAAAACTCTGCTAAAACCTGTAGGCCTATGTGCTACCTAAACACCCACATTTTCTCAGGAGCTGATTGGATTAAAGAGTCCATACTGGATTTCTGTTTATCATGTGGCCGGAAATATGACTTCAAATACATGGTGAACTCTGTTGAATGTGTAAATGGGCGACTTTTTGCTAGCATATTAGCATTACAACTTTGTAAAACAATATTATGTAAGTTCTGTGTGTTGTGAAGTTCCCCAAAGTTGCCACAAAATCATTTAATACAGTGTTTACAACTCTACACGGCCGCGCTGGTGTTTTTACTATATCAAGCTGATTATATGCAGGTTGAAGGTGAACGCACCTATGCTGAAATGACCGACATGTTGTCACCGAACACCGTCACCGCCCTCAACAGGTGCAAGAAAATTAGCAAGGTAGTCGGGAGATGTCAATCAAGCCCATGAGTACACGCCCAGTTCTCTGAAGAGCTAATCAGGCAAAGTGAAAACACCTGCGTTGGTCAGCCGTTCATGTGTGCTAAGTTTTAATTTGTTACAAACGAGCAGTGTTTTATGTATAGCTACTACAGGCGTTAGCTTACCAAAGGAGCCATGAAGTCCCTTTACACCGTCAAGAGGCCAGCTCTCTCTTCATCTCATGTTAACAGGTGAGAGGTTAGCCTTAAATACTCTTTTCCATCTCCTGTTCATATTCCATCCTCTCGTTAAGTGTACCATATGGCCACACAGCAGGCAGCCGTGGGTACAAGAACGCCGTGAGAGAGCGAGAGAGAGAGAGAGAGAGAGAGAGAGAGAGGGAGAGAAAAAAAAATCTGAATCATAACTGACTTCTGTTTGAAAAGAGCAAGTCATAATCAGGGAGAAGCTGTCCGACAACAGACAGGGGCATACACGGTAGAAGGAGCACAACACGTTTGAAACCATGGAAGCCACAGAGTCTGCAGTGAATCTCTGTTGTTTGTAAGATTTTGAGTGTACCTATGTTTCTATGTGTTTCTTCATTCTTGCAGGCGGAGACATGGCACCAGATTCTGCCAAAACCTGGAAGGTGAGAAGAAGCCAGCAAAACAGAGGATCACTGTGAAGAGGATGAGAAACTGAAGAACCACACTTCGATGGGTAATAATCTTTTTACTTGCAACAATATACTTTACAGATATGTATACATATCAATGATTTTTATCACTGTTCATCAGGTCCAATATTACATCCTTAAGTTGATTTTTCTCCCCCTTTTGAGGATATATACACTGCAGTTTTACAGAGTTTTTCTCCACATGCTGACATCTGCAGATAAAAGTGCACGCTTTAAAAGCTTGAGACACTTGCTGAGCTTGGTGCAGGGGCTCTGACTTTTGATCCCATTACTGAACTCCACTTGCTCCTGTCTCATCTAAAACGATTTCTCTTTATAATTAGCTATGACAAATGAGTACTCAAGTGTAAACAGAGCAACAATGAAGAATTGTTTGCTACTTGGGGTCACAACTAGTGAAGTAATCCACTGATGTCTTCTTCAGAGGGAGACGACGTACTTTAAAGCAGCGATATCATGAAATCAACCTTTGTAATGGATTGATAGATTAATTAAGAAGTAGATAGCAAATGAGAAACCCCATTCAGGCCTGGATAATGACGTAGGCACAGCTCTCTCCTCTCACTTTGTTAAATCTGTGAGAGAGATGTTTTGGCAGCACTGCTGGTTCGCAGAGGTCTTTGCAGGACGGGACATTTCTGCATAAATCTGCAGGATTCCTGAGCTTTGTGTTGTTGTTGTTGTGTCTGTCCTCCACCTCCACAGTCCCCTGTGAGGAAATAGAAGCTGTCCAAGGTGAGTCAGCACAGAGAAGCTGTTTGAGCATTTGGCTGAGGCTGTAAGAGGGACGGGGGAAGAGAGAGCTGATTAATTCTACTGTTTTTTTTTTTTTACATTTTTTTTTATTAACTTTGACAAAATGTAAATATATAAAAAGAAATCACTTGTATTCCTTCTTTGTCCATTTAATTACAGAGAGTTTGTTGTTAAGTGAGCTGCAGTTCAGACTCTTAAATTTTACTAATCATAAATGTGTGTTTTTTTTTTTAATGTGGTCTTGTTCTGCTGTTTTTGTTTATTACAAAACAAATGCATTAGTCTAAAAGAGAAGATGGAAAACGGACTGAAATTAGATGTTTTGAATATTTATGATGCAGCAGTGGAGTCAGATAAGTAAAATCTCCTGAGGTACAAGCAGCATTAACCTTCTTAACCTTTCATGTGTTGGTGTTACGCATTAAGTTACTGTGAATATGGATATTCCTGTGTGGTACAAAGCAGGTCAACATAGATGGGGATTTGAAGACTGATAAAAGCTGATGTTTTTTTTTCCACGCTCCCCACCCCCCTCCCTGTCATTGTGTTGCTGTGATACAGTAATCCTCTCTTATGTAACGGAGTGGAGCTCTCTCTCTCACTGAACACACTCATACACATGCACACACGTACATATCAATCATCCCAGTCGGCACCTGCAAAGGCATGTAGATGAAGTGATGCAGGGGACAATATTAAGTTGGAATAGTGATCTTACTTACAATATGTGGCTGACTTTTGTCAGGGACTGACAATGAACTTAAAACTGACAGTAACAAGCAAGTTATGTGATTTGAATGAAAGAAGATGAAGCAATTGTACAGTAAGTGCCAGAGAGCTCTCTGCTAGATTCATTAGTGCCGTGTACATGCAATATCCCATTCATTCTTTGTTCTTTCACTGCAAGAATAACTTATCTTGAGGGTTTTTTTGTGGATGCAGTTGCATTTTTTGGTTCGCTCCATTAAAATAGAATTGTTTCCACTCATATTATGAATTAAAATTAAATCATACTCATTTTGTTATTATTTTTTTGCTTGAAATGATGGTCATTTGTAAAGTTTTGTGATTGATTTATTATATACAGGTGGCTGCCTAACAAGATAAAAATGCACAAGTCAGAAAACTGGAAATTATATTTAAAAATACGTAGTAAAATACTATGTAAAGTAAGAAATACTTTAACGGAGTATTGCACATATAAACTCGTACATTCAGGTGAATTGTTCAGCTGTACATGTATAAGGGCAGTATTTCTCAAGTATAACAAAAGAGTAAATGCATTTGGATACCTGTATGTTTTGATTTTGTTTGTGTCTATAGTTTGTGTGTGTGGAGCCAAGCCGAGTGTGATGTTTGCAGTGTGACTTAAGTGTGTGTAATTTCTGGTTGTGTGGGTTTTGCAGGTGATAATGCGGGATCACACGTCCAGCGCTAATGTGGAGGAGCTGCTGAGGCAGTCTCAGATGGAGTTGCAGTGGATCCAGAGACAGCTGGCCATGATCGCTGCCAGAAACTTACACCATCATCACCTGCACAGCAAGGGCAAGGTACTGTGGTGCCACTGTAGGCCTGTGTTACTGCTGCTGCTACTACAGCTGCATTTCATTTATATAAGTTAAATATCATTTCTCAGCAAAATAATGAAACAAAGCCACTATGCAAAAGTACACAGTAAAAATTAAAGCTAGCATCAGAACATAAGCTCTGTATCGGCTTGCATCTGTGTCTGATTCAGAAACTACAAAATGCTTGGTTGATAACTTAGAATGTGCACATTATGGTAGAAAGCTTTTAAAAGTAAATATTATATCACATTCCATTTTTTTCAAGCATTATGATCCCCTCCTCCAATAATGATCATGTCTATATGGGTTTACACCCCCACTAACCATGATAAAATGATCCTAGTACTAACCTAAAACAGACCTCTTCATTATTAGTCCACTTGAGAGGAGGAAATCTGGGGATAAAGCACCAAAAATTTATGAACTGTCCTTAGAAAAAAGAACATCTGCTAAACCTAATCTGATCTTCATTACACATCATTATGACGTAACATCAGAGAACTCCTTTTAGTTATCAGCTGTCCTCCACAGTTTCAGTCACCCTGTCCAATCTAACCAATGTCCTGTTTGCTGTCCACAACCACAGTTATTTAATCTCACTCCAGCTGTGCACATAATTGTCCTCCAGTTGTTGCAGTTGTTAGTTTCCTGTTTCTAACCACAAATCCATTGTTTTTAATCATTTACCTTACCTGACCTGGACAAATGTGCGCCCATCTGATGTTGTGTTTTTAACTTCCTTTGCTACAGGGTTTTTGGGAGATTTGATGGCAGCTGGTATGTTGTTGCCTGATTCAGATTGGCTGCCCCACACTTTTGGGATAGATGTAGACAAAAATAAAAGAACTTTGATGCCTCAAGTAAATTCTCAGGCCTCGCAGTGAAATATGAAATAACTCTTT
The DNA here is from genome assembly GCA_033238685.1 of Lates japonicus. Taxonomy (NCBI): domain Eukaryota; kingdom Metazoa; phylum Chordata; class Actinopteri; family Centropomidae; genus Lates; species Lates japonicus. Next base: position 3,233,193 of record BRZM01000021.1, on the reverse strand, counting down.
AATGCTTTTATCATATTTTCCATTTACAGTTCACATACATTTATACATACCATTCTTGTATTTTTATTACATAATGAAATTTGTTAGGCGATAGGAAAGCCAGGTGTCAGTTGGGTGTAAATGAAACCTTCAGCCAATGACACCATCCCAGAATTTCTGGATATTTACTTCGATTCCCTTACAAGCCCTTTGTAATTATGGCCAGAAGAGGACAGCATATTTCTGAAAACACATTTCAGTGTTAAAAATCCACCAAGTTGAGAAAGAGACTGGGTCATGATGTGGTCCATAGCTTGCAGCTTGTTTAAGCAGTTAAATGACACTTTGCCTTCAGCTATTTGCATATTTAAAGGGGGCATTGCGTATTTCTGCCCAATCCAGTTTCCATCTGTTCCTGAACCCGGGTCTCACAGGGCTTTGTGTCATGCCTGAAAACCAATTCACTGCGAGAGTAATGCGTTCACTGCAACGATGGGAACAGACAGCGAGCAAACGTTGCTAGGCAACAGAGTGGAACAGTGCGTACATTCTGCTTTCCCTCCTCACTCACGCACACTTAGTGTCTCTTTCTGTCTGTCCTCTCCTCTGTCCTGTGTCTCCGTCCCAGTGTTTAAACAGAGAACGGCTATCGACAGAATAAACACGAGTGCCTGCTGCTGCTGATGTGACCTCACTAAAACCACCACACTGATTTAATTTGAGTTCTCTGATGAGGGATTTAGAAAAGGTGAAGAGAGCAAAGAGATACTTATGTGAGGTCTGTCCAGAAACATGACAGCGCAGATTTGATTTAATGCAAGAGGAAAGTTACAGCATGAGTAGTAATGCCAAGGAGAAGGAAATGACAGAAATCTAGTGATCTAAAGGAGATGTGTATGTATATGTATAAATGTGGGATGGAGATGTATGGGTCACTGCTTTTGTCAGCAAAATGGAAAATCATCTTCTCGCTGTCAGAAAGTAACAGAGGAAATGGGGATGATGACCATTATCTGGTCTGCTTGGGAAATGTATTTGTATACAAAATGTATTATGTATAGAGGGGAAAAATGCTCATCTTAGCTATGATGTAATGATTTACACATCATTGCTCAACAGACTCATACAGCCAATTTAAATGAAAGCTGTCACGCATGCCTGTTTGTTTTTTGTCCTCTTGTTTTCCTGCATGTGTGACGTTTTTGGTCAGTTGAACAGGGCGTGCACATGTCTGCGTATGAGCGAGACAGAGACGGGGGGGGAGGGAGGGGGGACTTTTAAAGTGCGACTGGAGGAGGGTCCCGAGTGTTAACACATTCAGGGATGGGACTAAGGGAGTGTGTGTAAGCGTACCATGAGGCAACTGTAGCTGTTTTTGCTCTCACTATCAGGGTGAGACCTCTAGCCTGCTACAGCTGCGTACAGACCAGACAAGCTATTAAAGCTGCAGATTGGAGACAAGCTCATTGCGACTGCACACGCAAGCACTCATACACCGGCATACACGTGTGCACGGACGTGTTGCCTCTGCCTTCATTGCCAGCCTGTGATGTGACGTGAAGGGAAGAGAGTCATTTTGGGACAAAGGGGGGTACTGCCTTTAAGGTAGGGACATTGTCATTATCAGTATCAGCAAAAACATACATGTCTGCACACTGGGATTATTGTCCCCCCCCCCTTTTTTTTTTTAGACTGTTAGATATTTTTTCTGAATCTCAAAACAGACAAATGATCTGCTACTGCAGCTGCTTTGATTCTCAATGATGTGATACATTTTTGGAAATGTAAGATAAAACATTCCCTGTAAGAAGCATTGGCTAAGTGATTTTTTTTTTCTCCCCTGAGTAGTTAACTCTAGATTTATAGCAGTCTGTCCGAATCCCCGTCCATGTTCAACGCTTACATTGGACAGGAATAGTCTGATAAGCTTGAGGGGATTGATTTTCTTTTGTTGAAAATCTACTTAATGGTGGGTCAGTAGCTGTACATCCACGGCTGAGTAAATCAGGCAGCAGTGGTGTGTGTGTTTCTTTCACACACCAGATGGCGATATGACAATCTGTTTAAAACCACACCTAGTCAGTGTAAGATTACCTTGGAGTATCCTGGTGGCTATGTTGGCTGAGCACATTGCCACTTAACCACAATGCCCTTGGTTCAAATCCAGCCACCACATGCTGCTTTGCTAATCCATTCCACTGTGTCCCTCCACCATAAGTCATCCAACACAGCAGAAATGCCATAGAAATATTAGAAAATGAAGATGGTATTTAGAGAGCCATTGAATGAATACACACACATCATTTGTCTCTGTCATGGAGAATTAAAATCAGTAGCTATTAATTACTGTAAAAGTGGAAAGGAGCCTTACTATGCATGGCATAAAGTAGTAAAAAGCTCCTATTACATAATTATATGCTGTAACATCTTAATAGCTACCCACATTATCTGCTTTGCTTAATAAATAGTTACCCCAGCCTCCACTTGTTCGTCAATTTAAAATGGATTATCCATTCACAGTGTATCCATGATTGTTGTCCACAGCGTTGTGTAGGCCAGACGATTCACAGACATTAAGTTCCCTGCTAGTGGGAAATATAATTCTCAACTGATGTTGTTTTTAAGGAACACAGAATTTTGCATAGAAAATTCGATTTGTTACCAGTTGCGTTTTCAGGAATATGTCCAACTTCTCACTGAATCCTGACTTCAGTGTGCTTTTCCTGTGTGCTTTACCTTCTTTTGCAATACATTTATTCAGGTGTTTTCTCTCGAGTTTGTAAAATATGGCATAGTAATTAGGGAGTTCAACTAGCTAAGGCAGCTTTGACCTCATGTGTCTGGTCTCCTGAAGTGCCTTTAGCTGACACCTTTGGTGCACTTGTGTTGATGTCTGTGTAATGGGTGGTAAGCACATGAATGAAAGTTTGAAAACTGTGCATATTGTAGCATCTGAAGTGGAGAACATCTTACATTGTGTGTCACTGAAATTAGTACTAACACAGAAATATCAACCCAGCAAAGGACCCTAACTCATTCAGTAAATTATACTGGTAAAACATCACCTTCACCTATAGTTGCCTAGCTACTTCTGTGAATAGCTCTACAGAGTAACATACAGTTACATTTCCATTATTGTAGACCTCTCTCAGCACTGTATCCCCTAATTGTTGCTATTTAGGACTCAAAATTGGCAGGTGGAACAGGCATATACTGTTGAATTTTTGTGAGCAGGGTAAAGGCTGGAAGTCTATTTCCATAAGAGGCTGGCTTTAGGCTTGCAAATCCCTTCAGCATTTCTTAAATGATCACACGTCTGTCTTACCTCAAGCCAGAACTTCATTTGTGGCTCAAATAAAGCTTTTCCTATGACTGGACCCTTATTAAAGCTTGAAAACACTATTTTAAGAAAAACACACTTATTAAATAAGATTGGAATACATAGGGAACTAGTAAATTTTGATAAACTACTTGGCATCACTGGATCAAAGCAACTGTGACAGATGTAGACAAGTGCTTTGAAATCATCATTTTTGTTTGTGGATGCTTGTCTGACTGTGAATATGAAAAGGAAGAGAAAAACTTAATATTAAACAGTACACAAAGGAAAATCCTTCATTTGATGGTAAGATTCTCAAGCTAGCCGCCACAGGGTTTTTCTCTTCCATTTTTTAAGATTGCCTAATGTGCAGTTTTTCTCAACTTAATTCCTTTGCTCCAATGTTATCTTTCCACTCATTCAATATTCATTGGCTAATTTTTTTTCTACCACAAAATGTTCTGGACCTTCTTACCAATAGAAGACATAGCATGTATAGATCAGCCTGAGTTCCATCAAATAAAGACCAGCATAACGCCAAAGACTGGATGTATTTGTAACACTTTGGAATAACAATAACTACAACATAAAATATTACTACCCCACGCTGAATTAAAAGCCTGGCATTCCAAAAGTGTGTCAAGGAGTGGATGCGTGGCCCAGAATGTTTCTCTGCACCTTTCACTGTGTCCTTTTCAATCCCTCCCCTCCTGGCTCACATTCAGCAGGAGATGATGTCAGTATTTCCTGTGGCCCCAGAGTTGCACAAGTGCGTCATGACTCCCATCTCTGACGCAGCTCCTGTCAGAGCAGCTTTGGCAGCTCCCTTGGTAAAAGGATGATGTCTCCCAAGTGGGCGGCACAATTGGGTCCTGCGCGACTCAGGACTGGTTGCAGTCACAGCCTCCAGATTCGTGCCATTACTCATCCTTACTGACTGATTTGGGGAATGAACTTAACATGTCTTACTAAGATATCACAACCTGATTGATTACTGTCTTTGTTTTTTGTTTTTTTTTGCAGTTCTTACACCAGTGGTTTTCTGGTCTAAGTGACTCATAAATCACTTCTCATATGGATGGCCATATGCCCTAATATCTCACTCTAAATAAGCTGACTGAATGTGTTAGTCTGTCTGTCTTTTTGGAAAACTAACAGGACTGGTTGGCAGGTCTATCCATCTGTCTGTCTGTTCTTGGAATGTCCACCATATTACACTAGTGGGTCTATCTGTAGGCTTGTCTGCTTGGCAGGTCTGCTGTATTAGCAGGTGGATCTGGCTGTCTTTCTGTCTGCTTGGCAGGTCCATTGTACTGGCTTTGATAGCTTTGGCTGTCAGGGTAAACTGATATCTTGCCGGCAACTTTGTTTTTAGTATTTGTTTTGTGGAGGATGGCAGTCTGGCTTGCAGTCAGGGGATCTGGTGGTTGTTTATGTGCGAGTTCTTTTGTGTACCTGACAAGATACCAAATGTTCTGGTAACATACTAATTGATATATTAGAACTGATGTTAGAACCATCTGTTGGTCTGTCAGGGCTTACTACAAGTAAAAATCTGAGAAGTGCTCAAAGAGAACAATGGGCTGACATTTTCACCATTTACTTAATTTTCCTCCAAAAGAAAATAGGTGGAGCAGAGATAAAGGTGTGAAACAGGCTTCAGAGTAACGCAGCACAGGTTTCTTTTGTCTCAGGTGATAATGTTTTCCTTTTATAGCTGTGGTGATAGTTGAGTGGCTGTGCTGGCTAAGTGTGCTTTTTCAGGAGGCAAATGGGAAGACTACACCCCATTGGGGATTTCAGATTGTAGCTCTGCAAAATGTTCCCATCTCATACATTTATATTACTCAAAGTAGATAGAGTGCAGCATCAAATTCATTTTTAGATTAACTTATGGGAACGAGTTCTTTCCTCCAACACAAAAGAGAGAGAAAAGTGCATCCTCACATCCTTGGAGAGGTTGTTTAATTTCAGGATGCGCCGGCAGAGTTTACATCCACTTATCCTAAATCAGCTTCCTCCTTACCTCAGCTGAACAGCTGTGCAATTCCGCTACTATCTGCAACCCCCCTTGGTGCCCTCAAAGTGACTGGAAATTTTTGAAAAGTACAAGATTGACAGCAGAGCACTTCCAATCCAAAACAAGACAACTGTGTAGTCAAAAAAGTGCCATCAAATTGTACAAATTGATGTCTAGCATGAAGGAAGACTAACTGAGCAATACAAGAAAAATATCTACAGACCTCAAGAGAAGCTTCCAGCCTGCCTATTGCAGATATGCAGTATGTTTCCATGGAGGGTTCAAGCGAGTTAAAATGCAGTTTCAAAGGCTACTCTGCGCCATCAAGAAAATTTCTAAGGAGAAAAACACTGACTGGCAAATCCTGTTGAGGCTCAAAACCTGTTGCAGTAGCAGCTTCATTTTCAAGCCTGGTAATCCTTTTCCTGTGACTGACCCCCGCAGGATGGAACTAATGCCAGAGTACATCACCGTAAGCAAGATTGACAGGAGCCCTATGTCCTTTTTTCATAAGTTATATTAATCAAATGCTTGTTTCCTTCATGTGTGTATAATTTTTAGACCAGCCAGTCAGCCTGTCTGTTAGTCGGTTGATTTGGATGGTTCACCACTTTGTGTCCAGACTGAATATATAAAAATCTATTGGAAGAATTGCCTTGTAATTTTGTACACATATTCAAGATGACAACTACTAATGATAATCACAGTAATCTTACAAGAAATGTCTAATGTTGGTAATTTTTCCACATATTTAATTTTGTCTTCCAGTTAAGGTATGAGGTTTCATCCCAGCAAGCTACAGGCCACTCAGTCTACCATGTGAACCGTTTTCGACTGCTGGAAGAGAGAAACCGAGCTCTGAAGCTTGAAGTAGCCACACTTCGCCAAGAGAAACAGCAGTATAGGAAACTGGTAAACTTCCTACTATCTCCACCCAAGTTTTGTCTATTTTTATCTCCCAGAAACACACATTATCTCAGTTTCACTCCTCACTGTTCACACACTCATAAACTGAGATGATGATGGTGGTTGTTTTTGCCTGCAAATACAAGATTAAATTGTATTAGAACAATATACATATTTACTGATACCTCTTCTCCAGATTAGATTTTTTGTGGAGTGCACTGCATTATAGTCCCTGTTGCAGCTTTTATTTTTCAAGGACACAGCTACGTAGAGCGGGATGGCTTGCATGGCCCTATGCACATATACTCCCTCCTCTTGGTCTTGGTTATGCAGACATGTGGGCATGTGTAATGTAGTGTAAAATAGATAAGGAGGGGTGTGTGGTTCGGTCTGTATTGTGCGTGGGAGTGTGTGTGTGTTTGCGGTACTACATATATTTTTGTTTGCCCTGTATGTTCATGCATGCTTTTGTGCATAAAATGACTTTGTCCTTTTGGAGGCCTCCCCCAGGTGCTCTCGGATGGCAAGGCGTGTGAGCTGTTGTCTTGGCAACACGCCCATTTGCGGGAGTGTGGACAGACTGGCAGAGGGGAACTGACAGAGCATAATGGCTGCTTCTGTTATAAGCCTCAAAAGCTTGAAATTAGTTTCAGTAAGACAGAGGGAAAACCCACATGCTCCAGTCTGCATTTATAAACCTATTATTGACAGTGTTTCATTGCAGTGTGGCTCTCAGGCTAAATAGTTTGTCACATCACTCCTTTGGGTTGTGATTGAGAGCGTTGTCACCTTCTCCCTTTATTAATGTGGTATAGAGGCATGCCACAGTTCATATTTGACACTAGCACAGAGAGAAACTGAAATAATTTGCTCTGGTCTCCATATATGAAAACTAGATACAGTACAACTTAAGAATTACCCATACGTTTTGCCATCATTTTTCTCCCACTGAGAAGAATAATCGTGTAAAACTTTGCAATCTCTTTTCACTGTATGAGCTGAGAAATCACTTGCATAACACAACACTATGTTTTAGCACAATCCTCCTTTTACCTTTCTGTTAAGTGGAATTCATGGCAGTCTGCCCAGTGCTAGATTTTGTCAGTTTTAACAGCCAAAACCTTGGCACAAACAGGAAGGCCCTGTTGTCTGTTACAATAGCTAACATGCAGTGGTCAGCAACATAATTCAATAATGTTATGTAATTACATATGTGTGTGTATGTATGTGTGCTCATATATGGTAGGGCCTGTTGGAGGTAGTCCAGCTGGGTGCCTGGCAGTCTTTACACTGTCACTGCTGACAGCTACACTCTCACATACTGCATCATGGTCATTCATGCAAAGACAGGCTCAGCTATGGATCAGTTAGACTAAGAGGAGCTCAGTCATGAGAGATGGTTCATTCGTGCATATTTGCTTAAGCAGATACACTGTGTGCTTACTCTTTGTTAGAGAATCATAAAATGGTAAGAAATGACAAGACATGATCACTATCACCTTTTATAAGCAGCTCATGATAATTACAAAAATCCTATAGTAACTGGGCTAAAGGTAGAGGCCAATGGTCAAAAAATGGCTTGTAATGCATCCAGACAAAACAAACATTAGATTGAAGCTATGTCCTGGTACACACACACAATTGTATACAACAGATGGATGATTAGCCAGTTTGTTAGTTATGGTTTAAATGAATGGCCTTACCAACAAAAGCCCAGTTCTTCTCTTTTTTTCAAGTATCTCTAATGTCAAGTCTATTCTAAGACATTACTGTAAAACCTATCTGTTGTCATGGTGACAATGAATGCATAAAATCTATAACACTTTATAAGAAGAGTACAAAACATACTTAAGTGACACACATACGCATAATAATTTAATGCATGAATTAATCCAGGATGTATCATGAACTGCTATTATTCACTATTAACAAATGTATAAGTCAACTTGATCAATTAACACTTATTGTGTGAACAGTTAATGTTTATTCATAGTTACTACATACTTTCATTGATATGCTACTAAATTTGTTGGATTGCAGACCCATGCATCCAAAAAAACAGAGCAGTGCCTATTCTGATTCCTCAAGCTTTTTGTCATGCATTGAACTCGCGTCATTACATTTTGTAAGGGCATTATGTGAGTATGTTTTGAGCCGCATTTATAGTGTTAGCTATAATTCAGCTGTTTTCTTTTTTTTTTCTTCCTTTTTTTTTTTACCAGCAACTGTGAAGGTGCTATATGATTACAGTATCTTTTGAATTGTATTGATGATATATGACCAGGAACTCAATGGTAATATGTTCACCAGTGTGAACTTGGGTAAGTGAAAATATGTCAGTGTTGCATTCACAGCTTGTTTCCACTCCCCCAAGCGGCTTAAAATTCACTCTGCATGTTTAAGTCTTCATGTTTCTGACTAAAGTTGTTATAACATGCCTGTCTGTGCACAGTACACAACAGGCTTGTTCTGGTTGAGTGTACACTGTTCTCATCCCAATACATAGACAAATTCAGCAGTCCTGGACATCTGCATGTCTTTTCAGTGTAGACACTGGCCCATCACCTCACACTGCTGCATTTAATCCTTGTTGAATTGTTGACAATGAATTTCCATGGGGCACCTAGCTGGATATTCTGTCACTGTCTGTTCTAATTACTCATTTGTTACTTTGTTTAAATGGCAAGAAACCGACTGAGAAGGTGGAAAAAGCTTGGGAGTGGTTGCCTGGAAACAATCTTTGACGGACAGTCGGAGAAAAGGTACTTAGGTGAGGAATGACCTTCTGTGTGCCAGTACTGCTGCTAAAAAGGCCACAGCTGTCTCCCTGGACACCATCCCTATGGCAACAATTGTGTACTGCTAGCAGCTGGTCCACTCAGATGATAGTCCTCATGATGATATGGGCTTGTTCCAGCAAAGAGGACCAACGCTCAATCAATAATCCTTAATAGCCGTGTTGCCTCAGCTGACCAGTAATTCCATTTATAACTCCCCTAATCAAAGATGCCCAGACAAACCAAGGTTACACAGGGATGTTTAGCTTAACACAATTCAGCTGGAATAATACTACCACCACCCACAGGATAGAAGTCAGAAAATTCACATTGTTTTGATTCACAAGGCTGTTTTAACAACTGATATTAGACAGGGTGTGTTTAGGCTGAGCTTATTCTTTCCTTAATTGAATCTATCCTAGACAGTGTTCTTTCAAATGGCATGTTGTCTCTATATAACTACATTATCCTTATTTTCCCAGTCCATTTCCCAGTCCATTCCTTTTCTTCCTGTTAAGTAAAACTACTGAGAGCTAAAGCAAAGCATAGTTAGCTTTTAGAAGAAGTGTCAGAAAAGGAGGCTCCAAACAGGTCTAGGAGCTAAATTTTACCTTGCCCAAACTCAGAATGAACATGTCTAAACCTACAGTCATTGAACTCTATTAGATAACAGGCAAATAGCTCACACAATCAGCAGTAGCTCAGAGGGTCCATTGGGTCACTTCCCATCTCTGAACTTCTTTCATGCTTTTATATTTCATTATACTTCAGCTTTTTCTTCTCTCTCTTCTCTCTCACTCTTTCCAGGAATTCCAAGTTTCCCCTTCTTCCACAGTGTGTATACATTTGTCCTCCCTAATCTCCATCACTCCCCCCACCCCCCACCCCCACTCCCCCACTTCCTGCTGCAACCTTCTTACCGCCCACATCCGAGCAGAAAGGTTGACTGAGGCCACTGATCTCACCGTGCAGCTTCATGCCTGGGGTAATCGAAGCAGATTTGATGTATATCAGTGAGGGCCATGCCAGCCCATAATCAAATTTCAGGCATTTTCTGAGGTTTTCATCCTAGATACAAATTTTGAAATGAGTTTATACTCTCTTCCTGATAGTGAGGACCATATTTATGATAACACCAGTGTTACTTAAGTTTTCCTTATGATTCTTGTTAGAAGATGCTACAGTCTGGTCAACTGGGGAGTTTCCATTATTGATCCTGAAAGGCATAGTCCTGTTGTTTTCTAAAACTTAATATAAACTGGAATGACCCGGCTAAAGCATTTTCAGTATATGTATGTATATGTATATTGGTGTTATTATGTAAAATAGAAAAAATATCTGTGAATAATGGAATTGAGTTGTGTTAATCTTTTTGAAAGAGGCATATAATTACATAAATCTGTGACCATGCCTTGGTTTCAGGATATACACACAACAACTCAAAATAAGTTTGGTAGTCCATCTTGTGGGAGCACTGAATCATAATATTACCCTTAAAGCTGGAGGCAGAAACAAATTCCGTTGTGTGAGAGGAAATGTGCTAAAAATATTGCACTGTCAAAATATAGGGCCCTCCTGGATTAATTGAAAACTTTAACCGGGATTAAATAATTTTAGGGGCTATCTGTGGTATACCCATTTTCACTCACACATACACATGGAAGGACACGCATGAGCCCCTCACATTATGTTACGTCATGATATAATTACCTACGACAAGGCGGTAGGCAGTGTGATAGCAAGTGTTATGTGTTGTAGTTAGTTAAAGCTGTGAAACTGTGAGGATTAGATTTGGAACCGACTTGAAAAATGGAATAATTGGTCACATGGGGATAAATTCTAGCCCTCATTTTATGCCTGTAGAGTTTAACCAAAAACGTTTGGATTTTGTTTCGTAAACTTTTCACAGCAGTACCTCAGTAAAGTCTCAAGGGGTTCTATAAGCTCATAAATGTGGGTAAATTACATTTTGGATTCGCAGCAGTTGTAGGCAGCTTATAAGCCATTACATGAATTTCTGTCGACTGTACTTTGGTCCAGACTGAAATCTTAGTGATCAGATTCATCTTCTGATCCTTCATTCAGCACCACCATGAGGTTAAATGTTCATCTTGAGTGTAGTGTCTCTCTCAGTGGATGGATTTCCATCATATTTAGTATAGACACAATTTGTAATAACTTGGGTGATCCCTTTAACTTTTCATCAAACCTAATAACATTGCCATTGTCCTCCACTGTGCTTTTGTCTTTAGTGCTAATTAGCAAATGTTTATATGCTAAAAGTAGTTTGGCTAATATGCTTGGAGATGACTTAACGCGGGTAAAAGTACCTGCTCATTTGTTTAATTTCGCTGACTGGAGTTATACATGAATGAAAAGGATATTTACACATCAAATCTAAACTGCAACTATTACAGTGCAACAGATACACAACAGTTCATGCTTCAACATGGAATAGAATAGACTTAATGTGTCACTCCCTGTACACTGTCTATGGTCACTCCCCAATCTTATGAACTATACATCCTAAAATGTAATTAATGTGCAACATTATACTCCAACTGCAAACAAATACATTGTTACAGTAATTTTACAGAAAATGAAAGGACCATTCTAAAGGGGGTGGACTCAACACAGTGAAGAAATGCAGTTAAAGTGAACTGTAATACATGACATTTCACGCTTCATCCAAATGTTTCTTCTTTCCATAATGTGATGGCACACCTTGCAGTGATTAATGCAAAACTTACCAGATAAACCTATAACCTATTTATTAATATAACCAGGTCATAATCAGATGTGTGTGTGTGTGTTAAAAACGCAAAACTGGCATCAATCAAGACCCTGTTCAATTGCGTCATGATGAAGACATGAATTGCAGAGAAGGGTGAGGAGGTTCTTCCGACAGCAGCCGGCATCATGCAGGCTGCTGTCATTTCAGTCAATTTGGCAGACAGACAGGAAGGTCCAGACTGTGGTTGTACAGGGCAGCCTTCCAATAAACCGTCCTTATTTGTATCCCAGACTCCAAGATGTCTGTTTCCTGTTGGCAGTGCTACCTTTTTTTCGCCTAACAGTAGCCTACTGATGTAGCTGATGGTTGTAACAGTGGAGCTGGCTGATTAATTCAACAGAGTGGATTTCCGCAGCTCGCTGCACACGCGTACAGCGCGAGAGAGAAAGGGGGAAATTGAGCAGAGGAAGAGAGAGAGCGCGGAAGAGAAAAGGAGAAAATGATGGAGGAAGGGTGTTAAGGAGGAGGGTCTTCGGGGGTGGGGAGAGAGTGAGAGGAATGGGAGACTAGGAAAGGGAGAGTGTGTGTGGAGAGGGGCGAGGAAAGAGAGAGGAGAGAGAGCACGCAGGCCCCGAAGCTACATTGATGCTGGTTGCTGCTGCAGCTGTTTGACAGTCTCCCCACCCAGAGAGAGCAGGAAGAAGGGAGGAGATCAGAGCAAGAAGGAAGAAGGAGGAAGCGCGACACCTCATTTCAAGATGCTCTTGTACTAGCCAACACAAACGGTAAATACTAACTTTATCACCACTGTAAGCTCCTCTTACTGCTGCTGTTTATCTCTGTCTCTGCACTAGTGGCCTGGAGGTATAGTGTTTGATTTAGCTCTGTTGAGTCCCATATATAGTGCACAGGGGTTAGCATAGCCAAGCAGCTGGGGAAAACCTGTCTGTGCAGCTGCTGCAGGAAGAGACAAACGTCCACAGAGAGGTGGAGAGGAGAGGAGGATTTGTACATTTTGTCTCTTCAGACTTATATGAAAGAAGCAACATCCAGCCTCTGTCTTTCTTGACTGAAGCAGAGCCACCTGTTTGGAGATGTGTGTGTGTGTGCGGGGTAGCCGAGGGTGGGGGTTACGTGAAAAGGTTTAATGTGGTGTGTTTGTGGCTTGAAAATACAGGCGTGTGCATGTGAGTGTAAAGGTGTGTGTGTATTTCTCAGAGTATACAATGGTGCTACCGCTTGACTGCTGTCAAATTAAGAATACATGTTTCATGGTATGGGCACATTCAAGCCTTATTATTTGTCAACAACATATGTAGACACATGTTCACATGATCATTTAGGGACAGGAGAGAGAGGACAATCGTGGGGTGGTGCTTTTGTCAAACAAATTGATTTTTGTGTGTGTATGGCGCGTATGTGCGCACGCTTACGCGATTAGCCTGTAACCTTAGCTTCCTGCCTGCTGAGGGGCTGCCAGGTGTCGGTGATGAATATTAACCCACCGTGGCTGATTGACGCCTTTCCACCAGTTATCCCCAAATATCCAGTGCTAAATTGTGTGTGTATGTATGTGGTGTATGGCATGGTACACTGTAAACTGGTTATGTTGCTACATAGATACATGGCACAACAAAACTGATGCAGTACAAGAACCGACCTCCACAGTGATTACAATGCTTAGTCTTTGTTGAAATTGTTTTATAGTTGTAAGTTGAACTTTTTTGTCATTAGAGGTTGCTTTTTGGTGCTGTTGATGATGATGTGATACTATACTATACGAATTGTCCTATTTGTTTTGTGCTTTAAATGTAAAACACGTTTGTGTCATAGGATCTTGTGGAAACAGATGAAAGTCACTGTAATGGCTTTTTATTGGTGAAAGTTGAAAGATTACTAGTATAGGTATAAGCAAGAAAACCCAGCCTATGATAAAACAAATTAAAACAATTGAGCAGGATTATGCTAAAGGTTTGATCACAGTATAAAAAGCTTTGCAACAAACAACTCACTGACAGTGGAATATTTATTGCCATATCTCCCTCTGATGTCATGCATAGTAAGAAAACTTTAGCCACTTACTTGTGACATTTTGAGAGATCTATCTTTACGGAGTTGTGGTGAGCAGCAGTACATGCTTGAAAACAAGTGTGTTTGTTTGTTGTAGTTTAGGACATACAGGGTTCATATGCCTGCACCATGCTTATGTTTGAATATATGGCTGTGTGGGTGGGGTGAGAGACCAAAAGAGAGAGATATATAGAGGAGAGAGAAAGAATTGGTGCACAGATGGTTCTGCTCAATTCTCATTTTGCAGCATTTTACTCTGTTTGACCGGCATTACTTACTTTCTCTCTGTCTGATATTTAGTCCTTTCCTCTCTCTGTACCCTGTGAAGGCAACACCAGGTTGTAGAAGCAATGGGGAAAATCATACACCCCTAATCTTGCTCCTCTTGCACCATTCTCCCCCGATCCTCCTTCTTCTTCTTCATCTCCATGCGGCAGACTAGTTGGCTGTGCCAGCTGATGTTCAGTTGGATGCCAGAGGGCAAGAGGGAGAGAGAGGGAGAGAAGAAGATAGGGGAAATGAAACTTGTGTTTTCAGTCTCATGGCTGATTTCCTTGCTTCTCTCTCGAGATTATCAGGGAGTCTGGCAGCCAAAAGATAGCCTCCTTGTCTAATCAAAATGTTCCTCAGGATATACAGGCACTGCAATAATCCCTATAGCGACAGCCTTGCAGGGGTGTGGCAGGCAGCACATATCACTAAACACATATGGACATGTGCACTAACATGTGGAGGCACAGACAGTTGCACATCACCAACCTTTTGTGTACTTTATCCACACAGACTCACATTTACTCTAGCTTACATGCCTTCATACACACTCCCCCACATTTTCACTGTATTATTAACAGAGTGTATCCATGCGTGCTTACACTCACTGTACTGTGCAGCTCCATTGCCAGCCCACTTCAAACATAGTCTTTTCTATGCTGTGTATTGTATTTGTGGGTATTTCTATAGTATTTTATTGCTTAGTGTATATACAAAAAATACCACTGCTTTTCTCTTTTGTTGCACAAACTGTTTATTCATAGTTTTATATGGGAAATAAATTAGACAGCTTTTGTTTGCAGTGCTTGCTTATATTCAGACAATTTAGCAGGCATCAGATATGATGGACGCGATAGTTCACTGCTACTTTTTTTTTATCATCCTGACACCATACCTGAAAGAGAACAGTTTCTATAGCAACTCTATCACCCCCTCCCCTCACCCCTACCACTGTTGTGTGTGTGCGTGCGTATGTGTACGTGTGTGTGTGTACGTGTGTACATGCCACGTGTGTAGCTCCGAATGTGAACACATGCCTGAATATGAGTGAGTGCTGTATTGATTGCTAGCATACACGCCATAAGTGTTGATGTCATTTAGCCAGCGGGGGAAGCAGAGAGGGAAACAATAAAGGAACATTTCCTCCTCACATTTCTTGGCAGCTTTTCAAGATACACAGAAGTTATATTAAAGGAAAGACACACAGCACTGCAGAGGGAAAAAGCAAAAGGAGGTGGGTGGGGCCGAGAAGGAAAGTGAGAGGATGAAGAGAGGGAATGTCGGTGGTAAATGGATGTGTGATTGAAGTCTAAATACAAATACAGTTTAGTAAAGAATATTATGAGCAACACTTAATTTATCTTGTCATGCAGGTTTTCAAATAATTTTCCATCTCATGAAATAAATGGTTGCAGAAGGTAATTTGAGCACTGATTCACTTTAATTACTTTGTAACTGACTCACTCAGTATCAGTGTGTTTGCCGTAATATTCTTTACATATAAGAATAGAAATAGAAATGTATTTTTAGATACTTTTCCAGACTGTCAGGTTTTACCACACAGATTTCTTGTTCATCTGCCAGCCTCATAATTGCACTAGAGTATTAATGAAGGACAGAGAGAGTCCCTTGGATGATATCACTAAAAGCCTCAATGACCCTGAGCCATGCCATGCAATGTCATATAGTTTTCACACACAGACGGGAAAGTATAGCAGGACCAATATGCCCGGTGACAGAAACTTCATTTTGTGGCCTATTTGTCTCTGTATCGCTACATAATCTCACCAGATACTGCCAGGCAAGGGTGAGCCTTTGGCAAGGAACATGTTGATAAAAGCCTGTTAATTCCACATCACTAATTGTCTCCAACTGTCCTCGTAATTTTTTAGGTTGTCCTCTCCTCTTCCCTTTCCCTCCTCCTCAAGCTTCTTTTCCTGATCACAGTTTCCTCTCCAGCTGTTCTCTGTTCCTCTAAATAACTTCTTGATTACCTCTTACTTAAATTTGTACCTGTCTTTTCCTGTACGCTGCTCCTTCACTCAGCCCTTGTATTCCTTCTTTTTCTCTCTCTATCAGTCCCTAGTGTTTTGTGTCTGGAAGGGCTTGAATGATTAAACAGGGATGAAGTCTTCGTGGACTGAACACCAAGGGCAACTAGATGAAAGGATGGAGGGAGAGAAGGAGGAGGAGAGAGGAGCAGACAATGTCAGACAGGCCAGCCTGTTCGACAGATGACATGACAGGACCCACCCTGTAATCCGTCACCTATTGTCGGTAGCACGAGTCCGCTCACTTGAGACCTAAAACTCAGTCATATGCATCTGCCATTATATTCTCAGACCATATTTGTATCATTCAGTCCTAAACAGAAATCTGGCACAAACAGCAGGTACAAATCAATATACATTGTCCAGACATCTGTGAGCTTGATGAGACAGACGTCATAGAGATTAAAGGGAGCTTGTATGCTTTTGTTCAAAGGTTAGATGTCGTCATGGTAGCAGTCCTAATTTTTTTTTTCCATGTTGTGCTGCAGTTATTCTGTTCACAAGAGAACCATTTGTTAATTTGTACTAAATTAGAGGAAATAGAAAGTATAAAGAAGCAAAATGTATTTATATAGCAGTTTTAAAGCAAAAGTTACAAAGTGTTTAAAAAATAAAAATATTTAGCCAAAATGTCAAACTGGCAGGAGAGTACAAATACAAGGGCAACAAAAAGAAGTAAGATTAACAAGAAACCAAAGACCAAACGCAGAAAGGAAAGGAAATATAACTTCTTTTTTTTAAATTGGATAATCTAATAGTGAGAAGTAAACTATTCCAATTTGCTCAGTCTTCCATCATTTTAAGCCAGCTCTGGGAACATTTAGTTGACTCTAGCCAACATGAGAGATACTAAGTTCTATGCGCCTTTGACAGAATGCAGCACTTTTCTGTGTAGTTTATAATTGGTAAAAATCGAAACTAAAATATTCTAATGAATTCTAAACTGCTTGAGCTGGCAGTTAATGGAGAGAGGCCAACACTAGTTTATTGTTCTCTGCACTTTATCTTGTTAGTGGACAGTCATAGGGTTTGAAGCATCTGCTGATGAGTATAAAATTTAAGTTTTGTTCTCTTTACCTTGCAGAAGTACCTTGTTTGTCCTTATATGTACTTTTCTATAACTTGATATAGTTACAGTAGGTAAGATAAAATAGTAGTGTTGGGATTTTATGGATGGATCTAGATTGTAAAAATCTCACAGAAAACCAGCAGCCAGGAAACCTCTGCTGAGGCTCTGTGTTTCTAGCATACTGTACATTTTAGCAACTGTGTGTCGGCTACGTAAATTATTTATAATTTGTGCGGCATAGTTTTACGCAGATTGGGGTCATTTGAGTGTGTATTGTGATATTAGCATGTGTGTGTATATTCCTGTGCGTGTACATTTAGATGTATGTGTGTGTGCTTGTGTGCGATCTCTGGCTGGGTGTTGTTTTGCATGTGAGAGTTTTGTGACTGAAATGAGCATTTATATGCAGGCTTGTGCTTGTATTTGTGTTCATGTGCATGCAGTATAATATCTCTGGCAAGATTCTTGAGCATGAAGGTCCATCCAAGCATTATGTGAGCATGGTCCATCCAAGCACATGTAACTCCCAACCAGCTCTTGGGCTCTCATTAGCATTACACTGATCTTCCTCAGAATCCTTATTTCTTCCTGGCCTCTGATAATTCTCTTGTGTGGTCTGAGGAACACACAGGTCCTGTCTCACATCAAATGTGTTATGTCATCGAGGATTGGAAGCTTTGTTGCCCACGTCATGGGAGCCCTGTTTCACCTCTTCACCGCCTGCTCCCACACCATATACACATACAGAAACACACACACACACACACACACTCTCTCTTCTACACACAATTCTATGCCTCTAATGTTCCTTATGGGGCATGTGTATTCTCAAGGGAGGCCAGTGTTTTCCCCTGAGGTCCTCCATACCGCGCAGCTGGAGCACTTCATATCGCATATAGTACACAGTCAAAGTTAATATGAATACATGGGTTCTCCCTGGCCTTGGCCATCCACCACCACCAGATTGATTAATTTATTTGGGACAGATTGCAACTCACATCTGAAACAAACTGCTGCTCCTCAAATATAATTTTTTTTTGTTAACTGAAGGAAGCTGTGACTGCTATCACATTAACATTAAAGGCCCTTCATACAGTGTGTGTGAGTTTGGGGCTAAAGTTGACAATCATGTAGAAATATGATGAAATTTTGACGTCAATCTTAGATTGTATTATGTGACTGTATGATTTACAGGCTGATGAGCTGCATCAAAATTTAAGACCTAACCAATGTGAGCAACTGCAGAATCATGACATGAAATGGCACAGAATACAGAGATGAAGTAGTGTAGCTTCACAACTCATATTTACCTCAGACAAAGTTTGCAAAATTGCCTTTCATGTTGCCTTTTTTCAGGCCAAGTAGCATCACAACTTCCTCCTGTTAATTATTAGTTATTTTTTTTTGATAGAAAAACAAAGCGCGGCCAAAGCTTGTTTTATTGTTCATTGCACCCATCTGACAAGCCTCAAACTGACATCACATAGTCTGACACTGACCGCATCACACTTGCTAGACCCATTTACACATGCAGGAAAATTGCAGTTACTGTACAATCCTTAAGGCTGTAACTAACAGTCATTCCTGCTATTGCTCAATCTGTCCATTATTTTCAATGGACAATCACTGAATTGACTTGAAAACAGCAAAGAATATCCCACTCAGAATCCAAATGACGCCTTTTGTCATCAGAACAGTCTAAACCAAAGATGTACAGTGAAAGAAACTAGATAAAATCGGCAAACTGTCATATTTTAGAAAGGCAAACTAGTGATCAGAATCACTGGTGATCAGTTCTGAAAATCAACTGATTAACATTTTTTTTCAGTACTACCAAAACACAATTTCAAGCATTAAACACACAGCAATACTGCTCGAGAGGAGGATAGCTGTAGCTACTTGGCAACTTTGCCCTGAGCAGCAGCGGAGACTCAAAGCAAACACTATAAAAATCTGTACATGTATGCAACACAAACAAAGTACAAACATTACAGGAACTATGCAGAGCCCTGAGATGAGTAACAGGGGAAGGGCGGAGGAGGTCGGAAGAGTGAGGTGAATGAGGATGTGTTACGGAGGAGAAGCATCTCTGACGCCGCCTCCCTGGCTGCCCCCCAAATGTAAAGTCTGGATTTTCCTGCTCCAGAGTAGCAGGCAGAGGAGTTCACATGCACACACATAATACTGAAACACAGATGGACAGGATGTAGAAAAACCGGGTGTTTAAACAAACATTTCATGTTTTGATTTTTGCTGAAGAGAAGAGGGAGCAAAATTGAACTACATATCCCATAAGGCTCTATATTTGTGCACAGATCTGAGTGTTGAATACATCAATCTTGATAAAATCTTTGAGTATGTACCACCGGTTAATAAAAAGACTTCAGGCTATGATTCCCTCCAAAAGAAGATTTTGGATGTGCATAAAATTTTCTCTGCCACATTGACCTGACGCGAGTCTTTGTGCTTGAGACATTGTTATTATTAATGTCTGGCATCATGAGGGCTGGTGCTCATCTGGCCCAGTTGATCCACATTATTAAATCTGCAGAGTGAGTCATGTGTTTTATATTCAGACAGTTTTTCAAACCTTTATTTACATATCCACTAACAACAGGGGGTTCCCTCAAATTAATAGGGTATTATACAATGAGAACTTACAGTTTTAACTTGAGTGTGTGTGTTTATTATGTGAGGTAATTCTTGCCACGTGAATAATTTTTAGGGATTTTGAATCTTATGATTCAGATGAGGTCTGGAGCACTGTGGATGTATGTGCATGTGTACATGCAAGCTTGAATTAGTTGCACACATACTCCACTACAACCTTACTTTGCCATATCGTCAGCATCACTAACTGCCATCTGCGCCCACAGTTTATTCTTATTGATGGCCCTCATGGGTCTTATGACACACATACAATTATGTGCTCCCTCACACACAGTAGACGCAGTATGTATATAAACACAAGTGCATACACACTACCATCAAAAACTAGATTATCTTGAATTTTGTGTTTTATGAATGAGGCACCTGTAGAGGCACATTAGCTGCATAAGCTAGAGGAATGTCAGCTGCTAATGCTTTACTGAGACATAAGGAATATTTCAATAGTATGTTGATGAATAATCTATTGATGATATTTATGCTAACATTACTATGAACTACAAGCACAACGAAAGATGAACAATGCAAAAAAGCTTTGCGCCCAAATCTGAAGTGGCAATTACCAAATAAAATTCTCCACATGAACTTTACATGACTTAAAGGTTAGCAAATCACTGTCTGTGCTGCCTTTATAAAACAGTTGTTTGGGTGTCGGCGCAAAACCAGAGGTAATGCGCAGACACAGCATTACAAGAACTGATTGATCTCAAAGTGCTCTTGAGGCTCACTATGTGTCTGCCAAGGAAGCTGATGTTGTTAAAGATCAAGTGGATTTGAAGGTACATTCTGTTGTGAAAAGGCAAAATTCCATTAAGCCCCTTCAGAGGATAAACCGTGTTATATATCATCTTTATGCGGTGAAATTAATGCTACACAGTAAATCTAAACTCCTATTACAATCTAATTCCTTAAGAGCCAGTGTTCAGTCAACCAAAGTTTAACATTGACCTTTGAAAGCAATCTCTTGGATGCACTATATATAATCTACAGTAAATTATCATACAGGTGGTTTTTGTATGTTTAGTCCATTACCATTTTTACATTTCTATTACCAGGAGCTCATTTTCAAATGGATACCCCAATCTCCACCTCAAACAGTCATTCTTTTCATTTCAGTGTTGCATTGGTCTTGAATGCACTTCAGGCGTGGTGGGATCCATCACTGTGAAATACACTTGTACAATGTGATACACGCCATGGTATCATACAGCTGAAATCATTTAAGAAATATCTTTGAGTCAGCTTTAATATTAGTTTTGTGAAAAGCAACAGTCCCCTGCTCAAAATCAAATACTACATGATAATAACACAAATATAAACCCACTTCACAAGACTCTGCAAGTTTCTTTCCTGTAAGCATGGGAATGGTATTTCACAAAACGCTTATAATAAAAAAATTGAAATCCTGGTGGTCCAAACTCTATTTCTATGGCTTTTTGGTTTAAATTGTCTCTAAAGAAGCAGGAAAATCAATCTAAAATGTTATGTTTTAAAAACAGTCAGTGGTATTGTAAAGCATAATGCAGTTTGTAGTTATGCTGAATCTAGACTATGTAGACTATGTCAGAGTTTTGTACTCCTTACTCCAGTGTTAGCAGCAATTGAGGAGCTGTCCTGGTGCTGACTTCACAGACATGAGGCGGTGCTGAACAGACAGCTGATGTTGCAGCTGCTAGTTGCGGTGGGACAACAACTTAACCCATTTGCCCATTCTCTAACCACATAAGTGCAGAACAACTTCGGACACAGATGAAGCACACACAGTTGTTAAGACTTAGTACACAGACACACATTAACTGTAGTTGTTCTATTAAACTACTTAGCACAATGTTTAGTGGAAAGTAGTGAGGAAGTAATCTGTTTATAATGGAAAATACTGTGATTGAAATAATCTAATATGACACAAGAAGTCTTTCTTTGAGGCTCAGTTTTAACAGCCAGTCTCAGCTGCACTTAATATAACCATAAAAGACAAATAGGAGGAGATTGTACTTATATGTAGGTGAAGAAAGGAAGAGAATGTATCTTTTGTATTAAAAGGTAGAGAAAATGAATTTGTCTGGTAAAATCTCTTCTCACAAACTTTATTCATGAACTCCAGTTTAACTTTCACTCTGAGTTTCTGTTGAAAATGAATGACTCAATACAGGAAAACTCAGTATCTGCACAAGTACTGTATATTTAACTTTTATGTTCTATATAACAGCTTATCTTTTTTTTTCTTCTATTAACTAACAGCAAATATGGTGTGTCTTTGTCTGTGACTTAACTGGTGCTCACATTGAAAAATAGCATATGTTGGTGTCCCTTCCCACAGAAAGTTATGGAACAAAACAAGCTTCCGCCTCTTGACATCTGATTAATAATGATAACCCTTCAGCTTCAGGGGAACAGTAGCAATCCTCTCTACCCACAAGAATCCCATTTAGAGTTAGTAAGGTGCCATCGAGAAATATCTACACCCATGAGTTCATTCTCATCTATTCACCATTATAACTGCAGCAGCTAGAAGCTGACTTACTCAAATATTATATTGCCAAGTTTATTACCAGTATGATCCAAAACCTGTATTTCTACATTAAGCAAATCCAAGATCCTGCATGTATAATCTTCTGTTGGCTTACAAGAATGATTTGAATGGTGCAATTAATTTCATTAATGGCTTGCTGTTTTATACTAAAGTAGCATATCCACAATTTGAAAGTGATAAACACTTTTAAATAAATTCTAAAGCCTGCATCTCTGTAAATCCACCATGTTTAGGGTTTAAAATCCTTGGCAAAAACAGCTATGGCAAAACATTACAGGCAAAACAGCTAAGGAGGACAGAAGAAAATTTACATTTGATTAAACAGAGCTGTGTATATCGAGTGAAGGGAGGAAATTATTTTAAGATTCTTCCCATTCATACCCCAATTCCTAACTATAACCCAATTTCATTAACCCTATATTTTCAAATAAATAATTTTCAGTTTCCTTTCAAGAAGCTGCCATTCAACTCAGCAGGTGATCAAAACCCTGAACCCTGAAATAACCTGAACAAAATCAACATTTGTATGTACTCGACATCTTGTTGACCAAATGAAGTAACATCTTGATCTGATTTGGATCGACCCACAAAAACATGACACTGCAGTTTTTGCATTTGCTGATGCAAGGATGCACATATTAAAATAAATCTAGAAGCAGTGCCTAAATCTGGTCATAATTGTTATTACAAAGGCCAAGCTGGCTTTCCAGTGCTGTATCGAGAACAATACTCATAGTTTGGCTAGGTCAGACAAATAATATGGTGATGATGGTTTCTCGACATGGCCTGATCACAATATTGTTTTGGTTCAAAATCAAACATCAATGATTGAAGTTTGTTGCAACTACAGTAAAAATCTATATTCAAGTCCATTGTGTAGTTTGCTCCATCAGAGAAGAGAGGCTGTGAAGAGTTTTATTTAATGCTGCATTTTGTAGTAAAGCCGCCTTTAACTGCACACAGATAGATGATACGGTATTCACTATTTTAAGACATGGCGGTGAAGATATGCGGATATTACAAACAACAACAAATCAGGCATCATATATCTGTAAGTTTGAAGTTACAGAGATGCTATTTAGTTTAGCAAAACTGAATCACAGTCATTTATTCGTCCAAAGGTAACAAAATCTACCTACCAGCACCTCTAAACTCATTATTATTTGATATGTTTATCTTGTTTATGTATTTCATTTGTGAGGGAAATATGTTTCCTTCCTGTTTCAGTCTTTATGCTAAGCTAAGCTAACCATCTGTAACCTGACTGTAGCTTTATATTTCTATACACAGACGTACTGTGGTATCTTTTCATCTAACCTTTGGCAAAGTTTTCACAGCATCAAATTATTCCCTTAAAACTTTCTCGTCAGTCACTCTATATGGATGCACACTACTTCCGAGTGAGATGCTGGGCCAGTGAGCAGAATAGATTTAGGCCAGCAGCTAAAATACTGGCTTTGTGGGGAGAGAATGATAATCACGGTGGTGATGGAAGAGAAGCGTGTGTGGAGAGACAGAGATAGATGCTGAGAAAGACAGAAGATTGAGGAAGAAAGAGGTTGTTTGTTTTCATTTATTTGTGCATATTGAAGGTTTAAATTGCTAATAGAATGTGTGTAACCTTGGCTTTGCAGTATAGCACCGTGTTTACAAGATGTTATGGAGTGTTAAGAGCTGTGAATGTGTGATCTACTGAAGTGGAGAAGGAAAAGTTGACATCATTCCTGAGGCCCATAAAAACAGTTTTGAAAGGTCATTCTTTTTTTCCTCATATCTTTTGTTATCACACTATAGCAACCTCCACCAATCTCTAAACTTTTCCTCCCCCACCTTTTGTCACAATCTTAACCCTTTATTCCACTTTGCATTTGTCTTTGCATCCCTCCAGCCCCCATACTGCCTCCTAATGGTGTCAGCTATAAGGTCGCGTTGCTGGGGTGTTGGCTGCCACATCTGCACTGGACACCCCATGATGTGCCATGTCTTCATACTCAATAGCCTAAGGCAGAGGAGCAAGCTCATTTCCGCTGCTACTGTAGCTAGGTGTGGTTCTGCACGCTGGACTGCTCTGTAGTCTGCAGTGATGCGGGATGGGCGACAGCATATTAATAAGAGCTAAGTTGCAGTGAACTCACCACCAGTCTCTGTGTCTTCCTGTCCTTGTCTGTTTTCATCTGTGTCTTGGTTTGATTGTGTTCCTCCCGACAGCCCTAGCTGTCTCTCTGCTCAAGTCAAAGAGATGGATGAACCTTAAGGCCTCTTCGCTTTGTCTGTTTTCTCCTCCTTGGCTAGGGTCATTGAGTTCTTCGGATTGCATCAATAAATTTGATCATAAAGCCGTGAGCTGCACAATCTTTTCTTGTACTGAAACCACACAAAGCTTCAACCCTTTGCCTATGTGAGCATCACAGTAACTGTGTCTGTGGAGACATATTGTTTGTATGTGCGGTGTATCACTGTGTTGTGACTGTTGACAGGGTGCAAAACAGTTGTGTTATGGAACTGGAATGCATCATTATTCAGAATTTCAGCTTCCACCCTTCTGTTTTAAGATTATATATATTCAGAAGGGAATTTAATTAGATCTCTCTTTGGAGACTGCCAGTCTACTTATTTTGTATTTAATAAGCCACCAGTAAGACACTATGAACCAAAGCTCAGTCACCATCTTATCCTGGTTAGACATTACAGGAAAAACAAACCTGTGGATCGACTCAAGTAGACTGCTCTTGTTTAAAGACAAGCTGAATAGGAGAAAATATTATAAAATCACTTATCCACACACTATAGTCGTGGGATGCTGAGAATGACAATCAACAGTATGAGCTCAGTGCACCAGCATAAAGTGGTATTATGTGCCAGGATATGACCAGTCGCAGGAAATCACCTTGAATGCTCAGAGCTATGATAGGAGGAGAGCACGTTCTTGCCTGGAGTCTGGCTGCACTATGTAATGCTTGAGTACCTGCAGCACCAGCGTGCTGACAACTTGAATGGGAATCTGGGTAGTGAGAGAGGCAGACAGACGTACACCTCTTTTAAAATCCTTTACGTGGGTTAATCTCATCTCGGCTTGTTGATTTTACTGACATTATGGACTATTTTCTCATTTATGATTTGTCTGGTACTCCGCCTTCTGTTCCTCTCCTCAGTTTGTTTCCTCTTGCTTGTTTCTCTCAAACCTTTTCCCACTTCCTATTGCTGGTTCCATCCATCCCTCGCTCTCCTCGCTGCTTTCTTCCCGTGCTCCCTCCCTTTCTCGCCTCCTCCATTCCTAATGCCACATACCAAATGGAGGGTGACAGTATGCAGCTGTGGGTTTTGTCCTCCAGACAGCAACTTAGCGAGAAGCTTAGCCACACACACACATGCATACAGACGGAGGGAGGGATCGGCACTAACCTGAGTCTTTCATCTGTCGCTTATATAATAGTTTTGAGATGGAGTTACGCTGTGTGGCTTGCATACATGATGCAGTCTGGCATAAAAGTCTTTGCAGCGAGAGAGATAATGTATCATAATGTAACAACACACTAAACTTTTGTTTCTCTATCTTTTTCTTCAGAAAGCAAAGCTCCATGCTGCCTTGCAAGAGAAAAATCGTCTGAACCTCGAGCTGATCAACCACCACCTGAAGGCATCTAAATATGACCAGGTAAGGCCTTCACACATGCAGTGTACAAGCATGTATAACAAGGACACACACACAGCGATGATCAGTTTTCGACCAGAATGGTAGTACTAGCGATATATCACATACACAGTGTCTCATACATGACTGTAACATTAATCATAAGTTAGAATCTGTGATCCATCGCCACAGATCAATAAACCTGCAGCCGTGTTCTCATCAACGTATAGGTTATCATGTGCTGCCTCTTCATATAGCCTCTTTATGGCTTAACGGATAACTCTGGTATTTTTTTTTTTTCATCCTGGGCCTTATTTTCCTGTTTTGAGGTATAAATGATTGATAGAGACAAAAATCTTTGCAATCAGTCCATTATTCATTCAGAATAGTGTACCTAGCTGCTTCAATCTAATCCAACTAGGCAATTGTCCACGTCAAAGTACATCTACTAAAGTGCTAGATTTTGCCAGTGACAAGCACAGATTGTTATTATTATAAGTGTCTGACAACATTATGGATAGGATTTCTTCAGAGATGAACCTTTTTAAAGAGTGAGATCCTTTTTGTTTGTCACTACGTATTGCTACCATACTCCATTGACAAAAACAGTAATTTTACTTTGCATAACACAGGAGCTGCTGGAATTCTGCTGCCTCAGTCTATTTGTTTGTTTGTTTGTATTATTGTATGACTTTCAGTGGTGGAAGAAATATTCAGATCCTTTACATAAGTAAAAGTACCACACAATACCGGGGAACACAGGTTTCCCTTTCTCATCGATGTCTCTTTACTGGCCCAGTCAGCCTGAGTCTCACAGTACACACATGCATACATACACATCCACATAGACCCAGACAGAGAGACAGTGACTGTCTGCGATGTAGGCGATTAGCTACTCTGGCGCTAATAGTGACTTTCACAGAGGGGGCAGATTTGACACGTGTCCAGGGACTCAGCCCGGAGCTCTTGCTCTACCGTGCCACACAAAAAGATGCCATCTGTGCACTGACAAGGTGGGCACAGAGATGAAAAGAAAGTGGGGCAAAAGTGTGTCCAGTCCTGCCAGAAATATAGTATGAATGAATGTGACTGGCTTGTAAGGGCAATCGTGGCAAAGACACAAGCAGAATGTACTGGACTCTGCACAGGGAGCGAACAAGGTAACACAGGAGGGAAAAGCGAAAGATGGAAGCTGAGAGTGAGAAAGGAAGATAAAAGAAACACAGTGGTGATATAATAAGAGAAAGTAATCACTGAAAATAAATTGCTCCTGCTTTGGGTGGAGTTCAAGACAATTAAGCAATGTAACTGTAGTTTTCTGAGAATATGAATGAATGAATATGATAATGAATGTTTCAAGCCTCACAAACAATATTACCAAAACACCAGGAAAGAATAAATATAGAATTAATAGGTACTAACATATGGCTGCTTTTAATGTTTGATTTCATATCCTGCTCTATCCTGCACTTATTGTGTTTTTAGTTTTAGAGGTTTTTCTTAATTTAATTAATATGTAAGCATCTTTGAATGTAATGTAATGTAAGCATCTTTGAATTTCTAGAGAAACACTGCTAATATTATTATAGTTCACTTGAAAATGCTAATAATTATAGTAACATGGCTCAGATTATACTAGATGTTCCGACTCCAGCTTCAATCATTAATTCCTTTTTTGAATGAACTCATTTCCTTTGCAGCAGTTCAGTTTTCTGCACTTTGAGCTTATCTATTGTGCTCTCATCTGTTTTGTTAATTAATGAGATGATGGGTGTATGGCTGAGGGATGGTTGTGCTCAATCCTATGAGGCCACCTTTAGAGGAACCAGCTTAGCTCAAGGCCCCTGACTGATGAAGAAACGAGTAGCGGAATGCTCAAGTCAGCAGCTCTGTCTGATCAAGGCTAAATGGAAATGTGCTGATTAATTTCTCTTCAGAGTGTGAACTCCCAATCAACCCTCCAGCCAAAAAAAGGAGGGAAAAAAGCAGCCTCTATTCATGAATGTAGAAAGTAGGTCTACTGCAAGAACAAACCATAAAAACTGCATGCTTGTTTTCCTCTTAAGACAAGACAACAGAATAATGGGCACATTTTGAAAGTCCTCAAGTAAAACAAAAAGGAAATTAAAACGTTTTCTTCCATTTACCTGTCTTTCCACTGACTTATATACATGTTGTTAACCATCCCCTTAACCTCCCCTTGCTCCTCTTGTCTTTTTCACTTTGACTCTTTCTGTCCACATAGGTGCGCTCAGACTATGACCAGCTGAGACAGACCTTTGCTGTAGTGAGCCAGGAGAGAGACGTGGCCCAGCAGCAGAGGAGCCAACTCCAAGGCAAAGTGGAGGACCTGGAACAGGTTCTAAAGGTGAGACATCCCTCCATTTGTGTGTATTTCATCACATGTGCCCCTAAAAAGAAATCTCACTTACATCCTCCTTTTGACCTTGACTCCAAACACTACCTCATCATCTCTTCATTCATCTCTCAATGTTAGCCTATCAGTCAGTTTTCCACTGTGCTTTCATGATTTAATTATTTTATCATATATGTTTTCCAAGCAACGTGATAGTAGATAATTTTCATAATGTAAAGTTTGATGAAGATTTCATTTGTGGACAGTCATACTTAAAATATCCTTTGATAACTTGTTTAATTTTTTTTTTTTTTACCAGATCCTCTTCCTGATTTCTCACTAAATGGCAACTGAGTCTGTCTCTTGAATCCTCCTCACTGCAGTGCTGTGGTAGTTTCAGAGTGTGGAGTTAAAGAGACCGTGTGGCCAGCTCCAGATAACTTAATAATGTCAGAAAGCAATTTGGAGTGTTGAGGGAGAACTGAGAAATCCTGTCAGTAAGTGCCTCAGTGCTGAGTTTCACCAAATAATAGACCTGAAGAAACCAAACTCTTGGATTTCTTGATTAAACGATGTCAATTTACCATTTTTCATATATTCCCCAAAGAACAATTTCCCTTTCTCTACCCACAATCTCCCCAGAAGGGAGATTTGATTATCTGAAGCTGTGGATTAGATTATATGTGTGTATCTGAATCTAAATTTAGTCCAGGAATTGATACTATACATCATACATATAATTTCCTCCACATCTCCTTGAGACCACTGAGACCACATCTCTAAGTTAAACCCTACATGTTAAATTGCTGAGAGGACAAAGCAAAACAAATTAGGAAGACCAGAGTCTAAACCCTTTATCCTTCTGTCATGCCATGTCATTACCACAGAGTCTATCTGCCCACTTTTTCACCAACATACTGTGTATCTCACTACATTTCTCCAACATCCTCACCCTCGTGCTCATTCATATTTCACTTCACCGGTTCTGTTTGGCTCGCACCGTTCATTAGATCTGGAGATTTTTCAGACCAGATTTTTACTCCCTCCTTTGGAAATATTCCCACCTCCCATGTGTTTGTTTTCTAAGAAAACTTTTAGAAGGAACGTGATGCAGCACATGAGGTGAAGTGTCATTGGTTTCATAGAGAGGCTCTTTTTTCATCGTGTTCTGGTCTGCCAATAGTAATCAGACACAGTCTCACCGCGCCGTGAGAGGCACTCTCATTACAAATCCTCGCCTCCCTGCATCTCCTATCGATTGTCTGTTTGTCAGGATATTTGAGAGAGAAATGTACCCATCTGAGAAAAACTGACCTGCTTCCTAATACAGCAAAGAGAGGTTTGTCACTTTCTCATTGTGTATTGATTATGAAGACAAAGAGACTATTTAGAGAAAATTACACAGGGCGATGTGGGTGGAGAAAGCAGAGATGGAGGGAACACAACATGAAAAAAACTGAAAAAGACAGACTTGGTTTATTTTAAAGGGTTCTTCAGTCAAGACTAATGAGATACAGCACTGTCAATCTTGGTTTTAAAGTTATATAATGTGGTAACAAAGGCTTATTGTCACATTTCTTTGGGGGAATTAAGACACTAGTCAGCAAACCACATCTTATTCTGAGCCTTTCAAGCTCTAATCGAAGAGGACAATCCATTTAACTAGTTTTTGTTAAAGATTTTTGTTTTTGTTTTTGTTTTTTTATTTAAATTAGTTTTTAGGTTTTATGGGTGATGGTACCTCTACACTCCTCACCTCCTTTTTATAGATATATATTTGTTGCAGTGGTGGTTGTTGCTGTTGCTCATTATATATGTAGAGGTGATTGCTTTGTCCACCTGGCCTCAGTCTTCCAGTTTGTTTTGGTTATCTAGCACAGTAGTGTAGATCAGAGCTACACATTTATTTGTTGTAGTTACACAGCAGGGATCACTCTTATTTGTGAACACGTCTAGATTTTCTGTCTAGACGCCCGCCATCAACAGATCTCACTTTTTGCAGCAATGTTTTCCTTCTCATCTAGCTTTGATGAGAATTGAACACAGTCATACCTTGACTTTTTCGAGCTGTTGCCTCCCTGCCTCTGTTTCCATTCAGTTTATGCTGAGCACTTGAAATCCAGCTGTTCTAGTGGAGCTGCTCGGGTCTGTTTAACATAACATCCCAGGGTGTTTCCTGAAAATATAGGTGACTTCATCAAATGCTCCCTGAATGATCAGGGGTTAAAAGTGTAGTTTTCACTAGTGCTCCAGTGACAGCCTCTCAGCCAGCCCAGTCCTCTGCAGCTTAGAGCTTCTCCCTGATTATGCAAAGCAGCGGCTGCCTGCTCAGGACACCTCGAAGCCACTCCGGGAGGTAAAGAGGCTTTTCTTATTTTTTTCAAGGGAGAGAGAATACAGAGAGAAAATGATGAATGTCAGAGCTTTCTAAGCTGTCTTTTCTTCTTAAGCCTGCAGAAACATCTTTTGCCTTAACTCTGTTTCTGCAAGATGTGGCAGCTGGTCGTGACTCCGCAGATAGATACTGTATAGTCATGACTCGGCTAATTTCAGAAAGGGTAGATTTGGGATCAGCGTGGGTGACCATGTGTGACAGCTTTGTCTGAGTCAGTTTGGAGTCAGTGGGTTGGATGTAACACATATACAATACAAGTTATATAAAAAGCTCACACTGTATGAAACCCTTTGTACTTACTTTGTAACAGTGAACTCAAAACTTGAGAAATTCAGATTGGTGTTTAAAGTAATAGTTCAACATTTTGGGAAATACCCTGCTGGCAGTTGTTTCATAGTTCAGACACAGACATGTGACATGAGAGTGGTATCAATCTTAGCATGAAAGCTAATAAGCACATTTCATAATGTCAAACTTCAGTGAATACTTTTTTCCAATTTGTGTTTTAATGCAGGATTTTCAGGATAATCCTGATATCACAAACTGTGTGCACTTTTTTCACATCAGAGTGCAGAATTGCCTGCTGCTAATTGCCATTCAGATAGATTGGGTTCAAATTCCTCAAAGGCTCCTTGCCAGAGCAGTAGCCACCCCACTGCAGAACACACCCTCCTTTCAGTGCCAGGGGTAGCAACAGCAGTATTCTGATAATTGCTGAGACTTTCAAGGTATAGCTGTATTGTATCTGTCACCATCAATAGAGAACGATCGTGTTTGGGATTTCCTTTTGGGATACTGTCAAAAATCATCTCCTAATCGCATCCTTCAGCATAACCACGTCTTGTTCCTCTGTCTCCCTCTTTCTGTTTCTCCCCAGCATATGCACGAGGCTGTACAGCTGAAGCAGCAGCTGCAGATAGAGCATGAGCAAGCCTTGGTGGCCCTTCACACCAAGCAGAAGGAGATCAATCAACTGCATAAGGTATGGCCATATGGATAAAGGCAAAAATGGGAAATTGGTTATTAAAAGCTTTATTTTTATGATTTTGACATAACCCTCCTGGGTCATTGATTTTCTGATAAGAGCAGTGACTTCATGCCAAAGCTCCTTGTTCAGTTATTGATGTGTCAGTAGCCAGTTTGTGCTGAATCACTGTCACTGAATCGCTGCTACTGTATCAGAGAATATAAAGACCTCAGAAACCTGTCCAAAAATCAGCAGATTTGGTTAGAAATGCAGTTTCAGCTGCAATGCTTTTCATATTGTTTGATCATGTGATGAAGATATCTTTGCTAAAAATGTAGCTTTTCTAGTTGTTGATAAATTTATACACCTTGGGAACATCTTTCAGTGTGCAGACATGACCTTTTTCTAAGTGTTTTTAAGACTGGGATATATGTGTTCCTACTCTGCCTAGAAAGCAGTCAAATAAAACTTAAGATATCGCAAGGGACACTTGGACTTCAAGTGCTTTTGATACTTGTAAGACTGCTCACATATTGAGGATGTTAAATTATCTGCTTTACTTTTTACCAAGTCTGGCCCAGAGTGCTTGTACTGCATATTTGAGATTAGGAGTTAGCGTTTTATTACTACATCATTACATGACTTACATAAACTCAATCACTCTGATGATTATCACGCAGGCATTTTCTGAGTCTACGTTTTGGATTGTTAAATGAACAGTTAATTAGCTTTAAACATTGTATGTGCTGCATCTTTGTCCTGTTGCAGCATTAATCACTATTAATTGTTTTCAAATTATAAAAACCTAAAAACTTTCCAACAAGCCCATTCAAAATCCTATTATTCTAATGAATATGTAAATATTCTCAGAATACCTACTGGATTAGACCACTCAGGCTTTGATATGATCATAAAAGAGCTGAATTGTGACAGCTTCCTCAGAAATCTCTGAAGTTTGTTGGTTGTCTGTCTTCGCATTGGTGTTTGTAGCGTCAGCCACTAACAGACAAACAGACATTAGCATACCCTAAAATAAATATGCTTGTGTTCATCAGAGCTGTGCCATCAGGAGCAGGGATCTCTTCAAGTACCAGTGCTGTAATCAGCCATTGAGCCTCTGCCAGGATACTGGGTTGACAGTATGTCAGCTGTGTACTGTCTATTTTACCTCATGGGCTGTGATCACAGTGTCAGCTGTCACTGTGTGTTTCTGTGTGTTCTCTGCAGGCTCGGGTGCAAACTGACCAAGAGCATGAGGAAGCAGTACACCTGTTAGAGGTACAGTAACATGAACAAACACACATCTTTACCCAGCTTTACCTCAGTGTTACCTTTAATGAATGTAGTTTATCTCTCTGTTTTAAACTGGTGAAATAAAACAAAAAAATCCTTTTGGGTGTTTCATGTAATATTAGACATATGTTAGATAAAGGATATTAATAAGGATATTATGCAGATGGCATAATATAGCTTTATGTGCACATATAGGTATATATGAGAATATAGTTATATGTGAAAATGCTTAAATGAACACTTGCAGATCAAACTAGTCAGCCAAAGTTTTTGGTCATAAACCAAAGTACTGTAAAAGTTCAAATTTAGATTTGCTTATGGTGCTAGAAGAAGAGTCAGGGGATCACCAAAGTCAGGAGGTTTCAACTTCTGGGAACTATGAATGTTGTACAAAATTTATGGGAATCATTCGACTGCTAATAAGAACAATAAAAGTATGAGTTGTCCTGCCTTAATAGGTGCAACAAAACTAGCAAGAGACTGAGGGAGATGTAGCAAAAAACTGAGTCTGCACACGCCCACTCAACCCTGAGACAAGGTCTAATCAGGCCACATATGTGAAAACACCTGTGTGGGGAGACAGTAAGTGTGTAGGGGTTTAAATGTTGGTCAGATGAGATAGGGAACCAGGCAACATACAGGACTTGTTGGGAACACTGATAGAAACCTCTGACCTGTGGCCTCTAACATGCTTCTGGATCCTCTTTTAATGCAGGCTTCTCAAGACACTATCTGTTCTGAATGTCACTTAGACATATAGGAACATTGTTAGGGTGCTCACTGATGCCCTTTGCCCTGAAACAGGTGGTGTGGCCTTAATTATGACTTTAAATTTGAATTCCACATATAGCACCCGGTAAGTAATTTAATTTTCCGTACCATCTCCTGTCATTTAATACAATTTTCCTTTTAAAATAAAGAAAAGTCAACAAGGGCCAGTTACATGTTTGAAAAAATCAGACAGCTTCAGCAGGCTCAGCTATCCAATTAAGGCTAAAGTAATCCTGTATTTCTCTTCTTCTAGATTTTCTGTACTTTTGTTGGGTACAATATCACTACAAAGTTTTATCACAACATTTGCAGACTCTCACATCCCATTAATCCTGCATCCAGGCTGACCTTGAATACTTTTACAAATTTCCCTGCGATCAAATCACTGACCTGCTGTGTTTCATCACAGTCTTTAAGATGCTTGTCACTGGCTCATCTACTTGAAATTATTTTCTCATTTCACTCTAAATCCTTTTGTCACGACAATAGTGTGTGGGCTCCTTTGAGTGTAGTTCAAGTGAGGTCATGTTATTATCCATCTTAAGCACTTGAATAAGATTTTACTGAGCAAGCAGCCTGAGTTTGGGTCAGATAAACATCAAGGGGTTTGGTCAGAGAAATGGAAACTCCACTGTCAAGTTAGTTCTCATCTTACAAATCCATTGAATCAATTTACGGTCTTTTTCACAGGCCTGTTTCTGTGCACTGAGGGGCAAACACACACTTTTACAGGAAGAAAAACATAGCTCTGCTGTCTGTTGGGTCAAACAGACAAACATCTATGTTCTGTACAGTCCTCAGTCATTTTGTGCTTGTTAGGCTTTTTTAGTTTGACTGAAAATAATTGTGTTTTCAGTTCCTTTTACTTTTAATTGTTTGGCCTCCATATATTTATCTGCAATGATAAATATGTTGTTGTTTTGCATTACATTTTCCTTTTTGGCATAGAATACAATAACATTTATTGGTGTTTTATTTCTATACTTTTTTTCTTTTAATTTTTCTTCTTTCTTTACTTTTTTCTTTTCCCCTCCTTTTTTGTCTGAACAGAACAATAAGGACAGAATGTTTCAGGTATTTATTTTCCTCCCTGGTTAGTCATCTCCCTTCTGTTGCCTGTGTGAATTATCCGCAAATCACCAGAACTCTCAAAGCCTTTAGTGGGTACTTTGTGCAAATTGAGAATCCCTATATACACTGAATGAGACTGGATAAGGTGTTGCTACATTCCCTTACCCATACAATACCCACTGTACATCCATACGTCTTCCTCAGCTTCCTATGATATGTCGATGATATGATGTCTGAATGTCTATACTGTAAGTTTTCTAATCCTCTTAACTCTTGGCAGTGCTCAGGCTTTGTTATCAGTTGTGTTATGTATCAGCAGTTGCAGCAGATGACTCTACACTTCCATATGCTTTGATCAGACTGCAGTACTTTCAATATAATATGCTGCTATAAGCTTGAAAAGGGCTCTTTAGGGATCCTTTTCTAATTGGTTCTGTGTTCGATCAATATTAACAGATAACACGTCTGCTATTCTTCAGAGAACTCCTATCTGTATAATTACATGTGATGAAGTACACTCCATGCTTTGTGTGTTGGAGTATATTTTTCCTCATGTTCTGCTCTCTTTTTTTTCCACTCCCTCCTCTTGTCCATTACCTCCATCTTTTGCTGTCGTCATTGCTTGTCAAAGGTCAAGGTTCGTGACCTGGAGCAGAAATGCAGGTCACAGAGTGAACACTTCCACCAGCTGTCCAAAGAGCTGCTGAATTTCCGTTTGCAATCAGATACTGTGGACATCCTTAAAATTAATCCCACTTCCACATCCCAGATCCTGCTCTCACCAGACAAGAAACTCCCACAAGTCACTGTTGGATTTGAAGCCCAACCAGAAACAGGTGGGTCAGTAGTCCCACCTTATAGTTAAGGTCTGAGCTATTTAAAAAATGTGTGTACTTATTACATTTCTTAAATGTAAATTTTATTATAATTATTTTCATTAGAAGTAGTATGACATAAATATACATAAAAATGTATGCACTCTAGACACTCTAGATAAAAGCATCCACCAAATTACATGTGATCAAAAGGCTTTATGATCAGAATGAAATGAGAGTCAGAGTGATCTGATCCCCAGACAGCTCACGTAACAGCTTGATCAGCTTACTCTTGACCAGAGGTGGACACCATTAACGGCGATACTGCTTATTCATGATCAATATCTACCCTAATTGATCACAAGCCTGATGTAAGACATGAATGTGGTTTAACACATTAGTATTCTAATGACACACAGTATAACCTGCAGAGCCAGCAGATACAGCTATATCAGCGATGTAGATTTATACAGTCTGGCACAGACCAAAAGGTCTTTGAAGTGCTGGAAATCCTGTTTTATCTTCCTTTTCACTTGAAAAAGAGGGACCTCACTGATGCTTTTGTGCTAATGCATAATATTACTTACTCACAAACCACAAGAGCCCAGTGTTGCAGTGGATCCATGTTGTTGACTTACTGTAATTTCCTCAAGGAATCCCAGTCATTTGCACTCTTAGACTACAGTTTTCTTTTTTTTGTATATCCTCTATTTTTCAAGTGTGTTTTTTTCCCATGAAGACCTCAGTGGTATTTAATGACAAATACATTGCAGATGTTAGGTGTTGATGGGGATGGAATAGCCATGAAGAGCGTTTGCTGTACACTCGATTCAACAGGAGATCAATAGCTGTGCAATCAGCAGCAAATGGATGCAGAAGGAATGACAGTTGCTCTTTATTTGCTATGGAAATCAATGTCTCCCAGGCGATGAGAGTGCAGCAAACACGCCGCTACTGATCTCCCAGTTCTTGCCCTGTACGCCAGAGACTGGAGACAGAGAACGACCAGAACTGTCTGTCAAATCGAGCACCGTGACAACGGACTGCCCCAACAGCCCTCGACAGCTGACCCCATCAGAGGTTAGTCTGAGTGACACCACATCACTAAGACTCATGACATAATTGCATGTATAACTTAACATGTCTTCCAAGTTGACTCATATAGCCGTAAATTAAAATAAAGGTGGTGATAATTATTGACAGTGGTTGAACCTTAATTATCAAATTCTTCGGTTCTGTTGTCAATCTATAGATGGAGGATGAGGCCAGCCCATCACCTAGGTCCAAGCCTCGCTACACAGGCCAGGTCCGCCTTTGCACTGCCCGCTACAGGTGAATGAGAATTTTATTGCACATAATCTTTTTAGGTTTATTAACAGCCCTTTTATTGATTTTAGATATTTTTTTCAAATGGAAGAAAAAGGTTGCTCTCATAAAAACTAAAGGATTAAAGTATTCAATTTTTTCCTTTCAGTTACAACCCTTACGATGGACCAAACGAGCACCCTGAGGCAGAACTCCCCCTTGTGGCTGGAAAGTATCTGTACGTGTATGGAAACATGGATGATGATGGTTTCTATGAAGGTGAGAAATTAAACAGGCCAACACAAGTGTTTGTGTTTGAAGTGGAGATGACATAGAAAATAATATCGGCATTAACTTGCAAGGTAGTCTTGAGCAGGTGCTTAAATGACAAATGTAAAAAAATAAATAAATAAAAACTCAGTGTAAAGATGAAAGATTAGAGCACAGCAGGAGGTGTCCTCTGTTGCTTTTCAAGTTCTGTGATTTTGCCTGAGTCCCTGTCTGCTGCTGTAACAGAGAATGCCTGACAGTCATAACAAGTGTGTGCATCATCATGTATTAATTATCTCACAATGAGACAAATGCCAAAAAAGTGTGTGTCAGCTTACAGTTGCCCCCCAGTGAATTAGATCTATTTACAATATTCTGCTTGGCACCTAAATCTTTTTAAAATGACCATGTTTGGGAAGCACTGACTGTTGGTGTGTACTTGTTGACATTGCACTCTATGTCCGTGACATTACAATATGACATAATCAAAATTTAATGTGAAGAGATTATAATGCTGATGCAGTCATCGCTGTAAACACTGCTACAGAGGTTGCTGTCATGTTATGTTGTCATGCACGACAGTTGCAGCATT
The DNA here is from genome assembly GCA_033238685.1 of Lates japonicus. NCBI lineage: Eukaryota > Metazoa > Chordata > Actinopteri > Centropomidae > Lates > Lates japonicus. The sequence goes on along the minus strand of BRZM01000021.1, from coordinate 3,195,335 downwards.
TGTCATCATACCTTATACTGTGTGTGTCCATCATATAACTGTTGGCTATTTTCATCCTCTGACCTCCTCTTTATCAGTGCAGTGTGTCTGTATGTGGGTTATGTTGCCTTGATTTTCAAGACTGTTCCCTTTGAGACATGTGAGACATTGAGCTCTATTTTTTGAATGCTCACATATTAAAGTTGTCAGACCTCTTCAATACCTCTTCAAAATCTAACTAACATGACTGCCCCCTATCAATGTCTGTAATTAATTAATACTTACATTAAAGTTTGTCATTTTTCCACAAAATGATGGCATTGTTTTGTTTACCCCTGTATGTGTTTCAGACTTTATGACTATACTCCATTGCACCCGTGTCACCAAGAAAAATTCCGGTACACTTTTTATGAGCGGTGATTGGAGCGATTCTCTTGCATAATCTCTTTAGAATTATGAAGGCTTCTCCATCAGAGGCAATCCTAATCCCCCTAGCTAGCAATCCTGCTGCCCGCCACAAACACAGTAGTACTCAGATGCAGTGATTCATTAGCTGTGGGCGGTAAGATTGCATGGCATCGTGGAGGAGCCTTGTATTTACCATGCAGGAGGGAGACTCGGGCCTCCGACCAAGCTGTTGTCAAGATGGGACCTTGGTCCCTTTTAGCTTGATGACTAATCCAGCGGGGCTCAGCTTAATCATCAGCACACACAAACAACACACACACTCAATCACACACACATACATGGACACACACAGATGGTCTTAAGGTCTTCCAGTGGAAAAAGGGATTGAAGGACAAGATGATAGGGAGCTTTTTCGAGACAAAATTTTACCCTTTGGGAAAAAACTACAGAGCACATCTAAGTAGCATTTTTTTTCTGCATTGACCACAACATCTACATGCTCATGGGTGTTCCTGGAAATGTTCAAAGGCAGTGAACTAAAGTTCAAGTTCTTTGAAATGTTGAAAAGGAGTGTTTGCTCAGTTCTGTGTTTACTGGAGAGAGTATGAAAAATGGCATCAGAGAACCAGTGGTACATCTTACATCTTAGGGAATAGTACATACTGTGTATTTACATATCTCCCACCTCTCGCTCTCTGACTCATTCCCACCCAAGTAAAACAGCCCACTGACAATTATGGGTATTCATATTTGTGCTTTCCTTTTGTCTTTGTCTTGTAAGGACCCATTAGTGAGGCCTATTTTAACATTTCTGGGCGGCATCACAGAGGAACAGGTGCACTTTACTATAGAGACAGCTGTTAAAGGATAGTGTTTTCAGGTGCCTGGCATTAGGCTGTTTGTTCGTTAACATGAACATGAAGAATGAGGCACAAAATTGTGCTGTTTATTTTCTGTAACTGTCTCTCTGCGTCTCTCTGTGTCACAGGGGAGCTGCTGGATGGCCAGCGAGGACTTGTCCCTTCCAACTTTGTGGAGTTTGTCCAGGACAAGGAAAAACCAGCAAGTCAGGCTGGGGAGGGAGGGGAAAACCTGGGCCCACTGGACCATACACCTCTTGCCTTGATGGCAGTGGATGGAGGTGCCTCCCAGGATAGCCTCCTGAGCTCAGCTAATGCCTTGGTTCCCTGTAGCAATGGGACAGGCGGGCCCCTTGACCCTGAGGACCTGGCTGAAGATGTTGTGCCTTATCCCCGAAAGATCACCTTGATCAAGCAGCTGGCACGGAGCGTCATTGTGGCCTGGGAGCCTCCACTAGTGCCTTTGGGCTGGGGGAACATCTCTGGCTACAACGTGTTAGTAGACGGAGAACTTCGTGCCAGTATACAGTACGGTGGCCGGACCAAGTGTTTGCTGGAGAAGCTGGACCTGGACGGTTGCGTTCATCGTGTGTCTGTGCAGTGTGTCACCGACCGGGGCTTGTCAGACGAGCTGCGGTGCACCTTGCTGGTGGGTGCCAATGTGGTGGTTGCGCCGTGTGGTCTGCGGGTGGATGACATCCAGCGCGACACTGCCGAGCTATCCTGGTTGCCCAGCAACAGTAACTATGGTCACACCGTGTTCCTGGATGGGGCAGAACATGCAGTGGTAAAGCCAGGAAGGTATAGACTACGTTTCCTAAACCTGAAGCCCCTTACGGTGTACAAAGTGACGGTGGTAGCACAGCCACACCAGGTGCCATGGCAACTGCCGCTGGAGCAGAGAGAGAGGAAAGAAGCTGGTGTGGAGTTCTGCACTCAGGCTGCAGGTCAGCAAGGTTCATTTCTATACATAGACAGTATCAGTGATAAATACTTAGCTCCATACCAGTGGATTAGTTTATATATTAGTATATAATAGTTTTTTTGTTTTTTAAATGTTTTAATCAATGTTGTAGTCTGTATATAGGACAGATGGAGAGTACAGACCGCTACTACTCTGTTTATGTTTACTGTAATGTCAGCTCTAATATGTAACATAATGCTATATCAATTTTTAAGTTATTGTACTGTGCTGTAAGAGAGTACAGTCCCGCATTGCCTTACCATGCCATTGTTGTGTATTGTATTTTGTCTAGGTCCAACACCATATTGCAGAACAGGTCAGAGTGAAACATCAGTCCTGGGCTGGGTTTCCTATATGTCTTAGCACTAAATGATCTGTTTCTACTGAAAACCAATGGGAAAGAGAGTGCTATGATACTTTTGGAGGAGGGTTATAGTCATGAAACTGAGAGTGACAATAACCTATTGTTCAGAATTAGTTAGTTAAGGGATGTGGGCAAAATGGCATTTTGTCATGGTTCTGAGATTGAAGAACAACTTTTCATCCACAAACAATGTAATTTGTGTATCTTATGAAATTGAAACACATTTTGTTTTTTCAGACCAAATTCAAATGCAATTTTGCCCAAGTTTGCTTACTGCACAGAGCACATCACTAATTAGAGAACAGCCCTGCATCACCAGATATGATCAGTTATTATTATGATGAGTCATTTCCTCAGCCTATAGCCTAGCCTAGAATAAGCAGTTCTATATAAAGCAAGTGTCCCTCCACTGCTCACTGAAATGACCATTTTGTATCAGTGTGCATTTGCTTCTGCTCAAATGTAGTTGTGCATGTTTTATGCAGTGGTCCAAGAAAGTGAAAGACAAAGAATGGGCTGTAGTTAGTCTCTCTGGATTGTGTCCTGCATGCTAAGACAACAGTGTTTCTCTGAGGAGGCCCAGAAGTCCACATTTTTTCATTTTACTTAATTTTTGTTATCTTAGTGTATGTGGGTTACAGAGTAAGACTAGAATAGAGGAAGAAAAATTTATTACAAAAATAATGATATACTAAGAGGATTTCATTTCACAGCTCAGTTTGATTATGGAGCATCTCAGGTCAACCAGTGTTGGTGTAGTCCTACAATAACTTATCATATACAGTAATGACATTTTATCACTTTAACACTGCACACAATGTCTTGTGAATGTCCCCCATCAGCAATGTCACATTATCACGAGTATCCGCATGGACTGTGTATCTTCACAAAGTGTAAATAAGATGTTTTACAAATGTAAACATGCAGGGCAAACTATAAATGACCCCCCCCCATGTGGGCATTTCTGTGCATGGTTGTGAGCGTGCCCATTTGTGCATTTGATGAATGCTTCAAACCCTTTCCTCTTGTTTGTATGTTTGTGATATTGAAACAATAAATTATTACATTTTATTTCTTACTCCTATTCTCTCACCTCCCAGGCCCTCCCCTGCCTCCCCAAGATGTACAGGTGCTCTGTGGGCAGGCTCCAGGGGTCCTACAGGTCTGCTGGAAGCCCCCAATCCTCTCCCCCACAGGCACATCTAATGGGGCAAATGTCATTGGCTACGCAGTATGCACTAAAGGACAGAGGGTGAGTTCGCAAGTGACTGTATGCTTATTTTAGCTCAGTATTTTGGAGCTCATCTTGCGTTAAAGGCCTCACTCATGATTAGAGGGGAAATAAGTGACTTTATACAGGTTCATGCACAGTAAAGAGGAGCTGGTTTGTGGACAGTTTATATAGGATCCATATTTCAAAGGTCTACATGCAATGCACAGATACAGTATGTAAAACATGGGGTGAATTGTCTAATCATGTTTAATCCAGATGAAACATGAGAACATGCATCACAGATGGGATGCTAATAGCCTCTGTCAGAGTGTGGCATTATGTCATCAGTGCCCTCAGCACACACAGCAGTGCCACCTACTTGTGATTCAGTATCAGTGCATGTCTCTCAGTGTGGGACCTGTGAATGTCTTGGAAAGGTCTCTCACTCCCTCTGGTGACTTCCAAAGTAAATCAACACACAGTAGCTGAAAGCGTGAATCAACACTGAACCACATTGAGCAGCAAACTGCTTCTGCACTGCAAAGAAGATACAAACCATTTTCCTATCTAGAAATGGTATGATGTCTTGAATGTGATACTGATGCTGCTTTAGTTGTTGTTGAAAATGATTCCGCAGTTTTTGTTGATGTTAACCTTCTATTTTCTGTTTAAATCCAGATAGCTGAGGTGTTGTACCCAATGGCAGACTATGTTGCTGTCGAGCTGACAAGGATTCAGTGCCTGGAGGCCAGGGAAGTCATCGTCAGGACTCTGTCAGTACAGGGAGAATCCCAGGACTCCCAAGTCGCCGTCATTCCAAACAACCTGCTTGTGCCTCTACCTCCGCTTCCCCTGCCACCACCAATGCACCCCCACGCAGGCCCCCCTCCACACCCTCATGCTCAAGCCCACCTCCAATCCCCTCACCTTCCCCATGCCACGCCCCAACTTCCTGCTCCACCCCAGGCACATGGACAGCCACTCCCGCCCCATCCTTCACACCCTCAAGCCCACCCCCGACTCCCCCACCCAGGTGGACCCCCGCAACCCCATCTCCGACCCCCACATCCTCAGTCCCAGCCTCTACATCTTCAGCCCCGCCCACCCCACCCACCCCATCAAGGTCCCAGGCCCCAGCACCAACTGCCTCTGCTACCCCACCCGCAACCCCACCCTATACCTCAGAGACCAGTAAGTGCCAGAGACCTGGATACCAAAGAGCATGCGGCCCACCACGGGGGAGCTATTCCACCAGGCCAGCCTGGTTGGGACCCCACGCGCTCTCCCTCCTCCCAGCCTCCGGTGCCCATGCAAGGCCACACCCTCGAGGCCCCTCCCCCCGCCAATCCACGCTCCCCTTCGCCCCAGAGGATTCTTCCGCAGCCCAGGGGCACCCTTATCCCGGACACCGTGGCCAAAGCCATTGCCCGAGAAGCAGCGCAGAGGGTGGCAGCAGAAAGTGGCAAGGTCTGGTAGAAATGGACATGCTACATCCCATAATAAAATATTATAGATGCCTCTATGACTCTCAGTTTATTACACCATAAAGACAAAGCAGTTTGTTTTCAAAATACTGCTAAATACAATAACCAAGTCCCTCTGTCATTTCCATGTCTCTGTTAATCACTGTTCCTAATGTTTTCAGGGGGACAGGAGGCAAGGCAGGTATGGAGAGCAGGGTCATTCATTTCACCAGCATCACTCTGATGAAGAAGAGGAAGACGAGGAGGGGTTTGCACGTGGCCGTCGGAGAGGACCCTCAGTCGATGAGTTCCTCAGAGGCTCTGAGCTGGGGAGGCCGGTAAGAACAACATGACAAGTGATGAATCCTTTGCCCTCTCCTTAGCTTCACCTCCAATGTGTTTTTTCACTGGAAAACCTCTTAGGTGTTTGTATGTTTGGATATGTGTGTGCATGCATGTCTGGGTGGTTGCATGCATACACTCCTGTACCCTGTGTGTCCATGTGTTGTGCGTGTGCTCCTGTGGCGTGTGTTTGCCCATCCATGTGCGTCTGCTGTGTGCATGTATGTTATGTACGTATGTGGACTTAAACAACTGCGTCTGTGTGTTTGTGTCTGTTTGTGCGTGTGTGTGTGTGTGAATACCAAAAGCCTCACTATAGTCACAATGAAGATTATCACAGCGAAAGCAGCCGGGGCTCTGACCTGTCTGACATCATGGAAGAGGATGAGGAGGAGCTGTACTCTGAGATGCAGCTGGAAGAGGGACGCCGACGCAACTCGCACAACACACCCAAGGTGCAGTTCTTTGCACTTATTCTAAACCCAAGAGTCATAACCACCCAAATTTATTATTCCTTAGTGAACTGCACAGGCACAGATACTTCAATTGAGTCTGCTGCCTTGACTTGCATTTGATATGTGTTATTAGCGTGTGTGCTGAGTTTGATTAAAATAATAATAAAAAAAAAAAAGGGTTTGAAAGTTTCAGCCCATGGATAGAAAGGCAGAGACAGCGTGTTTGACCATTACATGACCGTGAAGATGAACAGAGACAGAGCGAGACTGGGTTTGAATACTTGAGCACCGTGGAGAGAGACAGACTGGGTTTTAAAGGTGCTTTCAGACTGCCTCTATTGCTTCCAGTGCTGCTCTCATGATCGCTCAAGGTTGTTTGCTACTGAGTGGATGGAGCTGACGACGGGTCAACTTTTTCAGCTTCGTGATGACTTGACATGTGACCATGGAAAACACAGAAACTACACTGAAGGAGATGATACAGAAGCTTATTTTATTTTACTAATTGACATTAACATATCAGTGAGGAGAAAAGAGGTGGACATCTTCATAGTTTGATTATCCAGTCTGCACCAGTGTTCAAGATATAAAATCTTGCTATTTTGATCATGTCATATTGCAAAACATTTCCTCTTTTGGTTTTAAGCTGAAACTCTCTCTATGTAGTTATGTGATGAGATTATATAAGCTGTGTAGAAGCCTTGGTGTATCAACGTATGGTGTATGGTACAGGCTATTAGTTGGATCAAACGCAGTTTGAAGCTGTGGCGGCACCGGCTTGGTGTCTGAAAGCACCTTTAATGTTGCGGCACCATGGAGACAAACAAAAGGAGCGATAGTCTGGGTTTGAATAGATTGTGATTGAATGATTCAGCACCCTGGAGAGAAACATAGTCTGAGTTTGAACGTGTTCATAGCCTTGGATAGAGAGGCAAGGAGAATCTGAGTGAGCAGTTTAGTGTTGTGAGGGTGTGCTGTAACATAGATGAAGTTTACAGATATCTTTGACACAGCCATCATTTCTTCTTGTTCTTTTTTAAACTGAGTATATGTTATTAGTATTTGTTTAATTTTGGAATGTTAAAATTTCCTGTGGGCTTGTGTGTGTCTGAGTGTGCGTCTATACGTCTGTGTTTCAGTGTGCCTGCCTGTGAGTGCTGCATGATTTTGTTTACATGCAATTTGTACAAGTATGTCAACATTTTTTTCACACACTGCTCGCAAGTTTGCCCATGTGTCTGTGAGCAACCCATCAATGTCTAATGTTTGTGAATACCTCCTGTGTTTATGTGAATTTTAGACAAACACTCCTGCCGGAGGCCGTCACGACCGGGAGACCGGGAGAAGAATTCATCATGGTGGTCCCCAACCTCAGAGACGACCTCTAATGGTCCCTTCCATTGGTCAGTATGGGCAGGTGGCTGGAGAGAGAAAGGAAGGGAGAATTTTTTGAAAATAATTTTTATGTTTTCTGTACTATAGAACAGTAGTATTTGTTTCTCTGTTAAAGCCTTCATAAGCTTCTGTGTCTCCGGATCACTTCTGTGTGTATGAACCATGCTCATGCCCTTCACTACCTGAACATACGTTAGATCTTGCAGAGATTATTATGATGCTACAAGCTGGCAGTTTTCTTAAGCTGCTGTGCACAGTTGATGTTGTAGTTTTCCATTGCTGCTTTCCTGTGTGCATTTGTTATTACATTGTAAGTTTTAGGTGGCAACAAAAATCTTTCGTTAACCTTTTGGGAGGGGAAGGTTGTGCTTTGCGTTGTAACCCCATCACCTTCTAACTGGTGTTTCCCGTAGAGGTAACCTCTGAGAATAACAGTGAGGGAAACCTCTCCCCCATCACCGAGGATGTTTACTATGGCAGAGTAGTTCGGCACAGGACATGGTCATCCCGCAGGCACATGGGCGGCAGCAGGTCTCCCCATGGTATGTGCCTGCAGTCCTGTTCTCACCACCACAGCATGGCAACAAAAATGCCACCAGCGACTGGCAAATGGCAAACAGTAGCTGTGGACACTTGCAAGTGCCTGTTTCTCTGTCTTAAATAATAATAGTTATTATTATGCTTTCAGTTGAACAGCATGGTTGCACTGCACTGAAATGGTGGACCCACTGGCAAGCCATACCTGGGGTCCAGGATGAATGTTTCCACAGTTGCAGATGACAAATGACTGACTGCTCAGAGAATGCCTCACTCACTGCACTGAACTCCAGATGCCTGCCAAACCCTTTCCCTCTGTGGTTCAACCACACCTACTACACTTATAATGGGAGAATTTGTGCATGAAATTTTGAAGAGATAATAGTGGTAGACATTAATGAATGATTACACTGTCACTGCTTTTTGTTTCTTTAGACACTGAGTTTGAAATATCAACTGCTGGAAATGCAGTTGTCCCTTACATTGCTTTCCTACCAACACATAAAAACAGTAATACAGTTACCAAACCTCCTGTAGGTTGGTATATGCTGACCTGGGAGCGATGCATTTCACATCATGCTTTTATTTTCAAGCATCAAAATAAAGCATAGGCTCAACAGTATTACACTTTGCTGGCTGGTGCATTTTCTAAATATTGCAATGCCAAATTCAAACAAATGACAGGCTTCCACAACAACTCTGCGATTTTCGCTTCAGCTCTGCTGCTACAAGGGTTGGCAATGTGCAGAAAGATGAATATAGATATATGCTTTAAGACTTTCCCTAAATGTCATGCTTTGATATGAAGTGAAAATAGACACATGGAGTTGTTATTTCAAGGTGTATTTTTTGTTTAGGCTTTCTGTAGCATGCATGTCACAGTCTTGTGTGTTGTTGATGTCCCTGAATCACTTTTGTGCATTGCACCATGTTTTGTCTTGCTACTCATTCGTCTCTCACTGCATACACAGACATAAAGATAGATAAAAATGTGAAAATACATGTAGCGTGTGTGTGTTTGTGGGCGCATGCATTTGTGCTACAGTAAATGATTTAAATAGTTGACTGAGCACAGATTTCTTTCTGCATGGTGACAGGCACAAATATGACTAGACAAGAAAATCTAATCTGTCGTGCTGTACTGCATGATCAAATCAGTTCAAAAATCATCAGACAAAAATTTTCTTCTCATGGATTTCCTTTGATTGAAGCATGGCTAAGATACATTACTCTGTAAACACATGTACTTGCACATCATAGAAGTGGTATATATAGAGAATAAAAATAATTCCCTAGGAGACAAAAAAATAATAATTTTTACAAAGAAACAGAGTCTCCTACAAAGAGACTGTTCACATTTACTTGCTGCGCTGACGCAGGATGATTTTTCTTTTTTGTTTGTTTGTTCATTTGTTATGGTTTTTTGTCTTTCATGTTTTAAAGATGGATACAGGGATCAGGATCGCCGCTCTCCCACGTACTATGATGAATCAGAGCCTGAGGAATCCTTCCGGATCTTTGTGGCCCTCTTTGACTACGACCCCCTGTCCATGTCCCCTAACCCAGATGCAGCAGACGAGGAGCTGCCCTTCAAAGAGGGGCAGATCATTAGGGTGGGATTTCAAATAATATATTCTTGATCATTTTGTTTTATTTGTCTTTCAGATTAATCCAGTCTATAACATACTATTTGCTTGCTGCATTTGCCCATTAAAAAACACTATTATCCTACTGGATAATACTACTGTCATAAATGATTATTTTAATGTGCAGCTACTGTGCAATCCAGTGTTTATCCATCCTTCAAGCTCTATTCTACTATTAAAGTTTAAAAAAATACTATAATAAAAATACAGTATACTGTTTTAAAGCTAGAGCTCTAAACATTGCTCTTTCACTTTGTTGGCGACCAGGTGTATGGAGATAAAGATACAGATGGGTTTTACAGAGGAGAAGTGAGGGGCAGGATGGGTCTCATCCCCTGTAACATGGTGTCAGAGATCCGAGCGGAGGACGAGGAGACCATGGACCAGCTCATCAAACAGGGCTTCCTGCCACTCAGCACCCCTGTGGACAGAATAGGTACCACACAAGCATACTCAACACTCCTGAACAAGTCAAGATCCGGGTGTTAAACACACACAGATATGGAACTGTTTCAGAGTCAGTGGGCTTGAAAAGGGTTAAATACTGTCAATGAAAACATGAGGTGAAATACTACCTGTTTAAATGGCATCTGTTATTGCTTCCAGAGCAGAACAGACGAGGCCTCCGTCGAGATCAGGCCTCGAGGAGGATGGTGGCTCTGTACGACTACGACCCCCGAGAGAGTTCCCCTAATGTTGATGTCGAGGTATCAGTCAGTGTACAGTGTTAGTGGACAGACAGCTGAACAGTCATCAAAGGACAACCACACATAAACTAATGCTACTCATCTTACATCTATCACTCAACCTTTTCAAGATGCTAAAACCTGTATGATATGTGCTGATGCATGTTTTAGGATTTTTTTCAAACTAGTGAAATCCACGTAAATATATGATCTTTACTTATCAAGCAAAGTCAAAGACACTACAGTAAAAACAAACAGCAGGCAGGGTAGGAAATTAATCATCAAGTATTAAAATTCAATCAACATTTTCTTTTTTGCTTGGTGTAGATTGAATAAAGACATAACAGATTGAGCAAAACAAAGACTTTACTTGGATTGCATTTGTTGTATATTCGTATCTGTATCTGTGTCTCCTGATAGGCTGAGCTGACCTTCTGTGCTGGTGACATCATCGCTGTGTTTGGAGATATCGATGAAGACGGATTCTACTATGTAAGTGTTGCTCGTCCACGTTTGCTTCTCTAATTGACACTTTTACATTCTGTTTATTTAATCTGTACAAAAACTGAACTGTAAAATGACAACTTGTGGTAAATAATCCCACTTTGTTTTTTGTACAGACTGTATGAATGTGTATTTATGCTAAACTAATCCTTTAATGTACCTTTCTTGTGGATTAATAACAGTGTGTTTATATGAGGAGAGGGTTTATAGAGTGACAGTACAAATTACTTTTACATACTCTAATTTTAGAGAACGAAAAGGTAAATTAAATGGGAAGTGACCCAATCCACCCCTCCTTTATTCCACCAACCATATTTACTCCTCTCCTTATTTCCATCCACAGGGTGAGATCAACGGCCACCGCGGTCTGGTTCCCTCTAACTTCCTGGAAGAAGTGCCTGATGACGTGGAGGTGTATCTGACCGATACTCCGTCCCACTACCCCCAGGAAGAGCCTGCCAACCGGCCCCCCGCCAACTCTGCCGCCACCGTCTCAGAGGGCAAACGGGTACATCATCATCGCCGCTCTCAGCGCTAGGCCCTGTGTTCATCCATCCTCCGTCCTCTCTCTTGATTTCCGTCTCTCGCTTCCTCCACTTGCCGTCTGTGTGCTGTTCATTGTGTGTGTTTGTCCATGTGGTGACAGTTGTGACTCTATACAAACTAACAACCCCCTTCCCGCCCCCTCCCTTCCCCTTCACCCTTTGGAAAAGGGGACAAAAATCCAGTGTTAACACCTTTCTGAGTCTCAGAGAAAGGAAGAAGCAAAGCCTGACATGGACAGAGAGAGGATAGACTGTGGGAGCTCTGCGGGTGATTTATGCATGTAGCACTGTTTAAGGACTTTAAAAAAGCTCAACTCATTCCTTACACAAGATAATTTGGTATCTTTTTGCACTGAAACACAAAATCAAATTGTGGTTATTGTGTATAATTATAAGAATAAGTGCTTTATTAACACTTAACAATTGCTACCCAGTGACACTGATAGAAATTATTTGAGAAGTTTAAAGATGAAAAAGAGAGAAAAGCATGCCTTTTTCAAACTTGATACATTTTATAATAACTTTCTTGGCTCGACTGCTGTATTTCCTTAAAGAGGCTTTGTTTCTTTATGTATATTGCACACACATCAGATCTATTTTTCAGCCCTGTTGACAGTGGATATGCCATGTTTGCTCTGAGCTCGAGAGACAAAACTAACCGCAGCACTGAGACATCCATACTGTATTGTTATAATGGAAAAATAATAAATGAAAAAAATTGGATATTAAAAAAATTCTTTTTTTGTGCTCTGTGTTCATGTGTGTTGGTGTTGTTGTTGACGTTGTTGTTGTTTTCAGTTTTCATAGTGGTGTGGGTTTTTTTTTACCGACGGTGACAGTGCTGCCACATCTGATTTCTTTTTTGTTTTTCCTCACCCGCTTGGCAAAACAAAACAAACAAACAGAAGAAGATTGTTCATTTCACACCATAAATGGCTCTGTCTGCCTTGTACAGTAAGTCTGCAACTTGAGATACCAAACTCGCAGCTCTAATGCACACAGCTTGTGGTCACAGCAAAGGCTTTTAAATGCCACTTTAACATAACGGAAGCACTTGTCAAGTGTTTCTGTAATGCTTTGTTTCCTGTTGACAGATCAGTAAGATCTGATCTGAAAGTCATTTCTGGTGGTTATGATGTCACCAAAATGACTAGGAACATTATCAAATGTATACATATTCATTTGGACAAACAAAATCTCTTTTCTGCCATATCTGTAATATTTACCTGATAATACTGAACAGCATCCATTTTGACATCTATAGACGTTTTATTTACGATACAGGACATATGGACCAGAGTCTGAGTGATTCAGACAAATGCATAACTCTGTATCTGGCTGCTGCATTAGATGAGAAGCCTGGTATCTACAGTTGCATCCCTGGGTGTTGTACTGTATATAATCGTACTGTATGTTCCCTCATGGCCTTCTGATGGTGGACTTCTCCGGCTCTGTGGTGTGCTATTGTTGTGCTCAACATTTGATGGCTTCCTCCTCAGTGTTTCTTCTACATATGTAGTGTGTGTGTGTGTGTGTGTGTGTGTGTGAAAACATATCTCTACTGTCAGTTTAATGCAGATTGATGAACTAGTAGATAGATGGTAGCTTTGGCCAATTTAACATAGTATGTTATGCATATTATGTGCTAGTTACTAATTTTGAATACTGTTTTAAACTTAGTAGTAATTTAGTGTATACTGTGGACCCTGGATTGTTATGATTCATTCCCAAAAGCAGTTCTCAGACTAAATATATTATTTTCACAAATGAAGTATGAAACTTGAACGCATTTAGAGAGCACATATCATTGCTAAGGCTGTATAGTCCTCTTCTTTCTAAATTCTCATTTCTTCTTTAACTTATAAAAAATGTTTGGATGTTTCTAACCTGAATCTGAATATACATAACCAGCAACAAAATACACATTAACAGAGAAGTGATTTATGTTCAATACTAAAGCCCCTGAAGCCTTGGCTTCAAACATTCCAAGTGTTTTCAGCAACACCCATAGGTATTATTTAACACTCAAAAACTCAACTTATCTGCTTCATGAGGACTGTGTGGGTGTAATTTGACTGAAACTGATTGACAGAAGCGTCTCTCTGGCAAGAGCAGAATACTTGAAAACAGTGAGAAAAACACAGTGAAAAGCACAAATACAGAAAATGTGAGATTGCTAAAACTGTTCATACTTTGTTAGAAAATGTTGAATTCAGGTCAGACCTTATTGCTCATAGTAAGAAGCTGATTGAGAAGACAGATTGTCAGGGCTTTTAGGAAATCTTTGAAAAATATATTTGCCCATGACCCTATTACCTAAACTTAATTTTTTTTTAACTGGAATATATTTAAAATAAATTTGAGGGACTAAAAACAGAACCTCTTTGCTGTAGGTAATTACAAATGATTCATTATACCACAAATCTTAAAAAACACTTACATTACAGCACTTGATAATTAGAGAAAAAACAGTGTGTTTCTCAACAGTCTCAAGTGCAATCAAGTGAGTAAGACATCAGCAGTGTGTAAGTTGCTCATTATGTGTTCAGTATGTTCAGTGAATGAATAATCAGATATGAAAAGGGTTCAAACTCAGAGAACTACACACAGCTTTTTCTATAAAACAAAGTGCAGTTTCAAAATATTGAACAAGCAGCTGCCTGCATTAAAGGCAAGTAAGACCTTTTTGTAGAGTTTGAAGAAGAGCACAAACAGACAGACAGATAGACAGACAGACAGACTGCAGGCCTAGTCTGCAGTGTAAAAGTGTTGGTTCTTTTGTAATACCCTGCCCCATGCCTCCACACCTCCCCCATCGCCTCTCTCCTCAGGTCACCACGGAAACGGCCGACCACGACACCATGCCCATCCGAGCGCCCTCCCCGATCGTACGCCCCCTCTTGCCGGGCACCATGAGGCCCCTCAGCCCCACGAGGGGCCCCCACGTCCCTCTGGGGGACCCCCGGGACCATCAAGACCTGGCAAACAAGAAGAAGAAAGGACTACTTTCCAAGGGGAAGAAACTGCTGAAGAGACTCTCCCCTGTGAAATAATGACAAAAAGAAGCATACATGTACAATATGTGCACATGCTGGGCTCTGTATATTGCATCCATACAATCAACTCTGTTCCAACAACGTACGACAGAGAGGATGTGAGCTTTGTCTCCTGGACTGCGTGAGCCTATTTGAATATAACCAGTGATACAATTATTCATGTTCGGTGATGGATACAAATCAACTGAATTATGTACAGTGCAGTGCCAAAATCAAGAGAGAGGTCACCTGCAGACACAAAAACATATTACTGTGATGTATTTTAAATCAAGGGATGATTAAAAAAAACAAAAAAACAAAACAAAAAACAAAACAAAAACAAAACTAGGATTTTCATGACATGTATTTTTCTCATTTCTTTATCATTAGTCAAAGAAACTTTATATTTATTTCAAGCAGGGTAGCTGTGAAAACAAAGAGTCTGGTTACATGTAAGTTTCCAACAGGCTTTTCTCAGCCAAAAAAAAAAAAAACATAACTTTTTCTGTATGAGTATTGATGTCACTACAAGGAGACAGACACCATACTCCTCTAAGAAAATCTCAAATAGACTACACTGTTATTGAGGCATTCCGTGAAGTAATGCTGGCTGCTAACACAAAGGCTTTATTCAGTGCAATATCATAGAGAGGTGGTAGCATATGTGGGGAGAAAAGAAAGGTTTCCACTTGTACCTGTGATTCAACAGAGAGGAGTTTTCTGTGATGAAAGGAATATGAAGGGGGAAAAAAGAACAGGAGATTGGCAACAGGGCATTAAAGTCAGAAACACCAGGCAAGCTTAGCTGTCCCAGTGGCCTTTATAAAAACAATATGAGCATGACATTCCTCGTTTGATTACAAGGCTGATTTACACCAGGTTTTTGTTTTATGACGGGTTGCTTGTGCTTTGTCATTTATGGGAATCAAACAAGAGCAGAAGTGTTTGTTGTCCCCGCCGTCACACTGTCATGAAACGCCTAGTTCAAGACAAAATTTTGTGTCTGTCTTCCTATTGCACAAAGGTGAGTGATTTGTCTGATGATTGGTGAACGAACATGCTTTGCGTGCCTGTGTGTGTGTGTGTGTGTGTGTGTGTGTTTGTATGTAAGGCAGTGTGTGATGCATTCATGTTTCGTACCTTTCATGTCTCTTGTTCACTTATGTTTGTTTTTTTTCCAGAAGGAGAGGCCATGTAGTTATTGGTCCTGTGATCTAGTGATGTGCTGCTACCTCCATTGCCTGTGCACTGTTTAGTTTTGTTGTCTCATGTTGATATAGAGGGCCAATGTTAAAGCCTCATAGAAACTACAAATCAAAATGGTGAGGCGTGTATTGTTTTCTGGTTCTGTTGCATGTACCTGAGGTCTGTGGAGAGAAATACTAACCTATTTATCTTGAGTATACCTTTTGTATCCGGTTACATTTATGCTCTACATGACTTGTACTTAAGTACAGAAGGACTATTTCAAACACAGCTTAGATAGGGAATCTGGTACAGAACAGATTTTTATTTTATTCCTATGATCTTGGATAATTTAACAATTTACAAAATAAGCAGATGTACTTAGAGAATCTGGAGAGTGCAGACTCTGATCAGTGATGCCAATATTCTGTTGTTGCTCCTTTTAGTTTGTTGACTCACTGAATGTTTTATATATTTAACCAAGTCTTAAAAAACAAACAAACCTATTTGCATAATGCCACTAAAAGATTTGCGGCAGAAAATGTGATCAGATCAGCAGGAACTATGTAATATTCTGCGGGATGCCACACTGTCTATTAAATCAGCTTCTTATTCAATTTATTGGCAGTGTAAAAGCTCCAAGAAAAGATAGATCAGGCTGCATGGAGTGAGAAAAATACAGCATCTGAACCTGAATTAAGTGTTCTATGTGATTAGTGACATTTTCTGTTAACATTTCACACTTTCAGTTTTTCAAAATGTTATTCATTTTTACTTTGTTTGAAAGTCTTTTCTTTAATATTCAGGTCCAATTCAGTTAATACACTTTATTTAAATTCTTACATTCAACATGAATTTGCAACTTTCACACATCTCACTACAGCTTGAATTTTAAATTCAAATACTGAAAAGTCTTTTGATGGTTTTGGCAGCCAGATATATTCAAAAACCTGCATCTGGAAGTGTTTTATCAAATTCTGTATGGAAGCTATGAGATGACAAAAAAAGGTCATATTTGGTTTTATTTATTTTTCAGAATAATCTGTTTTTGATTACATTGAGGTTAATGAAATCTGAACTTCAAAGACAAACTGCAGTGCTAACCTTCCATCTCACTAATCACATATAGTCACAGCACATGATTCAAATGTATTTATCAAGTAGCCAAAACACAACTTATTTACCTCTTTTTTGGCTTTCAAGGAGACAACCATTATGTGGGTTAATTATGCAAGATTATGGGAATAATGTTTCAAATATTACATTGCATTACTAAGAGGAAGAGTCTGCATACTATACCAACATTTTGTGTGCTGTTGTGGTGACTAAAAGTACTCAATTACTAACTGGAGGGATAGCTTTAATAATTCAACAATCTCCCTGTTTAGTTCTATCCTGTTAACCTCCAGTCATCCTTTATGTCAAGTTGCACTTGAAGGATGAGTCAGATATGAGTTTATTGTGTGAAATGATTCATTAATATTATTGATTAAATGAAATGAAAAGGGAAGGTAGAAAGAATTCAGCTGGTTATTTTTGTTCCAAAGCTGTTTATGCATAGTTTATCATTCAGTCTTTCACAAAGCTGAAATAATATGGTGTCCTGATACCAAATCATTCACTCATGAATGGGTGTAGTGTCTCTATACGCTGTAGCTATTTTCTACTTTGATCCATTTGTAGATAATTTATAAATGTTTCTACTTGATTTTACGGCAGCCTTTTTTTTAGTGCACTGAGATATCCTCTCCCTGTAAAAGACTGCAAGCATTCTCCATAGTGTCCTTTGAAATCAGATGTATCAGTCCACCGTATGTGCTTGCTTTGTGAATCAAAGTTTAAAAAAGAAGAAAAAAAAAGAAAAAAGCGAAATCATTGGACAGTATTTATGGTGATTAATTATGTGTGGGTGTGCATGTGAAAAAATACAACTTTTATAACCAAATTAAATTTGATATTTTTTAGAAATTTGTGTTTTTTGTATGTGTGTTTTGTGTGTCAGACACTGTAGAAGCAGGTGAGATTAGACCTTATTTGAATACAGCTGGAAATATGAAACCTTTTGAGACCCTGGCCATATGAAATATATGTATATACCAAAAGAGGGACCATCATTCAACTGGCTTCAGCTGTTATTTATGTGTCATAGAGCGAGTGAATAGTGAATCACTGCTTATAAGTAGATTAGTGTCTAAGCTCACACCTTTCTTCCCTGAGGGGTTTCAGATAAAAAAAGAGCAGATTCCTCACTTGGATTAACACGGTATCAGATTAGAATGATACTGTTTTAAGGCTATATGATTAATTTGAAAAGGTTTATTTGAAGTCATGGTTTGAATTTTCAATGACATTTCAATCACACTTTATTTTTTAAGAAAATGCATTTAAATATGTGGGACAGTAGGCATTAATACCTGCAGGCATTCAAATACCTGATATGATGTAGGAAGCTAACCTTCAAGTATATATAGATCTTCTGATTAATATTTTTTGTGATATAACCTGGGTTTGTACTTAAGGATCAATATCAGACACCACGGTGTCATGGCTTATTTTTGCGTCAGCATCAAACAAAACTACTCGCAGCCATCTGCAGAGCAGCATGCTTCCTGTCAAATAAATGAACAGAGGGACTTGACTGACTATTAATGGCTCTAGGCTTAGTTTCTATTGACAAGCAGAAGGCTTGTCAGAAGAAACTATGTCCTAATGGGTGCAGACAAATGTATTCCAGCTGTTTCTCTGTGGATTTGCTGGTAATACGCTCAGTAAAACTTTGCCCTAAATAAGCAGCCCAGAAATGGATCAGGCTTTGAGAAGCTTCATTCAGAGGTCAGTACACCATGGCATAGTATATACCAAAATTATTTGCTGTGTCATGGGTTGCCTACTAGGACAGCCACTGTTTGTTAGAATTAATGATGACCCCAGGCTGTAATCAGTAACAATCAGCGGTTGCTTGGATAGAGAATGCCTAAATCAGCTTTTGGAAATTCTCTGTGAAGCTTCACGCTTATTAACAAATAACAATAACAGGATGACAGTGTAAATTTCAATCAAGATACAACAAATCATATTAATTCATTTTCACCTTTATTTAAATTTTTCATTGTAGTAGTCTAGTGGCACTGTGAGCTGTCAGTCAGGCCAGAACATAGATTTCCACTTAACAAGGCATTAGACAGACATGGTTTCAGTGCAGCAACAACAAGAGAAAATTGAAATGCTGTTAAATGAAATTTGCAGCCAAACAGATGGACTGGGTTGTCACTGACTGTGTTGACTCTCATCCATTACTTTCTGACTGGAAGGAAAATGACTGGAAGTTCAGTCTTGGTGTGTTACAAAGGGAGTGAGCCAGAGTGACTCAGCTCAGAATCACAGTCTCAAATTTTAAGATCCAAAGTACTTGCTTGGAGGTCTTTAGTTTGGGCCATTTCAGATGTTTGCAACAAGAAATAACACATCTGACAAACTCAACCTAATAATCAATAAATAAGCCTACAATAAGAGGAAGAACTGATATGTCTCAGGTAACATTTTTAATAAGATTGTTGACCTGCCACATTTTGAATTAATTACTATAGGCTATTCCCTTTTTAAATCACATTGCTGTAAAAATTAGCTGCACAGATTTATAAGCATAAAGCAGTAATTATACCCAGATAGTCTGTTCTAGTGCAAAAATAACCATACTTTCTCTTACTATGTTCACAGGAGAAGTAAAGGGAGGTGTCACTTCTCTTTCCTCATGCTATTCAGAATGTCACACATCTCCAATTTGTGTTACTCATCAGTCTTTAGGGTGAATTATTCTTTAAAATAAAAACTGCATGAAATAAATGACAACCAAAACAGCAGCAAAAATATCGCTATTGACATGTTATTTTCAGTCACATAATGGTGTATTTGTACAACTGCCAGACCTGCTATTACGCCACAATCCACAGGGGGACAGCAGTGGTTTTCTGTTGGGCAGTGACAGTATGTGACTGTGAAGACTGAGGGAAATAAAGGGAAATCGCGTATGCAGTGGCAATCCTATAGATCTCAGAAATGTATTTAAGTGTCAGACTAACAAATGTATTGATGTCACAGTTAGCACAAATTTCACATCATAAAAAATCCATAGGACTGAACTAGAGAAACAAGTCCTTCAGTCTCCCCTTTCTCCTCCTCCTCCTCCTCCTCCTTTTTAATACCCTTCTGCATATTTGTTTTTAACATTTGCTTAATTTTAATGTTTATTTAAGCAGGAAAAGGACGTCAAAGACTGAGGAGCACAGTAAGAAAAACACTGCAGTCCTCCAGCAGGGTTATGCTGTAACACCCATTCTGTTCTCAAGGAGGTAAGAAAGAGAAGAGAGGAGATTGAATTTGTAAATCAATGAATCTTTGTTTTGTTGCTTCTAATATATTTGCCCTATACCCTCCTCTTTTCCTGTCCTCCCCCCTCCTCTCCAACCCCCCCACCCCCCACTTTCCGCTGCCCGTCCACCTCCTCCTCTCCTTCTCCTCCTCAGCTTGCTCTTGCCCTCATTTTCCCCTCGCTATCCAGCAGATCTATATTGAGCTGTAAGTCTCTGAAGTCCCCGAGGGCCAATGGATGTTTAAAATTCTTGCCAGTTGTAACCTCTCTATCACTCGCTTTCGTCCCGTCTGCCACGTCACCAGAGGGGGGAGAGCGAGGGAGGGAGGGGGCACAAAGAAACATCCATCTTCTGCTGGCCTTTCTGAATATTTCAGAGAACCTCAGAGCACCAGTTAAACACTCAACGTCCATTTGACCCTCCTGCCCCCGAATCACAGCAGGGATCTCCCAGGTAAAGCATTTTAATTTGACTTTGATATACAGGGAGACCTTTTGTCATGTGGCGAGCTGGAGATTTCCTTTGAAGTCTCTGGGCTCGAGTAGTTTTTAAAACTTCAATGAGTTCATAGAGTAGGTGAGTGGTACAGAGGTTCAGATGGGGCTGTGTGTGGTACTCTATTGCTTTGCATATTATAACTCTGCTTTCATTACATGTGTTATATATCTGTCTTTGGATACATGCAAGGCCTAATTAACAAGCTTGAAGGCCCTGGGGCAAAAGTTTACCCTAGGGCAGCTATTAAGCCCCCTTTTCTCTCACTTTGTGTGCAATATACAATATATATATGCTTCACCTTTACATTCCACATATAAGTACACAATTTATGTTTGTTTTCACATGACAGATTCAAATGTTGTAGCCACATGCAATTTACAGACATTTCACGTGGGAAAACAACACTTAAACACAGCATATGAAACATTAATTTACATATGATGAATTCTCATACAGGCACATTTGGGTTTTCACCAAAAATTCATGTGTTAATTTTTTCATAAGGAAACTGAAATAATAAAAGTATTAAAGTTTTGCCTCAGGGTTCCTCCACAAGATGCAGTGGGGGAAAAAAAATGCCAGAGCTGCCTTAAAGCCTCTATCATTTCACTTAATATTGTGCTTAAGTGTTGCATAAGTAATTACCAAACAAATTTGGAATTAATCAAATTACCACAAACTAATTGCCACAGAATGAACCTGCTGCCTTTAGGCCCCTGTAGGATCTGAGGCCCTGGGGCAGTTGCCAGCTTTTCCTGGTCAGTAATCCAGCTTTGCATATATAAAATGAAAATAATTTCTTTGCATGCTTAAAATGTCAATTATGCAGCATATTCTACATTTGCAAATGTCCATGATATGACCTGGAGCTGTGTACAGTAGGTTTTTGCATAATTCTCTTTTCAAATCAGGTGAGAGGAATTCTTTGTAGATCACAATGACAAGTTCACCTGCGTCCATTCATCCCATCACAGTGCTCTCAGGGCAGTTGGTAGGAGGATCTACCACCTGTCTGGTGACTCGCTCGTGGCATCCTGCAGTCATGGAAAACTGATGGTTTATGGCAGCCGCACTCTACGAAGAGCGTTCATTCGTCATCAGCTGGGGCACGTTGGCTGATGTCAGCGAAGGGAAGCAGCTAGGGTGCAGGCCTCAGTGATCCATTTGTGGCTTAGACTGCTTGGGAGTGGGAGACATCCACAGGGCATGACTCGGTTGGAGAGCCCTCAGCGCTCTAGCACTACGAGTGTTGAAAAGACTGGCTGCCTGGCTGCCTAGCTGGCTGTGATGCTCAGAGGGCTCAGTGCTATCACACAGGTGTAACGACTGCTTTATGTTCAGAGACTGGACTCCAGCACTCCCTGGAGATCAGAGTAGAGAATACAGAAGCAGTTTGCAATGATTTCCATTCAGAGGGCTTCATAAATGCTTATGGCTCCAATTGTCTTGGGCGTTCTCGAACCACTTTTTCTGTCGTTATTATTATCCCCTCTATTCATGTCACTGCCCTGCTAGCTGGACGCAGCATCAGCATGGTGAAACTGAGCTGAGTTGATCTGATCCTTGTTTGATGGATTGATGAGAGTTAATTTTATCACCATTTGGCTGATGGGCAGTAATAAGAGGTATTAAGGAATTATTAAGATGGAACATTGCTGTAGTTCAATATCCATCACTGAGCTGGATTACTGTCAGTAAAGGTTAATAGATCTACTAATCATGTGATGACCCCAGTCTGCACTGAGGAGTCACAGCCCGGTCGTAGTTCATCTGAATGTCAACATCCAGGCAAAAGGTTCCTCTGGCGATCTTTGACTTAACCTGTCCTGGTTTGTCCATACACAGTCATGTGTATATGTAATGTGTACCTCTTGTGTCAGTGATATGTACTGTTTGTGTTCTTTTTTCTTGTACATTGGTTATTTGGAAGTAATTTCCCTCTAAGCAGCAATAAGATGTAAATTGTTTTCAGCGTGTTTAATGTGTCCTTTAGAAAACATTTTGTTTTTTTTAGCTGTTTTCATTTGGTGTATAATGCTTTCAAGTTCTGGCTTTAATGTTGATGTTTAATGCAAAGAGGTACACACATTCAAAATCCTCTTCAACAGATGGGGAGCAAAGAAACGTTTAGCAGAATCTGCTGTTTTTGCCATCATGTTTTGATATGTAATTGTTGGGTGTATCAGGTAAATCAGTGCAATTTTGGAAATGCAAGGACAGTGGAGAGACGCATCATAATAAGTTTTATCAAAGCTAGAGATATGGGTGACACATGCGTAGTGAAGTAAACACTGGTACTGTGATAGACTGGCTTAGTTCAGTTGCAATTCAACCTGACTAAAGAGTCTGCATGCTAATGTGCTGATGTTCAGCAGGCATAACGTTGAGTTCAGCATGCTGACATTTGGCAGTGAGAACTAAGCACAAAGTACAGTTGAGGCTGATGTGAATGGACATTTTGCAGGTATTTGGTCATAAAGCAAAGTATTGGATAAATTAAAATCTTGGCCTTATGATAGTGCTAAAGGACAAGTCAAGAGATCACTAGAATTACTACAGTTCATACTGGGGGGTACAAATAAAAAAATCAACAATGTCAACCTCATCACGGCACTAGAGGAAAAGTCAGGGGATCTGCAAAGACATTAGGAGTCATCCTCTGGGTACCATGAATGTCTGTGCGAAATGTTTTCATCTAAGGGATAGTTCTAGTCTGGGCCAAATGGACCAACCATTAAAAATGAATATTCCTAGAGTCAAGCTGCTGGTGTGGCTAAAAAGAGTCAGTGGTCTATTTCCTGAACCCCTGACTAAGCTTGCTATTAAACAAGAAAATTAATAAATAATTATGGGGATTTAGGTCTTGACCCAATTTGCTCTCCGTCAAATGACCTCCAAAAACCTTTGAGCCACCTGGCTGCAGCTTTATATCCAGTATTGGAGTCACCCATGATGCATCTAACCACCCCTCTATCATCTTTAATGGCACCAGGAGCAGGTTGCATTTATGGAACAACAACAGTGATCTGGAGATGTTCCCAGACTCAATAGTCCGTGGCTTCTGCCACTGTCAGCTTTAATAATCACATCCAGCCAAAAACACAGACAAACTGCTTAAATTAAAGCTCAGTGACTTTAAAATGCAATGCATGTACTGCCCCTGCACTGCAAACACTACAGCAATGTGTACACTAAAATCAAGTTCCTCTCCTGAGATAATACAGACTCCATTAGTTCTTCAAAGTTTTATTGGCATTTAGAGACCCCTAAATGTCTCTCGAAGGCACATATTTATTTTAATCAGTCTCTGCTGTCAGGAGGAAAATGTTTATTCGCCAATGATGCCTGCATGCATAATGCTGTCACCCTGGCACTGGTGCCACCTTGCAATAAAACAGGCACTGAGGCACCGGGCACAGTGGGTTTAGTTGGCAGACATATTCTGTCAGTAAAGCACATTTGTTTCAGAGAACAGGTATTTAGTGGGATGTTGGAGAGAGAAAAGAGAAGACAAGTCTGACCAAGCTCATTAAACCCACTAGCTGTTCTTTACCGTAAATCTGATGTCAGCACTTAGTCTGATGTCTCAGTGCAGAACCAGATTGGATGGATGCCTCAGTGATAAAAAACTGCATCACCCCTGACTGGATCTTAGACACAAAACTGCTCATACTATAGTCTTGCTGGTTGTAGGGCACACTGCAACAAGACACCATGTTATTTCATTTCTGGCCTTGAACTCACACTGATGCTCAGTGTACCTCATTATAATGAGCATATGGATTTTTAGGTCAAGGCAGATGAAGTGATACACATTAAAATAGGAGTGTTAAGAAATTGAATGTGGTCTGAAGGCCTGTGGTAGCACAGAAAAAACCCACACATTTCTAATTTACTTTATTTGATTCCAAGCAGAATAACATGAAATCTGTAAATACTGTGTGGCCACATATGCCAGATAGTCTCTAATTGTCAATAAGCGCATTTACATTATGTCGTTTAACAGTCATACGAGGCCAAAGAGTTTGCATGAGTGCCAAATGTATGGTGTGCTGTGACACCGCAACGCTGTAGCTATAGTGCCTGCATCCATCTGCTCCGTCCTACTCACCAAGTATGATCCCATGTGATGCTGTGGACTGAGAATATGCAGCTGACAGCTGGCAAAACCTACACAAAAGTTTGTTTTTCCCTCCTCATATACTGGCTGAAGTAATTTCACAGCTAATACAAGGCCTTTTGAATATAATGTGAACATCTGTTACTTTCTTAGAAGTTTAATCATTGTGAGAAACTTTGTAAAATATAGCAAAATAACGTAAATAGAAGAAGAGATGATATTTTTGTCAATGGGGACTACTTTTTGAACTACTATTTTTCTTATTAACAGCAAGTAAAGTCTAATACTAATAATCATCATGATGTCTCTCCATATAATTTCACCCTTTAGCCCAGAATCATATCCTTAATTTGTTAAATCAACATTAAAATGACTCGTGGAGAAAACCACTGATCCTCTTGACCTCATGTGCATTTAATTTGCGCGCAGCTCTTCCCCTACCGGCGATTACCCACGTGGGTCTCGTTAATCTGACAGACTGCACATGTTTACTGATTTCTATCGTTGGAATTGTCGTGCCTGTTGCTGTCCTACCGTGCCAGCATACAGCCGTGCCACCGGAGGAGAAAACATCCCTCTCTCATCGTTACAGAGAAACCAAAGGAGAAGGAGGCTGTGAGAAATTAAGAAGAAGAGGCTTTAATGTGGATGCGGAAGTGAACCGTTTGTTGTTGTTTTTCCCTTGATCCTCTACAGTAAGAGGAAGTAACTTCACCGGACACCAGACAATGTAATGATTTGTTTCCAGCGCTTTCTTCCAACCGAGTGCAGACAGTCACCAAAGCTTACCTCAGCGCGCACTGGAGCGCGGCGCAGACTGGATGACCAGAACTTGCAACTTTGCTGAAATGATGCTCAACTTTTCATTCCGTTCATTGCTCCCCGTTGTCGCAGTGGCTGTTCTTACAGCTGTTAAAGGTGAGATTGTCACTTTTTCTTTGGCCTGAATTGCTTCATTTGTGTTGGAGCTGACCCATGGAATGCATATATGAAGATAACTGGACTTGATGTAGCTCAAAGGCTTCAGCTGTGTTTACAATGGAAAATGAATGGGGATGAAATTAGTATACGCTTTGATGATCTAAACGCACGCGCGCGCACACACACACACAAAGTGGATATACTAGATTTGCTCCATGCCCCCTCCTTACTGAAGTCATGATTCAGGCGTGATTTCGAATATGCATAAGATGATACATCAGGCTGCCCCCCCTTGTTTTAAGCTATTAATAGCACAAACTTAATTAGGCCCACTGAAAGTCTATGCAGTTGTGTAGATTAAGAAGTGTTTGAGAAGTGAGACTTAAGACATAGAAATACAAAAAGTTTTCACTGGGGTAATGATACCATTTTGTTGCATGATGCATTCAGGTGACTGTTTTCTATGAATCTAGGGCAGTGTTTTGCTGTTTTTGAGGAATTTCTGGTTACAGCCCATGGCCTCTGTCCATTCCATTGTCCCTTGGTCTAAATGAAAGTAACAGCATGCTCACCATGGTGCATCTGTGGGATTACAGAGGCCTGAAGCTGAGGTCGCACAGCTGTTTCTCTGGTTGTTTAACGATAACCTGCACTAGAAGCTATGAAGTCTCAGTAAGCCGTCTGTCCCTCTGTGATACCAATATCATGCGAAAGACTACTTTCTGAGATTGCCTGGGTTTCTATCTGCACGTGATATCTGTGTGTGCATTTTCCATCATACGTATGTGGCACTGTTGTATTTCTCCTAGTGGAGGACTCAGCTGTGCAGCTGTGTTCTTAATGCGTGTCTGAGTGATAGAGTTCAGCCTTTGATATCTTCCCATGAATATGCATGGAAGCCTTATCTTTCAGTCCAGTCACAGATGTTGTGTCAGCGAGCCTGTCTGAGACTGAACCAACGTTTACAATAGTAGTTTGAATATTTCAAATTGCTAAGTTTTCCTCTAGTCTCACAAGTCAAGATACTTCAGGGAATCCAGCCAGAGCTAACCAAATTAATATCTAATCAATAAGTAATACTCTTACTGATGTGTAGCTGTGCAGTGCACTAATTCTAAGCCTCAGATCAGAGACTTCAATTAAGACTGAAATAGTGGGGTCTTATAACATGACTTTTACCAAGAAATTTAGGGAGAGCTTCATTCAGACACTTTTATTTTTAATATTTGTCTCACAGGCAGGTGGTTACTAGCTACAGGTGAGTGTGTGAGCATCATCTGTTATGGACATGGTTTCATCTGGTTTGAACCAGACTGAGAATTGTTTTCCTCTCTGTCGTCTTCATTCCATGAATTGCTGTATTTAGCTACGTGATGGTAGCTATTTAGTATGAGGATATATTTCAATAAGATGAATTTACAACCTTGAGACAGTACAGGCTGGTCTATTACAACAATCTTTAACTAGAGAGCACAAACATCTGTCAAAGAATAATTCTTCAGCTTTAACCCAAATAATTTATAGCACTTTTAGACTAAATACTGTATCACTCTTGCTAGGATTTAGAATCAAGTCCCTTCATCATTATGTTTTAACTATTAATTCCTGTTTATGGCTAAAATCTAATAATTGTCTAAAGGTGAAAATCTCACATCAGGGTCATCACAGAAAACAAATTAGTTGATCTTTGGCCAAGGGCCTATCTGTACATTAAATGTAACCAAAATCCATTCAGGGGGTTTAAAGGGTCTTTTTATAGACAAACAGTCAGTAACTGCAGCAATCCGCAAATAGGAAGTAAAAGAAAAATATTATACAACTGAAACACCTTTTCACTTTGTTTCATTTTAACCCTGGCTTGCCTTAAGTCATAATATCATGGGAAAATGATGTGCACCAGCCAATATCTATTTTGGCCTGTAATGTGAAACTCCTTATATTGTCAGTCTGATCTCTGGAATATATAAGACAGCTTCCTGTGTGCTTTTCTGAATACTACATTTTTAATATCAACTCTGACATTGGTATTATTTTTTCACAGATTTTGCTTCCCCTTCAGGAAGAAAATTGATTTACATATAGATGTATTCATGAAATATGGTTTGGGAATCAGAAAAGAATGATACATAACTTTGAAGACCTTTTAGGTAGGGCGGAGGAGGAGGCTCTGCTCTGCACTATGTTTGCCTTTTGATAAGTTATTTTCGTGAGGTAAGGGGAAAGTCAAATTCACACATTAATTCTGGAGCACTTCAGCGCAGAGGATGGCAAATTACCAAGTGTCTTTGGCAGGAGGAAGTGGGAGCTGTCACATACAGCATCCGGTTGGGACAAACAGTAATCCCACGGAAGTTTCAAGAGGCTTTTTAGCACTCAGATGCTGCATTTGCCATTCACTTTACTGCATTGCACAGAAGTAGAGCATGGAGAGCGGAAAATGTAATTTGTACTGAAGGACGAGTATAACTGTGACCTTTGGTGCGCAGAATACCACATAAGAGTTATACACATAATATTCTTGTGTTTTAGTGCTAGAAATGATAATGACAATGAAGAATATAATGTGTTTAATTCCCTGAAATGGAGTTTAGCAGTAGTGACCATGTGGCAGAGTTTCATTTGGCTGAAGATTTAATCAGCGACTTGTGGATTCACCGTAATTGTTACCATCTGGTTACATTGTATGTGATAGAAATTACACTGTATTGTATGGTCTTTTTCTCCATCGCTCCAGCTACAATGAGAGCCAAATATAGACTGTTAAATACAGTGGTTTGTTTAGGACAATGTGAATAGTCTCTTTAACTTTTAGAGACAGGAATAGAGGGGGTTTACAGTTGAAAGGCAGTGTGAGACAAAATGTGCTGAGCATAAAACTATTAAAAAATCATCTCATGTTTGTCATTACACGGCAATTTGGATGGTCCTAAAAGTTAATGATCATAATGATGCAGTGATTACTTTTAAAGTTATTTTTCACAGACATCTGATGTTCAGAAGTACAGATCATCAAATCCATCCTCTAGCACAGCTTTAAGAGACAGGATTACAATCACCTCAAACTCATTCAATTTCCTGCTACAACCTATTCAGACGTGCCTCTCTCTCCAACACAAACAACTTTTCTGATTTCCCTTTGTAATGCAGGAACAACAATGGGGATATGGACCTTATTTGATGCATCATCAAATCATTGCCTTTGACCTGAGTCTCACCACCCTTGTTTCCTTGACATGACCGGCCTCCTCTTAGCAGCATTTCGATGCCCACTCGACCCAACTCACCCACCCGTCCTCCACCCTTACCTTTGTTTCGTCAGCCATGATCCCTTTTTGAACCCCTTGTCCTCCTGTCATCCCCACAAAATGTTTGCAGTTACAGTAACAGACTGATTTGTAAGTGACAAATGTATATGTATGTAATATATCTCAGCAGATTTGGCACCTAACACCGAAATGCTGATTTGAAACAGCAGTACAGATTTTGCTGTGCTAACCTCTTTTTTAAATTCCCCCCCTCCCAGTTGCCAAAAGTCAGAAGTTTGGTGAAGACCTTGAGACGTTCTCCGCACCATCTCCAGTATATCCTGCCGTCAACTTTCGAGTCCTTAATGTAGACCATGTGTTTTTGAGGCAGGACAGTCCAGAGCCATCAGGGAACTCTAGCCTAAAGGTTCAGACTCAGACGTTTCTGGTCACTGGTCCAGGTGCTGGGATCCTCCAGTCAGCTGTCAACGCCTCGTTTGGCCCCCTCACTGTGGATGCACCAATTTCTCCAGACCTGCTCCTCAGTGGGCGCAGGATCCTGCCAGTCATTTTGGTCCGCCAGGTTCGTTCCTCATCTCCTGTTGTCAAGATCCTTTTCCACATGCCCACAGAAAGCAACATCAGCGTTGGGAAAGAAAGGATGGGGTCTGGAGGAAATAACATGAGGAAAAATGGTGGAGCCAAGGCAAAGGATGGAGCGCACTGTGTGACTGCCTATGCCTTCTGGGAGACGAGGGAAGTTCGCGGAGCGTGCCTGGTGTCTCCAGGTGGATTCTGCATGGCACAGCTAAAGCCGGAACCTGCCTGGTTCAGCTCGGCCAGCCGGTCAGGAAGCTCTAGCAGGGAGGCGGGAAAAACCGAAGGAATTAAGGGGCTTCAGGGGAACCTAGTAGAGGTCTACTTCCAGAGTCGGAGGGACCAGACAGGCCAGTGTACACCGCAGGACAGCCTGCAACGTGTAGGAGTTGGAAGAGAAAGATACTCCGGGGGATCAGGGACACCCATGAGGAGGATAGGAAGTGTTAATCTGCTCAGAACTCCACCAGGGAACCCCACCTTCCTTCGGCTGAGGCTGGGAGGTGCTGTGGTGATCCAGACCTCTTCCAAGCCCCTGAAGACTACTGATGTGGCAACTTTTTATATCTTCCTAGCTAGTACATCTACGCTGGAAAGTTTCACACTCAGGTGAGAAATCTTCCCTCTTTTTTCACTGGGGTGCTCTTAAAGGAGTAGTTTGACATTTTGGGAAGTATGCTTATTTGGTTTCTTGGTGAGAATTAGATGAGCAGTTGTTGAGCACTAATAGTTTCTGAGAATCCATCTTCTCATCTATATTTCAACTACAAACCAAATAAGTCAATTTTCCAAAATGTCAAACTATTCTTTCAGTGGAAAAAAACAATATCACCAACTTCAAGGGAGCTTTTCATACATACCTTTCTAATTCTTGCTAGTTACTCTGTAGGAATTTTAGTTAATTTTCTTCAGCTGTGTACTTGTTGGACACTGACCCATCCTCTTGCTTTCAATTTTACACTGGCCTCTGATAGTGTGGGTACATTGCCGAGCTGTTCTGAGGTCTTCTGGGGCAAGTCTCAGCCAAGCCACTGGTAATTTGAGATAAGTCCAAGTCAAATCTCAAATCTGTCAGTGTAGATCTGAAGTCTGAAGTCAAGTTCTTGAGGGGAATTCAGGTCACAGTGCCTCATACGCAAATTGCAAGTTGAGTTTCTAGTCTTCCATTCTGATGATTAACCA
Source organism: Lates japonicus (assembly GCA_033238685.1). Classification (NCBI taxonomy): domain Eukaryota; kingdom Metazoa; phylum Chordata; class Actinopteri; family Centropomidae; genus Lates; species Lates japonicus. The sequence continues at coordinate 3,164,821 of BRZM01000021.1, read as the reverse complement.
TGAAATGAACACGTTTTTCATACAAAAGCTGTATTGATAGTGCCTTTTATAAAATGGAGGCAAAGTTGCCATATCAAATGTTTTTACATTTTTAACATTTGTGTATTGTTCTGTGGAGTTTAGTCTGACTAAAATACATTTTGTTTGCTGTTTTGCATGCACTGTGGTGATGTTGTTGCCAGATTTGGATAGCTATTCAGGTGTTAGTAAGCCTGTGCCTGCCCGTTCAATATGGAATAAACAAATATTACACTAGAATGATTTAAACACATACTGTAGGTAGTATTCCAACATCACACATTGGCCCTAAATAACTTGAATATAGCAAGATGATATTTAGTAAAATATGTCACTCCTAGATAACGTTAGAAATATTCAACTATGTTGCTGAGCTTGCAAAGTGTACCTCAGTTTAGGTGGAAATAAAATTTAATTATCACTGAAACATGTGATGCAGAAAAAGGCACTGAAACCAAGTTGAATCATCATGATGTACAGTACATTTGAGCATCTTCATGAGGGATAAGCTCCATGCATTTAAATGGTTACTTAAGGCACTTGAATACTGATGGGGCTCGCCATCAAGGCCACGCAGTAAAATGCTTGAGCGCCGACATGACTTGTGTTGTCTGCCAGTTTCACTGGCTTCATAAATTACTGACATGTTATATCCTTTTTACTTCAACTTCTCAGTTAGTGGGGGAGTTATGGAGAGCGCTCTTCCATAAACAGGGAAATAATTGGCAAATGATTCACCGGTTTTCATATCTCAACATCCCACTAACATTTCAACAAGGTTCTCTGGGTATTTGGCTTCATAAATAATGCATCTACTTAATGGAGCAGGAACACAAATAACTAACATCTTCCCAACTCCTTTGGGTAAAAGTGAACTTAATATAAAAGCCTTGTCACACTGTTGTGAAAGTTTCTACTTGCTGCCTTTTGATGCACATCACTGAGAGGAGTAAAATTGTTTTTATCAGCATGTTTCAGATCAGTAAAGAGTAAAGCCATCACAGTGAGGTTTGTGTTTCCAGTCTTTACTCAGCTTAATGGTTTTGTTTGAAACGCAAGACAAATTTCTCTCTAATCCCATGATTTAGTGATATCATGCTGCAAACATACCAACCCCACAGTAATCTGCAGCGGGATGCAGGCAAATGGAGAGAGATGTTAAGATATGTGTATTAATCCATAGGACACACAGTTAAACCTGTGGCCGTGTGTCAGTCAATCCCAATGCTCCTCTCAAATATCAGACTTTAAGTCCACATGCACTAACATGCCCTGCACACACACACACAAACACACAGACCTAGTGACCTGAATGTGTCTCTGCTCGCATTGTTGAAATTGCATTTTTAAGATTTGGAGGAGGGACACTGACTCTTTAACATCTGCTGTTGTTTTGACTATTTGGGAGGATTTACATCTTCCCCCACCTGATATTCCCCAAAGTCGGACTCGCTGACCGTACAGCCTAAGTTCCTCCAGTCAGGTCAGTGATTTTGGTCTGTGTATTTCTGACCTGCTGCCACATCCAGAATGAGATTGGACAAGAGGAGGCGACTGAGTCCAGTGGGTTTTAGTCCAAGTGGAAGGCTAGCTCTGAGGAGCTTGGCAAAGTGATTGATTCCTCCTGGGAGAAATCCCTGCTCTACTTCACTCTTTGGCCCAAGATTGAGTCCACTCCAGCAGGGTTAGGCCAGATAATCTGTGGCCCTGATTGAAAATGAATCAAGAGGTTAACCCTTTGGGGTAGAGATGATCTGGGCAGACTTCCAGGATTAACTGTGTACATCTGTGTGCGTGTGTGTGTGAGGCATGTGTGTGTTTTGCAAGGCCATCGTACCCACCTGTTAAGCACACAGGCAGCATGCAAACACGCCTTTTTCACAAACATTGTATCAAATTGAATATCAAACAGTTTGTGACCTTGCTTTTTGGTAGAAATAACAAAAAAAGAGCAAAATTATATATTTATCTCTGCACACATAACAATTTATCACAGTGTTGAAGTATCAGCAGAATATTTAAATTCAATATGAGAGAAACACAAAACACCCACAGATATTGCCATTGTCAGAAAAACCCTCCTTTACTTCTGCATGAATGGCTAATGAAATTAACAGGCAAACAACAGAGCTGGAAGCTCTCCAGCTTTCACAGTTTTAAACAAAGAGATTGAACGGGTTTGGTAAAACAGCGGTGAAGAGTTGCTCAGTTCACGGGTCGATATCCACTCTGTCCCCCCCCACCCCACCTGTGGTCATGAACTGTGGGCAGTGACTGACAAAGACAAAAGAGTGGAGGATAGAAGTGCCCGAAATGAGGTCTCTCTGCAGGGAGGCCCGTGTCTTCTTGTGGGTGAGAAACGCGGTGATCCAGGAAGATCCTGGCATTGAGTTACTGCTCCTCCACACTCAACAGGAGCTGGCTGAAGTGAAGGCTGAAGTGGTTTGCAAGGGGTGGGGTGGTCATCAGGTGCTATTGTCACTGTGATGCAGAGCTAGACAAGCGGCAAGAAAATGACTTTGTGGATGTGGGTAGTTTGGCTGTTTAATCGGGATAACCTTTTTTTTTTAATGAAATCACAAAATTTTGATTTATTGATCTGTGTACTGAATCAATCTTCATTTTTACTGTATCTAAAGCATTCATTGAAATAGTAAATGAAAATGTAATATGGAGATTTTGCCTTTGGCTGCAAGGTTTTGACCCAGACATTGGTCTCTGCACTAGTACTCCAGCATTGGTTGAATTTTCAGCTTGTCAGTTTGCTTCAAAGACCAATTGCACTGTGTGTGTGTGTATGTGTGTGTGTGCGCGCGTGCATGTGCGTTTGTGCATTTGTTGACATGCGTTCATGCATACTGTATTTCTCTGTCAAACAACTCCGACCTTGACCTCAGTCTCAATGGATATTGATTAGTCTGGTTGCTCTTTGATTACAAATCAGTATTTGTAAGTGTGTGTATCTGGACTGTGCACACACTGTGTACGTGTGTGTGCACTGAACATGAGGCCATGGATACTGACCCTTATTCTACCATGAATACATTTTGTGTGTGTGTCTTTCCATCTGTCACTTTTAATGTTCCTCAGCGATTTGAAGACTGTTTTGTGGCTGAAAGGTCAAACAGTGGGTTGTTTTAAGAGAAACAGAGACAGATTGTTTGCTGTGAAGTCACAGGTTATGTCTCTAAACCATTACTGCACAGCAAATATGCATAAAGTATAATATGCTAATCTATGTTTAATTTAAGTCTTCATATAGGTAAGTGGTATATAAATTAAATCTATCAGTATCAGACCATGAAGTGAATGGGTTACAGGGCCACCTTTGCTAGATAGCACTGTAGAAAACTTGTTCTGATAAGTTAGTGTCTGCTGATGGGAGGAACAGGATTTGTGGTAGACATAATGAAAGTGTGGGATCTGTCCTTCCTGGTATCAACAGATGAGACAGGTGGCGGAGGTTTAATGGTATTGTGAATGTGTTTACCTTGGCTGCCCTGGGCAGTAAGCATCCTCTCATGACCACCGCCTACCTTTCGTTAGAGGCATATTTCTAGCACGTCACTCATCATCTCGAGGTTGTTTTGGCGACTTTAATCAGACAGCATTCACAGTTTTGCAGCAATAATAGAACACCTTATTGAGGTTTAGGTTTTTCAAATTATCCTCAGCATGAATATCCAGCTGACAAATCTGCAGGGGCTGAGTGATGCTCTTGAGTAAGCAAAGGCTGAATTCCCTCTGGAAGGCTTCCAGCACCTCACTGAATCCTTGCCATGAGGAAATTGGCCTGTTTCGGAAGCACATGAGGCTCCCGCCCTGTAGCTAGGTGTCTGTATGAGTGCAGATTAGAGAATCAGCGCATTTAAAACATGGATCAGAAGTTTTTCCTGTCCTTCTTTTTACTTTTCAGCCTAGGACTACTGTAACTGCTCTATGGCCCTGTCGAATAGTATTTGACACAACAACTTATCAAAGGGACGTCTGCTTTTTAAAACAAAAAAACAAAAAACAAAGCCCTTGGTGACTGTTGGACCTCCGGGACTGTCTGGTCCATTCACATTATTTATAATAAGCGTTCTATCTCTCCCAGCAGACTGATGTGTCTGTCTGAATCAGACATCTGATTAACTGATTCCTAGTTCTCCCCAGGGCTAATGGGAATTAAATACCCCTGCTAATTCTCAGTCTGCCAGCAGCCTGCGACACATCAGTCTGTCAGCGGCTCACCTCGTTAGGCACAACGTGAGGGGCTAAACACACAAACCAACACATACAAAATATGAATACACACAAAAAACATGCTTGTGAAAGCAAATGCGCACAGTCATTAGTAGCCTCCCACACACACACTGTAGACAGTGCCGGCAGCAGATCGAAAGATGTGGCGAGCATCTTTTACCAAAGCTTGGATTTGTTATAGCACGAACATGGTCACAAGTCAAGTATTTCTTTTCAGCATTAGAGCATTATTATACTGTATTGTACACTGTTAGTGTCAGTTGTTTATTGATTATCAAAGATTCAGAAACAGCAGCACAGTGTATGATGCTTTTCTTTATTCTTTCACCTTACACAACTCACGTGACCGCAAATTAGTTAATAAGATATCTACCAAAGAGTATACTAATAGTCATGATTAAAATGTATGCTTTGCACTAACTGGACAATGTGTGTGTGTATGTATTTCCGGCAGGGCGACTGTAAAAATGGGTCTGTCATTCAGCGCAGCACGGCCCAGTGACTCAGCGCTGTGGGACATCCTGGTGGAGCCTGGCAGGGGAGCGACCCCCAACACCGTCTCCGTTGTCTGCCACAGGAAGGTCACTGTCACTGCAAAAAGGTCAGTATGCTGCATGTACAGCACATGTGCATGATGTAAGACGGTCTGTATGTTTTCACCAGCCCCTTTCAATCAATCTTTCTCTACATGTAGGGAAAAAAGCAATCTTCATCTTATCACTTCCTATTGTCTCTTATTGCCTCTATTTTCCGCGATTTCAATAATCTCCACTGCTGCCATACAGGGATATGATCAGCTGTCATGAAAAAATATCTTCAGTGTTACATTGTATTCACAGAGCGGAGACAAATTGAAAATGAATCATATTTTTTTCTTTTTTCGGCAGAAAAGTAATCATTTGTGGCCTTGTTCTCTTATGCTGGGGTGTAGACTGTACGCAGCCGAGTGCACAAAATGAAGTTTTTGTGTGTGTAAAAGAATCTGTTACTTCGTCAGTTTCCATGTAGTATACTTGCTATCATCCGTAGAGGTAGGAGAGTACCCATGTGTACCTCAAAGAATCTGCATTAGAAGAATTACATTTTATAGATTCACACCTGCTCTGCCTTTTGCAGATCCTATTTATTGCTAATTCTTCATACTAAAAAGAAAATAGCATCTGTTACATGATATTACAGTTACAAAACACTGCTAAAAAAGTCAATATTATCATATAACTTTTTCAGAAGAGTTTTTTGTGTTGTTTTAATCCTCATTTTAATTATTTCTAGCTGTATGGCTGTGTTTAGTTTTTACTAGGATGTACTGAGGCTGATAATTAAACACAGCAATGCTCAAAAATAGAAGATTGATAATTGGGGCCTCCTGTTTTCTCAGTTGGCTCATAGCTCTGAAAAAATAAACTCAGTTTGATTTTATGCAGCTCAGCTCAACTGAGTTTACTCAGTTACTTCACAAAGGGACCAGACAAAATCATGACAATTATGTCTGCCGCCATTCACCGCCCCTGCATTCTTCAGAAAAATATGTAAAAATCTGCACCCAAAAGAAAGAATTAAGTGAAGTAAAAAAAGAAAGACAGGAAAATGAGAAGAAAAATCAGTGGGAATTGGCTTAAATGTGTCCTCAGATTTATAATCCTTGTATCTTGTGCCCTCTTTGTTCTTCTCCATACTCATATAAATTTGGAATCTCAAATATATTTTCTCATCTCAGACTCATTCTATTGTATAATGTTTTTCTCATCTCATCCAATTTTAATTCAAAATAGGTGGTCAACTTTTATTACTTCAAAAACATAAACTCCCATGAGTTATTATTTCCATTCAGTAGAATCACCAGTTTCACTCTCAAAATTCACTGTGACTAAAATAAATTGTAAATGAGGAATTTGAATATGACTTAAAGTGCTCTTGAAGTACTTCTACAAAGTAGAAGATAGTAAATGATATCAAATCATACCACTGTCTCTGGCTGTTATGCTTGATACATGCCAGCTGATTTCATCAGGGTTGCCTGATGCTGGTGGTGGCCCACACCAGCAGCCGCCACCTCTGCCCAGCAACCTCCCTCCCACACAGACGCACACCACCCACCGTCCGTCCGACCCACTTATCCGTAATCATCCATAATCACGCCTACGTTATCCAGGCTTAAGCTCTTGCACGTTCAGAGGGGGAGATTAGGAAGGAGAGATATTCCAAGTCGTGTCCCTTGTGCTGAGCTCCCACCAGGACACACACACACACACATTCAAGTACAGAGACACACATAAACACACGCACACACATTTCCCCACCACTATGCTTTGAAGTGATGATATGTCCAGGGGTTTAAAGTCCCCCCCAGTAGATGGATTTCCAGGAAATAGGGGCATTAACCCCTTCTATGTTTCCCTGTCTCCCTCTCACGCACACTCTCTCAGAGTGTTTTCAGTGTGAATCTTTTCAGTCTGTTTAAAATCTGTGTGAGTCCATCTTATTCAAGAAAATACAAGAGGACAAGGGCCACATCAATGAAATTAAGTGGACATTTCAAGCGCTCTTGGGGAACAAGTCTTATTTTTCATGGTTTTAAGTACATTTTCCCAAGACACACGTGACTAAAAGCATGTTGTAAAGGTACAAAGACACACATTATACATTCATTTGCTTTATTTCCGTAAACAATCAGAAGAATTTTTTGTCTTGTCTGATTGCACAGTACATTTGACATATGAAGGTTTGTTAAAGGAACAGTTTTCCATTTTGGGAAACATACTTATTTGCTTTCTTGCCAAGAGTTAGATGAGAAGATTGATACCACTCATGTTTTTATGGTAAATCCAGCAGCTGGTTAGCTTAGCCAAGCCTAAAGACTGCAAAAAAAGTTGAACAGCTAGCCTGGCTCTGTCCAATAGAAACGTTAGGCTACCATGTTGTACCTTGTTTGATTAATCCTTTAAAAAAAGCCAAGTGGGAAAAAAAGACAGTTTTACTGGGGTTATGTGCCAAGCTATGTCTTGGCCAGACTAGCTACTTTGCCCTGCTTCTAGTCTTAATGCTAAGCTAAATTAGCAAGGTGCTGCTGGTATCTTAATAATTAGCCATGAAGGTGGTATCAATCTTGTTGTGTAACTCTCATCTTTACTGTTTGATGAAAAAATATTATTTATGGTTTCCATTGTTTGTGTGTCAGGTCTTTTAGTGAGGTTGTCAGAGAAATGACTCAACAGATGTTTCTTAGATTTACACTGGGATAGTTTTTAAAAGCCAAACAAAAAAGTCTTAATTAAATGCAGCTTGAACTGCGAGTCTACCGCCTGGAGCATCAAGTGTAGAATACTTACTATTGGTTTTTGATTTTAAAACCTCATAATGGCCTCTTTTATGTTAGTCTTCATTGATTACTACACAGCGGTCAGTCTTTGAGTTCCCTTTGATAGAGCATGAATATGTTCATAGGAGATATATCGTATATGCTTGTGTTTATCCTCATTGCTGCTGATTTCAACATTTGCCACCTTTATTAAAATGACTTGTAGCCATATAGGGGTTCATTGTTTTGCTTTATGCAAAGTTTGACTCCACTTCAAAGTGCCATAGCTCTATTCACATTCTGCTCTATTTTCCCTTTGATCTGCTCTTACTGGCAGGTATGCCTACACACACTCTTCAGCATCAAATAACATCAAATGGCATTTCTCTGACAATCCTTTGACCAGAATACTTGGCTGAAGTCTCTGCCAGCTCACTTAATCTTCCCTTTACACCCTCACCTCATTCTTCCATCTGCTGATGGAAATGAGACCTCTTGTGTATTTCATTAACTTTTGGTTCAAACTCTCCGTTTTCTATTGCTTTCATTGTTACAGGCTGCATCTGTTATATTGAACTACATTTATCTCTTGACACTAGACAGAGGTTTAATAACAAATATTCAGCATGTGTCTGTTGGATTGCTAAATGATTGACCTGACACCTGTTTGCCTTGGTTATTTAACCTGTATCATCTCCAGTAATTTAACAGTAGACTGCACAAAATAATCCCTAACATTACACTAAATTAACTTTGAAATGGTGCTAACAACGTCTTTAGACCCGCACTTATTACTCTCCAAATGAACACCTCAGTTAAACATATTTAGCAGCTAAAACTTGAAGTGTATGTGGGCACCAACTGAAGTGCTAATTCATGTTTTATTACTCTCCACATTAAACACTTGATTTAAATTCCATTTAGTTCAATAATTTAATTATTAATTTTCCTGTAATATACAGAGCCAGTAAGTCTGAATTAATAGTAAATGTGACACTCTCGAAACAGTGTGATCTGTATTTACAGTGCATGTACAGAAAATCAGGCTCTAGAAAAGCTGTACTGTGAATGTCTAACCCAAAACTCTGAGGTTTTGTCGCTACAGCCTAACATGGTCTTGACATTGTATGACCACTAGCATATGGTGGCTACAATTATCATGTATATTTTGCAGTGTAAGTGATGTCACAGAGTTAGTTTACTCTTTCTCCCTTGTGCCTATGCTTGCTTTGACATGTCTAAGCATACTGTGTTTTAAAGTTGTATCTTTTCACAGGGGTCTTCTGGAGGTTTTACAGCTTGACTTTGTGCCGAAAAATGTCTCAGAGCAGGCTGAGAGTCAGGTGATCTCCTGGCGTCTGGAGTTGCCGGGGAACGTCAAGGATGTGGGCATAATGCGGATCTATACAACTCAGAGAGATTACGTGGGGCTGGCACCAATGGTCATGGTGAGGACAATGTGTCCAATGTATTTTTCTTTTTCTCATATGTACAGTACTAACAAGTTTGCATACATATGTCTGCATAAGTCGTTTTAAAATTAATTATGTTGTTTGCACTCGTTTGTGCCTTACATATTTTATGGTTATGAATTCATCACTATGATCTACAAACTCTGCATGCCCTGCAGCTTGCCCACTAAATTATCTAAATGATCTATTCTCTCTATTGTAGTCTTATTAATCCTGATGTTTGGGGAGGCAGGAGCTTATAAAAGCCCCATATCTCATTAATAGTAGTAGATGTCAGATGGGGAAGATCTATTAACTGCAGATTGTCACGGGTGAAACAGGTCTCACTCACTCATTTTAAATGAAGTTGGTTTCATTGCTCTAGTAAAGGGCAATTTTATAACTTAACTTCCTGATGATTGCCTTGACATATAAACAAAGTGAGACAGTATCATCTGGGAGGATGCATTGTGAATATACAGGGCTTCTTTTGTCATTTCACCTGTAAGTAATTGTCAACAGTGTAGACATTATAAAGAGAAAATGCTATATCCACTGATCTTACTCCCACGAATGTTCTAGTCTTTGTTCTTCCATCTGGAGATGTTCAAATTTAGACATCTCTGCCCTTATCCACTCATTTGCGAGATTCAGTTCACTCAGTAATTATTGTTTGTATGATCTGTCCTGCCTATCATATCATACCGGCAAAGGCAAAATGCAGTTGGTTATTTGTTTTCAGCTTACACAGATGGTAGAAATCCTCAGAAAATGCAGTATGGTCTTACAGTTAAATGTTGCCTTTTTAAGGAGTGAAATGAATAGGACATCTGCTAGTCACATTTGTCACCAATCATTTTTTAAAATTTAGTACATCTCTGTATCTCTGTATCTCTGTATCTCTGTATCTGTATAGGTCTTTACTGTAGAATTCACTAAGCTTCAAATCACATCTGCCTGTTTGCAAAAGACAAACTGTTCTCACAGTATTATCTATGATGCATCAATGTTATTCTTGATGCTTAGACTGATTCTCTGTTTCTATGTGCACTTGTCTCAAAAACCTTTACATTTTGCGAACTCCCTCTAGAAATTACAAGGTAGATCTGTGTCCGTCTTTGACAGGAGATTTAGTTGGCTATTTCATGCTACAATAGTCAACATGAATCAGACAAACTCTGGGGAGCAAACTGGGGAGGAAAAACCCTCTCTCGATCTATTTCATAAGAGGACTGTGGCTTTTTTCCTTCAGAGTAATATTTGTTGTAGATTTATATTTATAGCAGAATTACTGTTACAACCACATGTGAATCCCCACTACTGTAAATAAATAAAAGCTGCAGGGAAATGAAATCACATAGTGCTTTGTGTTTCACTGTCAGTTGCACTAGAAATATTACATTCATTACAATGATTATTCAAAGAAAGTGATGGAAAGGCATGGTGGCCAAGCTTTTGCCTCATAGTAAAGAAGGCTCTGTGTTTGATTTTCTTACTTTTCTGCATGGTGTTTGCATGTTCTCCCCATGTTAATGTAGTGTTTGCCTCCCTCACATGTAACGCTATAAAGGATCTGGCACTTGGACTCGCTGAAGGAAGTACATGAGGACATGCATGAATAATGCCGAGGCTTACCACAGAGTATAAATATAACTGTTTTCTGAAAAGAAGCAGATTTAAAATAGAGCTGAATTACTTGAACTGAACTTGATCACTGCAAGCCAGATTATTGCAGAGCTTGCGGAAAAAAATTGAACGTCAAGATCTCTCTCAGTGTGGCCCCGCCAGCACCGCAGAGCGTTGATGTTGCATTCTGATTTTGTGCTACCCCTGATCCAGTGGCTTATGTTTGGGCCAGTGTCGCAGTCTGAACTAGAGCATGTCCTTTTGGAATTGCGGTCAGCAGCTGTCAAGCCGACAGAGTTCAGGATGTGAAGCTGCCGGGGAACATCTGCCGAGTACTGTCTGATGCTTTAGTCCACAAGCATCAGGAGGAGAAAAAAAAAAACACACTGAGCTTCTTATACAGATGCTGCCACTACCTATAATAGATTAAAAAGATGTTTTCAGAGATCTTACAAACTGGAAAGTAGTTGTAAATCCATGTTGAGGAAGGAGTTGAAGTGTAAAAATAGAGCTACATTAGGCTTGATGACAAGTTACAGGATGTTTAAGAGCTAAGCTGTTGCTCAGCTTTGACATAGATGTACAGTACAAGGTGGGAAAATTGGTTGGAAGATTAAAAATGTAATCAGGTTTAGGTGTTAGTATGATTATGAGCCTTCATCTATGGGTAATACACTACAGTAGAGAACTTATTTTCATCCAGGTGTGTATGAGACAGACATGCACTGTATATTATCATCATTGAGATATTATTTTTTTAGCACATCTGTCCAGTTGGTGTGTTAGTGTTGCATCAGGGCGATTTAAATGAATCAAGTTTGTCAGCCTGCGAGTGTTTTAATCCCTGTTAGTCTTGCTAACACCCACTCTCTGCCTGTCATCCCTACCCCCATAAAAATACTGATTATATTGTATAATGTATTAGTTCAGCTGGATATCTAGACAAGTTTTTCATGCACAGTGGGCCTATACCAAATGAGTCAAAGGCCTGCCCTCTTTCATCTTCTTTCACTCTTTCACTCGTATTTGTTTTTCTAAGTTTCAAACTCACCCAGAGTAATAAAAAAACTCGATAAGGTTGGGCGACTTTTTTATCTCTCTCCATGCAGATTGAAGTTACACTGAACATACAACTATAGGAAAATACACTGAGGAAATCTAACATCAAAAATTACATCCACTACTTGAAATTGGTGGAACAAGCACACTATCTGCTGCTGGAGAAATAGACAGGATGGGATGTTTAATAAACTCCCTTTCCTTTTTTGAAAGTACAACATGTGGTGTAGTTAGAGCAGCCATTCATCTTTGGAAAAGTTTGATGTGTTTCTGTTGATATCTTTCAGTTAATATCCGGAAAATGAGGCAAAACAGGTTAATCTAAAGCCTTTAACTTCAAACTACACACACAAAAATAAGAAGCATCCTCAAGTTTGTATGCAAAAAGTGAATTTTTGGCCAAAACAGCCCAAACTCACTGTCCCTTCCTTTTATCATGTACAAACCCACATCACTAACCTGCTCTGTATTTGCCTTTCTCCTTGCACAGAACACTGATATTTTGAATACTGCCGTGCTGACTGGTAAAATGGTGTCAGTCCCTGTGAAAACTCTGGCTGTAGAGGCTGATGGCTCTGTCACTGATGTGACCAACTACACCAGCTGTAGGTCCACAGAGGAGGATGTACTCAAGGTAAGCCATTACAACCACAGGGCTGATCATCCTGGGTTGAAATAGTCACTGTAATGATTTTCATGCTGCTTGCAAATTTCAAATTCCAAGGCAAATTCCAAACTATGTGTAAACCATAGATATAAACCTGTATTTCTTATTTGAGCAAGTGATAAATGAATCATTTATACTGAAAAACAGTCCTTTCCTTTTATGCCAGCTATGTAACTCTCCAGTGGGTTTTGCTCATATTTAGTACAAGACCTATCAACAAACTTTTTCTTTAGCACATTAGTGCCACACCACAAGTTAATCTTAAATAATGTGAAAGTGGGCAGCTTTATCATTGAGTATTCACTGTGTATATGAGCTCTACAGTATGCATGAATGACATATAATCCCTTAAATGAGTTCTAAACAAATGAAAACATAACTTTCAGATAAAAAAAAAAACATTTCAGTAGTTGTTTCTCTCATATTTAATACCAGTATGAATTCAATATCTCATACATGCCTAATTTGCATACAATGCAAGATTGTTAAATATTAAATGGTAATTAAGCTGAATTTGGAGGCATTAAAAAAAACAAGATTCGTTCTGGTGTATGACTCCCAAGACATTCATTGTCACTGTGCCAGGTCCAGCTCTAGTCTCTGTGTGTGTATGTGTGGGTCAAAGCATAATGGATAAAAGCAGCGTCTTCCATATGGTATTAGAGACTGAGCTCATGATCCCACCACTCAGTCCATAAGCACAGTGATTTGACCTTTGTGTAATGGATCCATGTTACTAGGACAGTAGGAGCAGAGAGAGAGAGAGAGAGAGAGAGAGGAGAGAGAGAGAGAGAGAGAGAGAGAGAGAGAGAGAGAGAGAGACAGACAGAGACAGAGACAGAGACAGACAGACAGGAGGGAGATAGATAGAGAAAGAACGCCAGAGAAGAATAAAAGGAATTGTGTTATTTTCCATTAGACGACACAGCAGCCACTGGCTTTGCTAGTCTGAGGCGGCGTGTTTAAGTGTGTAAGCTTAAGAGAGTGAGAAAGAGCTGAAGAGCGGAGACTGTGCTTGTAATGATTTTCTGTATCAGCAGAGGAACCTAATCCAGTTATTATTGTGTCTCTGAATGGCCGCCAACACTTCCTGCTGACAGTGACCCCTTGAAGACCAATGCCACAGTGCAGATGAAGACACCACAGACTTGCATAGCCCATAATTGCCACTACCCATTGATGCACATCTAGTATTCTATCTCTTAGATTTAGCAACATGCTAACATAAGTTTGGTTGTGTGTGTCTGGGAAGAGAAAGAAGTGTGGTTGCAAGTTTTAGGTCAGCTGGACGTAGTGATTTTTTATTTATTTATTTTTTTTGGCGACTTGGGGGACATATTGACATATTATTAACTTATAAAGTTGTCATGCAGAACAAGCAAACATCTGTTTTCTTTTAAGGATTTTAAAACATTACAGTTGGGGTTAGCTGTAATGTAAAGTATACTTGATTGCTCATTACTGAGCAGTAAAAACACACTATTTAAGTGCTTATAGGGTTTATTTTTAAAGTGTCCACTGCAGTCCACTTACAGTATACTTAGAGTGGAGAGCTGCACAAGACATCAGAAATCTTGCTCTGGACCCATCAGTATTATGGGAAAAGGTCTTCAGAGACTGGCCTCCCTCAGCATTTCCACAGGAGTTCAAGTTGACTTACCTTGGAAGTCACTCCTCCCTCTGCTTTTTTCCTTCACTTTTTCTGCCTCCCCCTTTTCACCTCCCTCTCTCCAGTGCTACACTCTATTCTCCAGTCTAGTGCTCTCCAATTACCTCTGTGGAGCCACTGGTTTGTTAAGATAAGTGAGGCGGCAGTGGAGATAGGCCTCCAATCTTAAATAAAACACACCAACTGCTGTGTCTCACCTCATTGCTCTCACTGGTGGGGACTGCAAGGCTCCCACCTACAGTACAGCACTACAGGAACAGTCGTAAGGCAGAGCTAATTTATATTCGGTAACAGTTTCGTCGAGACCACAGTTGTGAATTTACATGACATGAACGGAAACATAGTGCAATTCCCTGGCCAGACTTTGGAAGTTGTACGAAACGAATAAAACGTCTGTGTCTGTGTGGTTTTAGCTTATTTGTATTGGTGCCTCTGTTCCCCTCTCTCCTCTCTTTGTCAGTTTCTAACTAAAAGTTTCTCATTCATTTTCCGTAGGGCTTTACATGGAAAAGTATCTACTAGTGTATGTCTGGAGAAAGTGGAATCTAACTCTCTAGATGACAGTTCAGTCCCAGTACTAGAACTCTGATCCTAAAATGATTCTAAACTTTTTAGAATTACATTCTCACCCAAAATCAAGACATTTATAGAGTGAAATAAAGGGATGCCTTCTGAATATCTGATTTTTTTAGGTCACATTCAAACCTGGGACGTCGCCCTTGAAATCCTCATTCACCTCTTGTCTTTCTCTTCTGTCTTGTCCAGGTGTCAGAGGGCTGTGACTATGTATATGTAAATGGTAAAGAGACAAGAGGAAAGAACAGAGTGATGCTCAACTTTACCTATGGCTTCCTGAGTGCCCAGCTGGAGATGAGTGTGTGGATGCCACACTTGCCCTTGCTCATCGACGTGGCTGACCCTGAGCTCAGTCAGATCAAAGGCTGGAGGGTTCCTGTTACTACCGGCAACAGGAGGTGAGGCCCCATTAGCCTGATCCTGAAGATGTCATGTGAAAAAGTACATACACAAATTTCCAGCTGTTAAGTGAGATAGAGAACAGTATACTGTTATACTGTATAAGTCATGTGCTAGTATAAGATACTGCTGTTCATGTAGAGTAAGCAAGGAACTTGTTTCCAAACCAAAAAACAGTCAGATAAAAGCAAAGGTGGTACAAAGTTATTGTTTTCTAAATCTCAAGTCTTTGCTGTGAGGTCCTGAGTCAAATTCCGAATCAGACCATCAAGTCCCAAGTCAAGTCCAAACCCTGAACAAGTCATTATGGACTAGCAGCAATGTTATCATAACCTTACCGTCTTGCCACCTGCTAATGACAGCTTGCTAACATTCGACATTATGTCAAGTCTACAGTCACACTTCTCTGCTTAAAAGAGTTTAATGTGAGAATTCGCAGTGAGAATGTATACAATATATTGAGTGCCTCATCTTTAAAAACTTGTTATGTTTGGAGTTTCCTGTCAAATTAAACATGTTTAGGTGGCATTTTCATATGCAAGCAACTAATTATTGCATTATGCAGATGACCTTGAATTGAGATATTCAGAAGATGCAGATGCAGCCAGCCCTGCAAGAAGTCTTACTGTGTCTTTGCAAAGCTCATAATAATCTGTTTTAGTTGATACAGTGTCAGAGCGATGTTGATTCAACTGTATGGTAATTCTTGAGCCTACAGTTAGCGGTGGTGTAGAATTGGATTGTATTATATTGAGATGTGTGTTTCTAATATCCTCCTCTACACTGTAAATGCAGTCAGAGATAAACTCATCACATCTTTGTTTGATGCAGTAGTGGGTGGGACACTGTAGTTACCCTGGAGGTTTGTGGAATTTCACTCAATACTTACACTAAGTCGTTATTTTTCACTCAATACTAATGATGATGGCTGACTGATGGGCTGTTAGTTTTCTCCAGGGTAAAAACTCTTATGGACTTTCATTTCCCAAAACATTCAATACGCGGCTCCAGAGAAAAACAGATACTAGGTCAGAAATTTCAGTAGTGTGTGATTGTAATAGTTTGTTTCAGCTCATGGTGAAAAAAGTACAGAATTTATTTTTGCCATGCCACTGTGTTGGACACGTGTGCATATACTGTATGTGGCAGAGAAGCAACTGGAATTTTTTGTCTAATTTGCAGCAACAGCACAGACTGATGTTCGACTTAACTTCCTGTTTACATTCATTCTGCTGAATACTGAAATATCCTCAGTCTTTTTGTGTGCGTACCAAATGATGATTTGCAGTAAAGTTTTCAGTGTTACTTTATCTCTGGTGGTTTCAAAATAGATTTAAATAAATACTTGAATTAACTGAGTTAAATTAACATTATACTGACTGAATTCAGCAGCCACCAAAAGGCTCAAGGGTCATCAAAGAACTTATAAGGAAGTAGAGTAACCATGGCAAAGAGACTCAGCATGAAAACTTCAAACTTTTGTGTTCAAGTGTTTTGGGAATCAGTGAGTCAGATTCTGAGAATATACGAATGCACTTTAACAAATTACTGATGCTGTATCAATCAAAGATAATTGCATGAAACTGAAAATAAGTACAGCTCATTCTCTGCAGGTGGAAAACCGTGAGCTGGACTAAAAGATTGAAGAAAGAGTTTGTTTGCTGTCTGATATTTGACTCCATCACATGTTAAGCTCTGACCCTAGGCTACATAATAATGATGTTTGTTTGGATTGTAGGTTTTGACAGGAGCTTTCTGCCTGCAGTGTAAACGCATATTCACCAGCCCTCCCGCCCACCTGTGGTGCAGCGCGTGGCAGACCAGCTGTGCTTATGATAATTATATGATCATTGCTGAGGGGTTTGAGGGCGGTTCACAGCTTAACCTCTGTCACCCACAAACAAACCAGTCAGCTGTGGGATCCTGGTTAATTTAACTTAAATTTATTTAGAAGGAAAGGTCACTCAGCATGTGTTGTGGCTCTGCAGCAGCAGCAAGCACACTGCTGGTCTCCAGCATTGCTCCTCAGAGTCTCTCTGCTGGCCAGCAGGAGTCCACATTTAGGTATTAGGCTCAGAGATTAACTACATGATTTTGTCGAGTTAATGTTTGCAATTTAAATGAGGTAAGCGCAACTAAACCTTCATGAATGAGGTTCAGTGCATTTTACTAAATAACTCAATAATTTGGTTGACGCATGGCTAAAAAATTAATTTGGAGTTACTGTTACCTATTGAGTAGCTCATACCCAGGTGAACTATTTTGCAACAGATTAAAATTCATAGCACACAGAATTTATACTGTACCTCAGAGAAAAGTATCTACATATCTGTAAATAAGTGTGCAGCACAATGCATGATCAATGCCACTTTCAAGCGTGTACGTAGGCTAAATATGAAGCTACAACCAGCAGGCAGTTAGCCTAGCTCAGCACAAAGCATTAGAAGCAGGGGAAAACAGCTAGCCTGGCTCTGTCCAAAGGTACAAAAAGGACAGATTATGTGCTAGACTGTTTAAGAACTCCCAGTAAAACAACAACTTGTTATTTTTACTTTTATTTGTTGTACGAATTAAACAAACAGGATAGAATATGAAAAATCAGTGACTTTTGGACAGAACCAGGCTGGCTGTTTCTGCCTGTTATCAATCTTTCTGCTAAGTTAAGCTAATGGCCCACTTACTCTAGCTTCATATTTAGCATATGAAAGGAATGAAAGTTATATTGATCTTGTCATCCATCTCGTGGCAAGCAAAAAGCTTCCTAATGTATTCCTGTTAAACTGTGACTAACTGTGTTTGATTGCCTTTGTGTGTTAGGCCTACATGGGACAGTGAGGAAGAGGAGGAGATGAGGAAGGGCAGGGGCTGCATGCTGCAGTACCAGCACTCTACACTCAGGGTGCTCACACCCTTCGTGGCTCAAGCTGGTGCTGAGGCGCTGCCTGACCCACTAACTGGGGCAGAGCCTGTAGAGTATTTCCTGGGTCCTGATTGGCAGGTAAAAACATTAAACAGGCTTAACCAAGGCTGACATGCCACTTACTATCGGGATTTTGGTATATCAGCTAAGTTCATGCTCTAAAAGTTAGAGTCTTCATTATTGTAGTGAAAAAGCTTAGGATTTAAAATAATTCTCTCTTTGATTGACAGGTGGATGTGACCAATCTTGTACGCTATTCTCTAAAAGTGGCAGACCCTGATGTAGCCAGGGTGCAGGATGGGGTGGTGCTACAAGGACGTGCCGTGGGCACTACTACTGTACAGGTGAGTCATGGAGGTGTGTGTGTATATGTGCAGTTTTAACAGTTGCAGTGCATGCTGTATACACACACTGCATATCCATCTGTAGTTTGAATGTGAATGAGGTTGTACTTGTTGCAGGTGCTGTCCCCTCTGACGTCATCGGTCCTGGCTGAGAGGGCCATCAAGGTGGTGGATGACAAAGTGAGTGTGACGGAGCTGGGAGTGCAGTTGATTTCTGGACTCTCTCTGTCCCTGCAGCTCAGCCCCGGGAGCAGCGGGGCCATCGTTGCCACAGCGACCACACGGGAGATGATCACGCAGCTCAAACAGGTAAGTAACTGGAAAATTGTTACACACAAAGCATAAAAGTGTGGGGCAGAGTTCAGCTGTTTGAGGTGGTGCTTGTCTTGTTGTATGCCAGTTAATTTTATCGTTACTCATTTTTAGCCTCGCCATATAACTTGTGAAGGACCATTCAACACTGTTAAAATCACAAGGGGCAAGAAACAAAAGCAGTGAAAAAAGTATGTGATAATAAATCAAAAGTTTGATGTATAATTATAAAAGTGTGTTTGCTTGCTATGGGATTATTTGGAATGTCTCTTGATCTAAGTAGTGTTTCTATTTCAATTTTGAAACTAGATAATAAAATAGGTTTATCATGCGATGCCGACCCACGCAAAACATATCATAACATTTTAAATTTAACCATACTCATTTTAGCCATCTGATGGAAAATACACAAAACAACACCTACCTTTGTAACTCCCATGAGAGCGCCTGTCGGAGCATTTACCTAAGAGCACTAACACAAGTATTGAATTCAGTTTGCTATAGGCTGTGATTAAATATCAAATGTGAGAGTGTACGATCTGTGTTTCTCTGTATTTATCCTGTGTAATTATTTATTGGCTTTTTAAGTAAGCTATTCCCTATTGCAGCCATGCTCTTGCCTATGTGTAAAAGTCTTAAGACATCCCTTGATTATTGTTCTTTAAAAGTGTGAGCATTTAACAAGCAAGCCCCTGGCACTGACAATTTCCCTCCCTTTATTACCCACACCACCCTGGTAACACTCACAGAGGCATGTATAATGAAGCAACAGCATAAATAACATCAACATCCTCATTGACCCACGTTTTAAGACCAATTCTCTTCTTGCGCTGTTAGCAGATTAGGAAAAATGATTTGTGTTGCTACTCTTTGATTTGCCCTTATGCAAATCAAATCTTGTACATAAGACCTGAGTATTGATTTTAGTGTTAAAATTTCAGATTTAGCACTTAATCATAGTCTGGCTGAAGCCAGAGGAATTGCCAAGAACGCAGATGCAGTTTATCGATTAATTGATATGATTGATTTTAATGTTGATTTACTTTGATTAGATCTTAAATCTACTATGTTAGAATTAAGAACTCTAATTTTTGGTTGGGCAGATGTGGAAACTTTGTTGGTGGGCGGGGACTGACATATGAACAGAGGACTGGGGAGAAAAGAAGCATCTTGAATGTAGGGAGTAGTTTCAAGGGAAATGTTTCCTTTTAAATACAGAGATATTTTGGCACCTTATAGCTGGAGATGGAAGCACAGTGATCTCATTAGAGTAATATGTAAAATATGTAACCTATCCTTGTGAGGTCCATGGAGGAGTTATGGCTCACAAATCAAATTATCTTTAGGAAAAAATCAGAAAGAGAATCTTTGCACTCTGTATATTATGGTGATGACCATCTACCTTAACAATTCCTATTGTTATTTTGTTTGGTGCCACTTTATTGTTCTCTAAATCTGATTTGGCATTAAACAGCATTATTATTTGTTGTAATGTGAAACATCCAAATGAAAAAAAGCAGTGTGTGCTTTGTGTTTCTGGCACCAAGATATTTTCAACTGCATTAAGTACAAAAGCCCACATTTCAAGGACCATAAGAACAAAAACACAACCAAAAATCTCTCATGTTAGGAAATAACCACACTATTCTGCATTTATGTTTGCTCAAGTGAAGTTCAATTGTTCCTGCACGGGGAGCAGGAGCAGTATATGCACCACCACAAACATTAGATTTCAAAACAGCTTTATTGTAAATCTTCTGTAAATGAGGGGTTTAAATTTCCACTTTAAACTTCCTGTGATAAAATTGTGTGTTATTAACATATCTTAAATATTCATTTTCCAACAAAGATATAATGGACTTCCACAGAGAGGATTTGAATTATAAGAATTGCCACAACAGAGCACATTTATGCAACAATGACCTTAGGGGTGTAATAATATTTGTGTTTTCTCTTTGCCTCTCAGAATGTGAACTCATTGTGTTCACAGCCCCAACCATCATACAGTGGTTACCATGCTGTGTGAGAGAGCGGAGGAGGCAGACAGGGTGCACGGATGATCATTTTAAAAGCTCACTCACACATTTAGCCATGGCAGCTTGCCCATTTGAAACCAGGCATGGTGCAGCAATTAGGCGCTCCATAGCTGCTGGAACGACAGCTCACTTTACCTACAGTACCCTGTCGCTGTGGCTGATCTGCCCCTGTCAATAACAAACTATTAGAACCGTGCCAGTGCAGATGACCAGCCAATTGTGTCTGTGATGGCAAGCTGTTAATGTTCTGCTCAGGGCGACTCATAATGTATTCAAACCCAAAATATAGGTTAGGTCTGTGGCGACCCAGTAGCTCACATTAGCAGCAGGAAATCAGGTCATTGTGTATTAATGTAATTGGATTGGCTAATTCTGCTCTTAACTTGACCCTTATCACTGTATTTTTTGTTCCTGTTAAAAGGACTTTTATTATACACTCTTTATCCACTTTGGTGAAATTATATTTCATACTATGACTTCATGGGACTGTAATCTATGATACAGTAGCACCCCACTGAGTGTAATCATAAAGAGATTACCATAGGCAATTTAGTGTTATTAACAATCATGGGAATATAGCTCTCACTGAAGGCAGGGGAGAATATTGAGTGCCGCATGCGTTTTGACCTGTATTTCTTCATATAAACTCTGAATTGCTCAGATATCATTTCTTTCTTTATTTCTTTTTTCTTACTTTCTTTCTCACAGGAAGCAGTGGTTAGCTGCTGGGTTCAATTCAGCGATGGCGCGGTCACTCCGCTGGAGCAGTTTGACCGCAGCATCTACTCTCTGACAGTGTCCACCCCAGATGAGGGGTTAGCAACGGTACGCCGCACCCCACTGTCCACATTTGTGGTGGCGCAGGGTGAAGGTGAAGGCCAGGGAGCGGTAGTGAGGGTGGAGCTTAGGATCTGCGAGGAATGCCAGAAGTCCAAGAGGAAGAGCAAATTGGCAGTGGGCACGGGGCTTTTCAGGATCAACTTTCAGAGTGGCAGCAGAGCTTCAGCGGCAGGAGGAGGAAGTGGGGTTGCCACTGACGGAAGTAAAGATGACGATGGTGGTGCGTCAGAATTGGTAGGAGAGCTTAAAACGACGGTGACATCTCGGCGTGCTGTCACAGATATGGATAAATGGTTGTTAAGAAACGCAGTTACTGACCAGCAAGCATCAACCATGGCAGAAACAACCACAACATTTCCTACAAGATATGTGCAGCCACATGTTGTCTGGATTGGAACCACAACCAGGCCTACAAGAGGCAGCACATACGCGCTCATTCCCACAACTGCCACAACAACCATGAGCACAACGAGCCTAAATACACCACAGAGCACCACAAAACCTATAGCAACAACAGTGGGTGCTGTCATTAAAGGTGAAGGGCAGAGGAGAAGCTATGGAAACATGCTCGACAACCCAAATTCACCCCCTAACAAAGACATTCCTAAAGCAGAAATGTCGCCCAAGAAGGAGCCTCCCAAACCTAAAACTCCAAAAAGTAATCGAGGCGACCTCATCACGGACTCAGGCCAAAGCAGACTTGGAAATCGGCATATGCGCAGCCTGGTGGGGTCTCCTGTGTTGCTATCTTGGCTTTTTACTCAATTGTGCTTCATATAACCTCTGTTTCCGTAATCACAAGGCGTACCCATACAGGCAGGCTGCCTTTAGCGAGACCCAAGGACCACAAGCACGACTGGGTGTGGCTGGGCAGCATCATCCACAACACCCCTGCCCAGGTGCCCCAGCTCACGTGTCCACGCTAAGCGAGAGGTCCATCGCCCTCTGGAGTCCCGTCGTTCCGTAGACTCCATGTGGGCCACACAGCCCTGGGCCGCCCTGCCCACAGTGGCGCCCAGCTGTCCCGGAACTGCCACCTGGGCGCAGCAGGACCCGGCTCAGCAACAGTTTCAGGAAGGCCGATTGACCCCCATAGCGAACCGCTCGGCCACCTTGCTCGCCAGGCCACACCACCAATGAGCCCCTTGTTCCCCACCAGCAGAGACCAGGTCCAGTTCACCACCTTCACCACACTGGACATCAAGCGCCAGCGCTTAAGAAGAATGGCGTGGACTTAAACTGGGCACAGCAGACACAGCAGCACCAGGCTACAGGCCCAGGCACCTTTACCTGACATGCCATGGCCTGTAGTCAAACCTGTAGGAGCCCCAGTGAGTTTGAGTGTGGGTAGGTAATGTGTGTGTGTGTGTACAAATATGAGTGAGTATGAGAGAGAGAGAGACAGAATGAAAAACACAGATACACAGCATGTTCTGCTATTAGAATCTGTAAAGAAAAGCTATTTCATTTTTTTGGGATAAAAGATAAATCCTTTAAAGGATGTATTTATTGAGATTACACATAAGAACATTTTATATGAAGTAAACTGCACAGTGAAAGCCATAAATACAGTATGAAATGGTATATCCACGAACCAATATAAGAGATACTGTGCATGTGAGTCCTGTAAAATATACATATATCTATACTAGCCAACTTATTTCATTTCTAACTCAAAACAGATGAATTTTCACCTCCTTTTATTTTGTACAATTCTGTTGCCCCTATCGAAATGGTTCCACATATTGCTAGTTGTCAGGGTAAATGCCGGTACAGGAGGGATTATTTCTTGTAAATATTCTATTCTTTTCAGCCTTTTGTACTTTTTCTGATTCCTCAGAGAATACCTGAAGTCTGTGCAATTTGTCAGAATATGCAACATTTATCAAGTTATTTTGAGCAATCTAACCACGCCAGTCTTCCTCCGGATACTTATTCAAATCGAGATACATACTATGCAAATATAGTCTGTGCAGAGTTTGATGTGGACATTATTTCTGAATTTTTAACAAAGCAAAGCAAAAGCAAAGCAAAATAAAGCAAAAGCAAACCTTGGGCTTCAGGCTTCTCCTGAAGGCCTGGTTCCTGCAATTTATAAAATGTCTAATCTTGGTCTCTTGACTCAGAACGTACATATTCTTCAACTCTAAGATTTTTCATGTGTGAATGAAACCCAGTGATACCTTTCTAATAAACAACCTTTTGTTTTTAAACTTCAAGGAAATGTGATGTGTATTTCCTGTGAGATCCTGTAATAAAGAACAAAATATGCACATTTGTTATAAGGAATTTAATTTCAATTGAATTCAGTCATTGTTTTTGGCCTTTAAAAATGGTAGAGAATCATTCACAGTGAAGCTGGTAGAATAGTTTTTTGGATTAAGGCTAAAGCTGTGCTATGAATCGACAGGATTTAATTATGTATAATCACTGTTGAATGTGATTTAAGGCTGATATCATCATTCAACGAAATGTCAGTCTGACAGCCGCGTATTTGATGTACCAACTGGTAGGATTCTGTGCTTCTGCGCCAAATAACTGTTCACAAGTAGGAGAGAAAGATGGGAAAAGAGAAGGTGATCCTTGCTTTGTGTATTTGACAGAGTCCCAAAATTACAGGTATTTTATCAATGGTAGAGCTTGCATGTATTAACTCTGGCTCATTTGTCTCTTTTTCTCCATCCTCCTTCCTGTGCCTCAGAGGTGACCCACAGCTACACTTCTCAGGTACATTCTGGGGCTGTGATGCAGACAGCATCCCCAACAAAAGCCCAGATAATCTGATGCCCTGCACCTCAGGAGTTGGCAGCTGTGGATATGACAGCACACTCATCCTCCCTGCTGCACAACAGCAATGGGTGGTTAGAGTGTTGATAGCAGTTAGAAAAACAATTTCCAATAACTTTCTCCCAAATTCTCTTTCTGGCCCTGCGTTTTGTATATTATAAACTCTCTCCCTTTCGGTTGGTTATCTGTCCGGCAGCAGTGAGAGAAGTAAACAAGCTGCGCCCGGAGATAACCATTGATTCAAAGCTGTCTCCTGCGACGCCAGCGACCCGGCATCTTCTGATTGCCCGGACCTGCTGTATCATACAGGATGCAGAATTCAGAACTGAAAAGTTCAGGCACAACTAATAATGATTAGATCTCGGCGCTGCACAGTTTGTGTATTTCTGTGCAGTAACAAAATCTCAATGTGGTTTCCACTGAAACTAGCTTTTGATAGCTCTTACATTTTTTAAACTCAGGTTCATCCCTTGGTCTCCTGAGTGAAACCTGAAAATCATTTAAATAGTCTGTATGCTGTCTATGATATCTGGCTTCATCACAATTCTTGAGAGCTTTGTCTTTAAACTTTGGCTGCAGTTTTGAGTTTGTCCAGGTAGTTGGGAAAAACAGTATAATGAAGTATGTTTCCAATTACATTATTTGCCAATAATCCATTGAGATACAGAGTCCACAAGCATAGCTGTGGGCTACTTTGCATATAATGACGTATAAATCATAAACTGTGTGTTTGTCTTACAAGCAACAAGACAGAGTGGAAGTCCCTCAGTATCATTACAGCAGGATCTCTAATCTGGAGCATCAACTTCCCTATTGACAGATTTAAAGGATTGGGGTCATTGTGTTGGAGGATTGAGTGTGCATTGTGGACCCTCTCCGCTTGGCACACTCCTGATAATATATAGGCCAAAAGACAAGGTCACTTATTTCCTGGCTGTTTCCCACAGGTTGGGCATGATGCAGATGGGCGGGTGTTTGTGGGGTACTGCTAATCAGGAAAAAACTCACTTGCAGAAGCCCACCACCCTGGTTGGATACTATATACAGCTAACCTGGTGGCTCTGTTTTCATGGAAATGGATGCTAAAATTGCTTCGTTTCTAAGACAATACTCACAAGTGTCAGTCGGCGTCAGTGCCAGTGAGGGCTGATGTCAGTGGTCAGTGCTCGGCGTGCATCATATGATAATGTCTCAATTTTGCAAAGAAGGGACTAAAAGGCAGAAGAGGAGTTCTTTGTGTTAATGAGACAGATTGAAGAAAACAGCTTTTGCAGAACAAGAAAAACTAATTAGCGAGAGGAATCTCAATTAGATGAAGCAAGAGTGCAACCAGGTAAATTAGTGTATACATAATAGTTGTTATATGTTTTGTTTATTTAAGCAGGGGAGGCAGTACGCAATATTATAGCTAAGTTTGCAAGTATAATCAAACTGCAAAATGGGAGGATGAGTGAAGTAAGAAAACAGAGAGCTCAAGAGACAGACTGGGGCTCGGAACGACAGGGTGACTCATCATTGCATGACTGCCTCCTCCTCAAAAAGTGTTTGAATTTCTAAATGATCCCAGTTATGATCTCCTTTTTTGTTGCTGGGTGATGGAACTATGCGGAAAAATGTTTTCCAAAGTTACTTTTCGCTAAAGACTGTAATTCCCACAGACATGACCATGGATCCTTGAGGTTTGCCAAATGAATATGAGCCTACAAACTGGTCATATAGCATACTATAAAAATTTGAATGCTGAACGTGCTAACTTAATTCTTTAAACCATGCAAATGGTGAAATCTAACTGATTGGGTGTTTGAGACTGCATTATACAAGAGCCTACAATAGATTGTGGCTTGTATTGTACAGACGCACTACTGTAACATAATGATGTTAGCTCAGCTTGTTAAAAGTACAGCTGAGGCTGATGGAATGTCATAGTTCTGCATATTTTGGTCATAAATCACTGGATTACTGGATAGTACTGGATAAATAAAACCATTAACTTGATAACTGGTGTGGATGAAAAGTGGAAGTGCTGAGAAGTTATCACGGTTAATCTTTAGTGTATACAAAATTTCGTTCCTATTGATGTAGCAGATGTTGCAGTTTCTTTACTAAAGCAGGCAAACCAGTAGTGTCTGATTCCATATTCATATTCTGAAAAAGCATCAGGTCTGTGCACAGTGAAAGGGGTGAGATGGGTTTAGTCAAAGCAAACAAGCACAGAAACATCAAGGCGGCAGTTGCTCAGGCTCTGTCTGTTAGTAACCATGAATCAAAAGTGCTGACCCTTGTGTCCGAGTTTGTATGGACATACTGCATCTGTTCCTGTGCATGTGCGTCCGTGCTCCTGATAATTTGAAACAGTCTTCTAATACTGGATAAAGCTAAGAGGAAACTTGTTTATCTGAGAGATACAACATCATTTTCTGCTTTTATTATGAAAAAAATGTCTTATATGTATTTTTATGGAAGTTAATCAATTTAAGTTTTAATAGCTTTTTAAAGGATTTGTTTAGTATTTTGGCTGTGTGTACTAAAAGAAATTACATGAAGTCCTATAGAGTGATTACTTAATGCAATATTTCTAAATGTATGGGGTGTCAGCTTTTCCACCACTGTGTGTGTGTGTGTGTGTATATATGTGTGTATATATATATATATATATATATATAAATCATAGGACAGAATAGAAAGAGATTCTTAATGTTTAAGGTTTGGGCAACCTTAAAAAATCCTAACAGCATAAAAATCAAGTAATAGTTGGGCTATGTCTACTGTTTTACACTCATTCTTTTATTCTTTTATATAACAACACTCTTGCTCTGTTAATTCTTATTTTCAGAACCATCATGTAAATTAAATTGATGTTGATATTAAATTGATAACAAAGGTTGACTATTTGGAGTATGCCAAGACACTTAAAATGTACACATTATTAATTATACTGCAGCATCATAGCTCAGCTATGTTCACATGACATTGCGAATACTAGAGAAGCGGTTAGCATATAATGAATAAAGATCCTTGCTCCTGTTTACGATTAATTTAATTAATTTAGTTAATGGGAATATTAATGTTCAGTTATCATAAAACATAGTTTAAAAGAAATCAGAGCTTTTAAAGGAACATCATTTTGTAAAATATGATATGAATCTACCACCAACTTCACATCAGATTTCACAGCTCAGAACAAACAGATTACAATGGTCTATGTGAATGAATGTGAATGAGTTTGCATTTATAGTAGTACCACGGAGATGTCAGAAATCTTTCATGCATCGCATGTCCTGTAATCTGATTTAGTTTCAAAAAGTTGTTCATGTATTGCACACAACTAAGCTCAATTTGGAAAAGCCAGAAAGGCTTTTTATGCATTCTCATTAAGAAAGCATTTGGTTGATTGCTGCTTGGCCCTTTTTATGAGTTGCAACCAGAAGATTGCAACCAGAAAGAATAGTACTGGTAGCTTCATGAAAAATGAAATGATGGGACTGCATAGCAAGTCAGATGTACCATGGCGACATTAAAGGTGTTTGTAATGGAATAGTTGTATTCATCCCTGAGATAGCTGCAGGCGCCCGTCTGGCTTCGCAGTTACTTTTCCACCTCATTTCACATCTGAAGAGCGGGGTGTGTGTGTGTGAAATATACACATACTCAGACTTGCACACGGACTGCCTTACTGTGCATGTCTGTGTATGTGTGGGTTAAGGATGAAGGTAAAGGAGACAGAACTAGCCTGTCAGACGCAGCACAAATAAGGAAAATATATGACAGGTTGCAAGGTTGGTATGGAGGAGTTTCTTGAAGCTCACACACAGATGTTTGAAATAAATCCTTTAGTTTAGCTGACGAACATTTTGAAGCAACAGTAAGCATCAATGTTTCAGTAGGCCCATTTGTTTTGGAAATGTAGTCTTGTCTTGTATACAGTAAACAGTTCTCTATCCATTTAAACCTTGACAACCATTATTTTCCCCTTTGCCTCTCTGTCTCTCTGCATTCCTCTCCCCTACTTGATTCCCCTCTTGCTTTGCACTTTATACATATGCTGCATTCATCTTGCCTACAGCCCTTAAACAAAGACTGCCTGTCTTGCTATTTTTCCCCACTCTCTTTCCTTCCCTCACACCTGCCACTCTCGCTTTATCCTCTTGATATTTGTTTCCCCTTCAAGTTTTCTTTCTTTCTTTCTTTTTTTTTTGGGCTGACACTGCATTTCCCCCTGTCTCTGGAATATGTCAGTGTCAGACACAAGGTGAAACTACAGGAACTACTGGATTTAGGATTCATTCAGAACTGAATCTTTGATGCATCTTCAATTGCAGTTCATTTCTTGAATTTTGATTACAGGAAAGTCATTTTACTGTACAGCAGGGCACAAATTCAATCATGGAGAGTAAAATATAATGACAGAGATGCCACATTTTCTTAATGATGGTGGACCATGGTGTCTGACAGATTGATCTCTCATGGGTTTTCCATGGGTTGAGATCTGGTTTGTGATTGTGACCGCCATAGCATGTGATTCACATGATTTCAAATCATTCAGTGAACCTTCTGCAGTTGTTATGTTTCTCCACTCTTTTATTAATTTTCTCCTAAATTTGTCACCTCTTTGAATGTCATATTCAGATTTACACTGTATTCAGTCTGTTTAGCAAATTACAGAGCTTGTTTTGACAGGATTATTTTAGGAAACTTTTCTATAACTGCCACAGATTTCAGAATCAATAATCTGAGAACAAACTGCATAAAACATTGTAATTCCAAGGCAAAGCCTTTGTCTGTCAATCAAGACAAACAGGGCAGAGCCTGTTATATTATAGGCTGTTGCTTCAGGCTGAATGAGCAAATATCCCTTTGCTTTAATTTTTTCACACTGCTAAAATGAATCAACAAATAAAAATGACCTGCAAAAAACTCTAAATAGCATTTCATTTGTTTCACTGTTTCATAATAATGAGAACTTTTTCACTATATCATGGTGATATTAACAGTTTTATCTACATTTAATTATATTATTATAGATTTCACTATTTCATGTTTATTTATTTAATTCTGTACACTTAAGGATTCCATATAATATACTGTAGTCCTGCACAGCGTACCAGCTCAGGCAGAAAACCGAAGCTTCACGTTTGACTTATTAAAATTGCTGTGAAGTACTGCTAATTAAAAGCACCCTTTTCAAAATGGCGGGCCGTTGAAACTTCCTCGCCTCCACTAATTGCCCTGGTGTGCTGTTACTGTACACCTCTGCAGTTAACCCGGCTTTAACGCGAATGGAAACACTTGTTGCTAATAAAGCCGCATCCTGTGTCGCGTTTTATAGACAAGTTAACTTTGTAACTGTCGCATCATGTTACTTTCGGACGTCTTTGTTGTGGAATAATCCTACTTGGCATGGCTCTTGTCTTTTGGAATTCATCTGTTGCTGCGGCCTTTTATCATCATGGCGTTTCCAGTCTCGCACTTTCATCTGAGATGGCAGGGATCAGAGCTAACTTCACCAAGGTAAGAAGCTACTTGCTGGTTTTCCTGGCGTCTCTGATAAAGTCTTGCCTCTGTTCAGTTCAGGCGTGTCACTGCTGGCTGATATTTCTCAACCTGATGTGCTTCATTGGCAATGTCATGTGTCTGCTGGTTGATATTTTCCGCTCTCACGCTGCTGTCAGTCATCTATGCGCAGACTTATTTGCTTTACTATTGATATGTAAACACAATAGGCTATCTAATTGTCAATGTGGTTGAGCTGATTTTCATTTGTTTTTTTTGTTTTTTTTGCTTTGTTCTGTGTGTTGCTGTGATGCTTTTATTTGTAAATTCATATTGTTGAAATATGCAATATACTGTATTGAGTGTCATTGTGCCTTGAATTGGTTTTATGGCATATTTCCCCCATGGTAATTGTTGCTTTTGTTGTGTGGTTTCTAGTAGAGAGTAATATTGTTTATTCACTACAAGGATGTTGTCTGGCTGAAGTCCATTCACCCTGCTTTGTTGTTATCTTTGTAATATTGGCCTCATGGAAGTCATATTCACATTTTTTTCCCCCACACACTTGATACATAAGTACACTGACAAAATATTTAAACTCAAAACAATAGACTTGATTGAGCCACTTTATTTAGGGTAATTCTATACTAACTAACTGATGGTCATCTGCTGTTTATTCATATATACAAAGAGGCTGTTTATAATTATGTGTTGCATAGCTGTTGCACTGTTGCCTGATGTTTCAGCTGCAATGGAGATGTGTTGCTGGTTTTGGCTTCATCTATCTCAGGTCATTAGATAGTATATCCCCCCTTGTGGCCTGAGGTGCGTAGCAGGTGAGTGAGCACACAGCTGTTGGTCTGAAATACTGTAGTAGATGACAACTTGTGTTGGGCTCTGTAACCAATGCAGCTTAGGGAGAAAGTTTATTATTGTCCTGAACTTGTTGTATGTGTGGGTGGTGATGAGGTCAGAGACTAGATACCAAATTGTTTCTATACTTCCTGTGTTTTCTCATAATACATGTTGTAGATGTAAGTCGGCTGACTGAAATGAGCAATTTTTGTTGCAAAATCAAAGAAAGGAGGGAATATATTTTATTCATATGAAGCCTTATGCATTTGAGCTTGTTGTGCACCACTAACCAGGAGGCATGAATGCATAAAGTTGATTTGTAGGTTTATTGCTGCTCTGTCTCTTTCTTTCTTTCTCTCATGCTTTATCTCTGTCTCTTACTTTCTCTCACATTCAGCTCAAGGCCACTATGTTAATTGTGCCACGGTGCTAAACTTGTCTTATCCAGGCCAAGAAGAAAAGGCGATTCTATTTAGATAATACTAATTCAGCAGTAGTCTGTTTACCGCAGCAGTTGCCTTGATTAATTTTTCTGCTGCGTCGAGGTTGGCAGTACAGCTCCATGGGGCAAAGGCAGCGAGTGTCTGACAATACCTGTGGTGTGGAACTCCATCAGTTGAGCTGATGCTAATTATTTGCTGTAGGGACAGTGAAAGACTTTGAAGTGATGTTGACAACTTCATTTTGATAGCAGGTGCATCACTAATTCTATTTTGACGGATACACATCGTATGAATTTCACATCAAAATTACACATCCTCATTAAAGAATACACTCTGAATGACACAAATACTATATATGCATGCTTTACCTGCACAGTAAATGTGAAAAGAAATGTATTTCTGAGCCTTAGACATGTGACGGCTTGTTCACTTGCTAAATAATCTTTCCTGTGTATGATGCCTTGTGGGTAATGCAGGCTTTCAGCGGCAGGAGAGACTAATAGTCTGATTACAATCAGAGCCTGTGTTAAACTTCCATTTCCTAACAGAGAGCAAATCTGTGTGGGTCTATTTTACACCAGTCAGTGACCCACAGTATCCCTCTGTCAAACCATTTACTCAAGATGTGGACAAGAGCTGCGGGTCAGGCAGTACATCATGTTGTTGACAGATCTGTGGTCATGCAGCCACTTAATTATTCTTGTCTTGGGGACCTTTTGTAATATAGCGCTATATAGGAATGTCAACACGTGTGGATGCTTTATGCAGGTCATAACTCTTTCACGTGATGGTTGACCTGTGTTGGCTGCTGAGCTCAGGGTATAAGGGAACATAACTGCAGGATAACTACTAGATCTCAACCCATACATTTGCATGGTCAATAAATTTCCAGCTAATTTTAGCTTATCACAGATATATCAGCATTGGCATATATATCTGCCATTGTTTGCCAGAGAGTACTTACTAGTATATTTTCACAGCTGTAAAATGTTCTTGGTTATGATATTTTATAACTAAATTTAAAGGATCCTTGTCAATTGGTTTATTAGAGAAATGTATGCATTGCAGTAACACTCTTTGCATAATATTTGTACAAAAATACACTCTTTGTCGGGCTCTGATCAAAAGAAATATAAACCATTTCCATTCTGACACAATGAGCAATCATATTTGATATCCTTTTGGGCTGCTACAATACGTCCTTATAATACCAAAACCCCTGCTGGTTTAATGATTCAAAGTGAGAAAAATGTCATAAAGCCAGCTAATGCAATGTTGATGTTGGAGTATGGTTGTATATTACTCTTAGATTACAGATTCTGTGTCTTTCTATGACAAAAGGTACAGTGCATCACCGATTTTTAACAGGGGTGAGAATCTCCACCTTTGCACCTTATAACAGAGACAATAACTGAAATCTCTTACACTGATCAGCTGCTCAGACAGCAGAGATATTGGTTTATATGACCGACCAGTACAGGGTTTTTGATGTCTATACCAATATTGCTATCTGATAATCAAGTGATTGTTAGCTGAAAACTGAAAATCGGCTGACATATCCATGGATACTTAATGAACTAATACATTCTATATTTTAAATGTCCTTATTACATTTGCATAGTAATGTCACATTTGATTGGTTTAGAGAAAAAACGGTTAGGTACAACCTTTGGAGTTGGTAACTGGTGCGTTCTATAAATCAATGAATGATAGCTTAGAGACAAACAGCAAGCTTAAAGTAGTCAACACGTGTGAGTTTGATGTACAGACATAATAAACCTTCTAACAATCTTTCATATGTTCATTCAGAACAATCTCTGTGTTTTAACAACGCTGTAAAATTCAGTGGTGTTGGTAAAACAAAGAAACAATCTTCAGAAGAAGAATTTACTTACAAAGCCCACATGTTCACCTAAGGCTTCCATCTGGCAGTATCTGCATCAGTGCACTTGTCACCAGAACTGATGGGCGTGCTCTCCACGACAGCTTTTAGATCACGAGGAAGACTGTGTCATTTCAAGACATGGGACTTTGATTGTCAGTACTGCTACATGTCTGGAATCGTGCAGGATTGGTTTTGCCGATCACTCTGCAATGTGCGGGGGCGCAACCAGCAGGTGGTTGACTTCCACAGCTTTCTGATGTCTTGACACCCACAGGACGTCTGTGGGCTGGGTGTCTTGGTATCTAACGTTGCTACCCTGGATTCAGCGGCAGAGAGATGTAATTACATTGTGTTGCATGAAGAGTGAAATGAGAGAGACAGGGAGGGGAGGGAAGTAGAGAGAGAAATAGAAAGCTATTACCTTTTCAGTGACAACTCACTGGAGGAGATGGAGGGCCTTTGATGGTGGGCCCAGTGTGTATCTTTTTGATGTCAAATTGGAGATGTGAGGATCATTTATTCATGAGTCTACATCTCTAATGCTTACTGGCTGGCTAAGTTGTTTGTTTTTGCTAGCCTCAGGTTTGTAGGGTGGTTAAATTGCTCCTGAATAATTTCTTTTATCTGCCATTGCTTCTGGTTTATTTGGCTGCAATGGAAGAAGTTGTCACGTTCATTTGTTCTTTCTTCTGTCCTTGACTGTCTTGTTGCTCTTCCACCACAGGTTAAATCACTGACCACTTGTTCTTTCCATGCATACACTCGCACTAACACGAATTTACTGAGGATGTAGATGTCAGTAATGTGTCTGCTATCGCACTCATCTCATTTGAGAGCTCATTTGAGGAAATATGAGAACGAAGGGGGCTAATGTTCAGTGAGGATACCTGATAACTGAAGGCATCACAGGTTGTCAGGGTGAGCTGCCAGTTTGGCTCAGGTATCAAAATGAAAGTCAGAATTTGG
Organism: Lates japonicus; assembly: GCA_033238685.1. NCBI lineage: Eukaryota > Metazoa > Chordata > Actinopteri > Centropomidae > Lates > Lates japonicus. The sequence goes on along the minus strand of BRZM01000021.1, from coordinate 3,130,935 downwards.
TCTTTACATGTGTTAAAATACAACTGAAATTAATTTCCATGTTTGTTTTCTTCTACATTAAACTGTACATACTGGGTCTGCTCTGTAAATCACATGCTGCGCTCTCCTTAGAGGAAAAAAAAACCTCCACAGAAACCAAAGGGGAAAATATATGTAGTTTATATGGCTAACATCATCATAAAGAGCAAAGATAGAAATCAGTTGTTCACATTTGGATTGCAATTGATTCAGGAATCTAATTTGAATCATAGCATATGTAAATGTCAGCAGCAGTATCTGCATCAGAAAACATTAACTACTTAGATTTAGTAGCAGTTTGGTGTTGGTACATGCATTACCATAGAAGACCTGTCAGTCACTTTTTTGAGTGGAATAGCAGTCCTGTGTTTTGAATGTGTTTTACTTTTAGATCACAGATTTGACTTTACTGACAGGTAAAAATGTATAAATTGTCTCTTTGTAACATTAGTTGTCACCTGCAGATTTTTTCTCAAAAACAATGTTTTTAAAGTAATGCTCGCAGTCGCGTTTTTTTTCGGAAGTGCATGAACACACTTGGCAGATGTTATTATATTTAAAGTCATTCAGAATATTTTTGACTTTCCCCATCTGCTCACGTATAATCTGGAAGAGCTCGGTATGTTCAGCTAATTGACTCAGTTAAAAGAAAAACATGGTAGTGTTTTGAAACTAAACAAATTAAAGTTTCTGATGAAACTGAAATATGATTTTAGAAATGTGTAGTATGTAATTTATTGTATGTGTTCAGCCCATAACCGGCATACATCATGTTTTCTGGAAATGCATAAAGTGGAGTTAGAACTATAGAACTTTGCCATTAGGAGTTGACAGGTCTTAACTCTAGCTTTCTTCTGTTCAGCACTACACCTTGTTTTAGACAAAGAAATTGTATTCAAGATATTTGAGTCCTTTCCTGTGTAACACCATGGAAGTTGACAGGCTTACATGATGTTCCTGTATGTTCTTTAATCCTCCAGGATTCATAATGAAACATGAAACACACTTGTGGGAGCAGCTTGCCTTTGCAATGAGTGTCAAAAATCACACTGACTTTAGCCATGTAACTGCTATTCGTGTTTCAGTGGGCTCAATGTTCTACTTCTAGTTCCAGTTTCTTTTTTTTTTCCAGAAACCAAGACGTTCACTTATTGACAGTTGAGAAGAAGGAAATTCCAGTCTATAATTGCTGCTGTTCTTCATAGTATTTGCAGTGTTTCTTTGCAGTGGTTTTGTCTAATTCACTGTATCTTTGTGATAACTGAACCAAGATCCAGATTGAAAAGAATAAGGTGGTCTCGATTTCACTATGTGGTTTCATTTGACATAGGCACCACCAGCCATTGTACAGTATGGATCAAAATGTCAGCCAAATGCCCAAAATGTATATGTGTCTGTATGCAATTTGAAATTTCTTTTTAGGTCTAGTATTTTCAATTCTTGATATTAGAGTGAGTGGAAGAATGCAGAGGACGCAGGTATTCATAATGTGAAACAAGCCTGTGAAAAATATAATAGTATTATATATTATAATAGTATTCATGGTTGCAGTGTCAGATGACTCAGAAATGCTGAATCACTTCCTCAGCTGCATAATCATCTTACTCACATCCTAGAAGCACTGCACGTTGAGGCACACCCCCAGTTCACTTAGGTTGACGAAAGTGTGAGGCAGCTTTGTGTCACAAAAACACTTTGAAGGGAAAACACTTTGCATTCTTGTGCCCTGAACTAATCTGGACTAATATATACGAATGTACAGTAGTTTTTTTTCTAATAAAAGGCACAGGAAACGCAAAATTGTGAATTTAGCTTAATAGGTTTTTTATGTCTTGCCATCACCAAAATGATATCATCTTTATTTCCTAGATCAGATACTGTTTTTTTAAAATGGTTTAGCAGTGTTTCAAATTCCTCGTTACCGCTATGTCCCATGTTTCATTACCATAGTAACCTATGCCACATGGCTTCAGATGCTTTGTACAGTGCAACACATGTATTCCTACAAATAACTCCAAATCAAGTTTACCGTAACTTTAACTCATATTTGATATATTGTAAGCATAATGTTTTCTTGCTATAGCTTTATAAGTGAGCTTTCTTTCTATTCTCATTTTACACTTTGATTGAAATCCCAGCTCACCAGCGGCACACCCACACAGGTGTTTTCAATTATTTTTCCTCATTAGATCTCTCCTCAGGAGTGTGTGGGCATGTGCAGATTCTGGTTGATTGACATCTCTCTCCTGTTGCACCTGTGACATCTTTCCAATTGTTATGTTGAATTGCATCCAGTTCTCAGCATAGTTCTACCATTTCTTAAGCAGAGGTCAAACCAGAATGACTGAACACACCTGTGTGGGTGTGCAGGGCCTTTATAGACCAATATTATAAACATGTGATGAAGATTAGTTGGCAGTGGATTCATGAAACAACAACCTCTTCTTCATTTTAATTCCAGAGGACATGGTCTTTTTAAACTCACTCTGCTTCTATTAGCAGTTAAAGACTGTCTTTTAATGTTATATTTTTTTCTGCTCCAAGTACATTTTTTATGATTTCTCGAAAAACTGAACAATCTTCTAGGGAATTATTTTACCGGTTGTGTGTCCTTCCAGAGGAATATAGTTGATGTGAACTTCTCCTCATGAAAGTCTTCTGTAGTTGCGGTCGAATTCTTCCTCACAGGAACATTGTCATTTAGTGAAGAAATTGGCTTTTTACCAGTTGGCACAGGCATTTATTTATCTATCAGTTCACTGTAAAACAGTCCATTTCCACCAGCAGCCTTTCTTTGTTTTATAAGTAGAAAGAAACATTTTGGCAGTGGTTTTGCTGCTAGGTAGCCACTAGTGCAATGGCAGTAACCTGATATTTCCCTGACTGTATACACACTCTAAGGAATGACTAAGAATGAATGTTGTTTTCTTAATAAGGTCATAGTGATGAATCAAAATAGGCAACAATAAGATCAACAGGCCTAGTCTGTCAGCTACAGGAGTTTATGCTGGTTATATGTGGAGATATTCTTTATTTACATTTTCTATGCTTTTTGTCTGCTGCTCAGCTGTAGACTGTTTTATAAGTTGTATGACCAATTATACACACATTACAGGTAGGTGTCTTTTGTTCATTTAAATATCTTGATGGATTGGAGTCAATACACAGATGCTGCTCTTTTCATTGATGCTGTTTTCCAAAAGCATTTAACAGGAGTTAAATGAAGGTGATATAATTCTCCTTCTTCTAATGGTAATAGCTTGATGCACACGAATGACTCATTCCTGTCAACAGCAGGCAGATAAAGACAATAGACTTCTGATGTGACAAAACAGAAAAAACTACAGCCAAGAGGCCACTCTAAACTGGACCTGGTGATCATCACTCTGTGGAACAGTTTATGTGGTTATTAAATTAAGTTAGAGGAGGGAGCTTTACTCAAGCCTCAGCAGCCAGGTGAAATTAGCACAGTATAACCTTCAAACTGCTGAAATCAAGAATAAGGGTGACTCACTGTCTGAAGCTTTCTGCTTGTGGTAAGCATTAGTGTTGGTGCAGGCAGGAATTGGTACCATGGACAGCTCCCCTTCCCACTGACAGCAGCAAGATCAGAACTTTGCACCCAGTTTACTCACACTTGACATTAAAATGCAGTCTGTATCCGGACACGTTATCTGGATAAGAAAAAACATGTTAATGCCTGGTGTAAATGCAGGTAGAACAAACTGGGATCAAAATGTGATCTGAGCAGCCATTCCACATCTGGAGGAGGCTAGGCTTGTATTGTGATCAGATCTCAGCCAGATGGGAATCTCTTCTATCACCACCATCCACTCCACATGACATGAATGTGACATTAAATGAATGAGCTAGCATGCAGAATAGCAGGGGGCCTGTACTGTGTAAATGTAGTGCAGCAGTTATCACTGATATTAGTTAAACCTGTGCTCTTTCTGCAGTGATGTGAAAAAGTCTGTAATGACAGCTTTTTGCATACATAAATGGAGTCTTCATGTTATTTTTAAACTCTTTTACTGGTTGGTATAATACAGTAAGTTGCATAAACTGTCTTGCTATTATTTTCAACATGATGTAATAGCCTTGATGTGACCATATGAACTAGTTTTAGTTCTTTTTTTGGTCTGTTAATTTAAGTTATCTGCATAGTTTACCTCTACTACTTGATAAAGACTCCATTTAACACATTTCTTTATGGTTTAGGTTAGAGAGCTTCCATATCTTCACAGTTTGCACAGTTTGTCTTAACATTTCTGAATGGGTTATTCAACACTGATTCTTACCTTGCGAATTGCACATCCTTTCATAATAAGTCATAATTCTGCAAAGCAAAAGACTGTTGTTGTCCTTGCACTTTGACAAGAAGTGTGTGGCTTAAACTCTCCTATAAACACCAAAACTACGTTGTGTCAATCCAGGACAACTGGCACAGCAGTGTTGTTTAGTTGTACGATAATGAGAACAGTTCATTACATTTTAGCACATTTGTGCATATATTGCAACATATATTAGGCACACACCAAGAGCGTATCACTCATTCATACATATTTTTCTTTTATGCATAATGAGCTGTTTAAAAGTGACCTTTGCTGCGATGCATCGAGACACTCAGCAGAGTATTACAGGTTTTATATGGAAAACAGTAGGACCCCCTATCCAAGAACAATCAAAAAGTCGAAACAAAAACGTATGCACACTCCGTCTCTCTGTAGAGTCTGTATTCATGCCTGCCCCATGGTCTGTATCACGCAGGCTTCATCCTCCGTCACAGTCTTCGAGCGTCCTGCTGAGATCTCTGACCAGCTCGTCTAGGGCTCTGAATTCCACCAGCCAAGCGGAGGAGCCGTGGTGTGAGAGCAAACACTGCTGAAATAAGAAATGAGGAAACACACACATACTTGTGTACTGTATTTACAACTAGTATTCCATTAGAAGTGAGGAATAGAATTGTAAAAGTGAAAACTGCTACTCTACACCCAAAGTAACTTTAAGTAGTACTCTTCACCGTTTACTGTTTACATTACCAGTGCTTGTGTTTCTTATTAGTGCCGTACTATTACATTTCCTTGTGTTCCACTGATGTTACATCTCCTCAGCAGCCACCAGCTGGTTCTCTTTATTCCACAATGCAACCGTGTACTGACAGTACCTGACTTTTTTGGAGCTCAGGCATCTGGGTGGATGAAGCAAGGAGGGGAAGGAAGAAAGAAGAAGGAAGAATTTGCTCCTGTAATGGGTTTGTAGTGTCCCCACATGCTCCTTTCCTTCTCTCTAGTGACTAGAGGAGGCATGTGTTGCTTTGGGAGACAGATGGTTTGAAGCAGATTTCTTTTGGAGCCAGGAGGGAGACAGAGGGAGGTAGCGGGAAATGAATGAAAAAAAGTGGGAGGGCAGTGGGAGAGAAATGGAAAGAAGCGAAGAGATTATTCTCTGGATCCAGTGCTCGCCGTTGGAAATCCTTTGATTTAAAAACACACAGCCGCTACGGTAAATCTTATGTATTTTAGACTGGATGAAGACTCAAGAACCTCAGTGGCATTGTATACAGATGGCAGATTTATTTTTAAATGGGTCTCTTCTTCCTATTATTAGTGTGCACTGTATGTAACATGGCTGAAAGTATGTCTGATTTTCATATGCATTGCCATGCATAAACTAATAATTCAAGGATCACCAAAGCTATTAGAATTCATCCTCAGGGGAACATGAATGTCTGTACCAAATTTTATGGCAATCAGATTTATATTTATCAAGACAGTTCAATCTGAATTGGAAAATGTCAACATGCTGGTGGTTGAATCAGGGTTTTTAAAGAGCTGGCTAATATCAATGTTCTCTTTGGCCATATTGTTGTATAATTATATATTTAGATCATCAATTCAGTAAGGACTGCAGTATTTGGCACAGCATGATGATATTAAAACACCTTCGTTCCTTCAAACACAGTTGCCTAGATATAAATTTTCAGTTGGAAGTACAATAATTGCCTGTAAGAAACTGGGACTCTGACCTTTCCTGGTATTAATATTCAGACCTATACTGGCCATCAATAATAGTACTTCCAAGTGAAAGGTGCTAACTGTCGCCAAGTCGAAAAAGTGCTTTATCTAAAGGGACACTACTGGCCAGTATTGGGCTCCTTAATTCATTTTGCAATCTACACAGCGGGTTGTTTCGGCCTCCAGAGTCACTTAATCGTGCTCTCATTTGCTGCATAAGTAAAATGACATTTTTCTGCTACTGCTTCCTCCCAGGCGGTTGGTAAAATGGCACCCGGAATTATTTCCACATTTAACACTTTTAATTGAGCTGCCATGTGTTCCAAGAAAGTGTTTCTCCCGTCCGCTGCAGAGGCTCCATTTTGGTCATCCATCTATATTCCAGGGCTATCAGCCGGTTTGTGAGGCTTTCACTGGAGAGGCTAAACGTCTGGCTGTGATCTGAACTGCCTACTGTAAGAGGGTTAATTGAATCAGTAATCTGTTTACACTTTGCCCCCAATTACTGACTTAATCAAATGCTGAGTCACTGTGGATGCTGGCTAGCACTCAGGCAGAAAGCTAGCACTTATTGGATTCAAACCGCATTTAATCACTCATCAAAATACCAAAATTACTCTTATAAGAACTCTAAACTTCATTTTTAAACAGGTGGCACAAACAAAAAGTGTTTTGCAAATTGCATTACTTGGATATTAAACTTGTTGTGTTGTGTGAAATTGTTGCATGCTTGAAAAAATTAAAGAATACAAGCTTTAAGTTTTGTCAACGCTGCAAAACGCTTTCAGTAAAGGGGTCACAGAATAGTGCAGGCAGCCTTGAAGCTGCAGAGTTAGCAGTACAGTAAGCCCAGCTCACTGACAGAGAGGCAGAAGGGGCTTGACAGGGTATGTCAGGGCAGCAAATAAATGTTTGAATGGGAGAGTGGGCCCAAAGAAAGGAAGGATGCACTTACAGACAGGCTGACACCACCCAGATAATGGAGCTGCCAGAGCCTCTCCCGCATTACATCTCACCTCACCAAAATACAATCACAAGCAAACACATCCACTTGCACATGCAGACATGGTCCCATACACAAAAACACACACACATACATGCTCTGTACACAGGTGTGTCACATACATACACTGCCAAGATTTGTACTGAACGCTTTAAGAAATGGATGCTTGAGAGTAAGAAAGAGAGGAAGCGCAAGTAGGGTTGGATAGATGTGTGTAGAGGATGCTTCATTGATTAGAGGCTAAGGCACAGGGCTCCTCTGAAAAACCACCTCTCCTCTCTGTGTATTGGTAATCTCCTCTGTCAGCTCTTAGAAACAGGCTGTAATTTGATAAATCGCTGGGCTGAGATGAAGTGAAAATAGGCTTGACAGTGCGGGGGCCTCCCATCCTCTGACACCGATCATCTGATCCCTTTTTTACAGCACATTAAATACAGAGCCCCTTTCTTCCATGGCTTCATGTTAAGAGACATACTAACACTTTGTGTCGCCAGGAGAAGAGTAGGATTAAAAAGCAAGAGGCTGTGGTTGTCACAACAGGATGATAGGAAAAATGCAGGCCTTTAGGCAGAGGTTAAATTGGTCTGAAACAATTCACATCAGTGATCCTCCACCTTCGATCAGTAGTTTGGATTGGCTGTTTCTCGTGTCATCATAGACCCGTTTTTATGTTACTACTCTATCACAGTATATGTGATTTCATATTGCAGTATTGATATGAACAAATGAGAAACTGGATACATCATCTGGGAACTATGAATGTCTATAAAATTGTGTGCCAGTCCATACAGATTGTGAGATATTTTACTGGAAAAGTGAAATCTTTGATCTGCTGGTGGCAATAAAACCCTGGAGTTGCTTTTCTCTGTCTCCTGTCATTGTAAATTGAATATCTTTGGGTTTTGGACTGTTTGCACAATATGGAAGCAAAAATACCTGAAACCCTAATACAGTGCACTGTACAGTACTACAACACCACAATTCTAGCCTTGAAAGTGACCATAGTGTGAATTAACACCTCCCTGACAGTCTCAGGGGAAAAAAAGGGAAAAGAAAGGAACTTCAAAAGCTTTTAAAAGGTAGCATTGTTGCAAAGGTATTGCGTTGGATTGCGTTTATATTGTACTGGTTTTCCAGTAACAATTGTGTCTTCCTGCAGTGTTTTGTCATTGTCAGCTTTCTATAGCAGGGACCATGGTGTGTACTTTTGTATACACAGTAGTATTATCTGAGGGGCTTCATGTATTTTCACAATATGATCTCTCTCACTTTTACGAGGTACCACCTGGAATGTGCCCATGTGCACTGCAGCAGTCAAACTGGGTTAAATCTCTTCTGTATTGTAATTGTTGCTGCTTATTTTCAAAAACTACCAAAGTGTAAACATGCAGGCATATATAACCCATGGTGTATCTGAAAACATCTGTGTCCAGCTTTCAGAATCATTATTTGTTTGTGGTAATGCATGAAAGGAGAAAAAAACTGAAACGTTGCTTGAAGGTATTCTCTTTGTTTGTTAACACGGCATATGCTGGGTCCTCCAAATAAATTCTCAGTGTTGGGCAGTAATTCTGCTACAACACACTGTTGCATGTAAACTGCACTGAAAACAGATAAGACTTTTGGACTATGTGGAAAATCTTGAGTTAAGTGATAAAAACATTGAATTAAAATGTTTACACCTGAAGACGGTGCATTTACATGTTCCTGTTCACGTACTGTAGAAAGAGAGAAGATGTTTGTTTGCTACTGAAGCCTCTTGTTAGAAACAAAGCTTAAACATATGCTTTCCCCTGAGAGTGCTGATACCAAACAAAAAAGTGTGTGTGTGCTCACTTTCTCCTGCTGGCATTGTTTATTCTGTAGATCTTTTACTGGGTAAGCCCTGGCCAATATTTTTCTGTCCACAGCTATACACAAAAACAAACACACACTAGTACAATGCTGCCTACTGCCTACTTAGCGTGTGAACAATAGCAGGCACACACACACGAAAACATAGAACACATTTGGGGTAAGCAGCTTTGTCTCATTTATATTCATGGTACCTGCTGGCAATTGTATTTAATTGTTTTATCCTTAATTTATCCAGGGAAAGATGGCTAAAAAAGCTCTGCGTAGGGTTTATTTATTGTACTTAAATTAGTAGCAGATTTAGAGATACTCGTGTCCACATTTTAAATGGCAAATGCTGAAATGCCATCTGCCTTCCAGAGGTATTCTTTTTTTAGTTTGGGTGCTGTTTTGCATGAATAAAACACCTATTACATGATGACAAAACACCACGCAACACATAACAAGACGTTTCTCAGCATCAGAATGACAGCTCAGCTGAATATATGGAACTGTGTGTGTGTGTCTTTTTTAAATTATCAGATGTTTCACAGGTGAAAAGTAGCTCTACTTCTTACAGAATGATAAATGTTAAGAAGAGGCCGGGATACAGCAGTACAAATGATGTGGCGCCAGGTGCTAAGTGCAATGGCACTGCAATGTTAAAATGCAGGATTGGCATAGTTCTGCAGCCTCATTGATGACTTCATTTTTATAGGACTGAAGGGAGGCCAATTTGTACTGTAAAGATCTCCCTTATCTCCTTCTTTCAGTCATTTCATCAATTTTTATTTTTGAAACCTAAACTTACTGTCATAACACAAAATGAAAATAAGTATAACAGAAATGAGCATTTTCCTCACACCAGTGCACAATAAAGAAATCGATTTTCAGGAAACTTTTTTGCAGTGCAGAAGCTCCATCATGGTGAGGTCATGGTCTGCTCATAAAGCACAACTAGTGGATGCTAGGTACTGGGTCAAGCAGGGCTTAGCGCTGATAGCTGAAGTGTATGGTTTTACTAACACAGGTCTCTCCTCAGCTCACCGTCTGACAACTAGACAGATTGGACCTAGACGCACAGACACCAAAGAGTTTTCTCATGTATTTAAAAAAAAATTTTTTTTAAGGCAGCAAACAGATAAAAATGTGAGCGGGGCAGGGGATGCTCACTTAAAATTCTTGTCACAAATAATAGATAGTGGCTTTAATTTATTATCACCATCACTGTATTTGTTTTAAAATGAAAAGTTTTATATAGAATCTTTAAAAACATCAAATACAGTTTTTTGTGTTTTACTACGACATGCAATTGTGAAATTATTTGCCAAGTTAGCTCTGTCATCATTTGAAGAGCATTTCGTTGCTACAGGATAAACGGGGTCAAATACCAGGGGTCCAACATCATGCCAAGGGTATCAGTGGAGAAACTCAAGATGAACACAATGCTCTTCTTGCTCAAGTGCAAGTACTCAAACTGCTCCTCAGCAGTCTGTTTACTTTCTCTATGGCTTCTAATGACTGAATGCCTCATTTCACTATGCTGCAGTAGCAGGTGACTGTGTTGCTTGTGCAAAGGCAGGGCCAACTGGGGTTTGAAACCAGGCCAAGCAAGTTAAAACCTCTGAGGAGTCATCCGGACTCTGGCACACAAATCCTCAGTAGGGGATGTCACAGGCAGTGGAGCACAGGCTTAAACTTGTCCCACACTTACATTCCAACATTTAAAGAGAGGAACCACTAACCCATGGTGAAACCACATTTTACCAGCTGCAGGGTCGCTACACTCAGCAGGCTTAATTCACTTACTACACAAGATGTCCCCACCTAATCTCATACTTAATGCATATTAAGATTTCTGTTGACATCTGAATTATCATTCTGTTATTGATGTAGTTGGTCATTATCTGAATCATCTTCCATTCCATAAAGGTTCAGGCATTAGAACAGTCTCTCTCTCTCTCTCTCTCTGCACTCATGACTAAGACCCCCACATCAGGCCTCCCATTTAAGGCTCAGCTGTTAAACAGACTGGGCTGAGGTAGTCCATCATCAACCAATTTATGCTGTGTTCAACTGTGGTTACTGTCCCTCTGCTGCTTGTGAGGGGAATAGAGCACAGAGTGTATTGTAGCTTAAAATAGAGGAGATGGTTGGCAGTATGACACAGTTGATATAGCAGGTTTTGCTAACTAGCATCGTAAATGTTGTTTACCATGTAGGCTGGGTAATCAGACTGTGGAGCTGGTGTTGTAGCAATAAGGTTTCTCTTTATAGATGTGTCTGTTTGGTGAAGACTTTTATGTTTATTGACAACACTGGAGGCAGCATCTGCAGCAACTGCTTGCAGTCTGAAAGCACCTTAATTTTACGGTTATTTCCTCTTCTTTTTTTCCCAACTGCTATTTTGGAAAAGCCTTAAACAAAACTACACCAGTGAACCTGCTGCATATCAGAAGGCCTTTTGACACTTAACAGATCTCACTTGACAATCTGTAATTATGTTTTAGACCTTTTAATCTGTTAGTTAATATTCTGACAAGCTACTAACCATTGAATTGTATTGATAGTCTAATTAGAGATACCCACAAATATGTAAATATCAGATATCTCCAGTTTCATTGCACATTTAAAGATATCTTTAGTGATATTTTTTGGATTTCAAAATCAGATATTACTAGTCCAAATTAATCTGAGACTGAACTAGTCAATGCTACATTGATGAGATCTTGAATATGAGTTATGACTTGTCATAATTTGAATGGAGATATAAAATGCATTTTTGGACTGGCAAAATATTATTGTAGATATCTCCAGATTTTCTCTTAGATTCTGCTCAGAATGTAATTTAAAATGATGAGTAAAAATATAATTACAGTAATTATATAATTAAGTTTTGACTGGTCATAAATACAGTGCAGATATCTTTATACCCTGTTAATTGTGTCTCGCATGTGCTACCTGTTACGGTAGATTGACAGCTTGAAAGTTTCACTGCTGTGTAGATTGACATGCACATTAGTAGACTTTTTTTCTTTCATTCACCTTTTTCCTTAATACAACAGATGTTTTGACATGTAAATATTCAACATGGTAACGCTAAGTTATTAACACATGACATCTCCTCATAATTTCTGTTAAGCGAGTGGCAGCTGTTTGTCTGTTTTCTTGATTCCTGAACTTTCCCTCTCTGCAAAACTATTTCCAAAAGCAATTCTCTTAGCCTGGTCTGTCAGTATGGCATTGTGCTGCAGAACAAAGAAACCAGCGAGCAAGCCATCATTATCACTTCAGGGACCCAGAATACACATTCCCCCTAGGACGATGGAAAACACAGACCTAAAAACAAAAATACCATCAGAGATAAAATAAGCAAAAATTAAATTCCAGCTGCAGCCCAATCTCTTCTTGGAGCTCAATAAGGCCATCACCGCAGGGATTTCCAATGATCAACTGCACGTAGCTAAAAATGCCATGATGCGTTTTTCTTAATGAACTATTCATTGTTTTTCAAGACTTCATCGAGTCTCTTATTGTGACACTCTCTGATGCATCTCGCAGAGTTGTGTACAACTGTAGACAGAGCTGGGTCAAAAGCATCTTGGAAAAAAAAAAAGGCTCTCATTTGCTGTCTTCATCTCCACCAAGAGCAGTGTTTCACTGTCAGCAGAATAAAGAAAACAATACCACATTCAAACCTGCTTTAATTGCACCAGTTGAACCCATAAATCACATTGACGCACACATACACTTACACTCTCTCCCTCTCTCTCAAGCACGCACACATACACACACACAGGATAATTCTTCTCGGTTTATCTACACCCACCCGATGACAAGGAAGCATGCAGCATGCCAACAGGCGTTCGCCTTGGCCAGTGTACAGTGTACACACGCATGTAAACAATAGTAACTCTTTCAAGCCCTCATGCCTCTTGTACCTTTCAGACCAGACCCAGACTGTTTCCAAAATAAATTTGGCTTAAATTAATGAACAGAACAACAATACTTCATCATCATGTGTCATGCTGCATGTGTGCAAACACACTGAAGTACACAGGGTGTTTAAAGGAGGCACATGGATAGAAACAACAGAAAATAAATTGGTTTGTTGAATTGAAATAGGAAGGGTAATTTTGAGTTTTTTGTTTTTATTTAGGATAAAGCTGTGATATAAAGAATAAAAGCACATAGGTAGCTGCTGGAGATGCAGATTTTGACTATTTTTGTTCAGTTAACAAGTGTATTGAAGACTAGAACTGAATGTGTCACTTTTAGCTTCTTTAATTTGAGGATTTGCTACTTTTTTTTTCTTTCTTTTCTATTGTTAACTGAATGTTTTTGTGTTTTGGACTGTTGGGTAGCCAAACAAACATCTGACGACATTACCGTGGGCTTTGGTATAATGTTGACATTTTTGGCCATGCTTGTGGCATGGCTCTGGCAATGTTGGTTGGTCGGTCCACCACTTAATTTGAAACTGAAATAATACAGCAAGTTTTTGATGGACTATTAAATTTTGATACAGCTATCCATGGTGCTCAGACAATAAATCTTAACGACTTTCGTGATTACCTGACCTTTCCTGTAGCGCCACTAACAGGTGCGACTCCATACCAGAGCAATTTTCAAATGTGCAACTACTTACAGTCCCAAAGGAATCTTGCATTCTTGCCAAAATGTAAGTGCAGTGGACCTTTTCTCAATTTTTTTTTGTGGACAACCTGCCTGGGGTCCCCAGACTCCTCTCAGAATAATCTTTATAGAGTGCAAACCTATGATAGAGGATAGGGTAATGAGTACAGCATAGACCCTGGATGAAGGTCAATTGTCTGCATTCAGACGTATTTTGTCATTTTGTGTCAGTTTGAGTTGTGTTAGCAGTGATAGAGAGATGGCCTCGAGGCGGTGGATTGATAGGGGACATCAGTAGTTTAATTGGCGATGTCTGCCCCAACCTGTACGTCAAAGGAAAGAAACTGAGAGGGAGAAGCAAAGGAGAGAGGGTAGTGCCAAGGATTGTTGGCATAGCAACGGTAGGAAAATTTGTGAAATGGGATAACTAGTGATGTATCTGCAGAACGAATGTCAGTGGAGATGGTATGTAATGGTGGCAGGGTTCTGTTCCATTACACCTGATAGGAGCTGTCAGTTAGTTAGTGAGCTTGACTGCAGACCTAGAGATCCCTGTGTCAGCAAGAGGAGTACCTGGCAGTTCAGTGTCAAGGACACAGGCACAAGTCTAAGAGATTTAAGCCTGAGGAGTGAAAGGCAGCTGTGGCAGTTTGGAGTCCCTCAGTGGCAGGGGGAAAGAAAGCGAAGCAGAGTGGGCAGTTTGTGGTCCAGTGTGATAAGAATGTCCACTGAGATTTTGTTAAGAGGTTAGGAGTTTTGGAAAGGAATAAAAGAAGCAACACAGGGCTTTAGTTTTTGGTTTGAGCTTTTGCAAAGATGAGTAAGTGAATGACTACAGACAGGTAGGATGCAGCCAGAGGGGTATTAAGAAAATTGACAGAAAATATGGAATAGACAGTTAGTGATGGCCAAGAGGAGTAAAGAGGGGGCGTGAAGCCCAACAAGCTTTGGTGCTTTATAGAGAGAGAGAGGGAGAGAGAGAGAGAGAGAGAGAGAGAGAGAGAGAGAGAGAGTTTGTGCAACAGTCTTAAGGGTAACAACAAGACATAGTTAGGGAAATGACAGTTGGGCCAGAGGCTCACTAAGAGTAGTTGACAGAAATGACCCGAGTCTTTCAGAAATTTCTCTTGTAATTAATAATGAATACCACCAGAAGACTATGTAGCATATTAGAGAATGTGTAAAATAAATTATAGGCATTGTGTCTTTACAGGCACCTTTTCAGTTTTTGATCATTTGAATCAATCAATTATTAAATTATGTTTGAATTATTGCGATTACATTGTCACTATGACCTTGTAGAGTTGCAAAATGTTAATTTGGATATTGCACAGACTTTTATTTTGTACATCTGCTGACTTAAATCAGAAAATACCACTCTCCTGAGGCAGGTTTGTAAAAAGCATCATGTTTCTTTTTGAAATAAAATGTTTGCAGCCTTTAGACTTTGCTGGTAACCAGGGGACATCTCCAGGCACAGGTCCATGGGTTTGCTTTAATTAGGGTGCAAATTATATCTGAGCATTTTCATAGGTACAGTAAGTGGGCAAGACAAATTGCATAGGAAATGCCACATTAACATGTAATAAGACTGAACTAAGTAATCTCTAATTAGGTTGCCCTTTTAGAAAGGGGAGCATGTCTGTGATCCTGTGGAAAAAGACTAATTGTCTGAGTGGGTTACAAGCTTTTTAGGGCTCTGGTGGACTTGGCCTGGAACCTTTTTAACAGTGGATTATGATACGCAGATGATGCTTACACTTATTATTACATAGTGCCTATTGCAAATGATGATAATGTTTAATAGGGTGAACTTTTTTCTTCCTCTTACAGGATATAGCATTATTAGTTAAATAAATATATAAACTATTATACAAATGTAAACATTATACATCATACAATATATAATGTCTTGTAACTTTTTGAACATTTTTTGTGATATTCATAGCACCTATGTTAACACACAAACAACTGGCATCTATAATGATGCCTTTCTTATTTAGGTACATACTTTGGGTAAACAGTTATAGCATATGTAAGGGTATGACATTTTTGTATGACATCTTGAACTATCTGTCTAATTCTAATCACAATGAAAGGTATAGCAACATAATAATAATAATACCAATACCCATCATTATGGAAATAATGGAAATTATACTTTTCTATATTGTCTCTATTGTAGTAAATCTCACACATTAGGTCAGAGAAACTAAGGAATATATCAGTGGTTTAGAGTGGTGGACTGATCGGTGCATGATAACTTATCTCTTGTGTTTCAGCTGGCAGCTGCACCCACTGTCAACAACAACAGGCACTTCATTTTGATATTTGATAAAGCCACTGTCTGTGTGCTCACATAAACCAGTCAGATGAGCAGAACTAGACCGACTGAAGGAAGAACACAACAGACAGATCAATGAATCACACAGTGGCATGATGGAGAAGAGTCACCTTCACTTTTAATTAGTCCAGCAGCCAATTTTAAAACAGAGATATAAAAGGATGGGCTTGACTAATACTGACATATGACAAAAGTAGTGAAGAGGTCAGATTTGGACTTTCATTTCAAAGTTTGTGATCATTTGTTCACCGACTGTCATGACTCCCTTTTCTGAGATCCAAAATGTCATATACAGTAGAAATGAGGTGTGTTTACTGATCTCCACCTAATTCAGGCCATATTAGCTGTAAACTGGGCTGATTTTTATGGAACATTATAAATGAAGGGATTGAGTCATACATTATTTATGTGATTGTCTATTGATACTCTTGATGGTGATCAATGTTTTACTGTTAACTTGTTTTGATTTAATCACAATATCAGGACGTTTGGATTTAAACATAAAATGTCTAGTTTTTCTCAAGTATGCAACAGAATCAAAGGGGGTTGCATAAATAATAAAATTAACCTAAGAAGGGAAAATGTAGGGCTAACAAATGTTTTCAAACCAATATCGAAACCAACTCAAAACTCAGCTCCACAATGCAGTAATACTAAACTGACATGTCTCCAGAGGTACTGATATTAGTTATCTACACACTTTCATTTCAGGTACCAGATCAGACACACATGCCTCCTCTTTAATAACATCATGCATGGATCTGGTTTCTGGAGACAAAACAAAAACAGAACTGAAAACAAAACCAGAACATAACCCAACAGCACTTTTACAAAATGTTACTATACATATAATACCTCCAAATCAAACTCTGCTTTTATATACAATACAAAATTTCATTTAACTCTTCTCCTAGAATCTATAATTGCTGACAGGTGGTACAGGGCATACAGCAACTCTAAAAATAAAAGCAACAAAGCGCAAAAAATACAACAAATACAACATTAAAACATGATGATTTTTAAAAAAGAAAACGTAAAACAAAGTACATGGCGCATAGAAAAGGAAACTGAAGACAAAGAACAAACATTTAATTTAAGCAACAACTATCAAGTTCACATTTCCCCCTTTTTATAACTATGCTGTGGTGTCGTGGCAAATCATGTCTTGTGGTAGTCCATTTCTTGACCCTTTCTGAGTACTGTCATAGTAACAACAGAGGCTGAACGCACTACCCTGTTGTTATGGTGAGGTACAGTTTTAACAGCAGCCCCAGTCTGTTTTCTGCACCCCTTATCCTTTTCCTCTTTCCTTTCCTCCCTCCAGCCCTCAATCCCTCCTTTTTCTGAAGGCATTCAGGTGAGTTTTTCTTTAGTTCACTGAAAACACTCAGTACCCCCTATGCAATGTTCTTAATTGCATTCTCATTCAGCTTTTCCATGTAGTTCCTAAGATCCTTTGAGTCTCCAAGCTCAATGTCCGGACATACCCATTTTATCTCACTGGTCTGCACTAGTGCTAATGGGCTGAGCACAGGACATCCATTACTGGACTTGACATTGGAAAAGGTGGTGAACTTCACTCTCTTTCTCTTGGTGGTGGGTGAGTTAAGCGACTCATTCCTGTGATCCCTTCCACCTGAGCTACATCCTCCCACACCAGCATTACCGCGCTGGATGCCTCCATTTAATAGTTGACTACCTTCCTCTAGGGTGCCGCCCAGCTCATCCTGCTGCTGTTGCTGCAGACATAACCCCTCCTCTTGGCCCAGCCAAACCCAATCGTGGGCGTGGGGCATCGCTTCCGGGGCCTCCAGGGACAGCTGCTTGCTACGGTACTTGTATGCGTAAGAGATGCAGTTAATGAGAAAAACCAGGATGGCCAGGCAGAAGACTCCCAGCAGGGCAGACATACCAATCTCCAGGTCAGTCAAGCCTCGGCCAGATGGCAGCAAGTCCTCATCAGTGCTGCGGCTCCGAGGCAGCTCAGCCTGATCTGGATATTCAGAGAACACACTTGGGACTCTCGCACCACTTTCTGCTGATAGACGGCCTCCATTAGGCCTCGCTGGAACATGGCCCCTTATGGTAGTGGCTCGACGGTTGATTAACCCAGTTTCCATGTCAGAGATAGATCCACCATAATATGGAGGATCAGGCCGCGTTCGTCGATCTCCTGGTTGTCTGTATTGCTCCTCCGACTGACCAAACCTTACCTGTATGTTTGCCATTCCAATGGCTAAAACAGTACGCCGTTTGCCCTTCTGGCACACTTCTGATGGGCTCATTTCAACACGCACAAGCAAACCCTGTCCTTCACCCTGGGCAACAATGATGGGCCACTTCCATGCTGCACTGTGCTGCACTGCCACCACTTGTTCATCCAATGAGGTGGCTGCCAAAGTAAAATGGGCAGGGTTGTAGTTGTCTAGAGGAGTCATGGATCCATCGCTGAATTGGAGCCAGGCACTGATGAGGGACTCCTTAAAAAAGAAAACAACAGGCACAGAGACAAATAGAACTCGTTACAACAGCAGTAACCAAGTGTGCAAATAACCCTGAAAATAACTCTCAAAACAGTAATCTGCACAATTCCTATTAATGCATAAAGATGACTGGAAATAGAGGAACATGGTGAAAGTAAAAGTGAGCTTTAATTACAGTAGAAAGGCTCATTGAAACAATTGGATAGATTGGATTTGAAACTATTCTCCTGCAAGTCAAATATTCTTTCTCTCCAAGGGAAGAGACCGTAGCCTTCCCCCATTTGAAATTATAATTGCAGGAATAACAGAGTTGCTCAGTGGTTGGATATGCAAATCAAAGAGATGGCTTCAGTATATCAAGAGTGAATTAATTATGAAAGAAAAATTACTGTGAATATCATAGACTCTTTAATAACCCTGATCCAACCCTGAACTTATAATCCAAATACAATGCACAATACAGTGCCAGTACAGTAGAGACCAGACTTTCTCTGCTCACATTACAGGTTGAAGAATGATTAGTAATCAGTTGAGTGTTGCAAGATATTTTGACGTCTTGGACTCATACCTGTTTGAGCGATTCACTGACTTCCTGTGTGGTTGCAGTGGCGACGATGGCCCTGTTACTCCCTGGGCTGAGCTGCAGGGACAGCGAGCCCAGATATCAACTGGACCCCAAGCTCACTCACTTTATCATCCAGCACTAATGTATCTCAGCGGGACCATTAATGGCGATAGAGGGACCTTTCCTTTACACAAACTTACTGCTCTTGGTAGTATCTTCGGAATCGAATATTGCTTGTTGCCTGCGAATTAAGAGAAGAGCCAATTTACTCGTGGCCATTATTTGTTGAAACAATAGTCAGTGGTATTGAATCATCTCTAATAAAATGTAGCATACTTCCTTCTCTGAATTTTTGTTGCTAAACATATAGTACCTCAAATTTAAAATATTGGCCTATATTCTGAGGTTTGGTTAGGTTCGAGACCATTATTTAAGAGGTTGAAATAAGTAACTGTTAAGTTGAAGAACATCGCTTAAATTAATGCCTTAGTTTCAGGATCTTTGTTATTTGTGGTTTAATGATTACCCTTGGTCAAGATCAGGAAGATTGTGTTCATAGTTAAAAGGGCGGATTTGACCGTCCTCCGCCATTCCACTTCCTTAGCTACCAATGACCTGTACTGTTTAGGGTACTGAATCAATAAAAATATATAATGTAACAACTTTTCTGTTTTAGTTATATAATTGTAATAGAGCTTACATGCAGGAAACACAATAAAAAGCAGTGTGTGTATTATCTGAACAGACATCTGAATACGGTATAGAACTCATACAAGCGTATAACCTCCACCTAACATTCTCACTACAAATTTGAACAAGCATGTAAATTGTTTGCTTGATATTGTTATGAAGATGATCCCTCCATCGCTTGTTCAAGGCTCAAGTCTCCTCAGCCACCCCATGTTAACTAATGAACTGCTCAACATGATCCTGCCCTCATGAGACCCTCCCTGTTTCCCTTTGGTTTACCTCTTCTCATTTCCCTTTGGTCCCCCCAACTAAAACTGGTACCCTTGGATATTAAAACGGCTAAGATTCAGTGTAGTCTCTTACTCAAAAATGGGAAGTCTTGGTTTCTTATCTCCTCGAGTTAAAAACATCTTGGTTATGCAGCTGAGATGTTCATCTATATAAATTATTACTTCTTTTTACTGAATGAAAGAATAAAATATCAATAACGAAATGTTGTTTATCTGAAAGTGAACACTCTCCATTTAAGCACTATTTACTTGTTTTGGTGAAATATGAACAAACTGACTGGTTAAATTTAATTATGTCCAGCTGTAAGCAAGTCAACACTTTCATGAACGAAAAAGATTATTCTAAATCCAGCATATCATAATTCCTTCTCCAGCTTTGGTGTTTGATTCATATAATTATAGGTGAATATTGTTAGATGGACTTGGGTGAGACATAGCTACATACTTTTTTCTTACTGGGAACCTTACGTTCTTATACTGAAATATAAACCAAGTAAAAGGAATTGGCTGAGTGCACAGTTGGAAAAGTAAGTATCACCTTCTCTTAGCAAACTGAACTTCCAACGAAAATGTACTGTCTTTCACCTTTAAACTATGGGAGGCACAATCCTAAAACCCCTACAAAACTCTCACAAGATGTCAAGACATTTTGCATTCCTCAAATAGATCAACACTCCTTCAACCTAACCTCATTACACATACTAACAAATGTTTCAGAACTTCCTCTTTGTTCTTGTCTCAAAGATGTCAAGGCTCCTTTCTTTGATTCTGTGGAAGTAGTCAGGTCCATCTCCTCCCCTTTATCAAGTCCTTTGTCCAATTTTCACAAGTTGTATCTCCCCTCCACCCATTGGAAATTGGGTCTGCTTGGCCCAAAATACATCCCTAGTTGTGAGATTCCCCTCGGACTTCCAGACATGTCAAGTCCTTCCTCACACCAGTTCCAGGGGTTTACAGGTTGCTTCACACAAACACTTGCTACTCATGGTAGTATATTAAGATCCAAGATGACCTTGTTACTGCGAATTAAGAGGAAGAGCCAATTTACTCGTGGCCATTGTTGTTGACAATGGTGTCAGTGTAGATGATAAGATGTCTGCACTCTGTCAAGAAATGCCTTTGTACTTCCTTCTCTGAATTTTATGACAGTACACACAAACATATTCTCAGAGTACACTGCCTCAATTCAAATATTGGCCTATATTGAGGTTTGGTTAGGTTTAGAGACCATTATTTAGGTTGAAATAAGTATTTCATTAAGATTTGAAGAACATCTTGGCTTTAGTAAGAATTAATACCTTGGTTGTACCAGGATCTTTGTTGTTGTGGTTACAATGATTACCCACATGGTCAAGGTCAGGAAAAGATTGTGGTCATAGTTAAAAGGAATGAAAGTTTATTCGTCCATCCACTTCGACTTCCACTTCCTTAGCTACCAATGACCTGTACTGTTTAGGGTACTGGATCAATAAAAATGTATATAAATGTATAAAAAAAACAACTTTTTCTGTATTTTAAGTTCTTATAATTGGTAATAGAGCTTACATGCCAAGAACTGCAATAAAAAAGCAGTGTGTGTGTATTATCTGAACAGGCATACGAATACATAAAGATGCTCTAGAACTCACATGCAAGCGTATAACCTCCACCCTACTAACACATTCTCCACCTCCCTGAGTTGCCAGAGGTGTAAGCATGTAAATTGTTGTGATATTGTTATGAGACGAGAATCCCTCCCATCCGCTCCAATTAAGGCTCCAGTCTCTCCTCCAGCCGCCCCCACATGGCTACATTTACCAACCATAATGAACTGTCAGCAACGATCACTGCCTCATTTGTAGAGACCCTTTTCCCTGTTTTTTTCCCTTTGGTTTACCTCTTCTCATTTTCCCTTTTGGTCCCCCCAACTATAAAACTGATACCCTTGAATGTTAAACAAAGCTAGATTCAGTGTAGTCTCAAAAAATGGGAAGTGCGGTTTAACCTTATCTCTCAAAGGTTAAAAACATCTTGTGATTGTGCAGCTGAGATGTTCATGCTAACAAGTAGGTGTGCATACTTCTTTTTGCACAGATGAAAGGAAAGCAAAATATCAATAGCACAAAATGTTGTTTATCTGAAAATTAGACATACTCCATTGGCTACTATTGCTTGTTTTGAACTGAAATATGAACAAACTGACTGGTTAAAATTTAATTATGTCCAGCTGCATAGCTTAAGTCAGCACTTTCACTTCAGGCAGAAAAAGATTATTCTAAAACCAGCATTATCATAATTCCTTTACTCCAGCTTTGGGTGTTTCGATTCATATAATTATAGGTGAATATTGTTAGATGAGACTTAGGTGAGACATAGCTACATACTTTTCTTACTGGGAACCTTTACATTCTTATACTGAAATATAAGCAAGTAAAGGGATGGCTGAGTGCACAGTTGAAGAAGTAAAGTATCACCTTCTCTTAGCAGAAGCTGCTGAACTTCCAGCCATGAAAAGAATGTACTGTCTTTCACCTTTAAACCTGCCAGGAAGCACAATCTATAAACCCCTACAAAACTCTCCACAAGATGTCAAGAACATTTTTTGCATTCCTCAAATAGATCAGCACTCCCTTCAACCTAACCTCGACTACATACTAACAAATGTTCAGACTTCCTACTGTTCTTGTCTCAAAGATGTCAAGGCTCCTTTCTTTGATTCTGTGGAAGTAGTCAGGTCCCATCTCCTCCCCTTTATCAGAGTCCTTTGTCCAATTTTCACAAAGTTGTATCTCCCCTCCACCCCATTGGAGAGATTGTGGGTCCTGCCTTCGGCCCAAATACATCCCTAGTTGTGAGATTCCCCCTCCGGACTTCCAGACATGTCAAGTCCCTTCCTCACACCAGTTCCAGAGTTTACAGGTTGCTTCATTCCACCCCCAGAGATCAATTACAGACCCCCTCCAGGCTTTCCCTTTCCTAATCAAAGCTGTCAGAGTCTTGTCTTATATGATTTCTATCCAAATCTCCAAGGGGTTCCACTCCCTGACCCCACAAAATCCCATTTGCACCTGGATTTAGTCTTGTGCAACCAACAATATTACAGGAAATTTTGCCAGATTTGCCCAGACCACGTCTCTCGGACTCATCATACTGACACTTTTGCAAAGGTTAATAGCAAAATTTGTTTTGCATGCAAGTAGTCTATCCATAACATGTCAGACAGACGGCACTTAAAATGATTCATTCCTTTCTCCTGATACACCATTGGCCTTTTGAAATCCTTGACTTCCATTTAAATGTCAAATCCAAGTCCTTAATTGTAATTTGAGTTTAAGCTTTAAGAAATCTAAGCATATCTTCGTTCTATGTTTCTTGGATGTTTGACAGTGATTGAGGAGAAAAGACAGAGACGGGGAAGGAGAAGCCCTCAGATTCACATAATCCTTTTCTTAATGTCCATATTTGCTTATTATGTGTCTTCTGGGTTTGGCTCTGACAGCACAGACCATGAAGGCAGTGCTGTTCGGCAGTCAGCTCTCATCTCAGACCGTGGAGCCTCTCAACCAGCATATGAACACACAATAGGTGAGCAGTAGACTGTTGAAATCAGTCTACACTTTCAGCTGTTCTACCATTCAACATTCAAAAAGATAACATGGTATATTTCACACTAGTGGTTTATCTAGAATGGTAGAAATCAATGGGGACCACTGGTTGCTAGAAAGACAGGAAGATACTGTACATTCAACAGTCTACTCAATTGTAAAATATCTGTGTTTTGTAAGGCTAAAACATAGTAATACCAACTTGGCCAGAAGAAATGTGGGAAAGAGTGTAGAGGAATGGACCGGCCGGCCGGGAGTCAAACCAGGGACTTGCTGCTAAGGGCATTTAAGCCCATGTGGTATGCGCTCTAATCTCTCAGCTATCAGGTCGCCTCAGTCCAGTTCTGTTTTTTGTCTTACGTAATGTTTAAATAAAAAGAAACTGTAGAGACCCAATATCAAAAAAATGTCAAACAAATGTTCTTCTTAGACATGATTTGTGCTTTGCTGATTATCATAGCAAGAACCTGCAAGGCCACTGTGTACCTGCATTGATGTTGCCATATTTTTAGTAGAATGGCTGAGATGCTTAGAAGGACCCAATCAAGGGAGAAATGTAGCTTTTCTTCACATCAACTATGAATTAAATACAAGGGAAATAAAGGTCACAGGAAATGGTGATATTGAAATGCACTGTGTTGTTTTTAGTAAAATTAGGAAAAGCCACTAAAACACATAACCCTAGTGGTCCATCTATTTCACTAAGTGTTTACTTGATTTTTCTGGATTAAGCCCAAAAGCTTTGTCCTAAACCAGGAGCATGTTTTCATTCAGAATGATTTAACCTTTCCACGGACTACCTGAGCAGCATACCAAAGGCTAGACTGAAAACATAACTGACGCTTTGAGTGCAAATTGTTGATTAAATATTAGAAACATTCAAGTTCAAATTAAGACTGCATTCAGTTTTGCAATTAACCTTTATGTCCAGTTACGTAATTTGCATTTCAAGAGAGAGACACTCTCTTATTATAGGTGGCGGCAATTATACTTTAAGTGAGATCTAGATCAAGCTGTACTGTAGATAGAAACCAAAAGCATATTTGAAATGATTTCTTAATAATATACCTTATTTCTCATGGGTTAAAATCCCATGTATTTTTATTGCCATTGTCGTTAGTAACTGCAGTGATTATACTTGGATAGCAGTGTCAACAATTGGAAACCACTTGTGTTTGAAATTGGACCTAAAATTGATCTCAATCAAACAAATGTCTCAGTCTCCTTAACACAATTGTCAATACTCTTGAGTCTACTTAATTGATTATGTTTAAAATCACAGAGGTGGTGGAGAGAGCAAATGCAGGAATTCATTTAAAGGGTAAGATAAAGAGTGAAAAAGGTTTTTGCAGATATCCCACAGTATATATATATATATGCATTTATTCCAGTCCTTAAGAGTATTTTCTATGGCAGCTATGGTGACCATGGCTGAAATCTGAAGCTAACGAGGGAAAACAGCACCACTGATGGACTCAGGCTCCACAAAACCACAGCCACTCAAAAGGTGTCAACATGTGTTTTTGCAGGGCTGCAGTTTTGCACTGCATTAAATTGTAACTGTTATTCTTTAATTGGATGGATCTGCTGTATAAGTATAACTAATGCACACATTAGTACACTAGTCAATTGGTTTGAGCTGAGTGTGTCATAATCGGGCCTGGATCAATAACTGGTGGTCAAGTTGCAGCATTTGAGTTTTTTCGGTGTGTCTGCTTAGCTGCAGTTTGAAACATAACCTGTAGAGCATTCTGCCACATGAGAACTCTGAAGTAAAATTATCACAACTGGCTGCACACATTTTCAGTTTGCCTTTTTTCCATTTCATCAATATCAAGTGTACCACAAAGTGATCAAGCATATTTCTGTCACTTTTACTTCTGTTTAAACCATGTCCTGATGAACAGGAGGCCAGGACTGTATTACACACATAATCACTCCTGCAGTGCACACAGCTTTTCAATTGATAAATAAAAAGTGAGGGATTATGATTCCAGTCCACTGCTTCAACAGTGTGCTCTTTTGTGTTGTGCTATCTTGTAAATGCCAGATTGATGTTGATTTACTGTGTGAGCCGGCACTTGTGCCGTCTTGAACAAGGACCTGGGTGTTGTATTAGATAAATAGTATTATAAGTGTGTGTGTGTGTGAGAGAGCGCGACCGCAGAGGTGTGCAAGCCTTTATTAGACGTGCCATGAAGGCATGTTTCTCTGTCAGCTCATGATAGGCTTAAGTGTTTGTGCCATGCTAAAATCAGTGTTGTTTTTGTAACTCCTTCTCCCCCACTGTCAAACCTGTTCTTACTTTCTCTGCATTCTCTTTATACTTAGCTTCCTTCCAACATCTTTCTTTGTATTTCTCAAGTTTAACTGTCAAAACATGCAAACTACTGAAGCTGCATTACTACTTTTGTCTGGCCACCCGGGAGCAAAAGAACTCACCAACAACCCGGAAAAACCACAGACTCTAACGTATTATTGCTTTATGAAGTTGTTATGGCTTATGTGTTTGAGAATTGCCTTTTTTATGCATCCGGCAGACACAGAGCAACATTAGTGTTCATTAAGAGTGTATTCACTCTCCATTTATACATCTGTCTCCACAAAACCCTACGAAAAATATTGTTTTTTTTTTATGTTCGTTATCTTTGTCTGTCTGCTGTTTAGTGCTGGACAGGTAGTGCACTTGGGGATTTATCAGAGTATTTTTTGCTGTAAACAGATGCTTGTTGCTACAGGAAACATGACTGATGAGCATGGAATTTCTGAGCTTTAAAACTTGACTTGACTCAAAAGATGCCAAAAACAAGCCAATCAGAGCTTTGTAGGCAGGATTGTTATTCTAAAAGGTGCAGGTTGTTTTAAGTTGACTAACAGAAAGAATAACTTATATAATAGCATATTTCTTTGATTAACATGATGAATGTTCAGGACTAAATAAGAATAGCTACTGCAGCTTTTGTATTGGCTGAAAATTATGCCAACAGATAGTCACTTGTGATTGGTGAAATGAAATGAAATGGCATTGCAAAATACACACACTTAACAACCTGTAGTTTGGTGGTTCCAGCACTCAGTCCTATCAGGACTTGGCCTTCCAGCAGTTGGGCAACCTTTGGGTCCTCCACCCTCAGAAAATCCTTGACCATCTGTGTCACTTCCACCTGCCAGTCACTGCCCAGGAGGAAGTTCTGCTGGCCCAGCCCGTCCTCTTCTGCGGCCCCTCTGACTTCCCCGGTATCTGCCACAAAGTGTGTGAGGACGCGCAGGGTGGTGCTCTGATACTGGGCCACACAAGCATTCTCTGTCCTCTCCTCTGCCAGCTCATCACCATCCTTGTCATCCGTGACCCTCTCATACCTAAAGGAGTAGGATGAGAGGGCCAGATGAGCAATGGGAATAAAGCACAGATCAGTTATTTAGAATAGTGAGGAAGTAGCGCATCAGTTTGTCTCTAAGGTTAAAAAGTACTAAAAGCCCTTTGTGTTTAGAGAAGTGCTCATGAGAAAAAGATACTTTGAAGGTTAACACCAGTATAATTCTACTTTTTACCTATCACAATTCAGTGTTTTCTTATCACTATTAATGCCAAAAAACTCCCTGATGTATTTACTGCAGTCAAAGCCTCTACTGCCTGTTGTGCTGCAGGTTTGCCCGACCTCCTGAAAGTCATAGGCTCCCAGTGTTTTAAAAAATCCATTAAAACAGCTTGCAGAGACAAACTGCTGCCTTGCTTGCTTTCTCATTTTCTTTAAAAGGGCAGCTGATATTTCGCTGTATGTCTGCCATTTATCTGGCCCACGGCAAACAGTTTGCAGATATAGCCATCTCTGAGGACACATTTTGTAGCAAATGAATGTTTGCAAACCCAGCAGTGGAATATTGTGTCACATTTGTCCGCTTAGCTGCAGTTTGAAACATAACCTGTAGAGCATTCTGCCACATGAGGCTGAAGTAAAATTATCCCCAACTGGCTACACACATTTTCAGTTTGCCTTTTTTCCATTTCATCAATATCAAGTGTACCACAAAGTGATCAAGCATATTTCTGTCACTTTTACTTCTGTTTCGTCATATACAGTGAACAGGAGGCCAGGACTTTATTTTTACATAATCACTCCTGCAGTGCAGCGCAATTGATAAATAAAGGTGAGTTATGATTCAGTCTCTTTAACAGTGCTCTTTGTGTTGTGCTATCTTGTAAATGCCAGATTGATGTTGGATTTACTGTGAGCCGGCACTTGTGCCATCTGAACAAGGACCTGGGTGTTGTATTAGATAAATAGTATTATAAATTAATATGACGCGACCGCAGAGGTGTGTGCAACCTTTATTAGGCATTTGCGAGCATGTTTCTATCAACTCATGATAGAGCTTAAGTGTTTGTGCCATGCTAAAATCAATTATTTGTTTTTGTAACTCCCTTCTCCCCCCACTGTCAAACCTGTTCTTACTTTCTCTACTTTCTCTTTATGTAGCTTCCTTCAACATCTTTCTTTGTATTCCTCAAGTTTAACTGTCAAAACATGCAAACTACTGAAGCTGCATTACTACTTTTTGTCTGTACCCGAGACAAAAAAAGACTTTCTACCAACAACCGGAGAAAACCACAGACTCTAGCATTATTGACCTTTATGAAGTTGTTGTAAACATGTGTTTGAGGTACCTTTTTATGCATCCGGCAGACACAGAGCAACATTAGTGTTCATTAAAAGGTATTGCTCCATTTTATACATCTGTCTCCACAAAACCCTCTGATATTGTTTTTTTTATATTCGTTATCTTTGTCTGTCTGCTGTTTAGTGCTGGACAGGTGGTGCGCAGAGGTTTATCAGGTGTTTTTGCTGTAAACAGATGCTTGTTGCTACGAAACATGATGATCGACGTAAATTTCGACACAAAACTTGACTTGACTCAAAGATGCCAAAAACAAGCCAATCAGAGCTTTGTAGGCAGGATTTATTCAAGGTTTGAGTTGTTTTAAGTTGACTAACAAGAAAGACCAACATATAATAGCATATTTCTTTGATTAACATGATGAATGTTCAGGACTAAACCAGAATAGCTACTGCAACTTTTTGTAATGGCTGAAATTATGCCAAGCAAATATATTCACTTGTGTTGATGAAATGAAATGAAATGGCTGCAAAATACACACCCTTAACAACCTGTAGTTTGGTGGTTTCCAGCACTCCAGTCCTATCAGGACTTGGCCTTCCAACAGTTGGGCAACCTTTGGGTCCTCCACCCTCAGAAAATCTTGACCATCTGTGTCACTTTACCCTGCCAGTCACTGCCAGGAGGAAGTTCTGCTATTATCCAGTCCTCTTCTGCGGCCTCACAGCTTCCCGGTATCTGCCACAAAGTGTGTGAGACATGAAGGTGGTGCTCTGATACTGGGCCACCTGACATTCTGTCTCCTCTGCTGACTCATCACCATCCTTGTCATCCGTGACCCTCTCATACCTAAAGGAGGTAGGATGAGAGGGGCCAGATAAAACAATAGAATAAAGCACAGATCAGTTATTTAGAATAGTGAGGAAGTAGCGCATCAGTTTGTCTCTAAAGGTTAAAAGTACTAAAAGCCCTTTGTGTTTAGAGAAGTGCTCATGAGAAAAGATGCTGAAGGTTAACACCAATGTAATTCTTTTACCTATCACAATTCAGTGTTTTTCTTATCACTATTAATGTAAAAAACTCTGATGTGTTACTGCAGTCAAAGCCTCTACTGCCTGTTGTGCTTTCTGAGTTTATCCCGACCTCCTAGTCATAGGCTCCCCAGTGTTTTAAAAAATCCACCATTAAAACAGCTTGCGAGACGACTGCTGCCTTGCTTGCTTTCTCATTTTTTCTTTAAAAGGGCAATGATCTTGGCTGTATGTCTGCCATTTATCTGGCCCGGCAAACAGTTTGCAGATATAGCCATCTCTGAGACTTTGTTTTGTAACAAATGAATGTTTGCAAACCCAGCAGTGGAATATTGTGTCACATTTGTCCTATTGTTTTCCTCCTATTTAAGTCCAGTTGATATAGCCCTTTATCACATTAACAGACCCACATTAGACTGGAGAAGAAGGAAAAGAAGGATGGGGAAAACAATGTGAGAAATTAGAGAAATCCTGCAAAGGACTACAGAGGAGGACTGATGGGTGACACTGTGCACATGGCATGACACTTTAACAGTGATACACAGTGCACAGTTAATATGATGATCAAGCACCTAGATGTTTGGTGCAAGTGTTACTGTACTTTAACAAGTTATAAACTTTGGATACCCTAGGTCTATTGATTCTCTTCTGTTCTACTGTATTGTATTTTCTAAGCAGTTTGTCTTACTTCATGATTAACTGGAATTTACTACATCCCCCAAAAGTTGTAGGATCCCATTCTTTCCAAAAATACATTAAAACTGCTTGTAGACACAAACTGCACCCTTGGCTACTATAATACATCATATTAAACAACAACATGATGTACTTTTTGGTCTCTGGGCTGAGCTGTGGGAGCTACAATGATGGGTAAAATGTGGCCTTGGGACACAGATCTGCTCCAAAGACTTGACCATTTAGACGATAAAGAGAAACATTACTAAGGCTGTTAGGCATGTACATCACTCTTATCCATCCACTCTTCATCGTCCATCACTCTTTATCACTTTTTGTTGTCCTGCACATTGTCATTGTCATCTCTCTCTCTCTCACACACTGCATGTCAGGCTCTCTTTCTCTGTATTTCTCACATCAATTTCCAATTTGACTTTCCTGCAATCTATTTTTCTACTCTCACTCAGCTTTTCTCTCTCTCTCACCTTTATTCTCTTACTCTGCATCTCTCTCTCTCTATACCAGTCAGGTGGCCGGGGGGTTGACAGTGACAGTTTCCATTAGGTTTAATGAGTCATGGCCGGTCAGGCAGAAAAACGGGCTGACAGGTTAACATGCTGTGGCCCAATGACTTGGCGTAGTTCCTAACCTCCCTTCAGCATCCCCTCCCCTTCCCTGATTCCACATCAGTGAAGGGGCGGCAGATCTGAACCAAGGTGACATTTGGGGCTGGCAACAGAAACACGAGGTCAGGTAATGTTTGTAGCAGTGAGTGACAGGTCATCCAAGGTGTCGGAGTGTAATAATGAGGTGGCTTACGCGCTTATGTGAATGAGCGCACGCATAGCTGGAGCATGCACACATTGATAAACCTGCCAAGAAAACATTGTCTGTTCAACTTTCTCTCTTTGCTTTTGTTCTCCTACAAATATGCAGATAAACGTCACATATCATGCATTCATCAGGCAGTGATGTGCTTGTCAGACATGACTGATGTAATCCGGCATGGATAGCAGGGGGTATTTGTGTTAGAGTGCCACCCTGTGGGTTATATGCCAATGGGAAATGACACTGCAGTGACTTTGTGGCAGGAAAGTAGTTTGACAAAATACTGGTAACACTTTAATTTAAGTCCTCTTATTTAACATTTATAAACAGCATATGCACACTTAATGAATATATATAATGAACTATAATGTAACTGAAGTTGCAGATGTTCTGTTGTTAATGTGTTTGTTTCTTAATGTATTTGTCAACACATTGAAATCCTCCTATGGCCACTCAGAAGAAGGCGCTGGTGATAATGAATGACAATATAGTAGAACATATACAAACATACAAACTTCATAGTGTTGACAATTAATGTACATGAACTAAAACTTTAAAATGTATGTATCTCTTTGTGCAATTGTATTATAGTGTATAAAATATTTAACAACAGGAAGAGAAAATGCAAGTGACGGGCCAATGTGTTGGCTTTGTATATGTTGGCTGATAAAAAAAAAATGCAAAACAAGGTTTGAGGTCACATAGAGACAGTGTCATCATTACAGCGCTTGTCCACCAGGCACCTTCGAAAAGTTTAATTTTTAACTGTAAAATAACTTATTAATATTTATCTTGGTTACAATAAAAAAGAAAAAAAATCAGAGGTTCAAAAATGACTAGTGGCATCCATAGCTTAAAAAAACCTTAAAATCTAATTTAGCAGCACATAAGTATACAGTTATTTGAGCTCAAATCGTGCCTTGATGCTCTCACTAATTCATCTAAACAAATTACAAACAACAAAGAGGACATATACATCGACTGCCACATCATATAATCACTGTATTCATTCCACAGAGTCTGATATCCTGGCTCTGATGAAGTGGGTACTGTCTGGGGCACAAATAACAATTTAATTCCTTTTTACACTACAAACACACTAGTGTTTCAGCGCTTCATGTCTTCACCATAGTTACTGTCCGTATGATCACAGCAAATAATAAGTTGTTTTTGTTCTAATCAACTGTATTCATATTAGAGGAAAAATCACTCATTTAAATATTTTTATTAGAAGAGTCTTGTACACCTCAAGATGCGCTGCACAGATTACTGTGTACAGTCTCACTTTTCAGCCTTAGGAATTCTGTCCATTCTCTGTAATGCTCAAAATTATTACTAATTTCCTCATTCAGTATAAGTATCTTTTGGGAGACCAGTCCAATTAATTATTAGATGCTCATTATACCACCTCTGCAGCTGCCCTTGCATTTTCTGCCTCATATGTCTGCACCAACAAGCCAAACTATTGTAACCTCCATTTATTTTAACCAAGACAAGAATGTGATTCAGATTCTCATGCGGGGATTGTTAAAAACCTCTCAGTTTAATGACCTAAATTAAGAAATCTGAACTTGTCCTGGGACTATTTTAAAATAGCCAACTTGTGGTGTGATATATGGATACACAGTGGGTGAGAAACAAGGGTCGCGTATGTTTTGTCGGAAAGACTCCACGGCTGCCTCAATGCTGCTGCAGTGTTTGCATTATTCAGAAGCAGGCGTCACGTTAACAACAGTACATAATACAGCATGCGACAGTACAGATGCAAAAGACAATCAGGTCCTACCTCCTGTTCCCCGTACTAACAGGGACTCTCCAGCCCTTGATCTGGCTGAGCTCGGGGTCGGCCACGTCGATGAGCAAGGGCAGGCGGGGCATCCAGACGCTCATCTCCAGTTGGGCGCTCAGGAAACTGTAGGTAAAGTTGAGGAACACTCGACTTTTTCCTCTTGTCTCCTTTCCATTGACATACACGTAATCACATCGCTCTGACACCTGAAGAGAAAAGGGGAGAAATAAGAGAGATGATAGGATGAGAGACAGACCCAAAGACACAAAGGAGGAAGAAACAGAATCAGTTTCAAACTGAATACTTGGACAAAAGATGAGAAAGCTTTCAAATTCTGCTTGAGAAGTCCAATAAATGTAATGTTTCGAAAATGTATCATGGTTGTAGAAGTAAAATCTTGTCATTTTAACTGCTTTGGGGAAGATTATTCTCTGTTCCTTTGTCCAGCTGAAGTTTCTCAGTCAGCAGCTTCCTCTGAGATGCAGGGAGGGTGGAAAGATCTGGCATTGCTTCAATGAAACCTCAAGTCTCAGGTCTGCTCAGTTGCTTTATGTGTGTGTGTTTATGCAGATGCATCTTTAATGCGAGCGCACGCGGGATTATATGTGTCCAAGTGACGTGACTTTGGTCCAACTTAACAGATGGAGCCGGGAAAAGACACAAACCTGCTTCGTCCAAATAGGAAACAAAACACTCAACGCTCAAACTGAATTACGATTGGCTGGATAAGGTACAACTCCAATCAGTTGCCAAGGTTTCTCAGATGCATCTCCAACACAGAAATGATATAGCAGGGACATCAGAAGTGTCTGTCATTATCTTCAAAACACCAGAGTCTCCTCATCAAACGTTTTTTTCCCTTATGACGAATACATCTATTTAACAATCTGTCATCCAATTTTGTTTGTAATCACTAGCATTTCAATTCATTTCAATCTCAAATACCATCATAAGCTTGACTGGCACAACTGATAATTTCACCACATGTCGTCAGTACTGACAATTGCTTCTTTGTAACAAACCAGTCGCAAGAAGACTGTCATCTCTCTCCACTTCTTTGCGTAAAGCTTGGCAGCTTTACTCTTGAATGATGTCAGACCAGCCCTCCTCTCTCCCTGAGACAAAACTGACAGCTTGGTGTCTGTCAGTTCTCTCCTCCTCCTCCTCCCTTTTCATTTCCTCTTCCACTTTCTCTTTCTCTCTGCCACTCTTTCATCCTCACCCTCAATCTACTACAGTATTACTGTACCTCCTATGTTTTAGCGTCTTCCCGTAATGAGAACAGGCTCAGCTCAGCAAAGAGGGTGAAAGTTTAATACTTTGATTGGATTTTCCCTCAAATGATCAGTGTCATAAATTAAATTAAGGTTCAGTTTGATTGGATCAACAGTCACAAGTGAATATGGGAGTCCTATGGTGGCTTTTAATGAATATGTGGTTGCTATGAACATCATCAAATTAAGGTTTGCTTGGTTAAAAACTGCTAATATGAAAGTGCACGAGATCACGATGGAAATCAGCTGAATAATCAATTAGTTTACTATCAAAGAATAAAGGTAATCATTGAAATGAAATTATAAGTCATGTTGTAAAGTAAAAAATCACAGATTTCTGCTTCTCACAATGTGAGGATTTGCTGCTTTTCTCTGTTTTATATCACTGAAAATTAAGCATCTTTGAGTTTTGGATGATCCATCTGACAAAACAAGACATCATCTTGAGCTTTGAGATTTGAGAATTCTTTTTTCTATTTTCTAACACTTTTTAGACAAAGCAATAATAATTGTAAATAAAATCAAATAAATAAATAATCAACAAGATAATGAGCAATGAAAATAATTGTCAGTTGCAGCCCTAGATGTAACATGTCTTCATATAAAACCGACCACGCGCTAGAGGGGAGAGAAATAAAATAATACTCATGCCAGAATACTTTCAGTGCTTATAATAGCTTCTCTGAGGCAAAAATTCCTTGCAGTTATTAAGTTTTCAAAAGTGTGAAGCTGCCTAACTGGAGAGAGATCTATTTTTAAGTCTAGAGTGGAGTGCCTTTAGGGAAATCCAAACTGTGACTTCACTTATGTAACTCTGTCCATATACTGTAAGTAGACTACTGTCAGTGGACAGAGGAGCACTGCACTGCTAGGTGTTCATGTGAACTTATTCAATTATAAGAACAGATTGCTGCTTCATTTGCAGAATTAGAGTTGTCTGCCCCTTATTGGTGCTGAACAGTTAATGTGTGTGGTGTGATGAGTTGATGATAATGGATTATGCACAGTATGTAAATTAGTCTATTTGTTAGGTATGTGTGCACGCTGAAAAATGAACACACTCACATACACGACATGCACTAATGTGCAGGGTTTCTAAAGGCAACCATCCAGAAAGTGAGCTGAAAGAATCCACTTCACTCCTCATTGAGTCTCTTAAGCCTCACCTCTATTTTTGTCCCTTTTTGCTGCGATCATTCTCCCTCCTCCTCCTCTCTCTCACCCCAATGCTGAAGTCAATTTATTTCAAACCATCTCCACCTTTCAATCTGTAGTTTTGTTCCACTTTGTTTCTACACTCCAGAGCCATCTTTATCTTTCCTTATGAAAGGTATTGGAGATGATACCCATAAAGATTTAACTGAGATCTCTGGAAGGTGACATCCTCTGCGCTGCATGAAAAATTTAGTACTTGACTGATCTCTCCAGCTTCCGTTATCACCATGAATTTGTCATGAAACCGCACACAAATCAATGTCACTTTGCCATGGAAACAATCCATTGTGTTGCTAATCATGCACGCTTGGAATTTATCCAAAGTGACACGCACAAACACAGATAGGGACACCACAGAATCCAATTGTGACACACATGGATGAGTTTATGATTGAAATGATAGCTGACTAAAACTGATTGAATGTCCAACTCCTGAGGGATTGTAGTGTTTGGCACTCACATTATACTGGGCCATTTTCTAAAGGTTATTTAGGTTTAGGTAATGTTTTGTTTCACTTAAAATATTTATTTTTAAGAAATTCAGGGTGGTGAGCATAAGTGATATTTTTTCTTATATTATTCTTACTTACAGCAACAAGTATGTGCAATTTCCATCATTCTACATTTAAGCTCAGTGGTTTATTGGATACACCATGGGGGTCTACATCATGGAAATAAGAGGAATAACATCAAGTACAACTCATTTTAAAACAGGGGATCAAAACACTTGCTTGTTTTGATTCTGTTTGTTGAGCTTCATGTTACTGTTTGTCTCAATTTGTACAAAAATCAACGTGTCTCTTAGAAATAAAGATAATTGTAATCCCTAGCTTTCAATGTAGTTTTCAGATTTAATGGATATAATAACATTCCCCTGCTGTCCACTCTTTTTCCTTTTTATTTTATTAGAAAATATTCTAACAATATTTGTTTTGCTCAGACATAAAACATGTGGTGTGAGTTGAAAGGCAGACAAAAGCAGCAAGGGTCGTCTGAGTTGTGCTAATTCCTGCCCCCACTTCTTGGGGTACCATATTCCTTATGACCCTGACATCAGGTAGAGTAGGTGACCTGCATTTAAACAGCGGCTGCTTTAACCAAGCTTATTAGCATGGATCGGAGGAAGACACAGGTGTGTGTAGGTCTTTGCACCACTGCACAACATGTCTCTGCTGAGAACAGTGGACATGTCACAACAAACTGGGCAGTCTGTTTGATTGGATGTGACTAATATTACAGATGTAATGCATTTGTTGTCTCTGTGTTTAAGGATGGTGGCCAAGTAGCAGCCTTTTCATTAAGGGATATGATCAAAGTCTTCGTCATTTCAGTTAATTTGCACCACATTTTGAGTGTTTGATATTCCAATAGCATAGCTCTTGATTGCTCTTGGAAACCTTTATTTAACCAGGAAGTCTGAGATACATTATTGCTTTAGAAGAGAGACCTGTAACCAGATTGTTTTCTCAGTTTATCAATTTATTTGTTTGGTGTTAATTTGTCAGGAAGCAGAGAATAGAGACAAGAATGTCTTTAAAATATTCAAATATTCTCATTCGAGAAGCTGGAACAAGTGAATGGTTGGCATTTTTACTGAATTGACTTGAATGATTAAGCCATGATCAAAATTGCTTGATTGGCTAATTAGTCAGCCAGTTGTTTGAGCCCTGCAATCATAAAGACTTCTAGTATGTTTTGATAATGGATTGTCGGTATACAATCTGGCATGGAGCAAGGATACAGTAGTGCAAAAGAAGGATTTAACCCTCAAAGTTTCAGTGAAATAATAAGAAAAGATGGAGATATCTTCCCAATCAAACACTGTTTTATTTTGAGTTTCCTTTGAAAATAGGGTGGTGAGAGGAGGGGTACCGCTTACTGTTCCCAAACCAGACGGGTGGGCAGGGGAGTATGCTACTGAGGTCAGCGTCACAATGTGTGGTTACTACTTCAGTGGATAATTAAACCCTTGGAGAGATCTGCCTCTTCTCTTCTCTCTGATGTGCATGTATGGTACACAGAAACACACAAAACCAGCTCCTGAATAGGCACTCTTGCAACACTGTTCTTTTTCTTCTCCTCTCGCACATACTCACAATTAAGAGCAAACTAATAATTTTTTTTCTCATTTCTCTCACATTTTTTTTTCTTGCCTCTGCTTTTGCATAATGCGATGGGGACATGTTGAAGGACAGATATTAAATCTAATGTTTCCACAGTAAAAAGCTCGGTCTTCAGTGTCACATACCATCTTTACTTACTGGATTATACTTTTACGTTTTGCTTTTTTCCCCCCAAACCATTCACTAAGATTTTGGATTAATTACCTAAGCTTCCTGAAAGCCAATGAGAATCAACTTACAGAGATTTGAAACCTGCTTGAGATAGGAAATCAATCATGGTCAGCATTTTTTGTCAGCTTTATGGTTTGTCAAAGTTCTGATATTGGCAAGTGGTAATGAACTCGCACACAGCGGCTGAAGAGAAAACTCTTCTTGTTACAGTCATACAGTGGATACAGCGAAACAACAACCTCTTTAATGAAAGAAATTCTGTAATTCATGCTACATTCGTCACAACATACTGTGCAGTATATGCAATGCAGTGCCATTATTTAAAAATTAATCTGTAGGTGTACACCAGTTTTCTACACCCTCCAAGAAGTAAGAATGAACAGCAACTCTTGTCCAAAATGAATCTGAGTTGCTGTCTTCTTGAATTTGAGCTCCTAATATCAGATGAAGAAATATCAATGTCAGGGTATAAGATGATTAAAAAAACAACCACAGACTAGACGAGTTTTTCTTTTTCAGCTACTGTTCTAACATTTTTCTGCTCCCTCTCTCTGGAAATTCAGCTCATATTTTCAGTCGTTCACACAGTAAATTAAAATCACAATTTATCTAGGTTGTAATATGTTCACCTGAGACACCCTGAGGTTTTTCTTTCTTTCTTTGACAAAACTGGCACTCACCGTCCAGCTGGCTTGCCAAATAAGCTGTAATTTAATCAAAATTAGAATCAGAAAAACTTGATCTCCCAAAGGGAAATTAACACACAGTAAGGGAAGAAGAAGTGATAAGTAAAAGAGTTTACAAATCTGCAAAAATTAACATGCACCTAGTCACTGAAAATCATAACTTTTAGTCAGTGTAACAAGAAAGCTGTTTCTATTATTGTATCTTCATGTGCCAAAGTGCATATAAAGGTCTGCATAACAGGCCACAAGAGCACAACCACCTACAGTTTAAAGCACAAAAGCAGGGGAAAATGTTCTCCTCCAGCTATATGTTCAGTGAAGACAGCATTTCCCCAGATGACTACTAATTGTTGCTGATTTTTTAAAGAGTTTCTGAAGTATTGATCTGTGACCTGAAGAAAATCTCTCAATTTCTGGCATACTATTTACTGAAAAAAGCCCATTTTGCTGGAGGAAATTCAGGTCCTGCATCCTAGACTAATATGCACAAACCACTTCTACATCACAACCACCCTTTGTTCATTCTGCTCACCCACCCACATACCACTACAAAGCTAACCATGAAGCAGAAGGCAGCAAAGATAAATTGGAAAAGGTAAAACAAAAAGCAGCTGCTCAAAACATATGCCCCACTAACCTTGATAACCTGTTCATCTGTTGACTTGCACTCGACTGACTCTGTCACATCAGAGACCGCTCCGTCTGTTCCTACGGTGACCACCTTAACTGGCACGGCAACCGTACGTCCGGTGAGGACAGCAGTGTTCAGGATCTCGGTGTCCTGCAAAGGGAAACAGAAAAACACAGCTCAGTATTCATGTAACAATGACGTGACTGTTGGGACTAACAAATAGAGCCTGACTGATTCTGAATTTTTCAGGTCAATTATATTTCAGCCAATATTCTTTTTTTAAACATAACCACATTAGATACACAATCATTTCTGTTAAGGATCCCTTAAATTTGATCATTAAATGATTTTGACTAAGACACACTGAGTGGAGCATTTTACATTTTACAAAATCACTTGTCATTTTCTGATGGACAAATTATGTTAAAAAGACAATCTCCAAATAACCTTAAACATATCTTATTTTTGTATTGCAATGTTTATTGGCAGTCATACTGAATTTGCCAGTACTGATAAATCTGCAGTAAGCCAAAACCCTGAATGATTTATTGGTATGCTTCTACTAAGAACTAACGGACAGGAGCATTTTCATTTTAATGAAAAGAATTAACGTAATGCTCCAACTTGATGGGAAATATTCTTGTTTGCTGTCTTGGTAGGACTAAGATGAGGACATTAATATCAATTTCGTGTTGGTACATTCAGATTTCTTTGGGATTTAGGAATTCTTGCTTAGTACAGTCAGTTCCTGGAACCAAGGGTAAACAGCTAGCCTTCACCAAAGAGGAAGAATGTGCAACAGCTCCAAAGGTCTCGTTTTCAGTATCTGCAACATTTAAATTAGACAGCCGTAGAGTTGATAGTACACAGTATTTAATGGAACTGTTTCACTCTGCTGTCTATCTCTGTGATAAGGTACACACCTCCCCAGAGCTAACCCTAACCCTAACACAGATTAAACTGATAATGATGTTCTCATCTAAAGGAAGCAAAAAAGCATATTGTTTTTAAATGTTTGAGTTTATCTGAATGCTAATGAAAAAAAACATGAACATTCACCAGACAACCAGTAAGTTAGAGCTTGCATTGCATTGCATTAGTTTGTATCAGTTAATTGCCATCAGCTGTTTCATTCAGGCTACCCCATCAGTGGCTCATTCATCAGCTGCTTGGCTATCAGTTGACTAGTAATATCCGAACCATATTCATACAGGTGTAGCCAGCAGCTTTCATAACACTTCTCGCTATAACACTAGTGATACTTTTATGCCAACTCCATTTGCTGCTGCCACTCTCTTTACCTTCTAGCCGCCTTATTTACTGTATGACCTATGATCACGTCACCATGATCGTGTATGTTTTTTTTAGGGATGAGGTTAATTCCTCCAGATTAGTACCCACAGCACAATCCTTGTTGCTTGTCACATTCTTTGACAGTTCACACAGAGAGCAGCAAATTTTCAGGTTATTTAACTATATGACATTTACTTCAGTTCCTTGGCGTGCCAAGTAGAGAGATATTACATAGAGATATTAAGCATAATGATCTGATTGAATTTAAAGTGCTAAGACACTTGTATTTGTATGTGTTCTGCCAAACATGGGTAAAATAATTATTACTTAAGGTGGCACTTCAAAGAGCTTTGCATAAACAAGAAAAAAAGGACTATAATAAAAGAAACACAGATGGGCTGGGGGTACATTGCAAATGACCTGAATGAATCACTCAAAGTGCACTCTATTAGCAAATAAAACAAAACAACATAAAACAGGGGTGGAGAGCAACAAATTAGAAAAAAGAGGCCAATGTGTATACACAAGCTCTCAAAAGTTTTTCAAAGTAGCACTGACTCAGCTGAGGGGGAGGCTGTTTTATAATGTTAGACCTGACCAGTTACAGAACGATCCCCCATTTGTCGGCAGATCTGAGAAGTGTTGGTCCAGTATATGAAAGTTTAATATAGAAAGAATACTGTATGTTTACACTATATATGTGTAAAAACACAGTCCTTTCCATGTTTGTTATTGGTCAGAAGCCTTGCTGCTGATATCTAGTCTAGATACTAGAAAAGTGGATCCAATCTTATTTCTCTGAAGGCCACATCCCCTGCAACTGATGACTATATTTGCCATCTGAGGCCCATCACATCATGTGTCCCTCTGAAACATATTCAAGCAGCCCCAACGTAAGGATGGGCAGCCATAAGCTGTAATATTTACTGCCGCTTGGATCACATAAAGCACATGGGTGTTTGTGTTTGTGTGCACTTACTTTAAAATGTCTCAATCTGACACTCTTCTAAGAGCCAAGGCTACAAATAATGATTATTTAAATTTCTCAATATGTTGTTGTATTACTTTATTAAGCAGAAGAATTAGAAAAATGTCTGTCACAAGCTTATAGTTGTTGGAAGTTTCTCACTCCATATTTAGCTGTAGGCTGTAATTTTCCTCTTGTCTAATATATTGGTTATTGTCGACCCCTTGACCGCCTCGCATATTAGTCATGGACTGCTTTGCTTTACAAAGACGTATTTAGCATCTAACGTCATGTAGCTTAATCCAGTCCCTCTTTATTTCTGTCACAGTGTGGCTCTGCTCTGATCACATCATTGACGGATATACTGTTAACATTCGGTTTTGGTTTTGTTAGCATCACTTGAAGCTCCCCAGTGTGAAAATGTTTTTCTTTACCCTTGTATTACATTTTTATGAATGAAACTTTCCCACAGTTTAAGTGGAACAGGTAGTCTCATGTGGCAGTTTTGAGAGATGTTGCTTATGACAACTCACAAATCTCCTACGTTACCCACAATGCAGCCCCACCTTCAACAGTTTGGTGGGGACTTCAGGTGTGTTATGCTAGTAGCAGCTAATATTAGCCTGGAGCCACAAGTCACACCAAAACCAGTAGAGTGAGTGAATAGTTAACAGTGAAGTAGGATCACACTATAGTCATTTTAGTCTTTTTATAGCTACAAGTATTTCCCAGAACTCATTTGAAGTGGAGGAAAAAAAAACAAAAAACGTTGACAATAATACTTTATGTCCAATTGCAGGCGTTCAAGAGATATCACAAGATTCATTTGAGAGTGGAATGTTTTTAAGTGGAGAAGGAAGATAATGAGATCAATTAAGACAATGTCTGGTAATCCTTGAGCTCTCTCAGGGTTTTGGTTGTATGGAGGATTTGTTATAACAGTTGATCCTGCTCTTCACAGCTTAGTTTTAATAAAATACTACTAAGAGGCCTAAACCTTTGAAAGGCAAAGGAAAACTGGTCTCCAGATAGCTCTTTGTTCATCAAAACTGGTACCACTGTTTGCTTTGTTTCTTCACCCTTGTATTACTTTTGAGAGAAATAAGAGCTATCGCTAAAAGCTGAAATGCAAATAGAAGAATTCAAAGCCTATTAATAATAGGTATTCTCATCTCTTGTTTCTTTCTCCCTTGCACATCATGTTTTTCTTCTTTCTGATAGCTCTCTCTGACATATGTTAGAATTTATTTCACCCAGATTGTCAATAGTCTACACTTAGATTCAGTTTGAAGAACAGGAAAAAAAGAGGGTCGTTTTTTTTCCCTTTACCCCTCTCTACTGAAGGTGGCAATTTTTAGTACAGAGTGCATTGCCGTCTCATTTTCTTCACAGAAAAACCCCACATCCAAAATAATGCCAACAGGCTGATGTTACCGTGAAACCCCTGATAAAATAAAAGCAATAGTGTCAAAGTTCTCTTTTCAACTATATGGGCAGGTGGGCCATGAGCTATCATTTACTTATTAAATACACCGAACTTTTTTAACCACCACCTTTTTAAATCATGAAAAGAATATGAAAAGAGTGAAATGGAATAGGACTTTGCCCTCACGTACAAACAAAGCAAAACCTCAGAGAGAAGACTCAAAGAATCCTGGGAGTCATGCTCTGACACAGGCAGCGTTATTAACTGTCCACCATGGCTTTTATTCTGGCATGTATTCAGCTTCTTTTAAAATAAACAATGCCACCCAATCTTAGCTTTTCACTAAGGTTTCCAGGGAAATGCTATTTCACCTTGAACATCTGCTTATTAAACTAGCTCGGTGAAACGCTTGCAGGTGATCCTGAGCTTTTCTTAGGCATTTCACATATTTAAAACCTGTCGGTGTTTATCACGGATTTCTCTCACAGCATCTGTGAATTTGTTTGGCATGCCACCTGGGAAACAAAATCTGCTCCTGAAAGTTAGGAGGAGGCAGGGGAGAAATGAGGTATACTTGTGCTCTGGCAAAAGTGAGCCATTTAGTGCTATTCTGCACATAGCTGAGGCAAAATCATCAGGCCCTAACAACATCTCTGGTTCCTTAATAATATTGTATGAGCTTGTGGGCGTATGCTTGATGTGTTTCAGTTAATGTGTATGTTGGGAGAATGGAAAAAAAAATAAAGGCAAATGCAAAGTATACCGTCTCTGCTTCTCTCATCTTGAATTTGAGAGTGAGTCACATTTCTCACATACTATATTCAAATAATATTTATGCACATTACATTCCATAAAGCCAACACTCACCATCTGAGACCTTTACATTAACTCTCATCCCCGTTCTGTGGTGAACAATGAACACCTTAGCTCATAATTATATAATAAGACAAAATGTACGGTCTCTGGTGACAGATAAACACCCATAAAAAGTGTTCTGTGTACGTTCTGTATTTCTGCGTGTGATGGGAAGTGTCTGTTTTCACTTAATGAGCCATTAACTCTGGAACTACATTATGAAAGGAGAGGTCTTAATGAGCTCCGGCAACATTTATTATGGAGACTGTTTGTGCCACAAAGCATTGAATATTGTGTGAGCTCAGATATAATATGCACAAACACACAATCTCTCGGCTGAAATTAAGTGAAAATAAAGGAGAAGGCTGGAGTGACACATGAGGTACAAAAGGCTGTATCTTTTTCCATGAAATCCCCCTACCTCTCACAAGGCATCGCCTGGTTGCCTAATGCCCTCCTGGGCTGATGAAGGGTGGAAATGCACGTCTTGTTCATGGAGCCAATTTGTACACCACACCAGATAAACACTTGTGCCTCCAAATAGTTGAATTATTATC
Source organism: Lates japonicus (assembly GCA_033238685.1). NCBI lineage: Eukaryota > Metazoa > Chordata > Actinopteri > Centropomidae > Lates > Lates japonicus. The sequence continues at coordinate 3,087,335 of BRZM01000021.1, read as the reverse complement.
CAATACAGACACACACACACCACACACTCTGCCTATACACCACCCCACATATATGTATGCACATGCAGACATATAACTTTGACACAAGCACAAACACACCCTTGCTGCTCAAAGCTTCAAAAAGAAAAAAAAAAAAAAAAAAAAAGCATGGCTCCCTCCTCACGCAGCAGCTTATCTTAACAACCTCTCATTGCAGTGCAGAGAGTAGAGCAAGAAAAGAGAAGAAAGACGGCAAGAGAAAGAAGAATCGATAAAAGGCCATTACGCTTCTGTGCAGCCGGGATACAAGGGTGGAGTGTGTGGGGGCTGATATGGTTGTGGATGAATGATGTGTAAGGTAGCAGACAACCTACAGAAAACACTGCTGAAAGAATAGTTACTGTATGTGAGTGTCTGTAGCTCAAGGACAAAATCTGCTGTTGGTAGACAACTCTTAGCAATATACTGTATATCCTGAGATCCGGTGACTGGGTGGCCATGGATGATGTTTGAAAGCACTTTTTGATTTGCATGGGGCGGCATTGTGATCCTGGAAATAAAATTCCACCGGGCAGCTACCCTTGCCATTCTGAATCCGCTCTTTTATACTATTAGGATGAAGCACGGTGGGTTGAAGGCGTCCTTGGCCTCGATTCATCCATTTAAAAACACAAACAAAATGGCAACAATAATCGCAGGTGACTCATCTGGCAGGATCAACTTTTTTCAGTGTTGCTGTCAGATAGTTTTAATGTTTAGTGTTTGAGCACTGCTTCACATTCAGGTTACCTTCTTCTACCTGTAAGTACATCTGGTTTGCAGTAGATGAGGCATCCATCTTGACACACATTTTAGAAAACAGACAAAAGTAATAAAAGTCCTCAAAGTTCCAATCATCACTTAACTAAAATAAATACATAAATAAATGTTGCTTCTATAGCATCTGTTTAATGTTGCTAAATCTATTTACCGCTTTGTTCTGTACTTTAGGACTATAACCCTTCATTGAGCCTGTTATCCTCTGTAACTGTCTGGTCTACAGGGACGCTTTGTTCAGCTGTTACTCACCAATCAGTGTGGTAGACCATTTAACAATTTGATTCAGCGAATTTCTGCTTTTTAGAGATAGACCTCCAAATCATGACACACACAAAGAAAGATTAAATCGATCCAATAAAAGCATGATAGAATAAGGTCATCATGGTTTTGTCAGTGTGGAAATAGGACAATGAAACAAACACTGGTGCCCCTTCTTGCACACAGCTTCACAATTTGCTGCTAAGTTCAGTTTCGAGTTAATAATTGTCCGAAGATATTTGTAAGATTGCTCCACAGATTGTTCTGTACTGTCTGACCCTCAATGGATGTGACTTCATGCATGAGGACATATCTTCGAAAATCAATTATCATGTCTTCTATCTCATCTCAGATATGTTTAATTGAAGGTAGGGCCTGACAAAATGAAGTCATTGGAGAATGAGCCATGGCTGGTGTCATTATCCTAGAGTAACAGAGTCATCTGCATACTTAAAGATCCTATTTTCACACCTGCTTTGACACATATTTGTGCAGAGGCTTAATAACAGGGGCGAAAGCACACATCCTTATGGGGAGACAGTAGAGGAGCAAGGGTCAGAATCCAACCCAAAAGACTGTTACTCAAGTCAAATTGTTCTAAAAGCCTTGCTGGTTAAACATGGGGTTGAATTGTGTTAAAAGCAGAGGAAAAATGAACAAATAGAGGTCATGCATGAGATCCATTTCCCTCCAAGTGAGTGAAGGAAGGTGACTGTGGCATCCTGCTATGTTGGGCTTATAAGCAAACAGCATGGGATCAAGTGCATGCTCAATTTTCCGTAAGCTTTCTGACCTTACCAGTTTTCATTAAAATTGATGTGAGAGCAACCGGCCAAATGGCCAATCAAACATCTAAAAGAGTAATATGACTCAATTACTTTATCCCATTCATGTGTGCGAGAAGCCAACAGCGAGTCAGCTGGCTTGGTCAGTGGAAGTCTTGGATGCACATGCTCTCAGTCGGTTCAATCAGAGAAGGACTCTAGCATGCGTGCTCTGTGGGCCCAAAAATATGGAAGCGCTAGGAAGCTTATGGAAACATGGCAGGCACTTTTGGGATCATGCGCCAAGTGAGCAGCTTTCATAGGAAAGAATGGGGTGTCATCTTTGAATACATCTTTAGTGTGGGGAGTGAAATCAGAGGTGTGTTGAGCTTGAGCCCTCATATTTGTATATTAGAATTTCCCCTATAAAAAGTGAGTCAAATGTAGTGAATGCACAGTAATCCCCCGTTATATTACAGCACAAATGCCTTTGTATTGGTCTATATGCCACTATTTATGATATATAAGGTTCAGTTGCAGTCTGACTCATAATCATTCATTTCCTCGTGAGCTCTTTTGACAGCAGAGGAGACAAGGTGTAGTAAAGTGCTGTATGACCTGCTGTCAATCAGCAGAATTGGATTTCCCCACGTGGGTGTGTGTGTGTATACATGTCATGATACAAAATGACATCACCAGAACTGTCTGATCTGTGAGATACCTGTCAGTCCAAATGGCTTGTTAATAGGTCACAGCTCTTTTTACCTTTGTGGGGAAATAACACAATCCAGTGTGAACATGAGCTGCACCACAAATAAAGGGCAGCCATGTAGCTTTGTTTCTGAATCAACAGAACTACACCTGGACAAGGGCCACACGAGAAGGCCCTAGCCGGCTGGTAGATTTAAACCCGTGGTACACTGCCAACCACTGCACCACCATGCCGCCCTCTTTTTGTCAACAATAGTCTACAAATGTGCTCTAGCATGCGGACAACACCTTTAATTGTGGCAAAATGAAATGTGGCGTGCTAGAGGAGTGACAGTAAGACTAATGGCTGATGATATATACTTACTCAATGGGAAAGGAGGAAGGGGAGGAGACATCTGAGATATGTTTAGCTTAAATCAGGGCCCTCAATGCTGCTTAACACTGGCCAGCAATTTATTATTCATTGACTGAACAGATGCATCTGACCCACGGTGGACCGCAGCTCAACTATTCATAAAATCGTCCAGGACTGACGGTAAGCTCACAAGTCCTGTGCTGTGTTGGCCTGTAGCACTTGTGAGAAGGATTTATATTGCCCTGCAGCGCTCTCAGCTATTCAGTTCATATCAATTATCAATAAAAAATCTATTCCCTCCAGCACCTATGCAGTCTCACCCTTCCACTCGCAAACATCCGAACATCTCACCGAGTATAGTGAGAGATAAAATGAAAGCAAGGGCAGGGGGAATCAACACCTTCAAGGATTTTATTCATTTATTTATTTATTTATTTTTTCCTCACTTTTTCGGAAATAGTGATACAACAGCAGGGGAGAACGGTGTTCATAGAATGTAATCTTTTTATGGTTATGGCTCGGGAAAAAGGCACAGGAGCCAAGTTATTTTGCACCGCGATGTGCAAGTCGGAGAAAAGCCGGGACAAGGTGCTGATAACTACAATGACATGTGGATGTGATAGAAGGGGCCCAAAGATGGAAAATTACTTTTTTTTCCCCCACAAGTGAGAAAGATGTCAGTCTTTTCAGGTGCAGCTGTTGAAACTTTTTTAATTACCAGCTCAGAGAGGAGGCTCTGACAGGTGAGCAAAGATGAATCAGACACACCAACAGACATAACTTATTTACAGACTACTTCGCCAAGATCATTTTGTCCCACCTACATTCATACTCAATCTTAAAAGAGAGTGCTTGTTAGTTGCATCTGAAGTCTTTTTGTGAGGATGAAATAAGCCGAATAATCAACTCCTGTGTCTCTACTGATTTAACACAATTGGCAAAGCAGCTACAATTGCAGTTTTCTGCCATGACCAGTAGTAAGAAATACCACTATTGATTATTAAATCAGGACCTGCAGTGATTTATACTCTCCTCATTAATTAGATATTGATTTATTACATAACCTGTTAGCCTGACAATCTGTTGGATTTTGCTATCGTGTACTGTGAGCTCTAAATACTTTTAGTGAGATTAAATATTAAGCCCCTGTTGTTTTTCGCTCCTCGTACTTTCTCACTCTTTAACGCGAGGAGAGGAAATGCAGTGAAAGTCAGGAGAGGTAAACTGGCCATCCCTGATAAAAGCCTGCTCGTGTTCTGAGGAGCCCTCTCCTGTTTCTGGAGGCCATTTGATTAGAATAAGCCAAAAAGCTTCACTGTACTGGATCCCGGCCCTAGCTGGCCAATGTAAATATTCTCAAGCCAGACTGACAGAATGGGGGAAAGGGTGAGCGAAGGCAAGCCAGTGAGAAATGAACAAACACACAACAACAAATTACAGAATGGGCAGGCTTAGCTTCAAAGTAAAGCCTGACTGACACTCATAGAAGCTGCATCCTGGGTCCTGAGAGAGAGAGATTCTTGGGTGGCAGGGGTAAAATAAAAGTTTGTGTGTGTGTGTGTCTGCTATACAGAGGACGCATGCGGTACATGTGGTATTCATCCAGGGAGTGTTGCTCTTTCTCTGCAACACCGCCTCATACTCACATTTACAAATGTCCGCACCCGGGAGATGCCATGACTCCTACTCCGGCCACAGAGCAACTGCAGTGGAGCAAATGGCGGTTATCTAAATTGCTCGAAGGAAGCTTGGCCGCAGTGTGTGAGCGGGAGGGGCAAGCTTCTCGCCACTAATGTATGCAGGCTAGAGTCCAGCTGATACATTGGATTGTGGTTTTTCACAGATATCTACACATTTTGTGTACAACTGTGCAGACAATCTGGGGTCACCGGACTTGTCTGCTGACATGTTCCTTACTTTGTGATGTACATACAACATTGTATGTTTAGATAATATAAGTCAGTGCATAGTCAACCAACCAAAGCAGGACCTGAGCAGAGATTTCCTGGCTTCTGACACACATTAAAGCAGTTATAAGCTATATATTTTTTAATAATAGCAATGAATAAATGATTATGTTTAATGTGAAAAGAGTCACTTGTAGTGATAAACTCACAAAGAACTATTACCTGACTCTGCAGTTCCTCCCAGCGCTATGGAGCTTTATAGCTTCTTTCAGCTGTGTTAGCTTTTCGACCCACAAGTGGACTGTTTTTGGTTCACAGCCAAAATAAGCAACTAGCTGGTGAACATTTAGCACCTAAGGAGTCAGATATTTCTTTCAGAAGTTAATGGAGACCAAAAACAAAGCTAAAAGGAGATATATAGGAGGAATATAGGATTTGGCATTTAAGCAGCCAGAGGCATGACTTAATGTTGTGTTCACACTTTGTTTCAGTTGCCCCTAAGTGGACAAAAAAACTGTGAATGCAGACTCTATCACAGTTACTGCATCTAAGAATCTTTAACTGGATTTTAGGTACTGTGTATTGATTATTTCTTTTTGTGAAAATAATTTTTCACATCTTATAGACCAAACAGTTAACAGATTAATCAAGAAAATAATCAGCATTAATCGGTAATGAAATGTCATTCATTATAGCCCTAATATCAGTATCAATGGATGCATAAGTTGGTTGATAAGTAATAAGACATTGCAGTGCAAAAATGTCAAATATATGTTGTTATGGAATTGTTATGGAATTAAGAAACTGTTGCATCATTATACAGTTTTTTCAATCAGCCATTACATTTTATTTGCCTATGCTAAACAAAGTGGCCTCACAACTCCATTATCAGTCAGGCTGTGAGCAAAAAGTGTTGTTGGGTTGAACAGAATTTCTGTGTTCTGCTCTCTCTTTGTCTGTCTCTCTGTCTCCCTCTCAGACTTGTAGAATACAGTGATCAAGGCAGGGGGTTGAGAAACAAACCTGGTGCATAAGTCTGAATCCACCAAGGATAAGAAAGAAAAGGAGAGTTAATGTTGTCAAAATGCACAGGCGAAAGATAGAGCAGTGAATTAGAGGCCCATATATACACAGGAGGACTTAATTAAGCTATAAGGGGCATTATGGCTGCATGCAGATGGCTAATGCTGCCTTGAGGACACTTAGCATGCCAGTGGATAACCTCGCTGCACAGCCTGTTAGGGCTCTGCCAGGCCATTTCCAAATACAGTTCCTGACAGTGTGACAGTGTGACTGATGGCAGCCTGCTAGAATACCGCTGGCTGGTCATGATGATGCGATAGCTCTGCGTGTAAATTACAGATATGAGGGCTGCTTTCTTTTTATCTGTTTCTCTTGACTGCAGAGGACACAACTTCTTATTAATTCTGTCCAAAGCTGGTGTGGAGTCAGTGTGGAGAGAGCAACATTTGGCCAAACCCTAATTAATCTAGACAAAGGCGCTCACTCTTGACAAAACAAAAAAGAAGAAGAAGAAGAAAAAAAAAAGCTAATGTTGAGCTTCTTGCTAATGGCCCTGATTGTAATGTTGTGGGACTGTGAGCACAAAGCTAATGTCATTGAGTTTGAAATGCAGTGAGTTTCAGAGGCCATGAATAAAATGCTAATGATAGCATTTGGGATATAATGTAAAGAGCTATGGGGGCCCACACTGGCTGTCTCGTCTAATGAGAGAACAGAGAGGCACAGCGCGGCGAGAGAGAGATCAAAAATTCATGCGAGGATGCGGTAAAAGTAACACGCTCTCAGTTGGCATGTTCTCTGCATGTACTGTCTTTCAAGCTTGTTAATGAAACACTTTCACTGTCTTTCTTCCTGTCTACCTTGTTAGTTCAAGGTTGCACTTTGTATGATTCAGAATGACAGGTTTCTTTCTCTGCTTATCCCCTTACAATTCATTATAAACGGAGGCACAGAACCACTGGGTGTAACAGTTTCTAAAAGATACACTTCAGTACAAAAACTCTTCATCTGAAGACACCATTGAATCTGTCATTGAATCCTCAAAACATAATCTTCAAATCAATTGAAAATTCAGCCTGTTTCCAATACAAATAAACTTGTTCTTCAGAATTTTCCAATATAATATGAAGTGTAATTTCCTGATACTAGCGCAGCAACTTCTCTCAGTCTGTGCTATTGAAAGATAATGATATATTAAATATTCCTGAAACAGGGGAAATTGCTTTGAGAACAAGTGTAATTATCTTATACCAATGCCAGTATTCTTCTCTCATTTTCAGAAAAATTAAAGTTTAAACTGAATGTTAAATTACTTGTTAAGATAAATGTTTTCTACAGCATATTGAGCACTCAGCCAGCATTTTAAAATATCCGGTCTGTCTGGTCACAAAAGACACAATATTGTGAATCGTCGATTGGACTACAATGCAAATTGCTTGGTTTAATATTCTGGAAAAGGACGGTCCACGGCTGCAGGTTGAATATCCACTGCTGAGCTTTCTTGCTTTTATGCAGTGATTGCACTCACTACAGAAACATGGATGAGTGAGTTCTGAGATAACCCTGCACCCAGATAACCCTAACAACTTATTTGGCAGGTTGTTCTAAAACTGTCCAAACCAAACAAATTTTCTGTCTAAAGCTACCTTCTTCCAGATTTGGTTTTGGTACTTCTTTAGACTTTTTAAGATCTTTTTGACCTCAGCCTTTCTCCATTGGTGCGGTTAACACGCTGTATTTGTCACAGTTTCAGTCAGTTATCCTTGAAGACACTTTACAGCAGCTGTTAAATCAAGACAGCCATTTAGAAAAAAAACCCAAGTTCTGTATTTCATGTTTGGCAGGCAGAGAGTGCACATGTGTGTGTTTCTCTGTAGCAGTGTAGGCCAGAAGTGATCAGAGAGAGATGAAAGTTTCATTGAACAGCAGTGTCTGGCATTCCATACACAGGCACTGCTGAATGCCAGAAATGATTGGTGTCTACCTACAAGTTCTGCTGCAAAGGCAAAGATTAATGTCAACTTCTAAAATACAGTTTAATTAAACTATTTGTTGACTCTGACTTATTTTCCATTAAATTATTGCTTGACTCTGAAATTGCATTATGCACTGTCAGAGCATGTGTACTCTTCAGAGGTGCAGTGCACTCGATGAATAATAAAATAATATACTATAAATGTCAATGAACTGAACATGACACAAATAAAGAAATGAAAACATGGAGGAACAGAGGAATGTACCACAACTAAGATGATCAGACATTTACTGTACTGTGGCATTTGTAAAAACCTTGCTGTTGATGTTTGCTGCAGTGAAAATGACAGACCAGGTGACATGAATAGAAAACAGAAACATTTACTCAAGTTAGAAACCCTGTAAAGTGTGGAGAGCATCTCCAACCACAGCAAATGCTTTCTTATCTTCCACCAGACAAATGGATTCAATGACAATAGACATTTCTCATTCTTTACAATGCTATTTAATTGTCAGCTTGTACAAAGGGCAGAGTTTACCTTAGTTTTTGTAATTTTCAGTTACTGTAACCTTACAATTTTTGCTTGGCCAAAAGTACCATGACATGTTAAGATTTCTTAACTTGCTCATGTTTATAGAGCAGAATCCTGCACACAAAGCACTTATCCTGTAGCAGCTCCTAGTTCATTCTAGATAAAACTTCAGTGCGTTTCATGCTGTGCTGCACCTTGTACACCTGCACAATACCTTTCATGTGTCTTAGCGGTCATATAGAAAAACTGCAGATGGAAAACATTTTTCTTAGTTGATCTCTTGACTTGGAACAGACCCTCTGTTGTAATTATTGAGCTGCACCCTATTTGTGTTTTTAAATCTAGTCTAAAAGCCTATTTATTTCCCCTATCATTTGGTCAGGTTTATTCACCATTAGAAAGGTGACCTCTCATATTTTGAGGTTAATAAGCACCAGTTCACAGCTGCTTGTCTGAGTGGGAGTAAGCAAATCTGTTTGTCTGCAGCGTGTTCTGGAACTTTGTTTGTAGCTTTGCTTTTTTCACTGTTCTGTTATCAGTATTGAATTTTTTGGCAAATTTTAGTATACTCTACATGTAACTCTTTAAAAGTTCAGACACTCACCTCAACAAACGCCTGCATTTCAGCAGTTAAGTTGGTGATTAAATGTTCAAATCAATGTTCAAATTAGTATCAGGCCGAGGAACATTGTTTCCTGTTGTCAAAGAATCTGGTCTCAAGACATATTTGATAGACTAGGTGATGGTTTTATCCACAACACTTAGTTTGTCTATTTCTGAAATAAAAATGTCATTTCCACAGAGACAAAGAGAGCTGTTCACTTTTAAAAAGACATTAAAAGTTGAGAAATGTAGTCAAAGTCTCAAGGCTACTCTACCAGCCAGAAACCATAAATCAACACTGAACTGCTGCCTCACCAAATTGCCATAATAAAAGTTTATGAAGTGCTCGAAGGCATTTGATTTTTACGTGGCCATTATCAACGAGGAAAATTAAAACTATTCTTATCTCTTTGCAGCATACTGAATGGTTTTCCTTTCATTTTGGAAAAACAATTATACAACAATTTATCATGTTTACATAGTAATTATTATAATACAATTAGCAATCTGAAGCCACTTGCCAATTCATCCATGTTTGGACTGTCTAAATCCAAACTCAATTAACTTCTCAGTCGGAAAGCTGAGGGCTGACTGAAAACTTAGAACTGACAGATTACGGACGATTTGAAAAGGATGAGCTTTGAGTTAAAAAATTTTCGGGCCTGACTTTTTAAAGGACCCACTGCATTGTAATAATTTATCATATTGTCTACTATCACCATTAGTACAGAGGCTAAACGCTCTGATGTATTTTGCACAGTCAGAAGAAAGAACATATCTTTGTCTTACTGCATAGACAAAAACAAACCTCAGATGTACACAATAAAAATTGTCTTATAACAGAAACTTTGTATTTGTTCGCTATCTGTCTTACTCTTTAGAGAAGTGTTATACAGTATTTTCACTCCAACAAGTGGAAGAACAAATCATTCTAGCAAATATGATATAATGAGGTGGGTACCTGGCTTCTATTTTGTTGAGCTGTTCAGCTCATTCTGTCAAAATCTGAGGTTTACTTCATTTTACATATTATTTTTTCCAGTTAGGTGGTATGAGGACAGTGACGCATTTATGTTATGTTGGCTCTGTACTCCAGTACACTGGATTTGAACTAAAACAACGACTCCTGCAGCTTTTATCCTAGGGTGTTTATATCTACATCAGTTGAACAGTGTAGGATTTATGGACTTTTTTATACATTGTTCCCCATTGTTTGGGGGGTGGGGTGGGGGCAGTTTTACAAAGTGAGTTCTGGAGTCTATGATGGTTAGACATCAGAAGACATTCATATCTTCTCTCGTGAGGCTTTGTGTTTTGTTTTTTGCCATCAGTTTTGTTTTCAGCAAGTGAAAAAACATGCTCACTTGTATTTAGGTCAGCTGACTGACTCAGCCAGTCGAGAGCATTCTGCTGTCACTTTCTGTGCTGCACTGTGTGATCTTTGATGTCTTAGTGGTTCCACTCATTTCCTAGTGACCAAGACATCGCTGTGGGTCTCAGGTCTAACACAAGTGGGTCTGAGCAGACTCTCTGTCTGCTCTGATCATGTGGTGTGTCGTCATCATCACGGAAGAAAAACAAGACGGAGCGTGTGCGCCGTGAAGTCCGGGAAAAATGACATGTTGTAACGTGACTCTTGGGTTTTTTCAATGTTGGTCGTCTCTCTGGGTCAGTTTAGATGGATTGGGTCTAGTTATTGTTAGTTCTGCACTTGGGTCTCTTTTGAATCTGGTCCCTTTTTATGGATTGTGAATACATGGACTACTACTACAGTTTTTGTATTCTCCTGCACGTTAATCTAGAATATTAAGAATGAGGATGCTTTGTCAGACCTATCCGATATTTTCAAAATAACACACACCCACAGGTGCATCAGAACCAAGCATTAAGACAGACTGATCAGGGCTACCACAAGCCACCACAACACTTCCAGACGCACAAATGTCCGCATGCACACATGCTTCCAATTCCACAGCTCAGCCACCCACTCCTCACCATGGCCAGTGGCACGATGCCTCCCAAGTCCTGCGGCGCCAGGCGGATGAAGGTCTGCACCTCGCTGGTCAGGGTGCGGGTGAGCGGATATTCCACCTGCCACGTCACCTCCCTCCCCCCCTGAGTCACCATCAGCCCGTTCACCTCCAGGTCCACCTGCAGCACTCGCTGGTAGCCCGCCGCCTCCACCCTGCAAAGGCAGAGAGGGGGGAGAAAATGTGTGTCAGGAGTGGATTTAGATAAAAGAGGAGGGTATAGAGAATGATAGAGAGCAATCAGTAAGGCACAGGCGAGAGGATAACGAGGGAATAAGGTGGGAGTGCTAAGGGATGAGAAAGTAGCAGAGAAATAGATGAGGTAAAGGAAAGCAAAACTAAAAATGGAATAATATAGAAGACAAAGATGGAAGAAGATGAAAACAGTGAGAGTATGAATGAAGGGAAAGAAACATGAGGAAGTGATGAAAAACGAAGAGAGAAGGTGGAAAGGGAATAGTAGGAACAGAGGAAGAATTGGGTTAAAGAAGGTGGAGAGAAGAGATGGAGGGAAAACAGATGGAAAATTGGTCTTTATTGTCTATTAACAGGAGTGTTTGGTATTGGTGAGGAAAAGGGACTGAAAAAAAGACTGAGAAATTAATTGCATATTTTAATCAGGTGTAAAGAAAACATGGAAGACAAAACCTAATAGGAAGTGAATAGTTTTGCAGTACTACATGCAGATGTTCTATAGGATATGCTATTTTTGGCTCAGATTTAAGCAACGCATCCCTCATCTCTGAATCTGATATGAAACTAATCGCAGCACTATTGAAATTCATTCTCACATCCATGCAGAACCACGATGTTGGCAAAAAAAGCAATTTATTTTTCCTCTTGCAATATGGAGCCTCTCTAGCAGAGATTGCCGGGGCCAAGCAAATAATTTTCTCTCAGCTGATGGAGATGCAAACAAAGCAGAAAAACAATGAATGCAAAATAAAATCCTCCAAACTTATTTGATTTGCTGAGTGCTAGGTTTGATCAAGCTGCTGCCTCTCTCTCAGGTATTCTTTGTCACAGTCAAAACTCGATGCAACACCTCTTTCCTCCCCCAACAACCAGACACACATATGCACGCTGTCTTGAAAAATGCAATTTGCACTTGGGGATCTAGAAATGCCTCACAGAGCTAAACATTAATATGGTGGGGAAAACACAAGTTAAAGGCAGTTTCAGAAAATAATCAAAGAGGCATTAGATGTATAGCATAAAGTTCTTTTTAAAGTATACCATCCTTTTTATAATTCAGTCTTGAGCGGTATGCTTGTTTGTTGTTGTCACACAATTAAAACAAGGCTGGAGAGAGCCCAAATTGAGCATGAGGGGGGGGTAGTTGGGTGGAAGATCCAAGGTTTTCCTTGAACATATTTTGGCCAAGCCTGCATTTAAAACTCCCCCATCTCCCTCTTATGTGTTCACACTTCAGACACCAGCCTCACTTCAAAGTGCAGATTTAAGGATCCACTCTGGTAGAAAAGTGTAAGAAAGAACAGTTTTGGAAGCTGAAAAGCAGTGTGGATGAAAACAGCTCAAATAGCAGTTCTGGGTCAGACAGAAAATCTTTTCAGTTTCTTTGGCTAATGTTCTGAATTATACTAAATATGTTTCCAAATTACCACTGAGAAGCTTTGGCTCAGGGTGAGTATTGGTGTAGATGTGGCCACACAGTGAGCGCTGCTGCATCTGATGCAGTTGTGTTCTTGAAAACAGGAATTATACAGGTATGCTGAGGCGTAGTACAGCACAGCTGGTGGTGGTTCTTTGTGATATTGTTCACATTGTGGAAAACCTTCCAGTGACTTTCTCACAATTTTTACCCAAAACACATACATCTTTCCCATCAACAGCTGAAAATAGTACCCAACAAATGTATATAATGTTTGTCGAAAATTACAATGCCTAGCCATTTTAAGGAATTGCTGAGCCTTTTCACTGAGCACCACAAACAGGATTGGGAAGTTGGAAAGTATTAATAGATGGTTTAGGTCTTTAGGTTTCTTAAGATGTGCTATCAGGCCACATTTCTCCATAGGTCACGCACAGGTCCCCTACTGTAAGCAATGTTTAATTGTTGACTTATACCATAGCTGTGAAGACTCAGCTGCCCAATCCCGATTGGCAGTTACCATAGCAACCAAGGTCCAGCACAGACCACACACAGCCTCCGCTGAACATCCCATAACCATAACACACCCCTCAGGGTCATGAATTACATGCATCTTCTCTGAGAGGGTTGTGGGCGTACACAGCGTGATGTAGGAAAACATGATTCTTTGTTTTAGGATTTGGTGTCCAATAGATTCCTCACACACGTATGGATGTGATGTGGTTCCTTGAAGAATAACATTATTTGGACATGTAGTAAATATGACAGGTAGCGGTAGCGTGACACTTGTGATACGTCAAGCTTCAGTAAAAGCTTCTGCTTAAGACATCTGAGATCTTTTGAAAACTTCCTCCACCAACTCACTAGATTTCCATCACAGGCTCTGGTCCTGGACAGTAAGGAAATCATGCCAACCTTGTAATGGCCAAAGTTTTTCAGTGTAAAATCCAGACATAACATCCATCTTGCTACAAAAGATGTGCTGGAGAGTAGAAATAGACTTTTCTCCTACTCCGTCATTACCCCGTCTCTCAAAGTCCAAAACCTGCTAAAGGATTCATAAAAATACTCAAAAGCCTTGACAAATATTTCTACAAAATCAGTTATGATGAAATAACCAAGAAAACACAAAATAACTGTTAAATTAGAAGCAATTATGTAACTATGCTTTCATGCAGGGTGCAGTTTAGCACTTTCTTGGCTAATTTTTGCTCTTTGAAATCCACTTCCTTTTAATCCAAGTTAAATATCAAAAGAAAAACAGAGGAGATAAACTGCTGCGAGCAAACAACCAATACCATAGATTGCAGTTATATATGGTTACCCATATTAACTGATTTGTTGGAAATCCCTTACTTTTGGGGCTTGTGGGCTGTGGACTGTGAGTATCAGTCACTTGCTGGAGCTCAAGTCCATCCATCACTTTCTTTTCCTTTTCAGTTTCTTTCTCAGGCAGAGATTTGCAGGGCTGCGGAGGGACAGTGGGACATCCTCAACTGCCTAACACCATGCAGGCTCAGGGTTAGTGACTGCAGTGATTATGTGGTTTACGCTTATGGTGTACAATTATAGCCAAATCAATTATCTGCAACAGACAGTCCTGCTTTACAAAGAAGCTGCAAAAAATCTGGGCTTTAGTGCTGAACACTACAATACAGCTCCCCGTCTCTGCAAATTCAATCTGTCTTTTTCTGTGTTGTCTTTATCGTTGTGTCTTTTTCTTGTCTTTGCACTTACTCCCTCCATTCCTCCCTGCACCTGCAGTGTTATGTTGCTTCCAACAGAGGGTGGTGCACTCTCTCTCACCCTCAGCCCCTTCGTCAGGAGTGTGTTTGGGATGATAAATGTCCACAGCCCCACCGGTTGGAGAGGTCAACCCGCTTCCTCCATGTCTCATTAGAGGCATAACTGCACTGTGTGCCCTTTTCTCAGCACAATTACCATACAATTCAATACACTCACTGGCAACTATCACTTCTCTCACCCTGAGTCATGGATAGGGGATGAGAGTGAGAGGGTGTACGCGGAGACCAAGACAAAAAACAAAACAAACCCAAAAAGAAAAACAACAGAGCGGAAACGGGGTTAGGAGGGCTACAATAAAAAGTAAAACGTCTATTGGGATCACAGAACTGACTGCGCCACTACAAAAGCAACACAGTGACAATGCCCCAGTATCATAGCAGGTTTGTTGTGGTGAAACGAGGTGGAAAATCAGTCATGTCATTTTGAGGAAGCTTTTGAGGTATCTCCATTTGTCAGCCCTATTGTTGGGTGTGAAAGGCACAAACAGAACAAGGTAAAAAAGAATACACTCAGAGGAAAATGCGTGCACGCTTTCAATTCTGTAAGATACATTTCAAACACACCCTTGTAGCAACAAAGGGGTTCTGAGTGGGAAGAAGAGGCGTAACAGAAAGAAAAGAAAAAAAATGACAAGAATGAAATTTCTTTTATACGAAAACAGGAAAATAAAAGTGGAGCTAAGGAACACAAAAGACTTGTTAAACATGCAGCCATGTTTTCTTCTTTTCACTCTTAACACCTCTGTGGATATCTGCTCTGCTCTGAAAAAAAGTAGTGAGAGAAAAGTCTGCTGTCTCTTTCGGAGACCCGAGGGGGTTCCTTTCATGCACAGCAGTGATTTGGTTAGCACTGACAACAATGATACATCAAAGACCTGAATCTATTTCAACACAGTGAATCAACAGTGAGTCCAGTGATAGAAAGAGAGGGCCAGGGTGGGTGCTCTAAGATTAATACCTCAAACAGCTCCATTCAGGTAAAAGTTGATATATTTTTTTCTCCACTGTGGGAGCCAGAAGGCGATGGGATTTACTTCAAAATGTCCAACTTGTCTCAGCCAGCATGAGGACATGCTGTAAATAAACACGCTGGCCGGGGCTGCGCTTTTTGTGTGGTCTTCTGCTGGCAAGCTTGATGCTTACAGAGTTGTTTCTGAGTGAAAAACAGACAGATGCATGACTTTACAGCAAGATGGCTTTTTTCAGCTGAAACCAATGCCCATCACAGTTTGCTAGAGGCCAAGGGTGATGTCTTCAAATCTGTTGTTTTGTCCAAGAAGATTGAGATCTGTAGATGTTTGGCATTTTGCTTTAAAAATGACTAATAGGATGCTCATTTTTTTGTAGATCAATCAATTGTTTCAGCACTACTTATTCTCCCTTATCAAGTAAAATATTTGATGCATAGCTGTTGGCAACAGGAAAATATTAACAGAAATTGTATAAGACGGTATGCACAGCTGCCTTGGCCATAACTGAATCCTGACATGTGGATCGGCAGTAATTCAGAAAAGTAGGTGTGACGATGGGCAGGATGAGCCTCTTGCTGGCCATCTGTCTTCACATAAAGATATTAGGCAAATCTCCTTTTTCAGAAAGAAAGTGTAAAATCTTAATTAGCAATTATTCGCAGGTTTAAATATGCAGAAGGAACCAGAGGTTGTGCACACTGTGGGTTACTTACTTTATTTAGCAACAATGCTTTGCTTGGCCAGAAATTTCAGGGAATTGCGGGTGATTAAGATCATACACATCTGCCATACAGACATGTTGGTGTGCAACAACCTCATTGAGGGCTCTAAGATTTGGAATCTCAGGAAACTACTTGCTGTTTTCTGCTGGTTATAGACTTTTATTCCAGACTTATTCAACAACAACAACATTAAAGGAACTGTTTGACATTTTGGGAAATGGTTTTAATGGTGAGTCATCTTCTGGATTTCCTGGCAACCATCTAGGAGGGTGCAGCGACTTCCTGTAGTTTTACGGGTTGCCTTGCAACTACACCATGACAAAATCAAGTCTTTTTACTCAGCTAAGTTAAATAATTCCTGGCTTTCGCTTCATATATACTGTCTTGAGAGTGGTGTTGATCCTCTAACCTCACTCTCAGCAAGAAAGCAAATAAGAATAGCAACAATATTGAACTATTCTATTGAATCCTTATTGTGCAGAGAAGCCGTGTGGATAAGATGTAATTACTGTTCTTTCTTGCTCTCTGAGTGTCCAGACGATTTGCTTCTGCAGCTGTTTTAATTATTTGTAGTTCACTTACTCTCCAGCTGTACGGTAAAGTGTTTTCTGCATTTGGAGTCTCAGTGTCTCTCCAAACAGAAGTACATTTTGATTGTAATCGGCTCAAAGAACCCGAGGGAAATCGGATAATATCTCCAATGAATAAAACCTGGTGTCAACAGGATTTCCATCTGCTGCTTACTATGGTGGAGTTTCAAAGGTCACATTAAGAGTAGACTCTACTAGTTCAGCAGAAACTAACCTGAGTGTATGTGTAATGAGGTCATTTAGCCTGGTGTAGTAGGGGGTCATTAGAATATTATGATTAATAAATTAGGATCTGGTGTAGCAGAAACCATATTCTGTGTGTGTGTGTGCGTGTGTGTGAGCATCTCGAGGGAGTCCCGGCTCCCCTCTAATGAGTTTCACTATCTCAGGTCTAATATCTGTCTCTTCTCTCCGATGATGCTAATGAGATCCTATTGAAACTAGCAGCCCCCGACACTTGTCCTCCACTGCACCATCGAACGGCAGACCTGCAATGCAACAGAATGCGATAGTCTGGAGAAGGTTGTTACACACAGATTATTCAGCCGGCAGGGCCATCGGAGCCCCTGTGGGGGTTAGGAGGGCTGATGAACAAGAAAAGAGTGACAAAGAAAGAAAAGAGACAGGGCCGCAGAATAAAACAAAGTGCAAAAATAGCTCGGAATTATGTGAGCAATCACAATTTATTCATTGTGGAAATGACTAAAATGCCAAAGTTCTTCCCCAAAGACAGCTCACTGAGCCACGTCACGTTTGTTAGTAATAAATGTACGGCGCACATAAAACACTTGCACTATAATCCTAACCTTGTGTTGTCTGGGGGGGGCGGGGGGACGACTGGTGGCTTTCCATCCAGTGATGCCTGTTTCATCTGTGTGGGATGGATGTGTTTATGGAGCGATAAACATTGACACATGACAGACAGATAATGAAAGACATCATAAAACGAAACCATGTCAAGAGGGAGTTGAAACGTAGAATAACCAATTTATGTATGCAGGAGATTTCCCCCAGGATCTATCAAACCCTCGACATCGGGCCTGTCCCTGTCTGTACAGATTAGTTTGCTTTCACAGTAGGCCTGCAGAGTGCAAAAGGGTTGGGGGGCAGAGGGTGAAAAAGCTGAAGGAGAAATATTGCTGTTCTCCCAAATTGCCTTTTTGGCCTGTCTCTTCTTCGATATTTTCTGAAATAACCCCCCTCTGTTTTGTTCTGTCGCTGTCTTCTCCTGCTCATTCCTCCCCTGACCTCTTGTTTTTTTCCCCCCCACTCCTCCTCTCCCTCTTCCCTGTCTCCTTCTCTCCCTCCTCTTCCTCTCCCCATCCCTCTCTCATTTCTTAACCCATCTTGCCCTTCTCAACTGCCTGCTGGTCTATTTCTTCCTTCTTTCTCTGTGCCATATTTTTTCCTATATTCCTCTCAAACGGTGTGTGAAATGAGAGGATTCGGGCTTCCTGCATGAAACAGATGTGGCTCCATGCATCAACCAATCAAAAGGCAGTGCGGGCCACTCTGTACCATATCGTAGCAAAAGCCAATCAGAGCCTTAAAAGCAGCCAAAGAAACACATCTCACATCTTCCGGAAAATTGGAGATATAAACATGGTGCAAAAACATCTTATATGAGTTGAGTCTAAGTCTTATCACGACCAGATAGGCGATGTCAAAGCAAACAAGCTTTTTTTTTATTTTTAAAAAACATATGGCCAATGTCATCAGTTTGAATTTTATATCATTTAAATTCTGCTCTTCCACAACAGTTTTCTGAAAAATAAATGTGACAGTGGCAATTTTTTCCATCCACATCCTGCTTAGCACATAGCAGCAGGGTGCCTGAAAATGTATGTAAATTGATTTTACTGTCCAATCAAAATATAAAGCTGAAACATGCAGACAAAAACCTTACCTGTCAAACACCGACACATTAACAAACAATCCTGTCTTGTAAAAATACATGACTAAATGTAATGCTGCCCGGAATTCTCTTTCTTTTCATAAACGTAACAACTTTTTTTATTGAATGTATATTGACAGTATATTCATGTGTTTTTCCTGCAATATCTGCCAGTGGCAACATGAATAACATGTTTAGAACATGCTAGAGTCTGGTAAATATTACCTGCTAAACATCATCTGCATGTTAGCATAGCTAAGGTGAGCATGTTACCATACTGATGTAAACATTTTGCTCAACACTCAGCTGTTAGCATGACTGTAAAGTCTCAGTCTTGGTCATGTTAAGGCAGCTCACAGCTCTCCACAACATTAAGGCTGAGAGTGTGGTCTTTGTTTAATAACTGAAAAAGTCTCTGTTGGTCTGAATCAAAACATAGGACAGTATGTCCCCAGTATTTTAGTTGCCTAAATCTGATAACACATGGGCACAGAAATTCAGATCTCTGGTCATAGTTCTGTGTCCTCAAAATGTGTGAGGCATGGCAAATTCGTAGGATATGGAAAGGTATTATAGGAGACAGTTAGTTTTTTACAGAATACAATGCTTTAAACAAATGTATCCCTTCACTGATTTGCTGTTAGGGTATGCAAACATGTGAAACCCCCCCCCCCCCCCCATTACAAATTGCAAGTAGTGATTACCATGGCTAGTTTGTGTCAGAGAAAAATGCTTTTATCTTCTGAAAGAGGAATAAATGCAGCCTTTTAAAACCCTTTGTAAACAAGTTTACCTCTGAGTCACCTCCACTGTAGTAAGAGATTAAAGAATATGTGTGTGTGAAGTCTTGGCAAAATTAGATTTTAAGAAATGTTTTTCCTCCAGTCTATCTGGATATGTAATTTCTCAAATGAGTGAATTCCATGACAGACGAGGCGTTCGGAGACCACACAGTGTCCACTCACGAGCTGCGCCCTGTGCTGCTATCACCTCTTAACTATTGGAAACTAAACTGCTCTCAAGGATCAGCTGGCGGTTACAAGCTGCGCTTAAGACAGTGAATACAATACGACACAATCAGTCACTGTATAAACACCAATCTTCTATCCCCTTATTGATTTCTGGGAGCTGTAGGAGTGTTAGTAAAATTCTCCAGAGGGCTATGGTGCTCATCCTCTTATCCCGGACAATAAGATCAACTCAGTGTGACTGGCTAATCTCCCCTTGGAGTTTAAACTCTCCACCAGAAATGACACTTCTTCTTCTCCTTGTTACTCACACATATACACATAGATGACAAGGGATTAGATTAAGTTGTCCTTTCCATTATTTGCCTTTCAGTTGCTGCCTGCTACTGTTAAATCTCATCATGTGCACGATTTTAGGCCTTGTGTGTTGCGGCCTGAGAGGTATCTATTTGATCACACTTGCTGGGGTTTTCTTTTATACTTCTATCTTTTCATCTCTCTCTTTTTTCTTTTTTTCTTTTTTTTTGCTTTTGGCTTGCCGCTCCCCTCCTCTCATTCAGCCCCTTCTCTTTTTTTTGTCATTGTCTTTCTTGTTTTTAGTCAATCTGTCTCTCAATGTGCCATAAGGCTGTAGGAACAGAAGAAATTTGCCATGTAATCACAGCTGCCCTCCCCATTTCACTTGCCTTTTCTCTTCAGCTCTTAAAGGAATGTCAGCAGATATACAGCATATTGTTGTTAGATCTATACAATGAGGGCCAAACAGAGCATTTCAATGACTGAAAATATCATTTTATCCCTGCTCATACCTCTGATGTTCTTTGAGCGAGACAATGCAGTGTACAGCACTAATCTATAGAATCTGAGCCGAACGCTTATTTTGAACAGGTGTACAACTCCAAGTCATTATAAGTTATCATAACTTCTGGCTTTGGAAAGTATTTTGGATCATTTTAAATTTAAAAGTACAGTGTTTGCTTTCCTAAGAGGGTCTTGCCACTTCACATTTATTCTGCATTAGCAATTCAGGATTTTTCCAAGAAATTCCTTAGGGGGGTGTAATGGTGAAAAAAAAATCACTGATTGAGGGGCAGGCTGAATGTGGCAAATACAGCCTGACACGTGGCAAAAACCGTGGCTGAATATTAGAACCATGAGATGCAGATCCTCTTGTGGCCTCTAGCCGTGGGCGTCAAAGTGTGACCTTGACTGTGTTAAAGTTGTAGTGAAATCTTGGCAGCAGTTTAGAAAATTATTTCTTAAAATTTTGCTTTTTTTTTTTTAATTTGGAGCCTGTTTGCATTCATTGATAGGTTTCTCAGCTTATTACACTCTGAGGTTTTGGTCTCAGCCCTAATAAGGTTCCAACCCAAATTATGAATTTCTGCCTTTAAACTGGCTGTGAAAAGTCAGATCCCAGAACATGCCTTCAGAAACACACACACTGTGCCCATATTTTCCTACAGTCTGTGTAGTATCAACACATGTGTTCAAAGCAGGGAGGTGGGGGTTTAGAACAAAGCAGTATGACAGCACAATGATGAGTATTAATTGCTCATTCCAAATTACATAATCTAATAAGCCCTCTGGCTATCACGTAGATGAAGTGGCTGTGGGGACTTACAATCTGAGGAAAGTATCAAAGCATACTTAATATGAAGTTTTATGATGCATGGATAAAGGCTGATTTGTACTCACAGTAACCCTGCCTAATAAGAATCTGAGAAGAGGTTCATTTAAAAAAAAAGTCATTGAATTTCTTGATCTTTACTATTATTAATATATTTTTTTCATATTTCCCATATCCTGAAAACGAACACTTCTTCTCTGCTCACCTACCCTATATTAAAAGGTAAAAACAAAAATCAATAATGCATTCATACGTTATTGCATTTAGCTTCACTGATGCAAATTAACTGCATAATCAACCTTTCTTTTTCTATTTCTGTTGCCTGAAGCGTATTCTTTTCTCTTGCTGTGCTGTCCTTGCCACAAGAAGTACCTTGTTCAATTTTGGACGTACAAGGACAGAAAAAATTACATGTAGGTCTTTTTTCTGTGAAAACTAGTAAAATCTGATCCTGAGACACCATAGGAGAGTTAAAGAGGGATCTTTGTATATGACAATTCAGTAAATGGTATTGAAGGATTAACTTGGTTTGCTATGTTCACATTACAAAGGGTAGTGTCAAGTGCTGTAGTACTGTGTCCCTCCGATTTTTCAGCCGCTCTCTCCTGTTTGTCCACCTCTTCTTTGCCACTCAAGTTCTAATGAGAACTCTATTACTCTTTCATTCAGGTCATGGGCTGTCATTCGTAGCAGTGTGTTGTGGGTTATTTTATGATGCTAATGAGTCATCGTTACACTTTGTTTTTATCTCACTCTTTGTTTTACTTATTTAACCATCACCAAAGTAAACCAATATGACAGCAGCTCTCATTTTCCTTAATGATCTTTTGTGTTTGTGATCCTTTGTGTTGTCCTGTTTTTTTTGCTGCCATTGTGTATAACCACAATGGCTGACTAAACCCTTCAGTGCATTTTTTCCCTGTCTAATTACAATGTAAGAGAGTGGAAATCTTATTTCCAGGGTTTTTTCATGCATCATCTATGCAATGCATGCTGTCTTATCCCTCACAGAATTATGTTACCTTGAACCAGTTTCATCAGCGACACCTGCATGGTCTCTGTCCATGCATCTCCCTCTCCGTCTCTCTCTCTCACACACACTTGGAGGTACAAATAAATATAAAAAAACAGGCAACAAATCCACATGCAAGTGCACGCCTAGCACAAACCTGAACAAACAAACAAACAAACAAACCGTTCCCTGGTCCAGTTTATTAAATTGGTGTGTGTGACCCCTTGCTGACCTGGACCCTTGCTTCTGCTCCCTTGCCTCATTAATCTGTCAAGTAAACAGAACCCTCTCCTCCTCACCCACGGGATGAGAGAAGGATTTGATGAGAG
Organism: Lates japonicus; assembly: GCA_033238685.1. Classification (NCBI taxonomy): domain Eukaryota; kingdom Metazoa; phylum Chordata; class Actinopteri; family Centropomidae; genus Lates; species Lates japonicus. Next base: position 3,064,846 of record BRZM01000021.1, on the reverse strand, counting down.
AGGGAGAGACGTACTGGCCGTTATTTTGCCATCCCTTACTTTTCTCTCTATGTGGTGTTAAAGACAGCAGTTGAGCAAACAACTTTCTAAGATGCTAGCCTTGTGATTTATCTCCACTTTTCACCCAGCACAGACACACAGTCACACACACACACACACACATACACCCAGCAGTCCTACTGAATTCTAAATGATAATTTAGAGACTCTGGTGAATATATTTATACCAAATTCCATTTGCACCTGTTTGTTATATGAAAAATATCCACTTGGTCACTAATTACTGCTTTTTGTTTCTTTTTCCCAGTTAAGTTAGGATCCAAAACTGGGATCCAAAACCTCACTCTAACCTCACTCTATACAGTATGTGTAAGTTGTTGATGCATGCCTGTGTGGAAATCCCTTAACAGCAGTACCTCTTGCAGTGCCTGAAGTATAAAGTACACCTCAAAGAGCGCTCTAAAGCATTAACAGGGGCCAAGGATTCAGTGGATGATTTATTAGAAGATGAAGTGGATCAGAGGGCCTGAGCCCAGGGTCCCAAGGCCAATAGGCCTGCCTTATCAAACACCACCAGGCTCCATGGCCAATCTCCAGCTTGTCTGTGGGCAACTCCCCACCAGTGCTGGCTTTGGTTGCTGATAAAAGTCAGATTAACTACAGAGCTTTGTTAGGAGGAGAGGAGACTTTACTTTTAGTTCAAAAGTAATTATCTGCTCAAATCCTAATTAAATACTCAAAGAAACAAAAAAAGCTCAAATTTAAAAAACAAAACAAAATAGTGTATGAATCACACAGGGAGAGTTTGGACTGCCCTGACACACACAAGTATGGCTATCTGTCTGATTGTGGGTTTCTGTTTAAGTCATTACTTGACAACATCGGAAGATCACTTGTAAATGTGACCCCCGAACACAATAGGAAAAACAAAAACAAAAACAAAAAACAACAGGCTGACATAATAGATAACAGAGGAAGTTAACCTCCTGTCAGTTTCCAGCTGATTTCATGCATCACCGTCTTTGGCTGCATTACCTGGATTAGCCACAGAGCCAAGGCTAGATTCACCATCCCAGAGGGCTCAATCAACGATGTTTTACTTCACACAGGCAGATATACTAGTTCAGTGATAACACACAGGTCAAGGATATGATAGAATCCACAGTAAATATCTAATTCATGTCATGTTGTTAGGGGAGAAGGTTAGATGGAGGAAAATGCAGAGCGTATCTCTGAGTAAGAGGATGTGGTATAAATCATCCCCCTGAGATTAAATTAATTATATTTCACTTGTAGCATCATGTCCATTTTGATCTCCATTAATGATGACAGGTTTGAGAGAATAAAAAAGATTTGTTTTTTCATTTTTGATCATGTTAGACTCAGGGGGTTGTTTCCTTTATGGAGCCTTTATGATTGAATAAAGCACTAGAGGGCTCGGCAACACATACGACTCATGTGCCACTCATGCAAATTAAATTACAGACGATCAATATTGCAGATCCATCTAACGATCACATAGTTGCCCATCTTGGACTAGCTGTAGAAATCTTTTTTAATATAAAGGAGGCAGTGAGAAGAGAGCGTTTCACCAATGCATTAGTGGCCCTACGGGTAAACACAGGAAAATAAGATGTCCAGATGATTGCTTAAAAGGATTACAGAATGTATTCAAATATTTTTCATACCAAATTGTATGCTACCTGTACCTGTGATAAGCCAACTGAAGAAAACAGCAGTTCACAAACATACAAATTAGACCACCTGGGAGGGTAATTGCTTCATCTCCCCTATCCATCATCTGTAACATTGTACTTTCAAAAGACCATTTTGCACATTCAAGGACAGGCAGGAAAATACACACACACACACACACACACAAACTACAAACATAACTGCATCTTATCTCTTTCTTATACTGCATTTTTACATCTCTTTCTCCCACATACACCATCTAAATCTCTTCATTTTGCCTGCTATATAGTGCATTGTTTTGAACCAGAGTTAAATAAACTGGTTCCAGCATGAACTAATCAAAACTGCCACACTCCTCAAGGCCCAAACTGGTGGTAGGCTATTCCGTAATTTCACTCTTAATCAAATACATATAAATGGGTTCATATGTGCTCACACACAGATAACCTCAACAGCCAGGTCATTAACATCCATGCATCTCACTGACTCATGGAGAGTTCTTCCATTGGAATCAGATTGCACTGAAGGGACCTTTGATTTAACTCAGGTTGTAAATGCACTCCCCACTGGCCCTGCTTGGTCTGGCCATTGATTGTATGTGTTCACTCCCTGTGTGAGCTGAGCCCGGTGCAATCAGAGAGAGCAGCACATGGCCCTCTGACCTCTCTCTGTCAATTGAAGAGGACTGAATATCGAACTTCTTTCTCGTTCAATTTTCACTCATCATTGTTCTGTCAATTATTCCAACTCCTAACGACTCTTGGGCATGGAGTAAAGCTGCCTTATAGACACATATTCACTAACCCAAACAATACACATTTGCATGGACTCACAGTTCATGGTGTGCAGTTAAATGTCACCACTGAATGAACAAACCATCCTTTATGCAAATCAGCTTTTGTATATGTATTTATGCCCAAACAGTAGCTCTGCAGGCTAATTTTACATACACAAATTACACGCCCAGCTAACATATGGAATATAATCATTATATCCACAGTAGGATGACACCATTGCTCATAATAACAAATGCATATGTGAGTGACAAATTTCTACTATTTTCTAATGATGGGATTTCCATATGAGAAGCCACATAATAACTGTCTTGCATTTCATATGAAGGGTGGAGAAAGTGAGAGAACCTGTCACTGAGATGGAGCGAAGGAGTGATGAGAGCAGGAAAAGATTGCACCCCCTACAAGGCTTCGGGCTATTATTACCATATCACGAGAACAATCAATCAAATTGGGTTAAAATGTACATGCTGTTTCAGGGCCACTTAGACATACATAATAAGATCATGAAAGCAGCACAGCTTCCATATAAGACCCAAAGTAGGCTGTTCGAACTCCTGGGGCCCCAGGTAACCTATGTGTGATTGAACACAGCATGCAATACAGGGACCAACATCTCTACATGTATTTGTTGTTCAGGTTCAAGCTGGCTGCAAACCTCCAGGTGGTTGAATAGATTGAAGAGATTGCTCTTTAGTTTCCCTTTTAGCCTTACTCAAGGGTGTTATAGTTGAAATTATTATCACCACGTTAATACAAATCTTTTATGATATAAATATATATTTCAATATGGAAAATGTATGCAAAATATGTATGAGTAGATAAGCAGCTGCAACAAGAGTGGCATTGTTTGTGTACTTGTCTTCTTATTTGTGTGAACATCGAGGATTGCAAAGTCTATCTGCTGGAGCCAGTGACTCCTTCAACCTGACCAATAGGTCGCTTGTCCCTACCCTCTAATATGGCCCGTAGGAATGTCTCCTGAAATAGTGCCCCCATGGTGGCAGGTGGAACCTCTGTCAACGTGGTTACGATGGTAAACTATTAAGCTAGTGGAATGGTCACCGTTTGGATAGGGTCAGGCACAAAACCTTTTGCTCAGGTTTAGGGAAAGTTCATGATTTGGGTTAAATTAAGGTTAAATGACCTTTGTCGTCATGGTTACAATAAAAAACATATGTTAAGGTTGTGGAATAGACATGGATAAAGGAAACGAGTATTGGTTACAGATGGGAAACAGTGGTCTCCTGTGTCAAAGTCCTGTGATCCACCCCAACATCCAATTCTATCAGAATGTATCAGGTATCTTTAAAAAAAACAGAACCACAGTTGTAGGGTCAGAATACATCAAATTACATAGCATTTCTATTTTTTCTTATACTACCCTTATTATAAAAAGCATTTTATTTGCTTCATTATTTATTTCATCAATCCCAGCTTGGTAAGAATCATTGATTTGGACAGCAGAAATTTATATAATGGTAACATGATGAGATCCTATCATCACTATGTTTCAGCAGTTTAAAGTTGATAAACGATATAGCCTTGAATTATAGCCCAGCCCTAAGGAACACAGATATTTACACACCTCGGCAGGTAATCTCACATAACAATAAAAAAAGGATATATGGTGTAGTGGAAGGAAATCTTGCATGGCGATATAACAATGCTTAGCAGAGGCAATCTTATCTAGCTGAAATCTTTATGGACTATTTATATGGGAATTGTGGCTTTCTTCTTTCCCCAGCACACTGCAGAGTATGCTAATCATTTCAGTCTAAAACAAGCTCTGGGTTTCCATTCCCCTCATTGATGCTTGCTTCCTCTGTTTCACAGAAAGACCCTCAGAGGCTCATGTCACCTCCCTCAGCAGATGGCTGGGGCAAACGCAGAATGACAAGCCTCAATTTCACTGATGCTTAAAACATGATTTCACCAACTGTTGGAAAACAATTTGAATCTTTAACCTATTTTCACACCGCAGCTTGCACGCTGAGCAGACTTTCCTCATCAAAGGCTCAGGAGAACTCTGAGACTCTTCATGCAACTTCTCTGCAAGATTTTTTTTTCTTTCAAATTCTAACCCTTAAATAAATCTCACTACAGCTGCAATCAGTGGAAAAATTATGAAACACGTACTGGAAAGCGTACATTGTTGGCTCAAATTTAATTCCATTTATCTTGTTGTGTTGTCACTCAGATGCAACTCTGGTGTTTTTAGATAGCAGCCCAAAGAACTTTGCTTTACAGGCTTGCATCATGTGTAGGTGTTGTTAGTCTGTCTTGTCAGTCTTGTAGAGTAAGCCTGACTCCCACTCTGTCACAGCGGGAGTCCTCTCTAGCAACAGCAGACAAATTGAATGTGGTGGCATGTTTCATGATCCCATAGACTTTGAAGGTGAAAAGATGCTGGAGGGTTCTATTTGTTCACTTGTTTGTTTGTTTGGGTGTGTGTGTGTGAGTTTGTCAGACAGCACACATGCTTATTGTGCACACACAGACGGGACTCGGCTAATATTTACAGTGAGAAAAACACATTTGAGTGTATAGCCTCTTTCAGACATGCATGTAATTATATAAATGTGAAGGCAATTTTACATGTCACGTCTGAATAAGCATCTGGGTCACTTTTTCTGTCAAAGTCAAAGCAATAGTAGGTTGGATTTAAAAACATGTTTGTTACACAACATGGCAGAAGTCTTAATTGAATGCTGTCACATTAACGGAGAGGCTACCATAGCACAAGGGTCTGTAAACAAAAAGGAATAGTAAATAAGTCTTGTTTGGAATGAGAGTGTCATTTAAATAAAATAAAATAATTTTACTAAACCAAATTTAAGGTGCTGAGGAGATTTATTTTATTTTTTTTTACCTTGTAGTGTGGGACCATCATCACACCATCAGTTTCCCCCTCACTAAACTTTCATCCATTCCAGCCACTTACAGTCTGATTATCCAGCAAAAATCCAACATGCAATCCAAGGAGAATGTAAATGTGAGTCATAACTTAACGCCTTGTAATTATTTTTACTATGCTTGGCTGCTCTCATAATTCGGAATATAGAATTCTGCTCCCTATCTAATACATGATGAAATTGATGAGAAAGTGGGGAATTCACCACAGAAGCATGGGTAAGAGCTCCTTGCAGTCAAAAAGGTCATTAATTAAGACTTTATATTAGAGCTGAAACAGTTAGCCAGTTTATGGAGTAGAAAAATGAATTGGCTACTATTTTATTTTCATTGTTTCAGTCATGTTTATATAAAAGAAAAACACCCAAATCTCTTAGAGTTGTCCCCGAAGTGAGATTTTTTTCTTATGGATGATAAAGTAAAGTCACTTAGGTTTTCGATTGGAAAATATGTGTTGCAGCTTTATCAACAGACAGCTCCGTCATGACTGAATAGATCCAAAACCCACAAGATATAATTTTAAGAAATAGATAAAACCAGTAATGTTCAAGACTGAAAAAGGGCTTATGTTTGTCAAAAGCTTTACTGCTTATGGAGTCAGCACGTCTCTCTATGCCTGTGTTAATTTGAGAGAGTGAGCAGATTGAGAAATGTTGGGCGTTAAATTCAGTTTACTTTAATTAGTTGTTAGACGCCATGCCTCACCTCCTGCAATTACAAATCGAACTCCCATCGCAACTTGGACAAGCTACTGATTGACACTCCGAGCACAGGGCCACAGAACTGCCACTGCAGTAACAAAACCTTCATTTGATTCCTTTTCTCAACTCTTCCCCTCAATCAAACAGGAACTCCAAATTGTGTTAGCTTTCATTAAAAAGAAATAAAGGAGCCAGAAGCAGCTTGAGTACCTTGCACGCATGGGTGATGACTCTCTTTTTGATTTTGCGATGCCATCATCCTATAGGAACAAACCCATTTACATGGACGACCCATCCACTGCACTCGATGTGTGCAGACACAGAGTGAATGTGTATGTCATTCCCAAGTGTGTATGCATTCCCATGCTTAATTAAGCCAACAGCTGATGGGGATTTTGAGTTCAGTCACACTTGCAGCAAAAAGAATAAGCTTGATGTTAAGGTAATGCAATCTCTCTATCCATGGTAACAGAGAGCTGTGAGGACACAGAAACAGAGGGGCTGGCTGGTGAAGGACAGCTCTTAGCATTCAAGTGTCCTAATACATCTTCATAACAGAGCAGGCAGCATTGTCTTGATGACCGTTGTGCCACTTTGATCTTGCATCAGTCAGCTTTATTATAGCCTGGAGACTTGCACAGCCATGTACATAGTACAGATAGGTATCTGTTGCTAAATCTGCTCAACATGGACTTGGGATAGGAGGGGCAAAAAACACCAACTAGATTATGTGTTGTCTTTTGTATGTTCAGTTTAGTGTGTTCAGTTTATTGTTCACAAGAGAAGACATGCCATCACTTGAGAGGGGCAGCGGTATGTCATGATAGGTTAGTTTTGCCAGATAGCCTTAATTTGGATGAACTTGAGTTATTTTCTGCATATCTGTTTCAAAAAATGAGGGAAAAAGTGTGCAGCTGTATGAGCAGTTATGTTGTTGGGATATTTTAAGTACAGTCAGGTCCACCTCGCTGTAGGCTTACCTTATCTCATTCAGTACCCACTCTATATTCCTTGCTGTCTGAATTTGTCAAAAATATTGTACCTTCTGTGGTTTGCATAAAGAAACTGTTGTCTGGACATAGAGCTATAGCTGCTTGAGAGGGAGAGAAAACATTTAATTGACTGAACAGTATGATTTGTATGTATGTATGTATTTGTTCTCAGTGACAAATTAGCTTTAAACATGTAAGAGTCAACCAAATAAGCCATACAGTTTCTCCAAATAGAGTGACGTAAAGAAACAAATACAAGGTCATCAGAAAAAAAGGCTCTTTAGTTTAGGGCAAAGGATACAGATAAGATTTTTTTAACATTTGTATTGAGTTACCTGCGTTTCTTTGATTATAACTGAAGTTACTCTCACATGAGGGTGAAGGTCTGAATGCAAAAAGTAAAATCATAGAGTTCTTGTTAGAATACAAATACAAAAGAGTTGCAGTGAACCTTCCACAATTTGGTATGAAAGCCAAATCGAACCATTAAGAGACTAGTTGTATAAAAAACAGCAATCTGCTGATGTGCAGTGTTTGCTTTATTGTCTGGATAGAGGAAAATCAAAAATGAATGTAAATGCAAAAGAACACCACAGCCTTCTTCTAAAGCTGTGACAGCAGCATGCACTTCTTGACTTTTTATATGAACTTTACTTTTTATTTCAAACACTAATTATCTGCACCCCCAGCACGTATGAGTAGTTCACATTCCGTCAAAAGGACAGTCGAATCAACTTTGTTATCATCTAAGACTTGGTTTAACCTCTTCTCCTCTTTGTACTCTTACCATTTGACTCTCTTTTCACACCTCAATTCTTTGCTGCCTCAGTTTCTTCCAAGTACAGCAGATCAGAGTAGTCAACATGTGGCTGCTAAAGTGACTGGACAAGGGTTGTGAGGCAGGCACACACATTGTACTCACTTCTGGGCTACATGTTCTTTTGACTCCCACTAGGCAGTCAAAAAACATGTAGCCATAATTCTGTGCTATTTTTGGATAGATTTTTGTGTGTGCAGTTTCGTCAAATCGATACATCACTATACCAAGATACTCCAGTCACTCTAAGTCTGCATGTTCATAGCGGATAACTCACCTCCCCTGATGGGCTGCTGGGAGTTTAGTCTTTAAACCTATCTGAGTTCATCTCTCACCTGGTGGTTACACCACTGGCTGTAATGTCGCACTTCCTACCACAAGCCAGAGGAGACGCATCCTGCTCCTGCTGTTTATCTCTCAGGTCCTGGCAGTAATGCTGTTTTAATGGATGGCAAAGTGAGCTTCAGTTGGCATTGGGAGACATTTAAAGTTTTAGGGCACCTGTCTTTCCAAATTTCTTGGCTTCCATCTCCACATATTTCTATCACCCCCATTCAAATTCTGGCTAATGAAGATCTTTTAGCACTTAACCTGACTGATGGGATATCAACCCACGGGATAGCAGTTAAATAAAATGACTTCCAGAGTATGGATCCATTACTGGTGAGTAGGAGAAAGTGTGTCAAAAAGGAAATCCTTGCAGGTACCAGGGAGATAAAAGATTAAAGTAATTTAGGAAATTACTTTCAAGGCCCTCAGATGAAATTCAACACATCTACCTCCATTGTAGCCTCATAGTAAGTGTAACTTTTACATTATTCATTTTGTACATAATCTGGAAAATACCTGCAATCGACAGAGCCCACCAGCTGAACCAGTCAAAGAGCCTTATACGATGTGCCTGGGTACCTCTCTCAACTCTATGTTTTGGTCTCATAAATGAAGCACCTGCAAAGGCTATTCCCGTCCTAAAAGTAATTCAAAAAACAATTTCACTGGGCAAGTAAGAGCCCAGAAAGTTCATCATGTTCCGGTTTGGAAATGAAAAGCAAAAAACCAGTCCAAGAATCCTAAAAGCACAGAGGTTCACAGTAGGTGTCGTATTATCATTTCAATACTCCAAGGTAGTCTTTTGTTGAACGCCAAATTGCGGAGCATAATACCAGATTCGACATGTATGACCTTGATTTGAGTGGTCCTGTATAATTCAAAGTCTTCTCTCCTCAGCGGGGCTGTGAAAGAGATGCATGTAAATGATAGATGACTTGTCATTCATCACTGTCATCACCTTGACACCCAGGAGGAAATAACAGCCCAGCCAAGGTGTGTCACTTCCTGTGTGTAACTACTTTGTCTTTGCCCGAAACCGTTTAGCTGCTGAGCTGAATGTCAAATACTGTACATTCACACACACACACACACACACACAAGACACACATAGTTATTATTTATTAGTGGACATACTGTCACATCAGCAGCAATCACCCACACATGAGCCTCTGATTATCTGATTATTATTATTATAATCAAATCATACATAATGACTTTAAGAGCATTTCTCTTCCCTAAGTTGTACTTATAGGATCAGTCAATGGATTTGGCAATGGATTTGAAGGAATCTATGATGTTCATGTAATCAATACTTGCTCTGCTTTGTGTTCAATAAAATATATTACTTATAGTTAGATAGGAATGGTAAAATACTTAATCATAAGTTTACACAGAGCGGTGGAGAAAAGATCATCCTGACCTGCAGATTTCTAAAGCAAATTTGTTATCTTTCAAGGTTGGCTAGTGAGAGAGCAGAGACAAGTACACTGTTGTACCATTGTGCAGGCAGAAGCTTTCTCAGGATACAGACGAGCAGCTCAGATAATTAGGTGTTTTTCTAGCAATAGCTATAGTGGTGACTCAGCCATATTTTAAAATTTTACCAATCAGACAAATGTGTGAGTAACTGTTGACCAGTCAGTAATGCTGCATCCCTCTAGGAGGAGCATGGAGTGGCCGAATTGTTAGGGTGCTTGCCATATGGGTGCATGTCCTGAGTAGCTGGTCTCCGGTTTGCTTCCCACCCAGGCAGTCCCTTTGCTTCCCCTGCACTTAGCCTTCATTTCCTGTCTCTCTTTACTCTCTCTATCCAATAAAGGCTGAAAAATGCCCCCCCAAAAAAATTGAAAAAAAAAAAAAAAAAACATGTTGGAGAAGAGATTCACCCTTTGTATGTCAGATTTGTACTCCCTGTTATTCAAAGAATAGTTCAGTGAGAATGATTCAGTATTAAATTCCCTGCCCTCCTGTATCTGTGATTTGATTCCTATGAACCCAGAAGTGAAAGTTCAAAAATCTGTCAAAGAAGCACAGAAGAAAGAAGAAAATCCACGACATTTGCCCATACACTACTGTACATGTTAGGTATACTCTGTGACTCACATTACCGCCAACCATTTTAAAAGCATACTGCACCACAGATGAAATGGTTTTCCTGCCTTTCAAACTTTCAAATTCATTTCTGGTTTGAAAAACAACTTACTTGATATATTTAATGTTATATAGTAATCAACTTTTATGCATTAGTGGAGTTACAGGATACAATTCTTTTCAGAATCCTGTTGGCATATTCAAAGACTCAGTGTCACCACAGTTTTGAGTGTCTATTGAACAGCTCCCTCTTTGCTGTAACAGAACAATCGGATTCATTCAACGCTTCACCAGTTTTGGAAAAAGGTTCTGAACTGCATTTCCACATGATGATAAAACCCCTTCGGGATATATACTGTGATGGATCACCCATCTCAAGGAAGTGTCAAGTCTCTGGTGGATGATTTTGGTAGTGCACTGAAATTAAGTTAAATTAATGGTTGTGTAGAAGGTGGGGAATCAGTCTTAAAAAATATGCTATGCTTTGAAAAGTGTTCAGCAGTAAAGTAAGTATACATGACTGGTAGTTGATTTGATGAAACATGCATAGCCACCAGTAAGGAAATTTACTGAGACCTGAAAGCTTTCTATTTGGGAGAACACATATCGACTGGCTGCTCCTCTCCTAAAATAAACAGTGCTGATATTTCAGACCGCTTTTGCTGGTCAACTGCCTGGTTGGTAGGTAACTGAAAAGCTTACAGTGATTGGGAAGTGATTACAGTTTGGAAAAATCACTTTGATTCCATCTTATTTCACATTAAAACTACAACAGCTGGGCATTGTGTGGGCATTGTAGTTTTTTATTCAAATGTATGAACAGTGCATTTGTTGAGGACTCTCTTCAGACGTGCATTTGCCCTACTGAGTGTTTCCAGCAGCAGGAAGGTCTTTGTGGTGTAAGCTCATGTTCAGTGTAATGAAAGAACAGGTCATTTAGAGCACCAGTGTGACTCCATGATGTGTTTTAGGACAACAGTGGAGGTCTACAGCACAGAGGAATGAGCTATATCAGGCTTTATTGACAGTAAGAAATATATTGAATATTACCAGACTTTTCTTTTTTAGTTCAAGCAAAAAGGCAACACTGTTCCATGAACAATATGTTTTGTTGACTATAGTTGGGACTAGCTGAAGACCTGCATGCATGGCAGTGCCAAGGAGTGAATGGGTCAGGTGCTGAGTCATGTCCTCTTTCATCCTTACTCTTTGCAATCACTCTCTACCGACAGCTGTCCAAGAAATGAACAAGTGCGTCGTCGCTTTCTGGTTGTTCAGCAGGGCATCTGGCTCATATTTCATTCACACTTCGATTCGTTCAGTAGAAGGAGGGAGTCAGACGTACCTTTGACTAAAACTGTTCTCCTTCCTCCGACAGTGGAGGGTGACAACTCTGTGACCCTCACTTCTGACATCCTGGCTCACCGTCCACGCCACCGGGTTACTGGCTCTGGCTCCAAGGAATGCCACGCCGTCCTTCAGCTTGACCCTGAAACACACACAGACACAGAAGCACAAGTTGTAAGAAAAACATGAAATTAGATAAGGCTGGAACTGTTACCAGAACAGCTCGCAAATTTAGTTTTACAGTTTCTCTGACACACACGCACATGTCAAAGGAGAGAAATGAAATGAGGCAGTGCTTTAATTGTACCTCATCACGGGCACAAAACAAACACCTCACATTCACACATGCATTCATAGAGAAAAATGAGATTGGATGATAGCAACAGACTGATTAAAAACATACTTTCCTGATATAAAAGCACTAAACTGAAGCAAAAAGGAGGAAAAAAGCAGGCAGTTGGCTGCCAAGACTTGAAAATCTGGTTGACAAATGAATTGTTTTCTACTGGATCCATTTTGGATAGCAGATATATAATGATTAAGAAGAAGACGAAAATGTTTTTAAACCTTGTTTCCATGTTTTGCTTGGAGTGATTATTGCTCCAGGAAAGTAAATCTGGCAGGCACAAGCCAAATTATTTCATGAGGAGTGATGAAACCTGGTGTCAGGACAACAGATGGCATGTTGGGTGAACTGAAATAATCATAAGTCAGGGGTCATGAGTTCAAATTAACCCCTGAGAAATTTTATCATTATGAAGTAGAGTAGTAGTAGTAGAGTAGCCTTACATAGCAAGTCTTGTTGTACATTCTGTAATAGCCCAACAGTGAGAGCAACAGAAAAGGCAGCAAGTGCAATTTCAGACACTTTTTGGTCATGTTCCCCCGCACCTGGGGTTTTAATCTCTGCTGCCTCCGTGCCACCTCTGCCCTAACCCCACCCTTTTTTGTCCCTCTATCACTTCCATTACTCATGGTCACAGTCTGTGGGAGGCTATACAGGTGCCGAAGAACCATGACCTCCCTCCTCTTCCAGTAAACTGGCACACTGTGGCTGTCCTCCTCCTTTTCTGTCAGATGAAATTACCATGAAGTACATGAGCTGCTTCCAGTGCTTCCTTTGCCAACATGACAAATTGCTCTTGTTCAAACCACTGGTATGAATGAGGCAGAGTATTTTATGTGGAAACAAAACGGAAGGGAGATGGCAAGATCTAAAGTAAAACACCAACAGTGCAAAAAGAAAAAAAAAAGGTGAGGAGAAACATCTCTGTTCAGTAAAACATGAACGTTGGGTAATTTCTCCCCACATCAAAATAATTGGAGACTGTCCTCGTTCTGGAACTGCGAAAGACTTGTAAGGGATGAAGAAAGAAAAAAAGTATTAACAGGGCGATAATGACATGACAAACCATGCAGCAGTCCTTAGAAGACCACAGTCATTACGACTTCCGTGTTCAACTGGGTTTTTCTTTGATCTTATCCAGGCCGCAGGGGCGGTAATAACTGGCCTCATGTTGGTCGCCGCTCCTGACGAGCGAAGATAAAGGCTGCTGGTGTGGAAGACACAGACAATAACTAGGAGGAGACGCCTGATTGCTGTCTGCCCTCCTGTTTCCCTGTCGTCACCTCAGCCACGGCACAGTAATTACAACAGACTCACAAGCAGATTCAGCACTGACAGTGGACTACGGGGGGTGGGGGACAATAATCAACCAATATGGAATAAACTTGGGTACTGTGTTGTATCGATCAAACATCAAATTCAAGTTTGAGGGTAGTAAGGTAGTAAATACTTTGGGACCCATGATGATGATGCATTAGTTCTCACTTTAATCACCAGCTGATTGCTTCAGTCATTTTACAGATCAAAATAACTGATACTTTTTAACCATTGAGAAGATTTTGTTGCTTATTCTGTTTCTATTTTTTGCAAACTGTTCTTTTTTTCTTTCTTTCCAATCTAACTGTGCTCTCCTGTTTTACATTTGTCTAATCCTCCTCTCTCTCCCTGTTCCTTCCTCCTGCATCAAACTCGCTCAATTTCTCTCACACTCCTGGGCAACTTGACATACAAACCCCAGCACGTGCCACTGTATAACCAACGAGCAAGGGGGGGCAAATTAACAAATGGCATGTTGTAAATGAGATTGGTTTGGCTAATATGATTTCTGGTGAGGGAGGAAGGGTGGGGGGGTGGGGGGGTCAATAAAGGAAAGCAATTTGAAGGGAACCCCCCCCATCCTACCCGCCTGCCTTTCACATGCATCAGCACATGAAGCTGCCTCATTAATTCCATGAAACCCTACATCAGTGGGATGAGTATTTACAGATGAGACGAGGCTCTCCCTGATTGATGCTCAGAAATGACACGCCAGGATGGCCACTGCCCAAATAACATGTCAACACACCTTGCACTCTGGCATGCCTCTGAAATAGCAGAGCGCATTAATATTAATGCACTTTACACAGCAGGAAATGAAATGGACTGCAAACAATTCTGAATAACTTTAGGACTGTGTGAGACTGGGTAGTTTGTGCAAATAACAACATTGTAGATGCTTTGTTGAGTAGACTTAACTACTATTTTATCAAGATAACAATAATAAAGTAACATTACATTACCATTAAAGTAAAACCTAAATTCTACGCAATTAAAATATTGTGTCTTGAAATGAGATTTAAACAATACAAAGGGTCTACAGCCTTGCTAGCAAATATAGGTTTAGAGTTGTTTTTAATGATAAAAATGACCCAAACTTTGGTTATTTATTGAAAAATAAGTATTGTATTCCAACAGTTTAATGCACCCAGACAAACACAAAATTGGCACAGGAGAGATTTATACTGTACTTGAAAACAAATGGGAAAAACAGCATGTTATAGGCAAAGGAGGTGGGGAGGAGGCAGCGTATCTTTCTCTGTAAGCAACTTCACCCAATTTTCAGTGGATCCTATAATGATAATGACTGGATAGCATTCATGAAAGGGGCAAAATTGCAGGAATGATTACATGCTGTCTTTCAAAAACATGTTTCTTACTTGATGCCTAAATGGGATTCTCTTGGTTCCCATGACAATAAGTGAAAGACGTTGGGGTAAAAAAAAAACAAAAAAAAAAGAAACAACTCAAGATTGAAGAAGAGGTGGAAAAACCAAGAGGGTGGTGTGTTTGTTTGGAGGTTGGAGAGGGGAGATGTCATGTTAAGGTCTTTGCGGCAAGTGCAGGGATGGAAGGACAGCTCGGTGTTAAAGCAGAGAGAGGTGGTGGTTTACAGAGACCAGCCTGGCAGATTAGAAAAGACAGGCAGGGTGGATGAAAAAGGACAGAGGATGGGGGAAAAACAGGAGAGAAGAGGAGAGGGCCTTATTGGCTAAGAGGCTAAAATAACAGCTTGTAGTCAGCTCTGGCATTTGCTGTCTGTTCTGGTGTTATATTTCAAACAATAAGAGAAGGATATATGTCATTGCCATACCCAGGAGGCCATTTGCAAGGTTATTTTCCCCCTCCTAAGCTTTAAGTTAAAATAATGATAATAGAAAATGAGAAGAAACAGGAGGAAAATGGTTCCCTGTATTGCCATCCAGGTGATAACAGATCATTACTCTGGCGAAGATGGAGACGCAGCCAATCACTTCACACATACACACGCACACACACACACACACACACACACATACACACGCCTCTGTCTGTGTCTGTATCTGATATAATGTTAACTCATTGGGAGAGAGTGGGCTGCTGGACAAAGCTAACCTTTAGTGGAGATAAATGAAAGTGAGAACAATTGCTCTGATATCAGCTCCGCCACAAAGGAACCACCTTTTGGTTCCTCCATCACAGAGCGGCCCCTGCAAAGGGAGAGAGCCACATTGAGAAAAGCTGCAATACAGATGAGCTGCAGTACATTCATACATAACCTAAGGCCAGGTTCTGAGGCATCATTAACTAACCCCAGTGAAAAGCTTGAAACCACTGAATGAAGAAGGCCCTTAGATCACAAATTGGTCTGGCGGTTAGTTAGATAAATGTGAAACACGCAATAACTCATGGTTTAGTATATTTTCCATATTAATTTCAAAAAGGTGGTTTAGCTGGATTCAATTTACCGACAGCAGGCGAAAATTGCCTAAATCACATTGAGCTACTTTAGCTGGCCCGTGTCCCTTAATTCTCAAACACCTGCAGCTAAATCCAGTTATGAAATAAACACACAAGCTGTTGGGCTTGCTTTATGGTCCACCCCACCCCCCACCCCCCCACCCCCCCCATTCCTCTTGTTCAAAAACAAAATAATCTCCATCACCTCTGGGTAAAATTAGATAGTAGCCAATGACAGGTGAACCAGGCTGGGAGGTGGTTCAATAAATTAGTAAGGTGAAACAAGGCTGTGGAGGAGATGCTCCGAGTCAATTAGCTGAGGAATAGTTGTCGGTGGAGTGTTTTTAGGGGCGAGCGGACACAGGCAGATGTGGAGATAAAGAGAGAGCTAATTCAATTAATGAGTTTGATGCTGTTCTTCCCATTATCTGAGCTAGTTAAAAGTGCTGGTGCGTGGCAACACTGCAAAACGGAGGACAAGATTAACACTAGCAGATAAAGACACTCACCAGAAAAAGCTCATCTCCACCCATGCATTCTGCTGCGTTTCTCTCTGTCTCACCCTTTCTGTCTTTCAGCATGTCTCTTTTCCTACCTCCCTGTGTCTGTCTCTATCTTTTTCCTCTGAAACATTCTGCCTCCTTCGCTGTATATACACAAACAAGCCTTTCTCACATCTCTCTCTGTCCTCCTCCCTCACCAGAGCTTTCAAGCTTTGGTTCCCTGCTCTTTTGTTTTTTTAAATTTTTAAAAGGAATCAGAGATTCTGCACTCTGTTGGTCACCCTAATGCCCTTAATTTGATTATCCATTTCGGTTGGTAAACCTTCGTCAGGTAATTTGAAGGTCTGCCAACTGAAATGTCTTAATTAAGTAAAGAGGGAACAAGTCAACAGCAGTGTGTGTGACTCCTGGATTCTTCTCAGTTTACAGTTTTTGGCTCAACACACCTGTAATTAAGATTTTATGACGTACAAGTTTAGTGGCCAGGCTAGCAATGAGACTGAAGGGTCAGCTTGATGATTTGCGGGCATTCATGGTCCCCAGATGATGAATCCTACTAACTTTGGTGAGCCCATGGCCATTGAGCTAGTGCCACCAGCAGGCTGACATCGGTAGTTCACAGTGAAATGTTTCCACATTTGATGGATGGATTACAGTGCAATCCCTGACTTTTCATCTAGTGCCAGGATAAGGTCAAATTTTCAATTTGTCCAAACATTTTGTGTTTCTCACAGAGATGCTAGCATGGCAGTAGACTTAGTCTTGTTTACGTTTTACTAAAGCTCCGCTTTCTTTCTGCTGTCCTTTCTAATGCTTACTACTGTACATGCTTAGAAAAAATCAATGAACAAATCCATGAACTTTTAGCTTTCAGACCAAGTTGAAAATACAGGGAATGGACACACCATTGACATCTACACAGTGCAATCCAATACAGTAACCTTGCAACAAATACTACCTTGTAGCCAAACTGTAGAGACCATCTGTAGTACTTTGCTCAACTTGTTCAAAGAGAAATCTCAGGGTTTACAATTCTCTTACTTTTTGGTAAGACACAAGTGAGGATTAGAGGAATTTTGTGAATTTTAGTTTTGTTAATACATCCAAGCAGCCTCACCTTCATCCATTCCCTTTAATTTCCTCTGGATGTTCCTGGGAAAGTGCTGTTGGAAAATGAGGCCTTAACCAGCCCTTAACTTTACCCTTGTGAAATGTCAATTTCACTTCTTGCTGCCATTGACTGCTTCCTCTTCTCACCATTCTTTGCAAATCAATATCTGAGTGGTCCAAACCATTCATTGGATGGATGTGCTTTGAGGGTATCGGAGCTGTAAAGGGTTAAAAGCTACCCATCTACCAGGGGACAAAGATGATCGAATGGAGTACTGCTGAAAGTGCTACTTAGTCATTTAGACATCTAGAGTGGATGGCATCGAGTGCAATTTAATTGACGACATGCTGACTGTCACTAAACACTAGACAAGTTTACAGTCAGGTAGCTATACACCGAACTGTACTGTTCAAGAAAAGAGTAAAAGAGAGTATTTGCTTTTCACACAGAGATGAGAGGAGAGGAGTTGATTGCCTTCAGCCAAATTCTCTTTTCATCTGGATTCCTGAAAAACACACAGAATGGTGATTTCTCATCTAACATCTCCTTCACAGTCTTTTTTTCTTAATTAAAAGGAAAAGCAGCCAGATGACTGACATATGAAGCTTGGACCTGAGCTCTGGGAACAAACTTGCTCCTTATAAAAAAAGAAGAAGAAATAACTGTCAGAGGAGTGAGGCTGACTTCAAATGAGAAGAGGTTCAAAATGTGCGCTGGCCATAGCCTCATGACATGAACGAATCCATGACAGATCAAGAGCAATCATATGGGCAGGAGCACTGAGAAATGAATTCGAGTCGAATTCAGAGAGGCCCCTGAGCTTCTCTAAGGAAAGGAATATTTCATTTGAGAACCTGGGCAAGGTTTCATACATACAGTACATCTTAAATGCATCGCAGTGCTGAGAAAATCATTATTTTGTCAATAAATAAATATAATTTGGATCCCAAGGTTCTGGTGCTTTGAACAAAGCTTTAGGCTTTCATTGATTCATTTTAACAACAGCTTAACAATGAACAAAATGGATAGTGCTATATGTGACTGTGAGGAAGAGAAAAGAGAAAAACACAAAGACCTTGTTGTAATGGCTGAAAAGCAAATTACCACCACAGCAGTGGATTTCAGAGTGTTATGCCATATGAAGATTTTCACATTAAAAGGAACAAATTAATCTGACTCCGGCCACATATTATTGAACATTAAACAACTGAGGCCAATGGAATCCTTGAAGCATAATTTTGGAAGTAGCCGCCTCAAGAAGGCTATGATAACAATATGATGATGAGATGGCACTAATGTGGAGCCCATTTCTGCATTATGCATGGCTGCTGTTTTGGGCCAGAATGCAACCCATACATAAGCCATCATAGAGGGGGTGTAAGATGTAATTAAGGCATTATTTTCTTTTTTTTTTCTTTTTAATGGGAGACAGAGAAAGAGAATGAGACCAAAAATAATAGGAAATGAAACTGCTGCTCATAAAAAGTAAAATTTATCAAAGCCCATAGCTTAGAGCAGTCAATGACTTTGTTTTCTTTAATCTGCCCCAAGCTCTCATTATCTCCTTATGTCACATTATATTTAAGCTTATTTCTAAAAGTATAAGAAAAAAATGTCAAAGAAAAAGGCAACAAAGAATACATGATATTCTGAATAAAGAAACAGGCTGGATGTGGGTGGGTATTGACTGAAATGACAAGGAGCTCTGTCTGTGTGTGTGTGTGTGTGCAGTGATTGTGCACATGAAAGCGGGCCAGCGGGATGATGACACTGGGGGGCGTAACAGCGCAACATCCACTGTGGCCAAAAGCTAGTCACCTCCAGTAAATCACAGCAAGACTCTCCTTACACCACAAGACTCAAAATGTAAAATTCAAGAACATTACCAATCTGGTGCCCTACATGTAGGGATATTTCGACCCTCATTTGAGTCACGGGATTTGTGGAGCAAGCACAGGATTTCAGATTAACACAAATTTGTGTCATGATGGTTTTCCTTTTTATTTTTCATGTTTGCAGGAATTTACACCAAGCAAACTTCCAATTTTTCATTCGCTTTAATACTGGATTTCAGGAACTCACTACCACTGCTGCTGTAGATTAGCTGAAGGAATGAGGTCATGTTGTAGCAGACAGAAGCTTGATCCCTATGGCTGCCATTTGAATGGAAGCCTAGCCAGTTAAATAGGGGATAGGGCAAACACATGCAGACACTGCTTCCAGTAAAACCTATTTGACATAAGGTTGCATCCAGGGGATAAAAATTAGACTGCATTGGCTCTGTTGGGTCAAAAGGATGATCCAGCACTGATCCAATATTTGGATGGACACAGAAGGGGCCAAGCACATATAATCTCAGGATGTAGTGGGACAGATTATGGGAAGTTGGTAAACCTGATGTAGGAAGGGTTACACAGATTAACACTCATGCTGTCAGTTCGTGCAGCAACTGGGCACTTACAGTGGCACTGTAGTGAGTAGTAAGGTCAGAAATTTGCCTCAGAGGGCTTAACAATATGTACAGCATCCCTATCCACCCTCTATCCTTAGACCCCCTGTTTTGGTAAGGAAACAAAAGGAAGAAACAAAGGGGGAACGGTGCAGTACAGGGTGGTGCTTTCAAATTATCTTGTGACTGATGAGGCAAATATTCAACATTCACTGCAAAACTCATTAACCCATGCATATGCTTTGCAGCTGTGTTAGCGTCATGGCTCTAGAGATGGCATTGTTGGTCTGTTGGTTCAGCTTGATCAACTGGTCCAGACTGAAATTTTTCAACTACTGGATGGATTGCCATGAAAGTTTGTACAGACTTCCATTATCCCCAGAGGATGAATCTTCTTGTCTTTAGTGATCCCCAACTTTACTTGTAATGCCAACAGACTTTTCTCTGAGTCAGTGGAGTGTCTCAACATTTACAGGAGTACAAGACTGGCACAATATCAAGTACAGACATTTATGGTTTTCCAGAAAAGCATGTTAGCATGTTAACACACTAATATATACATGGTAAACATTATATCCCCAAAACATTTACATGTTAGTATTGTTCTTGTGAGAAGCTGGTGTGCCTCATTACAGAATCACAGAGCTGCCAGCATGACTGTAGATTATTTAGTTTCTCCACACATACACATGCTATACAGTTGTTAACATAAAGACATGTCAATATCACTACGGTGTTTAAGTATTTTATGACAATTGCATGATAACTGATAGCCATATCAATGATATTATAAATACTAAAGTTTTAGTAAAAATTACGGTACTGTCAGAAAACGTCTTTTGCAGCTTGCACTTCAAGGAGAGGAGGAACAAAAATTTAATAATTGCCATATGTATGCAAATTACATCAATCTGAAGCCATTACTGAAACAATTAATCTTTGGCAATCACTAAAACATTTTAATCATGATCGTTACAAATGGTTGACTATTCATTATGCCCTCTAATTAGATCATAAATTGTATGAATACACTGTTGTGGGAGGTTTTGAAGGATGTGACACGCTGGGGACAAACACAAAAGCCAGCTAGGACTGATGAGGTCTGCTGCATTAATGGTGCTGAGAGCCAGGGCTGCTGAGAAGGGATTAAATGTATGTTCTCTCCTGACTTCATCTGTGAATGATTTATTGACTTGGTAACTGTGGGTTTGAGCCTGCAGATGTCTCATCAGGTGATGCAGGTGATCAAGATTAGGGGTCAAATGTCACAGTATGTCATTTAGCTGTCCTGACGTTGGGGACTATCAATATTCCTGATGCCATTGATTAAATGCTACCTGCTGGTGTGAGTGAGCTGAATAAGCCACGGCGACAGTAGGGTACATTCTTAGACTTAAATGTCATGTGCTGTTGTTGTATTTGTCAGTGTTGTGACATTTGTGTGAAGCCGTGGGAAGGCAGTACAGTAAGTGCTCGAGTAGCAACGTGACAAGAAAGATGACAGCCACCATGCTAACCCAACATTTCAGACAGTGTCCGTCTAAAAACTGTCACAATAGTGTCACAAATTGTTTGCAAAAAGTACAAGAATTGGCTCTTGCTGAGAAAAGCCAAACTCGACATATAGTCTCACCCTTCCAGTGACACAATAAAGCATTTATCTGAAAAGTCCACACACCCTCCTCTACATTTTGCCACATACAGGTTATTGGAAAATTCAGAGGTGAAATTATAGGTAAATCATTTCAGACCTGATCTGTAAAAGCTGCCATGTCAACCAGTACATTAGCCCCATTTGCACTCCAGTATTTGCACCACTGGGCACTGCTGAACAGACACCATCAGCAGGCTCCACTACATACAAGCGATAGGGGAAAGACCCAAGTCCCTACACAGTCATCTGACGAGAGTTGGGTGGGGTAAGATTTGCGTGTGTGTGTTAGTCTGTGAAAAAAGATGAGGCGTGTGAAAGGATTGCTGGCAACAGAGAGAAAGAGAGGCAATCAAAGAGAAGATGGAGGAATGATTCAGGGGTTGAATACTTGACTTTGATGAGGGTCTGGACAGAAAAACAACAGCTAATCTCTGCTGGCTGCTGTGCTTGCCTTTTGTTACAAGAGGATACAAACAAGTAAGAGAAAGAGACTTTCTGTTTGAATGTTTGTTTTTGAGTAAAACACTACGTCACCTCTCTCCTTGCAAGCCCCCCCTATAAATCTTGAAAATCAAATGGGGATTTACAGATAGCTATTTTTTATTAGATTTTTTTGAGTACTTTGCAAAATTGAGTTTTTTTTTAATCAGTCATCAACAACAATACTTTGTAAAAATCTTGTTTCTTACTCTCCCAGACTCTGCTTCCCTTGTAAACTTGTTATTTTTCTCCCAGTTTCCCTCTCAGGGACCTGATCACAGATCAGAGACTTAGTAGATCCATAAAGAAAAACAAAGCCTCCTCGTCACTATGTGTCTGTGTTAAAGTAAATAATGTGTTATTTTTCTCTTGTTCCTCAGGAGCAAAGCCAAAGTCAAATAGCATGGCATGTATTTGTGTCAGCACAGTTTTTTTTTTTTTCTCAATATGGTGGGACTGATATAAAAGTTTCCAGTCTGGATATTTACCAGTAACTTTTGGTCTTCTTGGGTACCTCTTGCAGCTATTGATTTACATTGTGTAAAAAGTGTAAAACTACAAAAATACAAATTTAAATCAACTAATGAGATAAAAATCAGACACTCTGACCCCATTGCATAGCAGACAGTAAAACTGAAATGAAGTAAACTGAAGAAAACTTAATAACATGTATATACTGCGTTAACAACCATGCAAGACAACTTTATCCTTACAAAATGGTTTCATCATGCACTGTTCATGGTGTGCTTTTCAGAGATGCTGCAGTAGCTTATTTTGCACCCACTGGAAAGTGCATGCTTTACATAGCCAAAGGCAGGGTGAAGTTTAGGTAAAATTTAAGGCTTATGTGCAAGCTGACCATGGACTTCAGGGCAGTCTCATATGCACAGAAAAACACATGCCCTCAGTTTATATGCTGAGGAAACATGGATTTCTTTCTCTCTTTTTTCTTTTTCTTTGTTTTTTTTACATATCCACAACAGATACAGACCTATTTTCAGATTTATTCAACATTCTAAGATTTCATTTCAGTCCCAGAGAGCAAATATTTGCTCATAATCTGATTGTGACTTCTTGCTTGTTGCTGTCGTCATGTCAGTACTTACAAGTAGAGCAAGTATTCTTGCACATAGCATAAAGAGTGACAAGGTCCATGTTAGGAGGAGGTTGTAGTGGATGGATGGACTTTAAGCATGACCATTCCACAACCTAAACTGCATGTTTATTATCATGTAACCATGATGACGGAAGTTATCTAATACTTGTTTTGACCCAAACCATGATCTTTTCCTAAACCAAATCAAGCAGTTTTTGTGCCTAAATCTAACCATATGGTGCAGTGGTTAGCACTGTTGCCTCACAGCAAGAAGGTTCTGGGTTCAAGCACCGTTTCAGGCCTGGAGCTTTTCTGTGTGGCGTTTGCATGTTTTCCCTGTGCCTGCGTGGGTTCTCTCCAGGTACTCCGGCTTCCTCCCACAGTCCTAAGACATGCAAGTTAGGTTAATTGGTGACTCTAAATTGCCTGTAGGTGTGAATATGAGTGTGAATGGTTGTTGTCTTGTCTATATTATGTCATTCAAACTTGTACCATGTTGTTGGTGTCATGCCCCCACCTCACTCTCACTCTTCACTCCCCCTGCAGGAGTCTGAGCCTCCCCTCAGTGTGATGCAGCGGTAATATGGCACTAGGGGAACGGGTGGCTGCCGGTTTTGTAACAGGGATGACCAACTCACTTCTTTCCTGTATGTTAGTAGTGCTTATCAGCCAGCGCCATGCCCTGAGCACCGCTTCCACTTCACACGGCCACCAACACCTCGACTGCCACTGGATGTTTACACTGATCCCTTCATAGAGGATTCCCTTGGGCTGCTCGCTCTCTCTGTTTGTGTGTATATGTGTGTGTGTGCACATGACTCCCTTGGGCCACAACACAGCTTGTCTGCACTGATCTTTGTGGAGTGACAGTGCCGGGTCTGTTCCTCTGCACCACAGTACTGACGTGCTCTTGAGTCTGTTAACTAGCACTTACCTAAGCACCAAGCAAGCAATTAATACACTGTGGCCGAAATTGAAAACATTCACAGTTTTGCAAAAATTGGGCCATGCTTGAAAGTCCTTCATCAGGCACTCAGCAAAAGAAAGAAACACATTGTGGCCTCAGCCAGTCACTCTGTAAGAAACACTGCATTTCATTCTTTCTGCTTGCTGTTGCTTATTTCACCACTCCATGTCACTCTCAGGCCTTGACACTGGGCAGCGGGAAGAGAACAGATCAAAATGTATTTTTGGAATTTGAATTTGAATTAGATTTTTTTTCCCCCACTCAGTCGTTAAAACTGTGAACAGATCTTATGATTACTGAGACCTGCAAAGACACCTCTAACATAACAACCTTTTCCCACCTCAAGTCTGTCAAAAAAAATAAACGTTTGTCTTGCTAATTTATGCTGGAGTTCGTGAGGAAAATGATAAGGAGGAAAAATGCTAAATTTGGATCAGATCGTGAGGTGAGGAGATGAGGGTGACAAGGGATTGTAAACTCTGCAGTAAGAGATGAAGGTGAGTGAACTCTGTAAGACTGAGGTGAACTTTAGGTGAGCTGTGGCTCTGCACTGAAACCTTATGAATTCAGTTATAGAATATTGCTCTTGGTACAAAGCACTATTTAACTGTTTGTTTGGCATTTCAGGCCTTTAAATAAAAATATAAGGTTCCCTATAAGCCCAACTTCCGCTATCCAATTCTGGCTGCCCCCTGGCGTGATTCTCCACACATTTTTGCAAAAAGGAAGTGCTCCACTGCTACTGTGCAACCAAAATAGAAAGAGGATGGGGCTTTTGTTTCCCTGGTAGCTATTGGTAGCTTTCCCCTGGTAGCGGAAATGGCAGTTAGTGGAACAACTGGAGTAACTGTGGAAACTGTACTCATCAGAGGGAAAAAAGCTCATTTGTCCATCACTTGATGGAGAGAACTATGGTCGGACTGGGACAGAAATTCAGCCCAGGACTTATTCTCTGGGACAGACTTTATGAATGACTTGAGAGGGTCTAAAACTGACAATTGGCATTATTTACTCCAGAACAGTAAGTAACAAAACCTGCCTACTTATTAGTACATTAGTTTTACTCTGCCTTTATCATAACACTGAGATAAGGGTTTCTTGCTCAAATTGGGATTCTTACAGTTGTTTCTTGCTTTGGACAGTAGCCAGGCTGATAGCAGTAGCCATGTTGCAAATGCTACTGCTAGCAGACAGAAACAAACATGATTCATTGTCTGTTTGATAACTTAAGCAAATCACGTTGGTTAAACTTACTGTCTTATTTTTTTTGCGAATGCAACATGCCAACATTAATACCACTTGGAAATGCTAGGGGCAAAAGTTATCCATTGCCACTTTGAATATGTTAGAGAAAATCTTAATGACAAAGACAGACAGCAACTGGATCAGAAGGCAAATGATTAGAATCACATAACACCACACACTGTATGATTTTATCCCCTGACTGTCAGGAGCAACTAAGCCAGACTGGAGCAGAGTCAGTCCAGTTTGGACCGATCAGTTGTGACCCCCAAATCAAAATGCGTGTCCTCGCCTTAACACACACTCACACAGACTGCTGTTGATGTTTTCGCTGACTGAGTTTCTAACAAAAAGTATCAGGATGAGCTACATGAATGGTCATGGCAGTGTGGACATGGGGCTGTGACTCTGTACTTGGAGATGGGTTGTAAATGGACTGATGCACATTTCATGATTTTCACGAATACACCAAGTAGCCACTAAAGCTGTTGCAAATAGCAGGGAAAGCGATTTGATGTGTTTGTGTGAGTGCACAGCCTGTGCTTTTGTGTCGGTTTGTATGTCAAGGAAGAGAGACAAAGAGAATCAGAGTGAGTCCTTGGGGCCACAACACAGCTCGTCTGTACTGAGAAAAGTGGAGTGACGCTGCCACGTCTCCTCCAGAAAAAGGGCTGACTGGAGACTGAATAAGGTGAAATGGTCGTCAAGGACTTTGCGAGCCTTTACATAAATGGTAAAATGACAGGAGAGCAGACAGAAAATGTACATCTGCATAGTGAAATATGCTCCCTCCAGGGCTTCTGAAGCAGCATTTGGACCTGTAGTGCCCAACACGAGATGACAGTGGAGGCTGAGAGACTGCTGTGCAAAACACAAAGGGAGCTTCACTCCAGGATGAAGGCACCATTTTCTGTTAGATTAGATTTGAAAATGAGGAGCCATAAAATGTTGTCATTCAGACTCAAAGAGTACTTTCCTCTGGAAAAACGTTAACATCATCTACATAAAAGCAGAAATCACTGTCGCACAAAACTGTTTCTTTTAGACAATTTATAGTCTATCATCCTGTACTTATTCATCTCTAAGGCAGGCAGCATAACACCTATTTCTTGTAGACGTTTTGTCTAAGTAATGTTTTCAAGGTTGTCATCCCTTAAAAGAGCCTAGAGAAATAAATATTAGCAATTGAAAATGTGAATATGATGTCAAATAGGAAAACATTTACAGTTTCACTGATTTAGAATAATTTCTTGCTGCATTTTATAGTGTTTAGAAGTTTTTTTTTTTTAACCTTAAGTCAGTGCACACAGAAACTTTTACCAATCAACATTAAGAAGAACAGAGCAACATATTTATATGTGTTTCTTAATGATCTAATACTAGATGACCATATTAAGAGTCTTTCAGAAACATTTCAAATTCAGTTTCTCATCTATTAAGAAATAGAGATGAGACAACCTTCAGCTTTTATAACTGAATTTGTTTGTGGGCAGGCCTTTCTATTTGTATGAAGGTTAATCATACTGACAGCCCTGTTGTGAACAAAAAGCTATCGTTAATGAGATTTCATCCATTTATTGAAAGGGGAACTCTCGATACAATGATGAGGAATTAAGCAGCATGACATACTGAAATCAGTTCATCTCAGGCAAATAAGGCATATTTTTTCATTTATCAAACTTTTGGCATATGGCAGTGATTATTTCTAATTCACAGGAAGCCAGAGTGATTCTAAGAAAACTCGAAGTTGTTAAATTAGTTCCCAACTTTAACTTATCCTTTAATGTTTTACCACAGGGCATAGTTGCATCACCTTTGGAACACTGTTAATAAGTATTTCAGGCAGTACTTCAAATCATACTTAACCTATAATGGAAATTGGAAGGGAAAGATTCTGTTTCTGAGTCCTGACTAATATGCATCCTGTATATATGATATGATATATAAATGGTCAAAACCAAAACCAGGGCTTTCATTTATCTAGAATACTTTTTCTGTTTTAAACATCAACACCTACTCTAATATGCCACAGATTACTTTTACCTCCACCAAGGAGGTTATGTTTTCACCTGTGTCCATTTGTTGGTTGGTTTGTTTGTTTGTTTGTCAGGATGATTATGGAAAAAGTACTGAGTGGGGCATGTATCAGAAAAGTACCAGTTAATTTTAGTATGGATCCAGTTAAAGGGGTGGATCCAGGCCATTTTCATATTTTTTCAGGAAATAATGTATGGATCTTGATGTTTTTTGTGCTGACAGATGTGTAGGATTGTTTGGCCTTGGTGGAGGTTTTTTTTTTTTTTTTTTTAACTGTGTAAGATCTTCAATCTTTATGCTAAATGGAAAGTTGCATTGCACTGTGGCCAGTGTGGTTTGAACAAAAAAATGAAAAGGACATTCATTTTCAAAGTAACTAAAGCAGATTTGAAGAAGCAGCTACATAGCTGAGTCATTAACCTGAATGGCAATGAACAGGAGAAACCTGTCGTTTTTCAAAGACAATGGAGGTTGATATCACTAGGAAAGAAAACAGACACTTCAAGTTTTTCAAATTACAGCCCATAAAGTCAAGTCAAAAATGTCCCAGATTCCAGACTATTTACTGTCAGTTCTCCATTACAAATAGACGGCATCAACTGTGGTAAACTTCATCCTGTCAATTAATCACGGTTCCTCTGATCAAATATTTTGAACATCTGAATTTCATCCTGTGAGGTTTTTTCTCATTTAATTTGTAAGCTAATAATTGAGGTTTAGTTTCCTAAGTTTGAATTGTTTTCAAAATTTGCACACACACAAAGACGATCAGTTACACAACATTCCCTTTTTTTCTTAACCTGTCATTCTTTTTTGTGTTTTCACTCTCTTCTTTCTCTACCCAGCAGGGCTGCCACTGACTAAAAAAGAATTGTACAGAGCATGTGTATCACACACACACACACACACACAAACAGAACACAGCCACATCTGTAGACATATGCGGACACACACAAACAGTCACTTGCATCTTTCTCTCAACCTGTGTGCACACACACACGCTCAAATCCAAACCCCTGAGCAGATCAAGGCTTATCCACCCACAGTGGTGGTAGCCCTGCAGGATGATGAAGGCTTGGATCCAAAGTACCAGCTTATATCTGCAGATCAATGGCTGACCTCCCAACCAGCTACAGCCAGACTGACCAACACTACACAGCTTAAAGCCCAGCCAAAGGCACTGCTCCAAGCTGCATGCTGAATATTATATCAGTCTAATGATTCTCCCCAGAAGCCCAGACTCTGTCAGTTTGTCAGTTCGTTTTTTTCTCTGTTGCTCTCTCTAGGTCTTTGTCACTGCCTTTTTTGTTGTTGTTGTTGTCACTGCCTCGAACTCTATATTTCTGCTGGAAGGCGACCTGTTCTGGGAATGAAAGCAAAACACATAAAAGAGCAATATTTTTGGAAGAGCAGAAGGTGAATTTTAACATTCTGTAATGTAACTATCATTCCCAATGCCGAGGAAGTGCTTTGAAATGTATGACACCAGGAATGATACTGTCACTCTTAGAGACTACGTAGGGTCTCTTACAGACATCAAAATGCCTTAAACCTCCTTGGCCAAAGGCATTGCTCTTGGTCAACCGAGCACAAACAGCATAAACAGTCTCAAAATCTGACTGGCTACAGAAAATACAGTTTAAAGAAAACACACAGTGATGTAAAAAGAAAAATATGTGTCAGATATTTTTAAAATACAGATTCAACAAACTCTCTAATACGAAAGAGATTATTGTTATTATCATTTGCCTTTTTTCTAGATTAATGGCCATTGTGTTCTTCTGCCTGCGTGTTTATCTGTTAGCACTATCTCTTAAAAAGTAAGTCCTGCTGTATGGAAAGGTGATTTAAAGGGGCTATTTGTAAGGTTTCTTTACCCCCAAATGTGGTTTCTTGCCAGGAGCAGCAGTCTGAACACTACAGTGAGTCACTATCGGAAAGTGATGAGACAAACTGGCTGGGCCAGGGCTAGCTTATAAAGCATGCTAACTTAAGTAGAACAAATAGATACAACTAGAAGCAAAGCATTGCCAATAGTTTCCAATGCTGGAGACAGCTCTTGGCAAGTAAAGTTTGACGCTGAAATCACAATGTCTCTAATAGGCTCATAAACAGCTGTTAAAGCTAACATTGGCTATACAGCAATAGTAAATGTATAGAAAGATTTACCTACTGTGACACTTGGAGACACTTTGAAACTCTGTGTACAACATGGAGGCTCTGTTGATTGCTTTAAGACTATATAGGTGGTTGGGGGAAAGGAGGAAATAAGGTGGCATTATTATAGCGCAAAGTCAGCACCAGGTGGAGATCTAGTTGGATGGATAGGACAACTTTAACATGGGAGACCATAGCTGGCGTAGTCAGTAGCCACTGAAAGAAACAGGTTGGAACAGTTGTCCCTGTGGTGTTGTAATGATCAGCTAAAATGCTTCAAATTGGCAGGACTTTGGCATCTCATGTCCCATTTCAGGTTTAATATTATTAGTGTTGTTATTGGTAGTCGTGGCAGCAATGGTAGGTAACAGCTGCATCATCATACCTCTGTTAGGGACATTATTAGCTACGCTAGCGGCATGACTCCAGGGGCTGGCAGTCTCAGCCTGTCAGTCAGTCCAGTACTTGGTCCAGACCAGGGGAAAAGGGTGGGTGGGACCCGAGCTTTCAAATTTCAAATTTCTGGTGGTGAGGATAGTCCTCTAAAACCAATAAATAACCATTA
The DNA here is from genome assembly GCA_033238685.1 of Lates japonicus. Classification (NCBI taxonomy): domain Eukaryota; kingdom Metazoa; phylum Chordata; class Actinopteri; family Centropomidae; genus Lates; species Lates japonicus. Next base: position 3,034,804 of record BRZM01000021.1, on the reverse strand, counting down.
GCATTTCTAATTTTACGATGAAAATTGAATGTCTTGTTTTACACTCCTCTGCACAATTGCTGCTTGTGGATTCCGTGTCAAGGTGAATTTCAGTGACTGCTCTTTGCAGTGTTGGCCACAGTAGTGCACCTCCTGCCAGCACATTCAGGACAGCGGCCACTCTCTCATCACTTATCATTCCTTAAAGCTGAGTATCTATCCACTGTATGTCAGCGTAAAGTAAAGACTTGACTGCCCTTCCTGATCACACATTTCTATGAAGCACAGTTTCCTTTATGCCAGCCACAGGATTTCAGAATAGAATGAATATCATGCTGATGTTAGCACTCAAAACAATGCTGTGCCTAAATACAATACAAGCTAATGTGGCTGTAGAATCTTAGTCTTGTTCTGTCACTATGTCTATAGTTTGCACTAGTATGGTAATTCTGTTACATGTTATTCGCCTTTAAAAGACGTTGATGTAAGGTGTTACAGTGCCCGACTAATGTGAGTGAGCAAGAGGGAGAAAGCCAAAGCAGAAAAAGAGCCACAGCAGAAAAAGCGCCACAAACCCTCAGTCAACAGGCACAGAGGTATCAGGCTCGCACAGTTAACACCAGGCCAACTGCCATGATGAGGCACTGGTGAGCTCTCTCCTTCTACTACACAAACAGATCTTTGCTATTTAGAGACATGGATCCTTTGATTTTTTTCAGCCAAAGCAAACCACAGACTAGTTTGAGCAATCTTTTTGCTGTCGCCTCGGACAGCACTCGCCTTTAAATGACTAGTCGCTCAAAAGTCCCCTTCCCTTGTTTCCACACAGATGAAGTTTTAATGATTCAAATTTTGTGAATAAAACCAGAAGCTGTGGCACAGTTCACATAGGGTAAGTCATTACTCAAGCACATTTGTTACCGTAGGGCAAACAACAAATGCTTTTTACTTAGTAGAGAAATCATTTCGGCTGCTTTCCTTAGTTTTTGTCTTTTAAATCATCTCTTACACTCTGATTTCTTGTTTATTTGACTGTGTTTCAATCTTTGCACGTTTCTAACCCCACTGTGGGTGAAGCAATTTCTTATGTAGCTGAGATGAGTTAGTGCATTTTGTCTGTTTTTGTGGCTGTGGCAGTTTCTAAAATGGGCTCCCGATGTATGGCAACCACGGCATTTCATCATTTCTCTCTCTCTCTCTCTCTCTGTCTTTATTTCGTTGCCTCCAGTCCACATTAAAATATGCATGATTCTGAGTTTGTGTTACAGCTGTCAAGTCTGTGGGATCAAACTAATCAAAGTAAATCCTTATGAGAAACATCAAGGATAAACAAGTGATTAGAAGGCCAAGCTTATGATTGTCTGGGAGAGAGTTAGAGACACCAACCCACAGTTAGCCAGCAGAGCTTATTCTGCCAGGACTGCATCACTACCTAATCCCACCCTGTTTGTCACCGCCTCTAGCCCCACATATATCATCTTCAACTCACATTGCAGGAGCTGTAGTTAACAGTGTTGCAGAAGTTGGAGTAGAAGTGTTGCCTGAAGATCTTAACAGTGTGATAAGTTAAGGAATTGCATCAGCGTTTCCAGAGGAGGAAAAAAATGTCCTCCCGCTCCTGACATTGCCATTAAGTTGGTACTCCAGTAGATTTCTGATCAAATGTAATATCTGTTTTAATCTTTAAGTGTAGCCCTAAATGTGTCGAGCAGTGTCCCATTTGCCTTTAACAAAGTTGTAATTCTCAATTGCAGTCCAGATTGTTTGAATTGAGGGTTTAGATGTCAAGGCTGATGTCTGATCATAAGCTGCACAGTACATTCAGAACATAATGGCTGTAATGGTAGTCAAGTCAGCCCTAAATCATAAGTTTGTCCCAGAGGGCTTTACAATCTGTACAGCACACATCATGCCTCAATTCATAATGGTAGTGGTCTGAGAACAAATTTAAGAGCAACCATTGATTATTTGTGGAAGTCTTGTTATTTGAGTGTTAAGCACATCAGTACTGTGGTGATTTATCTACAAATTATCACTGCATGCTCATTAATGAATAAAGGAAAATCTTATAATATTCAGTGTGAGGTATCTGTCAGCTTTGCTTCAGTTTAATGTGTTTGGGTTTGCAGAAATACACACTTGATTATGGCTAGTAGCACAAACTAGCATCATGGCTGGAGAGCAGCTTTTGTATTAAGTTTTTGATTGGAGGCAGGTCATGCTGTTTTGACAATCAAAGTCAATAACTGATTCCTTCTCCTCCACTTATTTTTGGCTTTTTTTTTTTTTTTTTGATTGTAGGCATGACTCTGTTACTTTTTGTAGAGCTAGGTATGCCCCCTGTAATAGATGGTAAAAATGTCAGCACCTCGTGGCTTTTGGCAGGAAATGATTCAGATTGGCATTCAGCATTCTTGATTTCTGTTTTTAGCCTTGTGTGTACAATCAATACCCAAACACAAGCTGTGTAGTTGTTGAATGTGGCAAAATAACTCAATTTGTCTACTAAGACTCAAATTTTACCAATCATGTGCTGTGCTGGGCAGCGGTGTCTGATGGGCCAAAGAGGCGCTGGTTTTCAAAAGTAAAAATTCTTGAAACTAATTCTAACAACTTATATCAAAGAGGTTTAAGATCCTTGGGAAATTAGAGATATTTTATTCTGATTTATGTACAGCATCAGTCAAGTAAAAATAGTTCCTCAGTTTAGATTTGTATATCTGAGAAACATCTCTGTTTGTTAGTGATTTCTGGTCTCTTCTCGCTCTCTTATACTCCCCTTGTCTCCGCCATGAAGGTTTTCACATCTGCAGCTTAATGGCAATGATTAATGAGACCTGAAAGACAGTCAACCTAACAGTGCAATTCATTTTAAGATTCTATTGATACCACAAACTTTTAAAATCGTCAGGATAGAGCCATGGACTTTGCTTCAAAGTCTAGATTAAAAATAAAAGTGAGTGATACTTTTAATCAGAGCCACTTCAAAATAACATTACTGTCACTACTTGGGCTTTTCTTACCTTGACTCTGCACAATGATATGAATGAAGCAACCATGTCTTCTAGAAATTAGATTTATATACTACAAATATGCAAGGGCAATTGCATCTAGTCAAAAATGTAATTAAGAAATGTTATGAGTTAACAAAGTTGCAAAATATCGATAGCCCAGTGAACACTGACAACATATTTCATTTGTCACCTGGTTTAAATTGGTTTTGGTAGGTTAGTTGCTATTTGCTGTCTCAACACATAATTGGAGTGACCATTTTGTTGTTGGGCAACTTTATCAAAGAGGCTATTGAGAGACATCAGTCCCTCTGGATGGATTAGCACAATATGTTATTTTATATTGATGAATTGCTTGTCTTTGTTTATGCTTGTAAATATTTAAATCTGAAATATTTTTAGAATCTTGTTGTCAAACAAAAGCATATTTGCATGAATAACTCATCTATACAGCCTAAAAGCATAAGATACAGGTACATCAAAATTATTATTATATAATAATAATATATTAATAATATATTTTATAATAATATTATTCAGTTGTCCTTTTTTTGTATGAGATTGTGGACCTGTATCCTGATACAAGTTGAAAACTATGATGGATAGATACTCTTCCTGACCTACCACATGTACTCCAGTATTTCTAACACTGGACCAGACATGGAGCACCACTCTCTTGGGAAGACCCACTCCAGCTTCCTTCATTTTCTCTGCTGCCCTTATAAAAAGCCTGCAAGACATTCACAAGTTCAAAGCAACCAGAGAGAAAAACCGAAGCGACCTCTGGCCTTGTCAGTACTCAAAGACTCGGAGGCATGTGTCACTCTGAATGGTACGGTGCATTCCTATGACCCTCTGCCAAGCTGTGGGATCACAAAAAATTCCTCTGGGACCTGCAGGCGTTCCGAAGGCAGATGGACAGAGCAAGTGCAAAGAAAGAAAATGAAGACGGGCAGCAGGGAAGTGGCAGAGCAATACATTCTGGGGCTTCCAATGTCCAATAAATTCATCAATTTAGACACAAATTCAAGAGAAGAAAGGTGATGGAAAATCATTATGGTAGAAAATACAAGGATTCAAATTACTTGCTGCAGGGGAACTGGTGATTGCTTTGTGGTGGCGGGGCCCAACAGAGAGCAGAATCTACATAGTGAACAGTCTCCCCAGGCCGCAAATCACTAATTACTTATTAATGACTGAATGAGTGCTTTCAAAGTAAACACTGGTGAGCAGGCCAACTGAGCGAGAGGAAAGAAGGAGCTGGGTAAAGAAGGGAAGAGGAGGGTAAGGAGACTTTGAACTTTACACCGAGACAGAATTTTAATTTTAATTTAAGACATGAGGCTTCTGGATATTTAGATCTTAAAACGGGAGGTTTTTGCTAGCACAAAAAGGAGCAGCATGTCAAACTCAGAGAAAGCAAGAGTATGACAGAAAAGGAGAGCACATATACTGCAAGAGAAAGGTTAAACAACACAAGGAACCCGAGACAGAGCAGCAGATAAAATACAAGAAAAAGTACAGATAAGTACAGAAATGGAAATGGAAAAGAGACATACCTATCTTGGGTGACCTTTAGCAAGAACTGAATCACAGAGGAGTGCAGTCAAGATAAGGCTAATACACTAAGGAGAACATCTTTATTCTAACCTTTTCTCCTGCTGATATTTCACCAACCAATAGCCAATAACAATCAGCCAAGTCACACGACCTGTAAACCCTGACCATGTTTAAGACCAGAATCTGCTGACATGAAGCACTGTATCATGTCCACATAACATCTGAACAACGCTGTTACCTGCCTCAGCTAAATCCACTTCTTTATTCATAGCCCGACGCTGAACCTTCCTCCTTCACCTGTTAAATCTCTGAATAATAAAACAACTCATGCTGGATGTTTGGGCTGGCACAGCATGAAGAATCTCATACTTATACCTTCACACTCTCAGATATTAGAAATTCATTTGCATTCATCAGCAACACTGCCCCTTGGGGTGGGTTCTGTGGAAATATGTCGGATTGTTTAGTCAAAATTACAATACAGCTGGGGCAATTTATCTTTTGAAAAGCCTGTTAATTTGTTCAGGAGGAAATGGTGTTTTCATTTGCATGTTGAATAAGGAGTAGCTGGAGAACCCTTTTCGAACCTGTTACACCACCCTCTCCATGGCTAATGAGGCAGGGAGCAGGGAATTACTGATTCCAGTGGGAACCTTTAGCTTGACAAACACACCATGACTTTACAGTTGGCAGAGAGCAGGTCCATGCATGTGTGAGTCTCAGTATGTGTCTGCAAGTATGAGCGTATTTGTGAATATTCATGACACTGTGTGTGTGTGTGCGTTTTTCCAAGTGGCAGGGATTAAAAGGCTGTAATTACATTAAAATAATTACATTAGTGTAAATTAGATAAAATACAGCCAATTACACAATCTGGCAGAAAGAAAAAAAATAGCAAACAAAATATCCCTTGGGTTAAGTGTGTTGATTTTGCCGTGCAGCTAAGATAAAGATCCAGCTTGGCATCGGTATATATGATAACTTGAGGATAAATTTTAAATGTTATCATTTAAATGTTATGCTGGATTTTTCAACTCCAAATTATAACCTACACTTTTAGTGGACAGCCAGAAGTAATAAAATGTCCAGTATAATATCATATGACAGCTATTTCCTAGGAAGGTCCAGAGTGAATCAAAGAATATTCTGATTCTTGAAAATCAGTGGAGACTGAAGAAAAGCAGAGCAGCGCTGAGTGAAGCACTAAAATCTAAAGATACAGAGAAAAAATGAAGGGGCTAAAAAAGGCAAAATGAGACCAGATTATTTCATGTAAATGTTGCTCTAAAAAAGAAAACAGTAAGCCAAACTGGACATGTTGACTGTCCTCTGATAAAAAACAATCCCACTGGTCGTCTATGCCAGCAGCTGGTTACGACCCATAGTTAAATTTTTTTGAAGGTGACCTCTAGTGGCTGTAGTAACTATGACGGGAGCAAAGGAGGAAATCAGGTGATATGGTCTAAAGAGCGATAAAGCTCACATTAGGTGGAGGAGGTTAGTGTGGATGGATGGATCGACAAAACACAGGACTTTGACATGGGAGACCGCTGTTCATTTCCCATTTTGAACTTACAATCATCATTGTTTCTTTTAACCATGACCATTCCCCAACCTTAATTGTGTGTTTATTATTTTAACCATGACAGTGGAGATTGTCTAACCCAAGAAGTACTCACCAAATGATAATCCTTTCCTAAGCTTAACCAAGTAGTTTCTGTTCCTAAACCTTACCAGACCATGACTGCTCCGCAACCTGAGCCTTGTTTTTATTGTAACCATAAGAACAAAGATCTCAGTACTCTACGGCTTCTGGTTTTAATTGAGTTATTTCAAGGGGCCCAGTAATATCAGTGAAATATCTGATACCCGGTAATGAGGAACATTTGAGTCATTAATTCATTAACGAGTTCAAAAGTACAGCAGCATTCCAAACTGGCACAGTGTTTTAGGAAAATCATTTTATTCTCATGATTCGTTTTTTTTTTTGTTTTTTTTTTCCCCTATTTGTCCCACCACAGACCAAGATAGCATCAGTCAGTATGTTGACATGGGTTATAACTAAATTTCTTCCCTTACAGGATTAACAGTCAAATTAAAGTGTGAACATGCATTGCAGTGACCTGGTTTCTCCATAAAGCAGCAAGTAGCAGCTGACAGGAGACAGATTTTGGGTAACAGCGCAGCAAAGGAAAAGGAAGGCTGTTGGTGTTTGTTTTCATGGTACTTATTTATTAGCTGAATTATGGAAGCTTTTTTACTGATACAAAATTGTTTTTTTTCTTCCACCAACACTGGCTGTGCCCTGGCTTGTGCATAAAATCACAGCTTTGCATTTGGGTCACTGCGGCCTTGTTGCACAGGAGGAGATATCAGAGGGAAGCTTACGCTAACCACCGTGACCCAAAAGACTGATTAGTTATTCAGATAAACCAAATGACATGAGTGCATGAAGGCCTGCTGATTATATATAGTGCTCACAAACAAACCACACTAATAAATTAATAAATTAATATTTATATTGATGCATCTTTGAACTAAATTAAATATTATTAGCCCTTGGAAATCCACCTCCCCTGGCAAGGAGGAAGAAGGAAACTGTTTTGTCAGACAATAAGAAAAGCCATTTAAATTGACTGCAAAATCAAAACTCTGCATTACTTGTCAGGCATGTTTTGTCTAACCTTAGATTTTGCTGAGAGTAAGTGTAAAGCGCGCACAATGAATTCGAAAAATTCAAGGTGCTCTGCCATGGCAAATGCAATTAATCTGATTGTAAACAATAAATTAAGAGGATTAAGCACCGCATTATTTCCCCACAGTCCTTAAAACTTTAGCAGTTTTATCAAAAAAGCCCAGGAATGGTAAAAAGAGTCAAATTTAGAGAGTAAAAAAATCTACTGATTCTATCTGACAGCAGCACATGTAGGAGCACAGACTGTTCAGAGAGACTCTCAGTATTCTTTTGTCACAAGTTGGTGTGGTGCAGGAGAGGGGACGAGATGGATAAGGGAGGGAAGGAAAGACAATGGAGAGGGGAGTAACTCCAGAGAATATAAATAGTTAATGATGCCTTGGCTGCTGGGAGAAGCACGCTCAAGCTACTTGTAATGTAAGCTGTCCATAAACACACCCACACCGATGAATAGGCAAACATTGGTCGACAGTTTGCAAACACATACAGCGAGAGAGAGAGAGAGAGTGAAGCTGAGACTCTGCATTCCAACTTAAAAAACGTCCGTCTTGAATGTCGATCAGCACAAATGCACACACTCTCCAGCTCCCACCTCCAGTGAAAGAGAACTTGAATTCACACCATCATCAGGAGGATATCAAGTGCTTAAAGGGTGTTTGAAAGTAAAATTTGTATTATCGGGAAATCCAACAGCTGACACGAGATTAATCAACAGCGTTCTTTCGGATGTTCAGTAACAGAGAATGGTAAGCTGGCAGTCAAGCACTGTAAAGTAGCCTGTGATTTTCAAGCACTTTGAGGTTTAATCTTTTGGTTGCTAATGAGGTATTTTGGTGGAATTTTAAGTCCACCCCATCCCAGCGGAAAACATAAAAAAGATGAACTTCTGAATGATCTGGGGGTGCAACACTGGTGCAAAAAAGGCTTAAAGCTTCCATTTACACACATGCTGACAAATGTGATAAACACACACTGCGAGCACTAATACTTCATGGGAGTTCATCATCACTGGAGTGAGAGAAAAAGCAATGAGGCTTTTTGGCAGATTTCCTGCTTACCCAAGGTTGACAAATTGCCAAGGCTCTCTGTCACAGCTCCACTTTGAGGCTGCTAACTGTTTCATCTGCCATGATTTAGATCTCAGGCATAAAAGTAGCCCAGCGGAAATGCATATTCCTCACACCTTAATTTGCATCAAACAACATGGGGCAATTACAGTCACTTTGAATAGTAAATTGCATGAGACAAAGCTCAATGAATCAATAACTACTTTGTTGTTGTTGTTGTGTGGAATCACCTCAGATAAAAAATTCCACAGACAGGCAATTTTGAAGGTGAGTACATGAAGCAATTTTCATAAATAACACAAAGGTGTAATTAAGGTGTTATCCAGTCAAAACAATCCCACTAGACTGTCAAAGATGCAGTTTAGAAGGTGCAGCAATATCAGTCTAATATCTCTCCAAACTGATGTGAGGTTACTGAGGTTACAGTAAACACAAACAAACTTTCTCTACAAAACACTTTATCTCTTGCAATTAATTAAAAAAATCATCTACAGCAGGTAGTTAATCTCTCCTAATAGAAACTCCTATAAGATGTCACTCCTATATGATATCATGACATCCTGAACATAGCCTTTCAACTGCAAGCACAAGAAATAATACCACAAATAAACTCTCTTCAAACTTTGCTCTCACTTTTCAGTTTTTTATTTATTTATTTATTTATTTTTTTACTTTCACATCACTGAAATTGCTTGTGCTTCAACTTGCAGAAAACTTTTAAATAAATACCAAGAGGCTTCGGGCTGGTCCAGAGCCAAGATTTGGTGTGCGGCAAGTTCTCTCTTTTTCATTGAAATCCAGTTATTTCTAAAAAAAAAAAAAGTCTGCCATCTGAAATTAGCATTTGCTTGGCAGCAGCAAAGCACGTTAAGGATCTGAATGATGTTTGTCTGTGTTGTCTGTGCACACAATAAAGCCAAGGTTTAGCCAAAGCCAAATTGATTGCATGAGGGCTCTGTTAGTTGCCACTGTCTTGTTTACATTTCTTTTCATTTGTGGTATTATGTTTTTCTGATTAGTAGACAAATTACCTAAATAAACAGGCTAAATAACCCAACAGCTGCTGGGCAGTGTCATGGCAACATCATCTGTCGATTGGAGCATGGTGTGGCTTATCATACACACATTTCCTAATCTCAAATGTTGGAGATTAAGCCCTGATTTTTCCAAGTGCAGATTATTATGTTTTTGATTGACTAAGAATGTCTTGAGAAAGTTGCACTGCTGTATGCTTCAGTACAATTTCACAGTTAAGTGACAGATAGTCAGATCTGTGGTTGTGGAGAATTATCATACATTTTATCTATCATTGGTGCTTTCTTTAAAATCCTGTGATGACGAGTAATTTCTGGTAATGACGGGACATTAGTCGAGCAGCATAGTAAACTGTGTTCTCCCAGGTGAAGGTTTACTCACCTGAGGGTGAAAATTTGCACTGACGAGAGCGTGGACAGAGCCAGAAAAGTCGAGACCGTTTCCCTCTGCCGGATGGGTTTGGAGGGCGCCATCACCACAAAGTTATTGTCCAGCTTGAGCTCCGATAGGGGCTGAAACAGCCTGACACTCCCAATGCGCTGCATAGGTGTATGCCCTGCAAAATAACCCATTGGCCTTGGCTGGTCTGTGTGAAGAGAACTGCCCTTTCTTGAGTCCTCTGAGTTGCAGTCTCCATTGTCAGTGTTTTGAACCATGTAGTAGAGCTCCACAGGGGTTCCCTGGGCCTGCTCAGAAACCCTCTGCCTCCCTGGCCTGACAGTGGGAGGGCTGAACCAGCTGGCCAGTGGCTCCAGCTCAGCAACACAAATCCCCAACTCACCTTTTAGCCTGCATGTGCCACGCACCTCTTGAGTCTCATGGAAGGCGAACATCCTGACGCAGGGCAGCTTGTGGATGGCACTGTAATCATCCCAGTCCCTCCCTGCAATGTAGAACAACACTTGAACCTTTGGCCAACTAGGGTGAATCCTCTCGCTGATAATATAAGTGTGGACCTTCCAGTTGAATGTAAACAGAGGCGGCGATGATGTTGACGTTGGCACTGATGATGAAGTGAAGGAGGGCATATTGAAGGACCCCGGCAGGGTTTGCAGCAACTCCAGAGGAACGGGCTGCTGTACAGACAGCGGCCCGTAGCTAGCATTGACAAAGGGCATCTGCCTGGCCTGGTGGACAAAGAAGGACTCCGTGCGAGCCTGCAGGCTGGAGTTCCTCATTAAGTCCTGGTTCGCCTCCTGTAGGAAGAACGCTGACTCAGCGTTGAGGATCCGGTAGCTGACAGGCAGATAGATTGGCGTGGGACCGTACCTCTGCAGGCCCTCCAGGATCACCTTGCTGTCCACCACTGAAACAGAAAGAGAGAAAATGAGCATGACTACCTGTTTATCTTTGTCTCAAGAACTGAGTTAAAAACTCAGCACACTTGTGGTTATGCATTGTTTTTACTTGTGGCGGTATGAAGAAATTCATTGTCTAAACCTTGTCAACACCCGAGATAGGTGTGAAATCAAAGAGCAGAATGAGAATAATTGGGGGAAATAGCTCACAACCTGGACGGCAGCACTTCACATTTAACATAATATTTGCATGCATTGCCTGCAACCTGAGGCAATCATATCTACAGTCAGTTCTAGCGGTGAATGTTAAATGGTTCGTTGGAAACATTTCCATATGATATCACTTTCATGAGCCGCTGCTCTTATTTAGAAGAATTTGTTAGACTCAATTCACAACACTGGCGTCTTTCTGAGTCACTTGCTTATCAGGCTTGTCCACATTCCCTCCTGCTCTCGATCCTTTTCATTACGACGCACTAACTCGATCTGTTTTTCTCTCTCCTTATATTTCTTCCTTCCTTTTACTCATGTGACTTGATCTCCTGTCTCCTTCCTCTGTCATTCAAACTTCTCTTGTGCTTCACTACTGTCAAGTATGGAAAGTTGTCATCAAATTCTGGGTCAGATTCTTAAGCTGTTTTCTAATTCCACAACGCATTAGTAAATCTAATCAGGTTTTGATTCTATGGTGTGTTCACACTGGAAAACTGACAGAATCAACATTTTACAGTGATGCTGTTGATCTGCACTTTAGCCCACAGTGCAGCACACAATGGAAAAGCAGGAGCTACACACAACTGTACAGCATAAAAATAAATTGTGGAGGCTGGTGAAGACAGCTCAGGGAAGATTTTGGATAGCAATCTTACTTTCTCTTTGTGAAGTTTAATTGGCAGTGGCATTTCAATGCTGCAGTTTGATTGATGTGAGCTGGCTCACATAATGCATAAGTTCCTGTTTGTACAAAATTTTACTGCTGCAAAAACTGTATACCTGCCTAGCATGTAGTGTATTATTGGGAAAGTATGTTTTTTTTTTCTTCCATCAAATGTTTCCTGACCTAAATCAGGGTATCTGATAACTTTGATATTTTACTATATTGTTGCTGTGGAGTCATTGAGTTAAATATCAAAAAAATAATACTGAATTATCAGTTCCTGTTTGCAGCGTACCCATGCATGTGCAGATAACTATCAGTGCATACTGAAGAAAACTTGTGACTTTTAAGTGGATTTATGGAAGTTTATTCATGATGGACACAGAATGATATTGGTATTCTTGGAATGTGTGTGTAAATGTATGATATCATGTCCGTGTGTTCAGATTTGATTGAGTTATGACTCTGAGAAAGAGGAGTAGGAAGAATATCAAGAATCAAAGTGCTGCAATTGAGTGCTAAGTGCCGTAACTGCCTTAACGAGCTGTGTGCCACAGCCAGTCTTGCTGCTGCAACTGCTGACCTTTGGTGAGCCAAATTACAATAACGAACTTCCCATTGTATTCCCATTGCACCTGCTCCCTTTCACCTCATGTGGTATCTTTGCCTCACGTCTCTCCTTCCTTGCTTTCCCTTCAACTCTCCTGCGCAACCCAGGGGAGATGTCTCACAGTTTGAAAACCTCTGTGCTAAGGTATTGGAAAAAATATCAGTTTAGTATTCTTAAAAGAACACAGGTATCATATTAGTACCAGTATCAAAAAAGATTTGGATATATACGGTTATACAAGACAGCACGCTCAACCAGCATGTCCATCCAACCTCACCAGACCTTGCATGGACCTAAAACCTGCCCCTGCTCCATTTTACAAATCCTCTCCAATGACTCTTTCTCCTTGCCATCAAACTCCAGATATTTGGACTGATGGAGTAGCCCATGATAGCCCATTGATTTTCTGTCCCGGACCCTGCGTGCTGTGAGAGTCGTGGCGTGGCAGTGATTTGTGACAATCCGTGGCGGCAGAGCAATGACCAGCTCGCCTTATGGAGAGAACCAGGGTCAGGCACAAGAGCAGCACTTCAGACAGGACCCATCCAAGCTCTGACACAGCAGTGGGTGGAAATGAGGACCTCCCAAAAACCCTTCTTTTATCTAAATGCTTAAGATTAAAATAAAAATCTCATCCTCGATTAAAATGACTAAATCTGAGGTACACTTTGAGTTAAGTTTGCTGTACATTCAGCAATATGTATACATAAGGCTAACACTAATGAAAATGACCTTACACATACAGTATATCCATCTAATAATCAATACATCTCATAACAAGAGAGATATGAAAAGGAATACCATGCTATATTCTGTGCCATACAGCAACGAAATGTATTTTCGTTATCTACCTTTCATCTGTATGTCTTTGAGAGATGTCTTTTATTAAGAGGTGCTGTCTCCGATTGTAACCCAGCCTAATGGGTGGCCTCATGAATTGATTGGAGAGTCAATATCCAATCCCTCTTCACCTGTTTTAACTTTTAAGTCTAAATATTCTGGAGTAGTTAGGTATATTTTTTTGTGTATTACACAGGTCAGGACTTGGATTCAAGCTTCAGTGGCACACAATCAAAAATCACCCAGCCAGGTCCATTTTGTTCAAAAATAAGTACAAAAAATGTTAAAGCTATTGCCTGTGTCTCCACCACAGCTATGAAAATTGTGCTGGCCGCCTAAATGAAAAACAGCCACACAGCTGAACCTAATTACGGACCTCTCCTCTCTATAATCATATGCATTAATTGTAAAATGTCTGACACTGATATGGGTAACAAAGCCATGAAAATAATAAGAATGAATCATAAATATAAATTAGTTGCATTATCCTCTAAGCAGTTGCTTTTAGGTTTGCATTCATGTTGCGCACCCTCTTCAAACTACTCCGACACCAGTGTTAAACTGCATGTCTATTCGCCGCTGCATCCCTGATGGAGAGGAATACTAGAGGCTGTAAAGACCCTCACTGAGACAGTACACAGTGAGTGACTGCTAGTGCACAGTTTTGACTGAGGAAACGATGTTTACCCTTAAAAATGACAAAACGGAGAGCAATGTCAAGAGGGGAGCAGGTGCTTAGTTGGTGCTGGTTCATGCTTACAGCACAGTGAGAGGATTTGCCTGTCGCTTTTTCTCTGGGGGCTGTGACATACTGTCCTAGTTTCCACTTACTATGACACAGATGAAACTAAATACCCGTCATTACAGCAGAAAAAAATGTTGTAATTTGTAACTTCAGATTTAGAATATGTTCCTCTCTATGACACCAATAGGACGTTGTAAATATAAAGGCAAAGCCAGTGTGATTTGTAGCCCCGAGTTGCCCTTGGATTTCATGTCTGCTGCTACTGTACTTGTAAATCATGTCTGCAGGACTGTTTCTGCAAATGAAAAAGGGAATGATTTGTGCAGATAACTTAACCCCTGTGGTAAATCTTGGCTGTAAAGATTTCTTGGCACTGCCAACCCCCCAGGACATGGACTGAGGAGTCTGATCATATCAAACGTGCAGCTGAGCCGGACTGGCCTCATCATTAGACAGATGCTAGATTCAGGATTTAATGTCTTGATGTTATATTCATGTAGCTGCAGCCAGGAAGCCCACATGAGCATGGGACTCCAAATTAAAATGCAGTTAAAGCATTTTACATGGCATTCCTACAACATGCAGCAGGCAACTTCTAAAATAAACTCTTAAAATGGTATTAAAGCATTTATGTCCCCAAGTCAGACATGTGTGGCTTCACATCAAACCGTTTTTTTATAATCACCTGTTCTCATCCCTGGCGACCTGAGTGGAACTTCACCCAAGAAATATAATCCCTCCCTCCTCCTACTCTTCCTCCTCCTCTCATCATATCTTTATCCTTCACCATGTGTGCATCTTGCAACCACTCCCTGATCAAACATATTAAGTTGGCTCAACTTCAATAATACATTAATCAAACTGACTTTCTTATATCAGATCTGTAGGGAGAGAAGTGATCAAGGTAGGAGGTGGGAAGACGAACAGCAACAGGGGATGGAATGGGAAAGCAGGAGGTGGTGATGGTGGTGGATTCTCCTTGTTCAGAGAAAGTCAAACAGCGAGAGATTATGTGCATGACCCACATGCCTCCCTCATTGTAGGATTCAGTTTAAAATTAGACTTGTTTTTCTTGCACAGCCATCACAAACATGGCAGAACATTGCTGTAGCCGATTTGAGAATCACTTGCACAAGGGTTCACCACTTTCCAACCTGCTGATGCAACTGTCTGTTACTGAAAAACAACCGCAAGTGGCCACTGACAGGGATGGCATGTGAAATATAAATCTACGTCTGTCTCTCCATCCTCACATTTACTCCCAAGAGTCTCTGTTATGGTCCTTGACAGGCACAAAAGAAAAGGCTGGCAGTATTTTTCTTCTCGTTAAGAAGTCCCATGGAAAAAAATCTGAAATAAATTCATCCTACAATCAAGCAAAGCCTGGTATAGCTCAGTTCATCTGTGCCCTTGCGTTCCATTGTCAATCCAACAGACACTGTCCTTGTGCCTAGTTCAACCTACTACTAAAAATAGTCCTCGATAAATACACTATTTCTGTTTGCTTATTAAATTGATCAACCTTTTGGCCACCATGATGTTAGCATTTGCAGTTTTCGGTGAAATGTTTTGACAACTATTAAATGAATGACATTTCTGTTCCCCTCAGGATGAAGTAATAACTCTGGTGATCCCTTAACTTTCCATCTAGCACCACCATCAGGTCAAAATATAAATATGACCAATGTGTGCATGCTAACGCCCTGACGTAAGATGGCGAACATCGTAAACATACCTGCCATGCATCAGGATATTAGCATTATCATAGTTAGCATTTTGCCATGCTTGCATCATCATTTAGTGTCTGTAGCCTCTCAGAGCTGCTAGCATAGCTTTGTTTCAAAATGAAGCAGAATATTTGTGACTTTTGTGAATTTTTGGAGGATTTTGTTGGAACCTAGAGGCTTGGTGGTGAGAGTCACAGATAAGCTGAAAGTATTGAGAGGCAGTTTAATGCATTGTTAGCTTTGTTTTTTTCACTGAATTTGTTTATAGTAATATCATTTTAAGTCCTGCTGTTTAAATCAAGGTAGTTGTTCTGAAACCTCAATAATTTTACACAGTTTGAAGTAGAATTTGTAAAAATTCATGCTTAAATTAAACCGTCAACATCTTGTAAAACTGTGTCTTTCAACTTTCACTTTTAAACAAAACTGTCTCATATGAATCAATAGGAAGTGCAAAAAGAGCAGAGATAGACCTAAGTAGGTATTTGCAATTTTCATAAAAGAAAAACTAAGGTCATTATTTAAGAAAGTCTCTCCTAGACATGTGTTAAACTACACATTGCTTTCCATTTTCATGCTGTTTGATGATGTTATTTGTTCCCCTTGTTTGTATCAGGAAGCGCCAATGCTTTTTATTCCACTGACAGTCTGTTTGAAAGAGTATAAGCACATCTTGTTTTGTGTCTTCCAATACTGACATTTAAAAAAGCTTTTGAAATCCCAAATTTTCATAAGTCCACAAGGTAAAACATTAAGACGTGATCTTTATATGGCATTTTCTTTTGTTAAACATTTGCTCTGTGTGGTAGCTTGCTCTGTGGAGGAACTGCTTAGGGGACCTTGAAGTCGCCATCAATGGATGGTCAGCATGAGAGGTAACTTTTTCATTTTCTTCCACAGAACAATGGGATGAAAAGGGTATTTTGGGCTCTTGGAGGACTGGATAGAAATGTCAGCTGCTGCTCAGATGGAGAAAATGCCATTGGCAAAGTCAAGAAGTTTAAAAACCTTATCAAAGACAGTTTCTGATAAAGTCTTGTGTCCACACAAAAGGAAAAGAGGAGGCTGAACGTCTCTAAAACCACTGAGCAGCACGACAATTAACTAAACTATTGAAAGATCCGAAAACTATTTTAATTGCTGTACTGACTAAGGAGTGGTTTTAACAAATTTAATCAAGCAGTAGATATAATGACTTGAAAGTCTGGCATAACACTTGCCCTCAATATACATCTTTTCTGTGCAAAACACATACCTTACTTGTAAGAAACAAAAAGTGTCATGTCTGATAGGTATATTTTTATTATCTATATGTCTTACAATCACTATCATATTCTAAAAACCTGTGCCTTCTTAAATTCAGCGCAGATTACTTGATATGGAACCATTTTCAGTGGCTAGCAATATAATCCCCTGGTTAGTGAAAAGTTCTGGGTGATATCTCAACACAAACAAAACACACAGGAGCATTAATTGCTCTAAGTGCCCATCACATGCACCCTGACACTGCAGGAGAACCAAGGCAGAGCAGAGAGCCCACTCCCAGCTGGAGGTTAATCGGATCACATAAAAGCAAAGCACACCTCATCTTTCATCACTAGGCAACACATTTATGCAGCAATCGATAGGTGGAATCATATTTTCCCCTTTCAGAGAAATGAGGGAAAATGAAGTATTGTGACCTGGCCGAGATGGATGGGGCAAGGACTTATATACCTTACAGATATCAGCAATAAGTCTGGGCCTTGTGTTTTCTTCAAAACGTGAGTTGTTTTCATCTCTGACAAATCTTATGGCCTCCTTAGTTCCAAACTGGCCCCTGGGTCATTTCTGTCGATAAAGTCTCTGAGTCTGAACATAAGTAATTTACAGCATGTTTCTCATCTCTCTTTCTCCCAAGCACCTGCCTCTCATCTCACCTTTCAAACACACAACACCACACACGTAATCACATCAGTACAGATATATTAGCAGGCCCACATGCTGTACTCCTTTGGGACTGTTGGTCTGCAAGAAGTAGAGTGAGCGACACTTTCACATGGGCAGCCATAATCTCATAAATGAAGCCGCTGGCAGCAAATGTAGATCACTTAACAATAAAGAACGATTCATCACAAAGGCTTCATTATTCATTTGCATATTAAAAATGGGTATTTTAACATGTTCTGAGATTATGGGATCAGTACGGATAATGTTGAATGTGGCCAAGACACAAAGAAAAATTATGCCTTTATGAAATATGTTAATATATTTGAAATAATGATCATTTTCTGCCTGTGCCATCCTTCAATTACTAATTAAGTAAAATAAATGAACCAATAGAACCCGAAAAGAGAATTAAAACAATTTTAGAGAAGGCAGTTCATCATTCTTTGATCGTGCTCTGGACTATTTGGTGCTCTTGAGTAGGTAAGCATTGTATTTTTTTGTAAGTCATGGCACATTTTTATGCTCTTTGTTACAAAAGTAAAGAACAAATGGAAAAGTTAAAACATCATCATCAAACGCACAGCAAAAAAACAAAGAACTCATATTTCTTCCTGTTTTCTGCCGGAATGGAGATACAGAGAGTAATTACATATTACATGGTCTAAACAACGCTGAAAATGAGTTGTTTGTAAGCTTTCTTAAACAGCAAAGAGTGTTACACCACAAGCTGCCTCAATTAGATCCGAAAAGGTAACTGCTGCTAAGACTGACATTTAAAATCCATCCTCCATCTCTGCTCGCTTGGAAATAATGTATTTCAGTGTTATAGCGATCTTAAAGAAACGCTAATGGAAATAAAAAAGATAAACCTCCCGTTTGGGCATTAGATATGCCTGACTGGGGAAAACTTCTAGAAGCTTCAAAACATTTCTTTGTCTGCATAAAGACCATTTTCCCCACTCATTCTGCAACACATCACATCTCCCTGGTGCGGGTGCTGAGCAACTGCAATGAACAGCACTGCGCCAGTTGTACAGAGAGGAAAAAAAACACACGCACACTCAAAGCTTTCTACCTCGAAGACACATTTGGGACATGAATGGGCTTTTTATGACACTTCAATTCTGTCCATTGCCTGTGGGCCCAGTGTTGTGCATTGTACAGTGTCAGGAAGGGAGGAGGTGAATGGCAGAGCAGGGAGTCACTAAGGAGCCGGTGGTTGTTTAGATGAGATGAACTAGGGGACGAGAGCTCTTGAAGGAACAGGGCCAAATGTGCTGAGCAGAACAGAGCAGCAGTTAGCCTTCCTACTAGGGCACCCGCAGGGGTAATCGAAGGCTTCAGCTTTAACTATGTGGGCTCTGCTCTTGTCATTTAAAAGCACGGATTGCCTCGGCAAGCTCATGAATGTGACCAGCTCTACCTCTCAGTGAGGTAACCGCGCTTTGAAAGTGAGTCAAATAAAAGTAGTGACATTGACAGATGATGCGGTGGGGTGCTTAGACCTGGGGAAGACCTGTGTCATAAATAACAATGACTCTCGGCACATGGTAATCATATACAAGTGAATCCATTTCAGGTATTCTGTGTATTATACACTAGGGATGTGTTTTTTTTTTTCTCTCTCTCTCTCTCTCTCTCTCTTTGTGCAAATATATAAAATCAGATGCGGTTAAGTGGGTAAGAATAATGCAGTGAGTTGGCAAAAAGGAGCAGGGTGAGTAATGTTCTGGCATTTTCAGCAAGGTTACATTGTAAGAAAGTCAATGGGCCTTGGACATCAGGCACTGCAGCTGCTCCAGGAACTCAAATAAAGCAAACCACAATATTAATTATGTTCAGATAAAGTAATAGGCAGGAATTCAATGTAATCGCTTACTGTCTTACTTACTGTAAATACAATGTCAAATAGTGATATAGTCTTGTGCCACAATTTCTATAGCTCTCTAACAAAATATGATTTTTATTTTAAAAACAGTTTTATTTCAACAGTTATGTCAATGAGGGTCCCATGGCGTAAAGCATGAAATTATATTAAGACAAAGATAATGAACATCCAGGATATTCAATATGAACAATTATGGTTACTGGCAGTGTGATGGGCAGGTGTTTATTGATAAGAAATTATTCCCGCTTAAAATCTGCAAATTCACAACTGATAGATCCTTGTAAAATTCATAAATCATTAGTTTGTTGTGTATAAAGTGCCTGCCCACGCCACAGACAGCTTTGCAGGAATGATTTCATACCAATAACTGAGGACATACCGTCCAAGCAAAAGGTATAGAAAAGGATTAGGGGAAAGAAAAAAAAAAAGATTGTGGGTGAGCTGTGCCAAATCAATGTTCAGAAAGCATTTCCACACTCAAGGACGCTTTTTGAGAGAGAAAAATAAGAACACAGGTGCTACAGTGCGATAAATAAAGATAATAAGAGGACACTACAGGGCACTCAACAGTTGTCTTCCAAAAAGTACTCCAGCCTGAGTTTATTTATCCATGTAGAGTAGAATAGAGACAACAGTCTGATATTTCATCTTCCTTTATAAAAGTGGGTTTTCTGTCTTCTGTCCTCATATCACACAAGGCAGGCCAACTCTACTGGGCCCTCTGTAATAACAGTCTGTAGAAATGTAAAGAGGGCAGTCAAGGTATGTGAATGTCTCTTGAGTTACAAACACGTTCTTGAGTTTAAATATCCGTGAGATGTGTGATGGGTTGAACAGCGAGGGTGAAAAAAAAACTGAATCTCAGTCTCTACATACCAGTGCTGGAGGGCAGTAACGTAAAACAGTGACATTTCACTACATAGTTATATTAAAGTATTCAAAGATGTTAGTGATGCAGTCTGTGGGCAGCTGTAAATGCACAAAGCTCCTGCAGAAGACATTTGTTACAGATCAAGGATCTGTATCTGCTGCATACTGGGGTGGGGGGTGGGGGTAAACATGAGTCAGGAGGGGTAGGGGCTGGGGTGTGTGTGTGTGCGTGCTACGATAAAAATTAGTGCTGTACGTGTGACAGCATACGTGTTGAGGTTCATGTGGTTAGGAGTAGAAAATCCCATGATCCGACATTGCAATGAAGACATACAATGAAAAGAAAAAGTCTGGGAGAAAGGAGATATGGATTGTACGTGTGCCTCTACCGCATGTGTGTGTGATTATTTGTGCGCATGCAAGTTTTAACAGGCATGCTTGTGCTGCAAATGTATGAAAAAGTGGAATTCTTTCTATTTTATTATGTATTTATGTGTTTCTGTGTGCACATTTATGCATGTGTGTGGGAGTGTGACTGTCTAAGCATGAATACACATGGAACTCCTGACTGTAATGCAGCCTCAGGCAAACTCCATCAATAGAAATTTAGATTTTTGAGCCAGCATGCACCCCACTTGTCAAACATTTATAAAGTTTAGCCTCTAAATCTCTAACTGTAATACCTGTAAGTATAGCCTTTTTGGGTGTGTAGTCAGTGCAGTGTAGTGAGATGCACACATACACTGGACTGTGTTGATCGGTGGCACTGGAGGAGAGTTGTGCGCCTCTGACAGCAGCGAGGTGGTAAACAGCATGGAAGAGAAGAGCCTGGTCTCTCATGGCCTTGAGGAAGTCCACTGCACGCTCCAACAGGAGCAGAGGGAGAGAACAGACAGTCATTTCACTGCTGCTCAGAAACTCTGAAATGGGATGAACTCAGAGGTCTCTCCCTGCAGCAAGCAGCGCTCACGGCATGCATTTCTTTATCCATATCCTCCCCCAAAAGTGCCACAGAGAATTTCGAGTCTTTGAGTGAGTGTAGTGGTTGGGGGAATAAGCGGGAAATTGAAATAAAGATGCCAAGAGAAAGGCTGTCTATCATTTTCACTCAATGCTCAGACCTAGTTTTATTTGTCAGCCCCATCCTTCTCTTGCCAGATTTTGTGACTAACAGAAGCCGTTAAAGGTTTAGTCAGATAATTACCTCGCGATCGCCTTGGGTTTTTGCTGAGAAAAAGCTTTTTAGAGAGTTTCTTCATTTTTTTATAGCCGGTCATAAAATAAGATGCCACGCATCATAAAAGTCTTTACATCAGCGTGGCAGTCTTTAAAAAACTGTCTCTCATTGGTACATCACTCTTGTTTGAAATATGTGTGATACAGAGACCCAAGGTTACCCACCCTATAGGCAATTAGAATAAACCTAGAATAAATCTAAGAGATAGACCATGTGTTATTTCATCTTCTTCTATCCAGTACAACTATGAGTGTTTTCCTCTTTCGCTTCTTGTCCACATTTCACATGAGCAAAAGGACAACTCTAGGGGACCTCTATGATGACAGGTTGTGGGAGTCACAGTGGAGAAAAGGCTGTTGAGGTAGTTAGAGACCCACTCCTGTGTCGAGCTTAAGTTTCCTTGAATGAGGATGAGAAATCTGATGGTACAGTGAAGGTGGCAAAAGTAAATTACCTTGTAGAAAAAGAATAAGGATGTACAAGTGTTGAGCGCCCTGTAGTTTAGCAGCAGTGTGGAGAAGAAGATGAGTGGCTGCACTTTCAGTGTGTCCTCTCTCTCTTGAGGACACAGAATAAATGAATGAATGAATGTTTGAGAGAATTATCTATGCATCTGAAAAAGGTTCTTATTGTAGTAGGTTTGAAAAAAAAAACAGTCAACTGTCTTTAAACCATATGTTAACTAAAGAAATAACTTAAGTACTCAATTAAATTAAAGTTTATTTGTATAGCACAAATCACAAAATACGTTATCTCAAAGCACTTTACAGATACCTTACAATACTATAGAGAGAAACCGAACAGTTCCCATTATGAGAAAATACTTGGTGACATTGGAGGGGAAAAACTCCCTTTTAATAGGAAGAAACCTCCAGTGGAACCAGACTCAGGGTGGGTGGTCATCTGCCGAGTAGTACTTTAAATCCCTTCTTAATACCTGAAACACTGCGACTAAAACTCTATGCAGGACTCCTCGCTGAGTGGAAAAAGCCCTTAAAACTCACTTTTTCCAAGATACCTGAGAGCCCGCTGCCAGGTGAACGTCTTAAATAAGCCTTATCACCATGCATTACATCAGCAGGATACCCTTGAATCCTTTATACAACCACTGCAGCTTTGAGAGGATAATAATACAAGTTTTACAGGGTTGTTTCTGGTGTGTTTTTAGTTTACAAGTATCAGCTGGAGAGTTGTTGTTTCCTCTAATGGAGGTGATATTGTTAGGGGTTGTTTGATTCAAAAAAATGGTGTGTGTGTTTGTGTGTCAGAATGGTAATAACACTGACAATTTTGCAGATAAGATGTACCGGAACTAAAATAGAAACTAGAACATTTAAATTGGTAAACACATATTTGACTCATGCATTAAGGAAAGGAAATGTCTTTCAGAAAACTTTTTTTTCTTATTTCTCACAGAATGTAATTTTGGCTCTTTGATGGGTGGTTCTTTCAATATATAGTTAAGTATCTTTGAAATTACTTTGACACAAAATAGTGCAAGCTCAATTTATTACCCACACTAAGTGACGAGAAAAAAGCAATAGATGAGAGTAAGTGGTCTTGCAAATATCCCAGTGGATTACAACAATGGCCATAATTGAGCCATAATGATAGGCCCAATGCAGGTAATAACCAAGCTATTCTTCCGGGCAACTTTCATAATGACATTTTACTTGGGTAAAGTAAATTTTCATTTTGTACTACCCGTACCCTCATGTGAGATAACCTCCAAAATCTAATTGTTCATGAACTATTAACCAAAGTGCACTAAGCACTGACAATATTTATACAGGCAAAGCATTGGTTTAAGGTTATAACTTAAGTTTCTTTTTCTGCCACAGTAAGACTGTGATCAAACCATATAACCAACATTTGAACTTCAATGCAATGAAACACTATGGCATTATGTACTGCAACAAGCCAACCCTGTAAAGGTCAGTGTGGCCATTATGGCTGAGAGCTGAATCCAATTTGAAAATGCTTCAAGCAGAAGTACAACAAATGGCTGCTGATCTTGAAAGGCTCCATCTTCATTCAAAAGATGTCAACTGGATCTGTGGATGGAACATGACAGTCAATTTGTCTGCCTCTCTGATCTAGACTGAAATATTTTAACAACTATTGGATGGATTGTCATAAAATTTTGTAAAAACATTCATGATCCCCAGAGGATGGATCTTAATGATGTTGGTGATCCCCTGACTTTTCATCTAGCACCACCATCAGGTCAAAGTTTTCAGTTATCCAGTGAAATATCTTGATATTTGCTGGGTGGATAGAATTTCAAACAAACATTCATAGTTGCACAATAATGTATCCTAATGACTTGGAGACTCCTCAACTTTTCCTCTAGTGACACCAGTTTGTTGACATTTGTGGATTTGCATGAAATCTCAACAGTTACTGAATGGGTTTCTATTATTCATGTTCCACTGAACTGATGAACTGTAATAACTTTAGTAATCCCTCAACCTTTCCTCTAGCATCATCATCAGGTCAAAGTTTTACTTTTGCAATACCTTGGAACAACTAATGTGTGGATTAAGCTGAGTTCTTGGTATACAGACTTCTTCTTGTTGGTTGGTTGAAAGTTTAGTTTCCGTTTTCCCCCCTTTTTTTCATGTGTATTTTGAGCTCAGCTTCAGTTTTTCCTAAGCTTTCAGCTCTCCACAGTGTGTGTAGGCTTTCATGTCATATAGCAACATGTAGCCACAGTGACAGTTATGTCACAGCCTGGCACTTCCACATTAATTGGTATTGTTGGAAATCGCTAAAAAGCATGTACAGACTACCTTTGTGTTCCCTTTTGGGGTTCGTTCTCATGGTGTTGATCATCTAGATGCCATCAACCTAGCAATCTGGCGATCGTTTACCTTCTCCTCAGTTCTCAATATTGACCACAACCTGTTTATCAGAGGGGTAGAAGATGTTGGCTCTTTTGCTTGTTCAGATAAGAAAATTGATGGTTTAACATTAACAGAAATTGGTGTAGGAAGAAAAGCATCACACAGCTGTAATGGCCTGTGGTTCACCAAGAACTCTTAATGAGGACACTTATTTCCTCTCTTGATTTTCTCTATTAGCATGTGCATGAGCGCATTTGTGCTGACATACATTGGTATTCATATCACATGTCTGAGTGTCCAGAAAGCAAAGCAGGCTCTTAGAGAAAAGCACTCTGTTGATGAGAGCAGATCAATATCGAAGTCACCTATTATCATCTCCAACCAAACTGGGAACCCAAAATGATTCTCCATTCAAAGTTAATGACCTTTACTAAATACCAGCAAAGGAGAACTTGCTCGTTTATGTTAGTTTGCATTGATCTGACACAGAGTGTGTGGCCCTGGACAAATTCATTGTATTCACGCAGGCCCTGTGAAAACAAAGACTCTGCCTGACTTTGATCATGGCTCCCAGGACGAAATATAAACCAGAGCGGGTGGCCAGTCAAGCAAGACAGGAGGTCCTCTGAGGAGGGAAAAAACAAAGCAGGTATTATTTTTTCATCAGTAACTGCAGCTGATTTACCGGCAATGTCTGTACTTAAGGCTCACATTCAATGGCTAGTTGTGTTTTAACAACCCAGCTGAGCAGTTCATGAGCATCATATTGGGCATCATGCCTTGCAAATCTTGGCAGGTTGGCACAGCTCCCCTGGCCACTAGCAAGCTCTTGTTGTTTTTATATTCACACTTCAGCAGCAAGAGCCATCAAAGATAAAAGCACAGTTGGTCTTTGTCACACAGAGACAACAGTCATGAAATTTTAACAGCTAGGAGGAATGATCTAGGAGTGGAAAGAAAACTAGTCCCTGAGCAAAGCTCAAATCCAGTGACACAGATTCAAGCAAATAAAACACACAAACCAGCCTGTTAATGGAGTGATTAGGCTTGCTATGGTGTTTCTTAATGATAAAATAAAATACACAAACAATCTGAAAGACCACTGTAGAGAAAACTAAAGAGAAAAATAAAGCATTTATGCTGTATCTATAATTATAACCTTCAGGAAATGTAACAGCAAGGGGAACAGTGTCACTTTCCCAGGAATTGTAATTGAGAAGGAAGGTAAGAAAAAAATATTGTGACTGTGAATAAATTTGAATAGGCAACAACTCATTGAGCTGTCACTATAATTCCTCTGAGAGATTAACCAACAATGTGGATCAACAGGGCTGCATTAGTTTTTATTTTTCATTAGTTCATTTATTGTTTGGTCTACAACAACTGAAATATGTCCATGTGACATCTTAAAAGTCTTGGTTTTATCTGACCAACAGTCAAAAGATATTCAATTTATAATGACATAAAACTAGAAAAATAGTTCATTCTTAAATTTGAGAGGCAACCTTTCGGCATTTGTACATGATAAATGACTGAAATTCAGAATCTATTCTAAAAATGTGGTTGGTTAATTTTCTGTGAGTCAACTAATTTCACAATTTATTCAGCAAATTAATTTGTCATCAAGAAGATGAAAAGCGGAGACAGAAAGAGGAAGCTAGCAAACAAAGGAACAATACAAGATCATTTTAAACAGATATTTTACAAAACTGGCAACAGCTTTAAACTGTGCTTACTGCGCAAACCGCCCATCTATCACAGCATATTACAGTCTGTCAATGGCTGCAGAATGCTGGCCTGAAATCCCCCACAAGGATGCTGTTCATGGCTGGGCAATCTCTCTAGGGCTCTCATTCTCAACTCGGCGTAACTGTGAACTCATTTCTGAGCCACACGGGATGTTTCACGTTCCTCATTCAGCCAGAGATGAGATGCCTTCAAAGGTCACACTGTTTTCTGTGTGAGGGGTCTGCTGTGGTCAGGAATGGAGATTTTGTGCGTGTGTGCGTGTTTGTGCATAGATATACAGTGCACAGGTTAATGCGTATACCAAATGTCTGGTGTTTATGAGTGTTTGTGAAAATGTGGGCATTGATGGATAACTCAAAACATAATATGGACCTGCTTTTTAGGATTTATGTGTGTGTGTGTGTTCCAGATCTGTGCTCAGCCCCCTGTAGAGATCAGTGGGCCATGTAGAGGAGTGTCTGTTCCTACCAGTACACACTGCTGCTGAGCTGACAGCGCACACTGTTCAGTGGCTTGGATATGAAAAAGAATATTGGGCAGCTCAAGGGGGGGTCTTAGAATTCTACAGACACACACACATACACACTCACATAGTCCCAGTCTCTCTTGATCTTACTAGTGACACGGAATTAACAGTGGGCATCTCTGAGCTTTCACAGACACTCACAAGCACAGTCTCCAAGTAACGAAACAAGCATATCACCTAAAAATTACACAAACCTCTCTCCCTTCTTCTATTACTTGCTTTCTCTTGCTCAAGTTCTTTCTCCGTTCCTTTCATGCATCATTTACTGTTTCCTGACCAGGAATTTTTCAACTAGCAAATCTGTCGGTAACTATTGTAGAAAATAATAGAAGGGGAAAAAGAGAAAGGAAGAGAAACCTATGAGGCCACACTTTCTTTTGCAACACTGAATTAATTTAACTGCATGTGTGACCTCAGTCTGCAACTACTGATTATTTTTTATCGTTTTTAATCTCTTTTCAATCTTTTTCATTAATTGAGTTATAATTTTGTTTATTAAATGCTAAAAAATGGTATTAAAATAATAATTAATAATAATAAATAAAATTGCATATCAAAATTTCCTAGAGGACAGTGACCAATAAGGCCTCCAAACTAAATGAGAAAATATGCTGTTTGTTAATGGCTTCAAAAGTGACAGATATGAGCATTTCCTAATCTGGCGCCCCTGTGAGCACTGGGCAGAATGGCACTATTTGTCAATGCCTTCCCAAATGCATATGATTGTTACAGAAATTAACTGTAAATCAGTATTTTTGACCTGCCACCCATCTACTCCACAGATTTTGCACTGGATGCGCAGTGAACAATAGTATCAGAGCAGATGCGTTACAGCTAAAGATATCATCTTTTTTATTCCACACATTCTTCTTCACCTGGCCTACATTGCCCACTATACACTACTTGACCTACCCAGTCAGAGAGTCTGGTGTGTTATGCTAGAAGCGACAAATGAGTCCTTGAGCTGCTAGCCTCAAGCAAAGATGAGGAGCAGGTAACAGATGTTTGGTCAGCTCACTTCTTTCTAACTACAACACAGATCAAGTTTCATACACAAAAGGCTTCATAAAACTTTTTTCATACATGAAGAGGTACTCCCCAAGACTTGTAAACAGACGTTGATGTGTAAAATAAGTGGACTTACCCTTTAAAGTATTTGGTTAAGGTTAGGGAACGATGGTGGACATGGTTCAAAGAAACTGTGTTGACTGTAGGTAAGAAATGAGATGTGAACCTTGGTTTTCATCAGAAATTGTAACATTATGCTATGTCTACCTTGAGATCCTTGTCAGGTAAACATTAACATGGGTCTGTGGGTTTTTGAATGAACATAGTGGAGGAGTTACGCAGGTTGCACCCTGAAAGTTTGCTACAACTCAGAGTTAAGATATAGCTTTTACTCATCCCTCCCCCGAGCAGGTGAATCACTTTTTATTAACTGTTTTCACGGTGTAATGGTTAGAAAGCTGGAGGAGACTAATGATAAATGAGCCAGAGGAAACTGAAAGGCAACATCCCTTTACATTTATAACAACACTGACACGCATACTCATCAGTGTGTTGTACAATAACTGCTACTTGGATTAGATGAGGACACGAGTATGATTTTATGCTGCGTTCTCTTGAGATGAAAATTGCCAGTGGCATCAGTAAAAAAGATCAATATACAAGATAACACATTACTTTCTCTCCTTTCTTGCTAGTTAGTGACAGAAAAAGAGCCAGTGCAGCACTGGGGGAAACCCATTAAATCCTGCTTCACAAATGAAATCACATTTGTCATTTTGTTGCATAGATAAAGAAGGTGCAGCAGAGCGAGGTGGTGAGTTTAGTGTGATTCTGACTAGTTGCAATGCAGCAGCTGCAGTGTTGACACTCCAACTAACAAGTGGCTGGAGAGGATATCTCACATGCATGTTTTGTCTGATCAACAGTCTAAAACCCAAAGACATTAAATGTACATTGACATCTCTTTCAAGTTAAGTACACATTGTAAAAAGTATACTATTTGAGATAACAGTCTTTATTGTAATTATTGGGTCCTGATATCTAGCTTTTATTCCGTTGTATGGCAAACATTCAGAACTAGTGTTTGCTGACATCTAAGAGACTGAAGAGTGCCTTCACTATTCAGCATCAAGAGGACAGGCTTAATGAAGATATAACAGGAGATCAGATTAAGACCATCCGAGTCTTTAGTGTGATTGATTATGGCAGCACACCGGCAGCTAAATGCGAAAGACAGCTTGTGAGTCACACACACATTTTCTCTGCCTTTCAGGTACCTTGTTGAATTGAAAGAGCTCATATTCGAATGGAGTTTAGATGTATGAATAATACATGGACAACCTGAATGTGGGTGTTTTATTTTTTTAAAAATATATTCAATTTTACAGATAGATTCAGATAGGCCTCTGGTATGGCATTTACGGCTGGGCATGGTCTTGAGCAGCATTGCTCTTTTAAACAGAAATATAAATCATTACACTCTGCCGGTTTTACAGGTGACACTTAATTAAATCTATTTCAGTTCATTTCATAAAGTGCACCAGTTTTTACCCATCTTGAAATAAAGTTAATTTGGGGAGTTCATGCAGAGTAAATATGAGCACTTTTGATCAAAACAGCTTTTTTCTTATTTTATCTGTCTCCTCTGTCTTCCCTCCCTCCCTATGAATTCGATTTATCTGTCTTTTTCAACCTCACCTCCTCCATCTGTCTCTCTTCCTCTTCCTCCTCTTCTCTTCATCTCCCTTCTCTACCTCAGCCCGCAGCTAAACCCTGGAGAAACAGGAACTTGACTCCCTCAGGTCTCCGTCAGCACCACATCACAGAGACTTTGCAGTGACACCCCTCTACAGTTCAGCTTGACACCCTCTCACTCACTCTCTGTCTCTCTCTCTCTCTCTATCACAGACACACACACATGCTGGCAAACACAGAAAAATGCACGTTGACTCATACGTGTACAAGCATGTGCTTTATGTGTAGTGAAAACAGACGTACACTGTGCATGGGGCAATGTCACAGTCACACAAACCTACTTAAAATGAAACACCACAGGCATTGCCATAAAGCCTTTCTGTATACATGCAACCACAAAGAGAGACAGACAAAGGCAAACACACACTCATGCATAGACAAACACTGAAGAAGAGTGGATCCGTCCCCAAACACAGGCGACACTGACTCTGTATGGCAAGCTGAGAGGAAGTGTATAGTGGCTGTCACAGCTACTGTCACGGTCAGCTGCCTTTCCTGCTGCACCCTGCTCACTACACTCAATCTACAACAGTCAATATTTACAGCCCGCCAGAGGAGATGCTCCCCACTGCCAAAACCAACCATTTTGCTGCACCTGCTGCCTGGCTAATTAGACACATTTGTCTTTCATTTAGCCAAACTTGAAGTGTGGGAAAGGCATCAAAGGCATGCAAGACGCATCCCAGATTTTCAGCTTCACTCAGAGCTTGTTCCAAAAAAGAACAGTTTTGTTTTACCATTTCTTTATATCCGAAGATGTGAAGAAAAGTTGGTACATGGGTTGTTTGTCTGTTGAAATGGTAAAATGCCATTTTTAATGCTTCAAATAAGCTTTCAAAACTACATTATCCTTTTCACAATGAGCCTGTTTGCTCATTGCGTTGTTCTGGCAGATGGACAGCATCGCTTGTGAAAGTTTTTTAGCAGTCCACTTTCAAGTCTTGTTTATCAGATTGCCTACGTTACCACTCAGTGATTATGTAACTGACAAACACAAAAGGTATCAAGATGTGATGGATTACCTACAACAAGAAAGTTTTCCAACTAGCTGCTAGTTGCTCAACTTTCTTCACCAGCTAGCTGCTAATTTTGTATGCTGTTGGTGTTAGGCATGTGCTAAAGCTTACATAGGGTTTGGTACATGGTAAATAACAGTAGTAAGACAAGACCATACAATTAAATGTTCAGGCCATAAAACAAAACAATGAGCTGAAAGAGGCTAAAAAGCTACATATACAGTAGCTACAGAGTTGGCTGATTATTTTCTGTTGGTCTGTCACGGGCAATATTACACAGTCATTTGTTTCATTGCTAATACGAAAATATTGACAACAGTGGCATTGATTCTCTGCAAGTTGATGCTGAGGTAAACTGAAATTGACACATGCAGCAGAAATCGATCTAACAACCTCTGGCAAACTTAAGGAAAACTTCCAGTAGTAGTCTGTAGAGTATACACAGTCTGTCTGCAGTAGACTGCAGCATTCTAAATCATTGGTCTGGTCCTTCTTAAGTCAGGTAATACATTTCCAAACTCAGGGCGAACTAGGTTTATGTCAGTTATTTAGTTGTGTGGAGTTGGTGCGGCTCATCCATTAACTGTAAGGTTGGTGGTTCGATCTCTACCTCGTGCTTTCCACTTGTAAAGGTGTGCTTGAGGAAGATTCGGAACCCCAAATTGTGAGTGAAAAAATCTAAGTCTCTTTGGACAAAAGCATCTGCCAAATAAATGTAATTTAATGATGTCAGTTCTGATCTGGGCTCCTACACCTCTCATTGTTTCAAGCCTCATTTCACAGAAGCTACAGCTTATTTACATAAAAAATGTATTTGAAAGTGACATTACTGAGAGTTTTACACTGATGAGGAAATATATAACACAATTTGCCTTTATTTGCAACTGCACAAAATTACTGAGTGGGGGTGATACAACCTCCTCACCGTTTCCATGTTCTTTCTGATAAATATGCAACCTGTCGTGTGTAAAGCAAGCAGAGTTTTGAGTCTTGGCGATGTAAATTGTCTGCATGGGTGAGCATTGTTGTTGTTAAACATCCAGTTCATTCTCTTTCTCATCTCTTGCCCCCGTGTCTAAACTCTTGATTATCTGTTGTCGATGCTGCTCTCAGATTTCATCCTCAGTGAGTCTTGTGCCACTTCACACTACGTGAGCCAGATAAAATCAGACATGTTTGAAAACATCTTGTCAGCCCCGCAGTGCCGCACTCTGTCTTGAGCCTGTTCACGCTACAGGATAATCTGGGATGGTCAAGCCAGGTGTAGAATTACTGTTAAAATTGTCTGGCGTGACCTTGGCTCTGAGCACAAATGGGAGGGTTGTGTTGTATAATAATCATGCTGGGATCGTGGAGGCTGCAGTCTCTTTCTCATTTTTTCCCCCATCTCTTTTCTCTCTGTTATCTCTCCTTGTCCAACCCGTTACCCCCAAAGCCCAAGTGTTTTTTTTTACTTCTACATTTCAAATTCAGATTTTTCTAATTAAAATAAGAGCTGTGGACACTAGCAGTATATAGATGCTTGAGGGGAAAGTTTGTCTTTGGACCAGTTTTGATATAACAAAACGACCCCTCTGAATTTATCTTATGGGCAAGACCAAAACAGAATTTAAATTAAATTCCTCATTATTCATGTTAAATGTGTCCATAATGGAGCAATTAGCAGAGGCTACTTAATTGCTGCTGGCAATTAAAGCTGTGAAATTACATGTTCAAATAGTGTTGGGCAGTGGGATCAGACTGGGAACATGATTTAATTAAATTGCTCATTATTGTAGAAATTATCTGCAGTGTCTCACGGTTATCAAACAGTAAAGATATGTAGGTGCACAAGAAGTGACATTTAATATCAACTCTAAAGAACAAGCTATCTTTTGAATTGCCTTTTGAATCAATGTTCATTTCCCTTATTTTTTTCTCTTATATTTTGGTATTCTAATTGTGTGTCAGGCTGTAAAAGTTCACAGCGGGAGATCGGTG
Source organism: Lates japonicus (assembly GCA_033238685.1). Classification (NCBI taxonomy): domain Eukaryota; kingdom Metazoa; phylum Chordata; class Actinopteri; family Centropomidae; genus Lates; species Lates japonicus. Next base: position 3,002,556 of record BRZM01000021.1, on the reverse strand, counting down.
CTTGCAAAGGGATGTGAACATACTAATGAAAACACAAATCTCACACATTCCTGCAGCTCTAAAACCACACTGATGGGAGTGATATTAATGGAAAGCTGTTGCTGGTAAAAGAAAATAAAGAGAAGACAAAGTGTAGCCATAAAGTGGAGCGCCACAAACAGATGATGCTTACATGTTGTAAAGAATCTCACACCGATGTGATTTGGGGGTAAAAGTTTTGTTTCTTCAGCTTCTGAACTTGGCTAAGTCCCTAAGAGTTTTCATCATTTCATTTGCAGTGACAAACACACATGTGCATTAAGGAAGGAAAGATGAAGGGAGAGGAGGTGCGGCACAACATGCTATCAAGTAAAATGACTGCAGCTCCACTGAGCTCCAGCAGACAATCTGTTTAAGGTACAGTCAGTGCAGCTACAGTAAACTGACAGCATCCCATCCTTCGATCACTGCTCCTAGTCGATATCACGGTCTGCCCCAGAAATATTTATCAAAGCGAGGGAAGAGCTGAATATTTTTTTCCTCACTATGTGCACACTGGAAAAAGAAAGAGGGTGGGTGAAAGAAATTGGCACTCTCGCAAACCTGGACGGATTCTGCACAGTTAATTAAGATAAAACGATTCAATTCTAGAGAGATCGAGGCAGCGATTCAGTGTGCGCGGCACGTGGGGGCAAATCTGATTAGTAGCCAGCCAGCGCATTCCTCGACATTCTGATGCGAGACAATCTTTTGCATTTTCAATTACACACTCCAACAGCCCTCTAACTACCAAAACCAAGCTCATTTGCATGATTGAAATATAATTATGGTGCACCAAAAACACAGTTCTGTTTTGGTTCCTGTTACAATCCTTTTCACCCCCCTCCTGTCTTCTCGCTAAAATCAATCTCCGGTGACGAGCCCATAAGCAAATGGATTATGATAAAAGTTTGACTGTAAGGAAAATAATGAAGCTGTTAAGGGCTTTTTGCATAAAAACTGAGAACAGAGCAGGATCTGTAACTGACTGACTATCCTGAGGTGACTCCCCACATTTTCTCCTTTTCCCTTCCCAACCCTAACCTTTAACAACTCAATAGATGTATTTACAGATAGAGCTGATAACTCTGCTTACACAATTACTCTCCTTTATCTATCTCAACAACTCGTTTTTTGGTTGTACAAATAGAACCTTCCCAAAGTCTGGTCCACTTGTTTGATTTCGTCTCAGACAACACACCAGCAGTGTGTCATTTCTCAGCATTTCAGGAAAAGTTTTATTTCTTTGCTGTTCAACAAGCCTTCAAAATCAAAGCGCTGCACGACAAAAATATGAAGTATTCAGAAAAATCCTTCAATATTTGAGGAACACGGTAAGACATTCTATTCCAGATATTTTTGGGGAGCCACACTCAGTGCGGGGGCCCTGAGTCATCACCAGCGCCTCGGTGGACGATCAGCTTGAGCACATGACAGCTGGTGGAGGGGAAAGTAAATGTGTGTAAAGCGTGTGTGCGAGATGGCAAGAAAGTGTGAGAGAGAATGAGAGAGACAGAGAGAGAAAAAGTTACAGAGAGGAGCTTTTGACGTGTAGCTATACCGCATGCCCCGCTCGTCTCCACCTCTGCTTAGTCAGGAGATATATTAATAGAACCAATATAGGCAGACCAGATGGCTGTTATGACACTGTCATATCTTTTCACAGGTCACTGAGCAGCTTCTGGGCATTTGTCTGTTGTCTGTTAGAAGCATGCTGGTCATTTCCCTGCAACACACACTCAGGTAAAGGTAAAGTTTTCTCACCTGACTCACAGATGGTATTTACACATCTTCTCGATTATCAGCAGCTGGGACCGCTGCTGACATGATCATTCAGCGAGGGGCAGCTCATTTATGTGTGTGTGTTTGTGTGTGCACGCTCACATGTTTGAACACTCTGGGTCAGGTGTTGTTTTTGTTGTTGTTTGTCACACTATAGGTTAGGATGTTAACGTTTACATCAAACGAGCATCCAAATGCTGCTTATTAATCCCCAGCTGGTGACAGCAGTGACCTGTGATAAAAGTGATTAGCAGGCAGCAGCTTTAGCTGATAGCATGAAAAATTACTACATGAATAGCAGCATTTGAAATAAATAGGCTCTGCTACATCCTCCCAGACGCCCTGGAGTGAGGTTTGAGAGCCAAATCAATTATTGGGAGTACACAAAAGATGTCTTCTCTGTTGTGGATGGTTTCAATTTCTACTTTTTCCGGGTGCATTGTGGATTGAAATGGTTTTGTTGCCACAGCCCGTTTGCTGCTCTTCTTTAAATTACGCTAATGTCCCCCAGTTATGGGAGTGGTCTCTAGCCTAGGGATATGTCCATGCATCACTACTGGTGTGTATCTCATACTACCTTAAATCAACACATTCAGACCATCACTTTAAAGTTCACAGGGTCCAGTGGCATAAAAATTTTGGCATGTCCTCTCTTGGTCCTCTTAAACTGTCCAGAACATGCTGTGAGTTGTACTTGTCAACTCCCAAATATCAGAAAGGCAGATGTGATGATTTATGTTTCCCAAGCTAAAAACGCTAAAAACCACTTTGCTATATTTGGCTGATTAAAAGCCCTACTCACTGCTAACTAGGCTACTTATCACTAGCATATTAAGCACTCCCAATGGTACAAAACTGAAAGAATGCAATAACATGCATTTACTTGGCCAAATTCCATACTTCATGACAACCGATGCTCAGCAGGGAATGAGCACCTATTAGCCTGCGACCGTGCTCCAGCTTAAAGTTCTATCCTGACTAAAATAACTCACACAAGAAGCTCATTTCTTGCCTGCACATAAAGTGGTGCGTTATGAGTTACTTCTTGAAGCAGCCAATATCCTCTTCCATTGTAAAGTACTGTATAAAGCAAGTTACAGTAGTTGTAATGTGCTGAGTTGCAGTTTGATTGTAGTACTTTGCCATCTGTGCAAACTCAACAAAGCAACAAGAAGTCCTCTGACAGGAAGTAGTGGATGGTACCTTCATTAACGCAAGAACACCCTCCATATTCTGACTGGATGCCCTCTGGCGATCCAGACTGACCTGACTCAGCAACATCAGTACGCTGTGATGCCCCCTCACTCCAGCTTCAGCTGTTCTACTGTATAGAGAAGTCACAGTTCATTCTTCTTGAGAGATAAAGGGAGGTAAATGCTAAAAATAGTGATGTAGACATTATTGTTTCTTCAGATAATAAAATAGCTGATGAGTCAATTTCTACTCATTCAGTATTGTAGGCTTAAATGTACTATATGTGGCACTGTTAGATCTTTTCCTCCTTGCTCCTGGTGATATACTGTAGTTGGGCAGTGAACAGGGCAAAGATCCAGGGGATGACAGCAAACACTACTGGCCAGATCTGAAATCGATTATGACTTTACTTTAACTCTGGCCGGGAGCCTTTATCTCAGGAGTTCACAAACAGTTTTTATGCCAAGGACACCAAAAATGCCTTAAAGGGTGAAACAAAACAATACTGTGGAAAGCTCATTGCAAGATTAGTTTAATCTCCTATTACCATGTTCAAATTGTTCAATTTATTACATACGTTTTCAGTTTCTGTCTCAAATTCACCATCCTCAACAAACAACATACTGTCTTTTTAGTCCATTTTTTAAAGTCAGATTCACAAACAATAACAACACCGACTTTTTCATTTAGTCTGTGCAAATGATGTATGTATGTCATAATTTAAAAATCCAGGGGTGGAAGTTATGAATTACATTTACTCCTAATCAGTAATTTCACTCTTACTTTTTAACTTAAGTATTGTACTTCCCTACATTTAAAGTCTAAATTGTTATAGAATTTTTTAAAAAGTCACATGACAAAGTTAAACATAATCCTGCCAGAACACAACATATGAAAAGAGCCAAATCAGTGGCTGCAGCAGAGAAGAAGCTGCTGGTGAGTCTGCAGCATCATGATCTGAGATCCATGATCAGAGAGGAGCAGCTCATAGCTCATAGTCCACATACATGTTTTAAATGTTTACATTCACTGACCGTGGGTCAGGGGGTGCAAGGGGTGCAGTCACACTAAATTAAGGATGGTGTATTTATGCATCCATGGTTAAGATTAGCATTACTTTGCATAGGTTGCATCTGCCTTAATCAATCACTGATTTAATGCACCACCTGGCGACCACTGCAAGTGTACCAAATCAAATACACCTGCCGTGTTGCATGCCCAGCAGGTGCATGTTGGGTCTGGCTAGGCTAAATGCTAAAATACTGATGGTGGATCCTTCAGCTGTGACTTCTATGTTCACTTCTACCGTCAGTGAGCTGTGCAACACCTTTTTGCTGTTTCTGATAATCCTTGTTGTGACTGCCGAGCTCATTCAGCTCAATGTTTGGAAATTGTGCAGTAAGGCCAGAGAGTGGAGTGGTTATAATTTGCATTGACAATGAACTAGCAGAGAAATTGGATTTAGAGGAGATTGTGGACATTCAGACAGATGTGTGCAACAAATGACTTGACTGTTGTAATTCACTGTACAGGGGAGAGTATCAACAACTCCTGTGTTGCCTAGCAATGTGGTATTTTATCTGTGTTTGCTGCGGCCGCTGTGGAGTTCATGTTGTATATACATCTCTGCCTTTTATGTTGCTTTATTCTAATGTTAATTCAGATGGTTACATAAAGTCTATTGACACCCGCAGTGGTGTCCAGGTGTTTATATTATTTTGTAGATCCCAGTTTTCCCACTTTATATCAACAAAGTCAGGCTAAATAACAGAAACACCTCTCTGTATTTTGCAATACAGCTCAACAGCACCACACACTGCATTACATAACTACAATTATCATACATAACCTTCATAAAGCAGGATTTATTGCAGGATTGTTGTATAAGACTGCATTAGTTTTAGCTAGGTATACCTAATAAACTGCCAGCTGAGCGTATATTGTAATTATCTGTCGTATGCACAGTCTGCAAAGAGCCTGAGTGGAATTTATTGGTTGCTTTCAGTGCAGTTCTCACCTGGGAACAGCATATATGCATTAAAATACCAATGCATATACACCTGGTAGCCTAAAGATGTTCTTTAACTTTATAGTTTTATCATACATCATTATTATCACCATATAACATTTTTTACGGTTCCCAATCCTCCCTTTTAAAAATGTAACACTGTTTAGTACATTTTGACTGACTTACTAAGTAATTTTACTTCTGCTTGAGTAAATCTTATTTTAAATAACAGTATTTTTACTTGAGTACAATTTTCCAATACTCTTTCCACCTCTGAGAGAAATATAGGCAGAGGAGCATATGTGTGTGGTTGTGTGTGTGCGTGTGTGTGTGTGCAGTGTATGTGTGTGTCCTCTGAAGGAGGATGGGAGGGCTCAACAGACACAAGATGCCATGCAGGATGCAGCCTGCTTACCTGCTCCACAAGTTGAAACAACACATCCACCTGGGCCATGTCACATATGTAACGAGCAGCTGTGTGAGTGGTATAATAATGAATCAGAATATTCCTGGAGCAGTGTATAGTTGGTGGCAGAGACAGTATGGTTATTCTGTCCAGCACTCAGGGCTCATTAAGATGCTTGGATGTGGTTCTTTAGTTGGTGTCTACCTCCGCTTTGCTGCAGAGAAGCAACATGGGATACTGGCAGGTTGATATTCGTTTGCTTGGTTATTGGTAGCCTTGCATGTAATTTGTGCAGCTGACCCAGGGTCATGTTTTCATCAGGTGTTTATACATTTTATATTCGACCCAGTCACAACTCATCATTTCACTTCCTTGCTTGCTCAAAACTTAACCAGCCTCTTCATTGTATTTCACTCACATTTTAAAATGCAAATCACAGGCGAGTAGTAGCTAAGATCTAATGGTCTCATTTGTTTGCATTAATTACACTAATGTCTCAACATTAATGTGCTAATGATTAACTGATGTAAAATTGCTAAAAGCAGCAGTTTCAAAGTTTTCAGTTCCATTTAAAGTTAAAAGTAAATTTATGCCTGCTGACACACGTGAGCAGTTTCGTCCGTCTCGTTGTCCGTTAGGCTGTCTTCTTGTTTCAAAGGTGGGCAGAGATAAACCTCCAAGTTCAGTTTGATCAAGTTGGTAGAAAATACTTAAACGAGTGAGGTATGTAATATACAATTGTCAGATGCAAGACCAATTTTAGCACAGACACATTTTTCCCACAAAGTACACCCTCTTGGCACCTATTATTGTGGCTGGTGTTTATGTATATGTTAGATTGTGTGTGTCTGCATAAATGTGGAGGCGAGGTGCCTGAATGCTTGAGTAACTATATAAGACTGAGCACATTTGGTCATATGAATGTATTTGTATGCATATATCATGATGTTTGTGTGTATGTTCGCACATGCTGCATATACTCAATCAGCGAACATGTGTGCAAACACGTCCAAACTCACATTAATCATTACTTGTTTTGAGTGAGCTTTCCCCATGATAGACTTATTTCCCGTTCAATAGCGAGCTAGAACCTGCCAGGGGCATTTTAATGTTCCACCTCCTCAACATTCCTCAACATTCTTCTTCATTACAATGCTGCAACACCACAAACATGACCTGCACCAATAAAATGTTCCATTAATTCCATCACAGCCTAGAATAGATTTCCTGCAATCCTTGTGCTGAGGCAGGAATTCGGCACAATGCGGTATACTGTAGCTGGCCTAAATTATCATACAAAAAAAAAGAAAGAAAGAAAGAAGGAATAAGATTTCTTTATTTCACACAGCCCCTCATCAGACACTTGTGCACACAACACAGCTGCATCAAAGCAAGAAATCAATTTATTTTCTGCTCTGCCTTATTCAGTCACTGCATGTAGTCCCCAAGTTTATGAAGACACACATTATAATTAGTCTACAAAGACTCACTGAATATTCAGTGGTCCAGATCCACTGTCTCATTTCACCACAATGTGGAATGGAAATAGATGAGTACATAACGCAAGTTTGGGACTGATTTTTGATTAGCCGAGCTGAACACTGTGAGGCACAAAAATAGATTAATATACATAGAGAAAATATATTCATTTCACTTTCCTGCAGTGCTTTGAAGGATGATCCATCTAAATGTATTACATCACTAATGATATATAATGAGCCTGTTTGAAGATAATACTATATTTAGTGGGATATTAGTTTCGGCCACATTGAACCCATTTCAGAGTGAGGTAAAAATTAGTCTACTTAAGCCTTTTCTCCTCTAATAACATTATCAGCTCATCATTAGTGTGTTTTTTTCTCTTTTCTCTGTGTTACTTAACAGTGACAGGACAAAAGATACTGTCTTTACATTGGATTGTGGAGCGTTTCTCCCTGGTAGTGCAGAGCTACAGTAGCATCACAACCACACAGAAACCCCCCCCCCCCAAAAACCCAAGTACTCATGCCCCCCTCTCAGTGGCCGCTTGTCGGTGTCATGATGCCAATAGACTGTGTGCCCTTCACTTTGTCCCAGCTCCCAGTTATGGGGAAGGTACACTGGGATTATGTACAGAATGCTCTGCGCAGTGCAGGGAGCTTATACTTCACACCACAAGTCTGATGCCCATTGAGGAGCCTGTAATACCACACCTGCAGAGCTAGATAAGCCCTCAATCCTCCCTTTTATTCTACCACTATTATTCTCCTGTGTAATATCACATCAGCGAAAAAAAAGGGAAAAATCATTATGAAAGAAAAGCTGCAAGCAACTGGAAATACAGCAACAATTTACGATGTTAATATTCATACACATACCTTATCCTGTATGTTTTGCATGCAGCATGCATTGCAGGGTGTGCAGGGTCTTATTCATCCCTAAATTGTGGAACGGTGGAACTTAATCGGCATATACCGCAACACTAACGTCATAATCAACTAGCCGATCATTCCTCTGACAGCTGGAAAGATAAAGTGTTCTTTTTCTATAAAACTGCGGACGGGGGTGGTGTGATGCTGCGGAAGTAATTTGACAGCAGGAGAAACGGGGGTTTATGATTGATGGCTACCTCTCTTAATTTTTTTTCCTCCTTACGATTAGATCCACTGCTTCCTTTAAACAAGCTAACCTAAAACAGTCAGTCATCCTACAGATTTATCCATTCGGAGCCCGGCTCAAGCCCTTAAGCAAAATAAACTTAAACAAATAGAAATTGTGATGTAATGATGATAGTTCTCTGTGAAAAATTAAAGATTTCTGGGTAAGGTTTAAATTTCAAAATAAAAGATGCACAAATTAATTATTCATAGATAAATAAACAGATTAATGAAGCCTCCTAACCCTGACTGACTGACACAAATCTGGTGTCTTGACTCTACACAGGCGATATGGTCCAAAATACTGACTGTATCAACCAGAGGCCTTTGATCTGCTTTCTGACCCACTTAATTAACCAGCTAAACCCATTACAAAACCATGAGAGTGTTTAATACAGCAAAGTGAACCATGAATTTAAAAGCAGCATGGTGCCATTTCCCAGCTTTGATGAGGAGACACGACTTTGCGAGCGTGCCGTGCTGCGGCGGTGGAAAGCCGGCCAGGAAATGTCAGGTCATCAGAATCCTGTGATTGTAGACCTCGCGAGAGGGTTGGGGGGGGGGGGCACAAAAACATCTCTAAATGTAAATCCAATCTAATAAGCTCACCCTGGAATAATTTAATCAAATCTACATATGAAAGAATTTCTGCCCTGCACAACAACAGGATGGAATTGGTAGTAATTAGCTTTACAGATTGGAGGTCTATCCCAGCTTGTGAGGAAATCCAACCCAAGAAAGGCAAGGTAAATATTTACGAGTACACACTGTAGACAAATCAAACAGAGCAAACACGTTTTAAAGATGACTCGACTACAGAGAGGCAGTGTTTGATGCAACAGCTTCATGTTATGAGGCTTCAAGTTTTTTCCTCAGTATGATGAAAGGTAATCTGTATTTTGTATATGTCAGGCTGATTTCATTTGTTGCTTTTTGCTTTCTCGCTTCTTCACTTTTTATCTGCTACTGATGCTTTAAGGATTCCGTTCCTTTTGTTTTACCTCAGTAGCATTTTTATAGTTTGTTTTTTTCTCAGCAGCTCCAGTTGAACAGGACTTCAATAATTTTCTCCATATAGATTTTGGCTTTTAAGGATTTGCAAACATTTGCTTCTACTCCAGGATATTTCAAGAGCGATTCATAACCCATACACAACAGTCCATTGGCAAAACATTTATCAGCAGCAGGCAGTTTAACAGCCAGCAGTTAGGCACAGCAGCGCGTTGAGCTTAATACTAATGTCATCATTCAGGGCATTACCAAAGTCATGTGGATACATCATCTGGGAACCATGAATATCTGCACAAAATTTGGTGTCATTTGCTGGATAAGTGGAGATTCTGACCTTCGATAAGCATTTTCTGATATTCTATTCATTAATGGATTAACTCAGAATAATCATTTATTAATAGTGAAAATCATCACTGCAGCCCTACTTGATATGCTTTTACCAATCCCGACACTTCTCACAATTCTCTGCAATATGCCTTACACTGTATGCGTCTGACACTAAATCAGTGATATCTGCTTCTTCTAGAAGACTGTTGTGGTTTAAACAAAGGCTTACACATCTGCAGTAGCAGATAACTGAGTATGATAGGCTGTCACTGCACAGAGAAAAGCTATCTGATCCTGCTCCCTTCATGCAAGATATACTGTAGAGCAAAGATTGTACTGTATCACAAGGACAAACATGTAAAATACTGTCCTGTCAGGTCTTGTTTACTCCACATCAGTGTATTGCAAAATTTCTCAACATTTCTGGCTCCTGATACAATTTCATCGGGTCCAAAAAATATCATGATCATGAAATTCTAGCATTGGCAAGTTGTCAAGTGAGTCTGAGCATGACATTTTTTTGTATTCTTTTCTATAAATCATGTGGGTGCTCCGCAAAGATTCCATAGAGACGATGATATATCCCCTAACCTATTTTTATATGAGATTATTTAAAGTGAAAATCAATATGAGTCTCTGAATCTCCTGGGAATCCATCAAGAAAACCCACATGGGGACCTAACCAGGAGGATGAGAAGCTAAAGAAAATGAAAGTGCTGATAGAAATCACACCTCAGGCTGAGTGTTAAGACGTAAGTGGACCACATCAGTCCACCTGTCTACTTCATCAGTTACCTTAAATAAAAATGGCATATGTCCTTCCACTTCTACTTTGGAAAGTGAGGGGCCTGTATTCTTACTGTATTCATGGAGATTACACACTTACACACACACACTGGCTCAGAGAGGCCCAATTACCTGCTGGAAAATGCTGGCACCCAAGAAGCTCCAGACTGGTACCAGGAGCCCACACAAGGCTCACTCACTCAGCTTCATGCCCACAGCGAAACAAAGGGGATTTCGTGTCTCTGTTTAAATCCTTGGGCTTTGGATACATTTCGGCCCCCCCCCCCCCCATATGGCCTTTTAAGAACTGATTTATCCTCTATTACTGAGGCACTGGGCCCAGATCTGGCCCTGGGCATGCTCAGAGCAGCACAGTATATTGCTCATGAGGGAAACATGGACAGGATGGCTAAATAAGAGACATCGTAAAATCACTGTCATTGCCCTGGATAGGGTGCAGGCACATGCTAAGCATAGATTAAAGCGCCGAAAATACACGTTACGGCCTATAAGTGAGCTGATATTTAGGGTAATCTGATCAACCAGTTTTCCAAAGCTGTCAAATCTCTTGTGTGTTGACAAATGTCAGAATAGCACCAGATGAGGCAAAAGCTTCAAAAATGGATGTAGAGATTTTGTTGTCTTTATGCAGAACTTGATACGTAGGGTAGGGAAATGCAAAATCAGAGCTCAGCTCTCCCCTCTTCATTTTGTCTGTTGGTTGAGCCAGCGCAACCAGGCAAAACAAGCAGTTGACTGGCCATTCATCTTCTGTTTAGATTGATTCTGGTGAGAATTCATGTTGGTTGGTGTGGTTACCCATGGTAATTAAATTCTAAAGAGAAGTAAAGGCCACAGACGGCGGATGGAGGGTAAAAGTAATGAATTCAAGGAGATAGAGCAGTGGGAATGCAGGAAAGAGGAAAAGTGGATAAAAGATCTTACCATGGATTACAGATATAAAACATGACCAACAGGTCAGTCACCACAGGTCAGGTCAGTAGATTCTGCCAGCAGAAGCCATGGGCACTGCACCGTAGGGTGATAAAATGAAGGAAACTATTTACAGCATAGCTGAAACAGATCATAACAGTGCTGGGCAAAGAGTGTAAACACTAGGTCACTGATGGCAACAGGCAGAGAGCTGCTGATGGAGGAAAATTAGTGGATAATTTAAACTGACAGATTTTAAAAGAGTGAAAAGTACTACAGAACAAACACAAGATACACCAGCAGTGGTTAAACAGAGCATCATTACGTGTATTTGTATTTGTTGATAGTATGATTTTATAACTGACTGCCAGTTGAGCTTTTTATCAGTCTCCAGTCTCTGTATAATAGTCAATTAATTAAGTTAAGTACATGATGGCTAGGGGTCTCAGCAGTTATATATTGTCTTCCAGGTATAGTCTAGTCATAGAACACATTGCTTGTACAACTATGTTCCTTGTGATTATTAACTCACATGTCTAACTCTTTTGCACCATTTGATATAAAACATATTGGATTGGATTTTTTAGCTTTTTGGTTGGTAGTAATTCTAGATATTATACTGATGCATGGAAAAACCTTGCTGTCAAATCTTTCTCTGAAATCAAACTGATAATTTCTATTTGTCTAATCAGATATGCTCTGTGATGGAAGAAAGATGTGAGAACACAAGATGAAAAAAAAACAGTAAATGAAGAGGGAAAGCGTAAGGTTGTTGGAGATGAGAGGGCGAGAAGAAAGATGATGAAGATGTGAAGGTGAGGGGGAGTATGGTAGGTGGGGGGAGGAGAGAGGCAGGCGGCGAATTGATGAGAAGGATGAGAGGGTGACAATGAAGAGAGACCATATGTGTGGAACCACATTTCTGATTATTGTGAATTTGATTATAGATTAATTTTTTTTGGCAGGCGGCGGCACAACTGAAAAGCTGACACTTTGTATGTCAACACTGCTAATACACACGTGTCCATAAATCCCCATACACACACACACTCACACAAAACGCTCAACTGTTGAAGCTCAAAAACAGATTTTTCTCATTTTGTGGTGACATCTGTTCCACTGCTGCACAGATTGCAATTTTCTGACCTAATAGGGCCCTACCAACCGGCCATCAGCACATTTAATGTTAACTAGAAATTGACCAATAACAGTTTTTTAAGGCTGCTCACAATTTTGTGCTCAGGTCTGGCAAGAAGCCCGTTGATCGATCAATATCTTTGTCTCATTCTCTTGGCCAATGTATCACCCGGCTAAGTAAACCGTGCGTACATGCAGCCACTGAAAAGCAATCCACAAAACCTTGGTATACTGTGTGAAGCTGAGTCTGACCCTATAGCCTGCTCCTACACAAAGTTATATACTGTTAAAATGTCCTGCAGCAACTGCGCACCGTGCATGGCTAGCACATTAACATACAGAATACAAACTGTCAGTGCTTTATTTGGCATGGCCTATCAGAACGATCTGCAAATTTCTGATAATCTGAAGCAGAAACAGCACAATTATTAAAGTTTGAAAGGTGGGGAGACTATTCCACTCTATTTATCACTATGGTTCAAGTGCTCTGAGCCTTCACTTGGCTTACTGCATGAAAGTATTAACACCTATACAGATATAGGTTTTGGAAGATGGAAGTGCTATTGCTAATACATTTTTTTTATTAGCTAGAGCTCTCAGCAATGTTTACCTCTCTTGAGGCAGTGTTGCTGAAAATTGGTAAGGGAATTGAGTCTTGGTTTGGGAGCCACATTCCTAAAGGTGTGGAATAGTTTCCCCTCAGGTTTCAATTCCGAAGTGTCTATCAAATTTGAAATTAAAATTCACCTGTCTGTGTATGGAGGGGGTTTTTTTTGGTTGTTGTGCTAGGCTGAACTTCTGACACAATAACTTTGGATATTTTCTCATCTCTTAACATCTGATGAACCAGGTCATGAAGCTATCAGTGAGGAACAGCTCTTAACCAGAGTCAGACCCTCCGATAAACCAGGCAATTACGAGACAGACGGAGAGCGACGGAAAGAGAGAGGGAGAAAAAGACTGAGAAAAGTTGCATACTGTGACTGAGGAGAGCAAAAGAAACAGAAAGACTTCACCACAGTGCTGCCCATCGGGACCATTTCCACTGTTATCAATCATGTTTTCCTGCTGGTCAAAAAAAAAAAACACCCACAAAGGCAATAGCTTCCTACTCTGACCTTGGCAGATAACAGCAATACCAGAAAACTCTCCCATCACCACTGTCATCATCTCTACCTCAGTTACCTACAGCACTCACACAAACACTGGCACAAAAATGACACAACTCTTCTCAGAAACACAGGAGAAGAAAGAGGTTATCAGCTCTCTCTGACAGCTTATTGCAAAACTTTGGTGCTGTGCTTCTTTAAAGTGATGCGGTGCGAGACCCTCTCAGCAGGGGGGGTTGAAGCCCAAGCGACAGACTTGTAAGGGAGATGAGCACGTACTGTACCTCCACTGGCTTATGGGACCGAAGCTAGCGAGGCGAGATAAATGTGTGATCTCTCTCTGTCAGTCTTCCAAACAGGAAGTGACAAAAACGCTGTTAACATTTTTTCTCTGCTCTGATTGCGTAGGTTCATTTTCTTTTCCCTCTGATTCGCTGGGTGTGCACTGAGTGTTCTGTTGGTTATGCTAATTGTCTCTAGACCTCCCGCAGTGTGCGATCCTTCCCCAGTTGGATGACTGTGAAATTGTTTGCCCAAGGAGATGAGTCTCTGCGTGTTTGTGTCTCTGTGTGTGCATCTACAATGTGTCACAAAAGCCTTTAGTGATGCTGCGCACGTGCATTTGTGTGTGATTATGTGTGTCGGGGTGCATCAGCACAGATCTTCACTCGCCAGCCATGGTTAGGCGCACTTGTATTCCCAATCCTCCAAACACTCAGAGTGAAGAAGGAAAGCAGGGCGATGTTTCATCTTAATGCTGTCATATATTGATTATTCTACTCTTCATCCTCTCTGTCTTTGATCCTATTAGTAAAGCAAAACCAGTGGGAAAAGAAAGACACTTTTTGCATTTTTTTCCCCCCAGTGGATTACATCCTATGGATTTCTGGGAAAGCAAATGGCCATGTCCTATGACTGAGGAAATAGTTAAGGAGTAAAATTCCTTCATTTGTCATGCTGTCTAAAGCCCACGCCTTTCTGAATTCTCAGCTTTAACTCAATGCCTCTGTATTTTCATGAGTTGAGCTGCCCAAGGCCTCCCTTGCTTTTTTGAGAGATCACTATCAATAATTGCTCTAAAATTAGGTATTAGAAAACACAACTAATTAAGCAATCACACTTCATTGGCTTGGTGAAACAAGGCACACCATTATAACTAGTTTGAATTCCCTGCCCAGAGAGAAGCGCTGGACCGTCCTTGTACATTACAATCACTGTGCAGCGTCAAAGTCAGTTCCTGTCAATCACTTAGCTTCCACAGCTAATGACATTAGCTACTGCCATTAGCCATCGAAAGAAAATAAACCCTCAATATCCAATTCAGTTACAGCGTCAGCTCCAAGCCTGATGCTGTTTATGACATCCTCCGCTGATAAAACAGCCACCTTTTCCAAAATGTTCTGTTTTATCACACACATAACACAACAAAGGCCCACCTCTGTTTGTATCAAATTAGATGACAAAAAAAACCCTCGGAGGCAAGAGCTGTGTTTCTGCTTGTATTAAAATTTTGGATGCTCAAAGCATTTTTCCAAAAGACATAAGGTGTGCCAGGTGAATAAAAAGCGTGTATCAGCAGTTAATCCAGTTAATCAATTAAAAATTGTTCATTGCCAAAAAGACACTCAAGGCACAACTCGTATACTGTATGCCCGGGAGAGAACTTTTTTCTGATTAATATTTCACTTAGGCTCTTTCCTAACATAAAGGTTTAAGGATGTTGCAATAAACAATTCATAAAATCTTCCTTATATTGCATCTAAAAATTAGTTTTTTCTCTCTCACACTGTGCAATACTGTACTTGCACAGTTGCCATGGTAAGGCCTTCACTTGCCACCACTTCTGTTGTGTTGAGAAGGGAGATGACATTTCAGCACAACCTTGTCACCTACAAATTATTTTTAAATGCTACCAATTTGAAGTAAATAGCCTATACTTATACAGAAACATAATCTTGTCTGAGTCATGTTTGTATCAACATGATAAAATGTTGTGACAAAATATATATTGATGAAAATGTTCATAATGTTTAATGGTAGGAGAGGGTCAAAGTCTTGTTTTAACACTGAAAAAAGTGAACTGTGACTTGATGTAAGACAGCATGAACTTTTTCCATAACCTTTACCAAAGTGCTTTTGTGCTTAAAATGTAATTTTAATTACTACTAGGAGGAACGACTGCTGTTGAGCACTTGTGACTATAACCAGTCATCTCTCGTCACTTTATTTATTCAGCAACACTGTAACTAACTTGCTGTGGTTATTGGTGCGGAGACTCCAAAAGATCTGCAAGGATAGCTGGCGACGGTACGAGTACTCTAGACTTGTTGACCTTGGAAAAATGGAATCTCTTAGTCTGAGAAAAAAAAATTCTGTTGAGTGAGTTGGTTGATATTGGCTTTTGGCAGTTGTGCAACACTCCTCTTGGTGTATTTGAACTGTCTTCCTCAGGAAAAAAAAAATGTTACATGAACATTTCCCCCTCTTTTCACTATCAATATTAAAGATGCAATAATATTTATTACTAATATATTTATATCACCAGTGGATCAAACGACTGTGTGTCATGTGAGAGGTGTTGCTCGTAATGAAAAATGGTCAAGAAATTACAACTTGTGTTTCTGTGTTATGACCCACATAATATGACATATGGCTCCCTGGTGCAGCATTTCCTTCTGCCGCTCTCTGGAGCCTTGTGTAAAATGCACTATCACACAGGGCAAGCCAACCTTCATCCATCACTTACTAATACAGCATTTCAGTCAGCGATAGCACATCGTTGCAGCGGATTTGGCAAATTATTATTAAATGTGTGTGTGTGAGTCTAGAGGGCTATTTCTTTACAGACAACATATTGTGTTCTTTTCAGCGTGATAAACTTTGACTTTGCCCCTGGAAATTCAAACACTTTGTTCTGCTGTGGGAAAGACCCACAATGTTTAAGAGACTGACTCAATTTTTTGGCCTCCAGTAACGAGTACCCTAGTGCTTGTTTTATGGTAATGAACTTTACAGCTCATAGAAATGCCTTTTGAACCACTTAGGGAGAAAACAACTGAAAAACGAAGTGAGAGAGGAGGAGAGGAATTTTTCATGTGAGAGTTTTCTACAAAGTCAGCTTACTCTATAGGCTTTCGCCGCTTCTTTAAGCAGAATTGCTTCCCAGAAGCACGCAGCGCTGCCAACCCCCTCCCAGAATTAAACCAGGAGATGCTCCAAGCCAACAAGTAATATCCCGTGAGACTTTGCTCTCCTGGAGGTAGGCGCCACTTTAGATTTCACAGCCTTAATATGTGTGCAGGGTCACTCCGGGCTCTTCTTCTCCCAACACTGGCACGGGATAATCTGTTTTAAGTCTCAAGTTCTTTGGTCGTTTCGTCAGCAGACTGTTAAACACTCACTGTGGCAACTGAGGTAAAACAGTCCACTGGATGACTTCAGAACTGTGAAATCCACTGCAGCCTCTCAGAGGGTAAAGATGCTGTTTGTAACAGCTCCGGTAATTGAAAATTTAGTTTTTGGTAACCTTTTGAAAAACAGGTTGGACCTGTCCCCAGCTGGAATCTGTGTGCTTCAGTACGAGTTCATTATTTGTGATTTCAAAAACTATGATAAAATTGTAACCAAAAATGGGACGTGATGCGTTTATAGGCTGGTGCCAGCGTTAAAACCAACTCCCCTCAAGTGACAGGAAATGCATCAGGGTAACAAACAGTGCAACTGAAAGGGTTAATGGGAGCAATTAATTTACTTGGTTTGTTAGTGCCAGAAACAACCACACTCACCAACCTCTAACATCACTATCACAATAGCCAATAGACAGATATTATGGAAATAACATCAAAGCTTACTGAGCTATAGTTTACAGGGCTCGGCCCTCCAGGATCTCACATGGAACGTGTTAATTGGCCTCATTAACTGTTTTTCATTCAAGAACTGCCCATCAAACATAAACTCTCCACTCTTTATTGCGCTGGAGTATTGCATTCATGTGGACCCTTTCTAGACTGGTGATCTTACAGGGGTAGAAACCTGTGGCCCCCTAATACAAGTCAGTGGTGCATAATATTTGCATTAGCATTAGCAAAACACTGCATTTACCTGAGCTTCATAAAGTGTTTTAGTTAACCATGCCTTAACTATAATTAATTTACCACAAGACTAACCTTTCCCTAATCTTAACCAAACTTGCCATTCACAGAGATAGAAAGGAAGAAAGTGAAAAACACTTTGACCAATTCCATTGGATACAGAATTGGCCATGTTTTGCAGAATCGTCCATGGTCAACATTAGCATATTCTGCCATCTGCAGCACTCTGATTAAGTAAGTAAACTCTGATGTTTAGATTGTAACAAAATGTACATGGCCAAACAATTCATGGTGATCAGACATCCTGAAACTCCAAGCTGTTCTCAAATTCTCCTTGCCTGAATGTCTGTGCCTACTGCAACTTTGGTTGTGTGAGTGCTTAGGGGTGTGTGTGTGTGTGTGTGTGTGTGTGTGTGGAGTGTGAGAGAGAGAGAGAGAGAGAGAGAGAGAGAGAGAGAGAGAGAGAGAGACCAGAAGAGCTATTATTAAATTAAGGCTAAATGCATTTTGGTTTTGTAACTTTTCAACTTTCCATCCCAATCCACTCTGGCAAGGCCCACACACATATAAAAGAGCAGGAAAACACTGAGTGGGAATCCTCCCACTCTTGTTTAGCACAGTGTCCTTTATCCAGCTTCTCAAGTGCTTTTTTGAACAAGGATAAAAAAATCATACAGTATGCAAATAAGACAATTATAGAGATATAAATAGCGAGCTATATGTGGGTTTGCTATTTTACCAACCATTCAGCATGATTTTATCAATACTAAAATGGTTTCATGATTCAGAAATCAGCAGTAAGACTTATGTTGTCATATTAACGTAATAGTAATAAGATTGCTATAATGCATAAATACAAATTAAGTTTGGGTTGCCACATTCTGAGGCCAAATTTAAGCAAAAGATCCCTTTTGTTGGTTCTTTATTAATAAACTCATGAAGCCATTAATAACAAATTCTACAACTTTTATAAGTTTGCCTTGTTGTAAAGTGGTAACTAGGTCATATTTCACTCCTGAAACTTTTTCTGACTGACTCAGAGATGACAATCCTCCAATCTGTCTTGTTTAAAAAAAACTGCCTGTATCACATCCTATAGCATGCCAGGCTATATGGAGTATTTCCAAATGTCCTGATGGCCAGTCTGACAGTATGTGAGTGCGTGTAGGTATCCAGTATGTGCCTGTCAGTGCATGTGAGACAACCTAGAACCTCGGTAAAAGCAATCAGATGGCTGGAGAGTTATAATATCCTCTGAGACTCTGCACACCAGGGAGTTGACTGACAGGATAGAATCTTTTCTCCCCCTCCTCTCCACTTTCACCTGCAAAGATTAAGAGGCTGACCAAACCCAGTGAGATATGGATCAATCTTTGGCCTACCTGTATATTTGTGTAATGGCCTTCTCCAGGTGAGAGTTACATGCCTGAATTTGTTTTTCCACTTTAAAGGAAGATTCTGTTCCCCTTGAATAGAAATATTCCATTAGACCAAGCAAGATGAGCAGTCAAATGATCAAGGCAGGTTGGTTAAAACCAATTCACCTTTAAAACTATGTTGCTCATGCAGCTCTGGTAAATATGGTAACCCAAAGTTCAACCAGGAAGTAACTCTAATGAATCTGAGGCGTGTTTACCACAGAAAGTTTGGGTATTCATTTTAACACATTGACCTCTGTTTTCACAACTGTTCTTTTACTTGAGTTTAGTTTTTGGCTCCTCTGCCCACCTCTGCAAATAAATGTTTTTGATAATATTGTTAAGCTGGGCATTTGTTTTCAGTCTGTCAGCCCATCTGATTGCTTTTGTTACTAATGGAGCCAGGTTTATGGAGTGTCTAGCGACGTTGCAGCATCCCCAGATCTCAGAAATGACATTTTTAAATGACAAGTTGTATAATTAAATGGAAGGATGGACAAAACTACCAAAATAAAAACCCATCTTCTAAGAATATCTAATTTTCCTATAAATACATACAGTCAACAATTTATTTCTCCCATCATCTAATTGTGATTTGGGGGTTAAAAAATGACTTATCTTTCTGCTAGCCCATAACCAAGTGAGAGAGGTTGTTTTATATACACCTTTGATTGACAGGTATACAGTGAGGATGAAAACACATGATTCAGTTTTTCCTACATATGCATTTTATAATTACAGGTCCGCATTCACCCACACGACAGACAAAAACACACATAGCACCCAAACATCCACTGTCACAGTATATACACAATATATACACTTGGGCACTACCAAAAACATGAGCACACACTCACAAATGCATAAATGCACATTCACCTACATATGTTTATTCCAAGTGCAACTGCACAAACTTAGTGAAAAGATGCACTTTTTCCCTCTTTTCTTCTGGGTTGTGTCTGCAGCCTGTTGTTATTCCTGATGCTCTGCAGTGCCTCGCTCTCTCTCTCTCTCTCTCTCACACACACACACACTGACTGCATCCCATTTCAGTGCTTCTACAACACCCCAAAAAACCCACACACTCTCTAGGCAACTGTCACAGTTCATTCGTGTTAATATTACAAGTCATTTTGTATTCTGCCACAACAGCTTACAGCTAATTATATGTCTCATAAATTATATATGTCCTCTTGGCTGAAAGGAAATAATTTGCATTTCATTAAATGTTCAACACTGAATAAAGTCACTCAATAAAGGTTGATGCATTTACAGCGGTTCTTGTTACGTGACCGTTACCTTTCATTTCCATAATTCTTGTTAATGCACACAAGTGCTCAGTGGCATTAGATGAGGTTTCTCGAGGGTGGGTGGGGGGTCGGGGGGGGATCTTACCTGTGCACAAGAGAAGCACGGCGAGTCCCACGCGCTGGACCGGCCCCATCTCTCTCTCTCTCTCTCTCTCTCTCTCTCTGTTTATTCGGGGTGAGGGTAGGGGGAGGTGAAGGGTGGTGGCGGGAAGCCGCGAAATAACTCCCTCAGCAGAAAGCCGCACAACTTGGCACGCAACCTATCCACTCTGAGCGGTCCCCCATTTGAAACAAAACTGTTGTATTCCGTGCGACACCACCTGCCATCACAGACATGGAAAAACACGGTCAGTATTATCCCCCACAAATAACAGTTAACAGTGGATTCTGATCCCTAAAGAAGGCAAAAAAAAGAGAGGGGGGGTCAAGTCCACATTTGTTGTTTTCACTCCCAGAACTGTGAACACGCAAAGCAGATTGAGTGAATCAACTTCTCACATCATCGTCGTTGCTGCTGCTGCTGCTGCTGCGCTGATTCATCGCAGTACATGTTGGGTTAACTGTTAATTTCTGGGGATGAAACAGGTGCCTCGGGGTGCGTGAAAACAAACCGTCTGCCACCAGTCGCGCCCTACAGCCCCCATGCGGGGTGTTTAATATTTGACAAATGTGTGCTGAACGTGTCAGGGGGTTAATTATTGCTCTCTATTTAGGCTCCCAAAAATAAACAGCTGTAAAGTAGAATCAGTCAGGAGGTTACTGGGAAAAAAGCGACCTAAGCGTCCTTAAATGGGAATGAGAGTAAGTCTGAGAAACTGATGCAGTGTTGGGGTTGTCTCTTTGCTTCTTACCATTTCTCTTATTGCACAGGATACACGGTCGCGCCGCGGTCTCGTCCAATATTGGCATGTGACATGAAAATAAAGCCGTCTCTTCTTCCCAGACTGCGATATTATCATCAAGGATGAGAGCAAAAAAGAAAGTCCTCAACAATTAGTTTCCCCCCCCCAAAGAGATCTCAAGCCACGCGCAGCTGTTGTATTTTCTTCTTCTTCTTTCCCATAGAGTGATGGATTCACAGCAGTCCAAATCACCTGGATCCGTGAGGCGAGCGACCCTGTAGTTGAGGATTGCAGTATTTAACGAACCAATAGTCCTCCCAACTTTTCCACGCGACGGAGAAGCGCAGATATTCGGAGACGGCGGTGTTAAGAAGAAGAAGAAGAGGAAGAAGTGGAAGAAGTGGATCCCTCCGAGCTGTTGCACCGAGCAGCAGCCCCTGCACCCTGTGGCTGTGGTGGACCGGAGGAGTCTGCTGGTGCAGAAACTGAGGGGGGTGAGGAGGATGAGGAGGAGGGAGGGACGGGGTGGGGGGGTGGGGGGCTGTGTGCTCAGGACGCGCACTCCGGGGCTGGATTGGCGAGCGTCACGTCAGCAAGTATTGTGCCATCCAATTCCCGACTCATATCACATGGGAATTGTGTTTTTTTTCCTTCCTGATGCCCACCGTTGGAAAAAAGTTGAAAGTTAACGACAAATTAGAAAGGAGCTCCACTCCTCACGACGGTTTAACTGCATCTTAGGTTGGGTGGTGAAAATGAGCATAAGACTGGGAAGTTGCTGGTATGGACAATAATTACAGCTCAAAACAGTGAAAAATGCATACTGCAGATTTGCATTTTTATCAGATGTAGTCCTGAATGTTGGCAGTATTGTTTAAACGCCGTTTTAACTATACATAAAGAGATTCTTGGCATTGGATCCCCCTGTCATATACTCCTCCAGTACAATGCACACAAATGCAATCTGACGTTTGTTATATGTAATGAACTAAAAGGCACACATATAAATGTGGACATTTTCATCAAGAAATTGCCCAAACTCATGTTATAGTGGTTTAAAATGACGCAAAACAACACACAATACATTCTCATTTTACTGCTCCTACATCCTGGATGGATCATTAGTGACCAGTCAGTGAGTGGAGTACAAGGAGTGGAGAAGTGCAACCTGTTGTGCCATTTGGGTGGCTCGTGAGAACCAACAGTGCCCCCTATAGGGCACCTCTGACTGTAAGCAGCTGCCCTCCCTGGGCTTCATGACTCAGACATCAGGGAAGTGCTGCATAAATCTGAGTCTTCCTCAGAACAACCGCAGGCTGAACATGGTGACGTACATAAAGGAGCAGCAGTCACACCTTAGTGTAAGTGCCAGCCGTAGAGTGGAGTGGAGTAATCACCAAGAGTGGGTTCAGAAAATATAGTTTTATTCTAAAATCTTGCCACAGTGTGACTTTTGTACATAAAATTGTTTTTGTTGTTGTTATATGAATTAGAAACAGATGTGGAAACAGATGTGGCAGTAAATTACAATATGAGGTAAATTAGCAGTAAACAAAGGTACAACTTAAAGTAGTGTTAAGAAAATATTAAATGCCATAAGTTCCATCTATCTATCTATCTATCTATCTATCTATCTATCTTAAAGCACAATGGGGCACAGCTGTCAGCAGTACTTTTCCTTTCTCTGTACCCTGCTGGGTGAAAAGCCCAAGTTGCCAGTATACACGTTCACTAACCCTCAAGAGAAGAGTGAACAAGCCATAATGGGACACACAAACCAGTGACACGTTGAAAGGCAGCCAGAGGAGCCACCCTGCAGCTGAGGCCTCTCCACAACAGCACTAAACGCCAATTACAGGCCATCAGCAGAAAAGTGGAGGGACCCCGTGGGT
This sequence comes from Lates japonicus, assembly GCA_033238685.1. Lineage (NCBI taxonomy): Eukaryota > Metazoa > Chordata > Actinopteri > Centropomidae > Lates > Lates japonicus. The sequence goes on along the minus strand of BRZM01000021.1, from coordinate 2,979,656 downwards.
TTGGAGGAGAGGAGCTCCCTCCTTCATCCTCTCCTAAACTTCCTGCTTTCTTTGCTCCACTAGCGCCATTCAAGTAGAATGAGATATCAAAGAAAGAAGCAAATTCTGAATTTCTCCACATTCAAATGGCGGCGCTCTGGGACAGCTTCCCATAAGGCAGACTTTCAGAGTTGACATAAAATATGAATGGTGCATTTTTATTGTTACTGTTTTATATACTGACTTCCATGATGTCTTCTGGCTTCAGCTGCTTTCTCCATCTTGGCATGGCGCATGTTCAAGCTAAAAATCCAAACATATAATTATTATTTTTCCTGAATGTTATTACGGGAAATCACTATGTGGCCTGCAGTATGTTATTACTTAAAAGTTGAATAATTCTAAATTAATGCTCAGCAGAGCAGTAAGAGACAGAAGATGGTTGCCAGCTGAAAATATATTAGTTTAAATGGTGTCTTACATCAGGCTCTCATTAGGATATCATCTCTGCTTCTGCCAAACTTAACTTGCTGAAAAGTGATTTTTTTTTCCTCCCTTCCTTTATTTCTATTTCTTCTCGCAAAGCTTTTCTCTCATTCGCTCATTTTACAGACAGAAATATTCTGAGGACACCGTGGCTCTGACCTTTACAATCCTTACTGGCTGCTTGTAATGTTAGTGATCTAAGAATTAAAGTTTATTGCAGTCAGTATAAATTCCACTGATGAGGACATTAGCTGCGTGCCTAAAATACAAAATGTTTTAATGTCCGTCTTGAGCAACAGAGAAGGCTATCATTCAGCTTTTTCTCCTTCATGTTTCTTTCTCACTTTTTCTTTGATACTGCAGTCAGGAAGACACTCTGTACATATCTGTGTGTACTTTGCACTTTGTAGCATTTATGTAAGTTGTATTGAATTTCCTGTCTTGAACTATTCAATTCAGACATAACTTAAAGTGCTGAAATTAAAGACCTGAGCATACTGTACATTAGGTCCAAGGAGCTGCAGTGGATTTCACAGGGCTGAAGTCATGCTGTAGCCTGGTTCACCCAACAGTTCCCACAGTGAGTGTTTAATAAGCGACTGATGAAAGAGGCAAAAATAGACTTAAAACAGATTATCTGATGGCAGTGTCAGAGGAAAGGGGGGGGGGGGGGGGGGGGGGGGGGGGGGGGGGGGGGGGGGAGAGACTTTGCGCTTGACCCGGCGTAGACACACGCATCCTGGCTGCAAAACGTTAACTGGCGTCTACCGGTGAGAAGAGTCCCATGGGATGTCACTTGTTGGTGCAAAGCATCTCCTGCTTACTTTCTGGGACAGGTTTCTTTGGCTGCGTGCTTCTTGGCAGCTGCTCAGCTTGCAAAATGGTGAGAAGTTTATAGAATGAGCTGACTTTGTAGATTCTCTCACATGTAAAAAAAAATTCTCATTCCTCTCTTCCCTTAAAGGGGCAGCCCCTTTAGATTGTGATGTTCAGTGTCCTACAAAAGTTATGACCATAGAGCTGAACTCTAAACATGGTGTCACATTCGGCAAAAGTGCCCACTAATCGTCGTAAGTGGGTTGCCAACTGTTGAGTCACGTGTTGACATGAGGGTCAAGACAGGAGTTAGAGTACGATGTAAAGGTGGCGATGAGACATGGCCGTTTTATACTGTGTCTGTGGTTCATCTGATCTAATTCACACGCAGCAAGAGTCTGAGATTACATCATGTTTTTCTTACTTCAAACAAGCTACAGAGGCAGCAAGTTAAGCTGATGTCTTGGCTCTCAGATACTGCAGTTCTGCATTCCTAAGTCTTGTGCAGGAAATCAAACATAGAACTTTTTAAGTTCAAAAAATATCTCTTTCCTGAGCTGCTGTCTTTCCATTTTAATGGTATGCTTCTAAGTCTATGTTAAGCAGTTAAAATGTACATCACTAATGTCTGAGTTGTTGAAAGTATCAAGCCTCCTTCAAATAGATTTTTTCCTTGTTGGTTGTCTAGTTAGTCTGTTAGTAGACTATTTTCACATCCACCTTGTACCTTGTTCGTGAAGTTCTTTCTATGTTTAGGGCTGTAAACCCCTAGTTAGCAAGGAGTAGGTTAAGCTGCTCCCATATTCTTTGCTTTTTGGATATTCAGTAATGTCAGTGACTTTTGTATGATGGTGACATGGCATATTAATGTTTCTTTCTTTGTCAAGTGTCTGTCATGATCTTTTGTTTTGCATTTCCAGTATAATCCTTGTCTTTTTCTTAAGGTGCACCCTTCTCACCCACCACGTGGAGACAGTTATGTATGGTTACCATAGAAAAGCTCAGGGAAGTAGGTGCACACTGCTCTTTGTGGAAGGTGTGGAAGTTAGACGAGGATTTGAGTGCTGCGTCTTCTTCACCTTGTTCTGGTGCACCAGTTAGTTCATTATTGCCAGTTGGAGAGAGCGAGTTTTTTTGTTTTTTTTTCCCAGCAACAGCCGCAATGAGCTCATTCCACACTCAAACTTTGACAAGCAGCACAAAGGTGAGATTTATGCGTCATCAGAAGTGTTTTCAAACAGTTTTTTTTCTTCCAGTTTTTAAGAGAAGAATTCAAGGATGAGGACTAACTGTGTCTGCTGTCTGCTTAACTTTCCCACTCCTGATAAAGAGCATCACACAGCTGCTACTTAAGTGGGGATTTGGAACAAAAACAGCCCAGCGTTAAAACAGCACTGGGGGCTGTGTTGGTGTAATACCAGTGAGATAATTAAATATGATTCTGGAAGTCCAGTTGGAGTAACAGATTGATGCATTTAAAGGCTTATCAAACACCGAAACGCTACACAATGATTTGTACTACTCATGACAATAATGATATGAACTATTTTATCTTTTGTCTCAGCTTTTTTGCTGGGTAACCCTGCATTGTTTGGTGTTTCTTACTTTGTCTGTGCCTGTTGTTGCTCCATCACTATTATTTAAGACCAGGAAACTGCAAATAAAGTCAAATTTGGGATTCTTCTCACAGGTTTGTGACCAGAAGGAAGTGGGCTTTGATCAGCAGTGTGCACAGACTGGCCAGTGAAACTTGTCTAAGTCTGCATAGCTTGTTCAACACCCTACAATCCTTACACCCACACCTGCAGCTTTCACATGATAAATTGTAGGTTTTATAAGTTATTTGGGATGCTTTCTTCTGGTTTATGTTTCGTTCTGAGTAGCTTGCGACTCAAGTCTGGTAAATGTGACTCTTCAGTCTGCTCCCAGCGCTACTTTACAAGCTCCTCCATCTGGCGTGGACAGCATTAAATTGAACAGTCATGTCGTAGTGTGCATACAAGCATTTGCTTGCAGCTCTGTATCTGACAGCATTCCGACAGCCTTGGATAACACACCATGTTTGATCTGTTTGCTGTATACTGCCGGCATTACAACTTGAGAGTCTGTGTGCAGACATCTATTGGTAAACAGCCACCATGGTATTTCCTTGGGTGAAGTTCACTAAATGGTGTTGTCAGTTGAGCTTGTCTGGTCACTTATGCAGCACTGGGATGAACAGAAACATCTTTGCCATTCAGCGACCCATACATCGTAACACAGCACCACAAGTGGTGATGTGGACTGAATCTTAAGGACTAAAGTGTAAAGGCTCAGTGAAGTATTAATCACATTGCTCTCTATAAATGTTAAAATGCAGCAGGTTAGCTGGAGGCCCAGCTGCACCGTTAAGTTTTTACAACAAAGGATTTAGCAGTTAAACTGTTTTCTCCATAATGCAGTAGATACTGAACTCACCTACCTTGAGAAAGCAGAGGAATGAGTCAGTAGACGCACCACTGATATCATAAATCTTTTTCTGTCTCTTTCACAGACACACACACATGTTAATTAAGGGTCATTACCAGAGGCTGACCTGATTAAGGATCTAAAAAGAAACGTGTTTTACGCCTGTCTTACAGCAGAGGCAGTACAAACAAAACAGTATCATAATAATAATGAATGAGTTGAAAGGCAGATGTGCAATGACAGCAATATGTTATGAATAAAAGATCAGTTGCTGCTGTGAAACACATCTTCCTTCACAATGTGATGCAGCTTTTAGATATTCATCAACGCACACAGAGGACCAAAGAGGTCAGAGACAGAGTGTCACTGAAATTCACTGAGAAATGGGAACAGTTGGAGGGAACCATTAGTGAAGTAAACATGTTGTCAAGCATGGTGATTTAGCTCACTGCAAGGCTTTCTATTAGTGCATACGTGCAATTTATTTTGTAGGACAGAGCTGAGAACTGAGCTGAATCCTGCAACTCAGTTACACGGGCACATGTTGGGGTTGTTGATGATGTTGAACAAAATCAATTTCCTGGTAACCCATACTCAGAAAAGATGTAGGTGGCAATCAAACAGCTTTTTAATTGCACATTTATCACTGATAACACAATGTCCTAATATAAAATAAATAACTGACTCTATGGTGAAAACTCTACTTCACATTGTGACATTTTGCACCTCCAACTCATCTGTTATTTTCATACATCAGTACACTTTGTTGTGTATTATAACTTACATATATTATGAGGCATTAGGAAATTGCTGATGACAACCTGATTGGCACTGTAAACACATTTTACCAAAATGGTTCTCAATATCAGATCAGTTTATATTTGTATGTCTCTGGTAATGACTCATCTTCTTGTCAATCTGTCTGTCTCTACCACTCTAATTGTGTCTTTCTTGCTCTCACACGCACACACATACATGCGGCTGGCTGCATCAGACTGCAAGATAATTTGAAGAAAAGATTTCTCCTCTTGTGATGCTAGCTTATCTCTGATTAGTATTTCTTGAGGATACATCAGCTGGTTCACACACAGAGCATGTGTTCTCTTCCAGGCAAAATCACTGAAGTATTGATTAGCTGTATTACATCCTTGCAGCTGCCATCAGGGGAAGACTTGGAGTGAGGCTGTTAGCTGATCTATATTGATTAATGAGAACAAATGTATGGAGGATATGCTGCTATGTCAAATAAATAGTCCTTTTGTTGTCCCCTTCACATTTTCTATGTTGATTTCTTCATTCGTTTTTGTGGGTTTGCGGTGTACCCCACCACCCCCCGCCTCCACCCACCCACACACACACACACACACAGCACTTGTTTTATTATCAGTCTTTTAATGGGACACATTAAGGATGACAAACCACAACTTGGAGATAAAATACTGTGAGGAAAATTGACAGAGGAAAAACCATGATTGTTAAAAAAAAAAAAAACTGGAGTAAGCACTTAAACAGACTGATGACCAGATAGCAAGATACAAGCACATACATCACTGGTCCAGCAGTTCTGATTCAAGACTCAGAAAACAATCAAAATCAAAAACATACAAACTGCAGTGTAAAAAAAGTGCAAAGAAAAGCTCATTCAGTAATTTCCCACTCTCCATCACCAGGCCCTCATCTTGCTGCCTGGGCTGCATTCTCGGCTGATGTCAGGGTAGAGTAATTAACATTTATCAGTCTCCAAGAGAGACCTTTCCCCCACAAGGAGAGAATGATGTGTAACCTGCCGTGGTCTTTACTTGCCCATTGCACTGCTTCCTCAGCCATTACCAACAACAGGCAGTCAGGGAAAGAGCGCGGATCAAGGCCAAACTGTCATCAGCTGCCATTATATGCTGAAGAGCAGATAATAGCAAGTGACTGGCCAATTTCAAATGGTAAGTTCTACTTGCAAAGTTCATGACCAGTGATGCAGCCAGTAGATCTAATGTGCAGCAACATTATGATGATCAGGCCTTGAAGACTATTGCTGGAGTCCTCAGTGCAGCAGCTGAGTGAAGAAGGCCATCACCTTTGTCAGAGCTGGGGAGCAGCCAATACCCACCAAAAGAACATCTGTAGGGATCCTGATTTCAGCAAGGGACGGGCAGCTGTTGGTGGAGTTCAAACAGCAGCTGAAGTTCTCCAACCATATTGCAGCGACCACCATTGCTGCTGGGGCTGACAGTCTCATGGGAAGAAACCTTTGAAAGGGAGCTCTCCAAGTATGCAGGACTGATCAGCAACTGTCAGCAGGCTGGATGGAGAGCGAGGTGTCTCCCAGTGGAGATTGGATGCAAAGGATTCACAGCCCATTATTTAGCCAGAGCCTTCAGCAATTTGGGCATCAAGGGGGGATGGAGGAGGAGACCCATCCACAGTACCACAGATGCAGCAGAGATGGCTTCAAGATGCCCGTGACTCAAAAGAGTAGCTTAGTAGCTGGCCATTTGGACATAAACTGGGGACCAATCAGCCCTGGGTGGGTCACCTGGAGGAGGGTGTATGATGTTGAAAGACTTCCTGGAACATCGCTGATAATGTGTCCAGAGGCATCAGTAGATGTATGTACATGGGATGATACATATATTTCATGTCAGTCTTTTTCTTTTCAGTCTTTTATTCTCCTTTACATTTTTGTGTTCAGTCAGTCACAACTCAAGCTGATTGAATTGATGAAGATAAGACAGCCTGCACAGCATGTTAGCATTTAGCTCAAAGCACCACTATGTCTAAGTATAGTTTCACAGACCTGCTAGCGTTGCTATAGACTCTTAGTCTTGTTTATAGCCTTGTTTATAGAAATATTCAAGATGTGTGATGCTTCATTTGTGCATTTCCCCAAAATTCAGCCTGACATAGTATGTTTGGAGACTTTGTAAAAACCACTGGAATTTTGTGTGGCACAAGTTTAAACAGTGTTTGGCTGCCCAGTATGAGTTTGTAATGACTGCTCCACTAGCATGCCAATGCTTGTTAGGGAATCAGATACAACAGAAGTTAAACACAGGGCTCCCGCCTCTGATTGACCTTGTATATTGGCAAGAGCAATCATGTTAAAAGCATGTAGAATCCCAATGTCTCTGATGTAGTCATGCAACATGGTACAGTCTTGCACTACATGTTTTACTTCACTTGCTGCTGTGAAATTCATGCAGACAATTCATAACATGGCTGAATGCTTATTTACAGAACTGTAGGTTCTGACGGTATAGAAATCAGATTTCTGTTGTTGTTTAATGAGCATAAAAAGGTCAGTTCAAAGCTCTCTTTGTCGCACTGATTAGCACGACAGAAATAGGTAAGCTGCTGGTCAAGCCTGAACAGATCATTAAACATAATATGTAGATGCACTTCTCTCACAATATAAATAATTATGTGACATGAGGTGCTATTAAAGTGGCAACCCTCAGATAGAAGGCTCATCTATTATTGTAATACTCTGAAAAGGTATAGTTATCGTTGAGCAAGAGAGAGATCAGAGAGAAGTGTGTTATTATCTCTAATTTTCTTGTTTTCCCAAAGGCTGCCACCAATTTATGTAGAATTCTACACCTAGGTGATAACAAGGAACAGCACAATAAACTTTTGGTGACTTCCACAATGAAATTGCCACAAAGTAATTTGATTAAATCCTCACATTTGAGTTTAATTAATGTATATTCACCTGAGGTGCGCCTTGCTTTGTCTAAAGAAATTAAAGAAAACTGCATTAATCAGCCAGACTAGCAAGGGTATCATTTTTAGGCCCACAGTACTCACCAACTTTTGAATTAATGTATAATCTTCAGTTCCAGCCAGTAAATTACTCCAGACTGATTCCATACACCTTGAGACAGAGACTGATGGTCGACTTCAATTAAAAAGTGCCTGATGAATCATTGTCATGAAGTCATTCACAGAGTCATAAAAAGAAACCTAATATTGTATAACATCAGGCAGGGGGAGATAATCATCTTTGTTTGATTTGCATGCAAGGCAAGTCAGACACACTGACAATGTCACTGCAACTACAAGGGTTGGACAGCTTCCTTGAATGTATGTTAATAATGTTTCAACAACCTGACAGTATCCTAGAAGGGCTTGTCCCTTCACAGGATGGAACTCTGAAAATGAAGGGAAAAAACTGTCAGACATATCTGGTAATAGATCAACAAGAACGTTTCTGCTGGTGTTGTTTTTTTCCGAGAGAAAGGTTTCCTTTTCCAGCCTTGCGACATGGAGAACAGCACTGTATTTGCCCAGGTGGCTAAAGCCCCATTCAGTATCTCTGTAATCCCACCCTTTGCAGTATTGCCAGACATCGGCTCCTCATTGCGGTCCCTGGCTAAGTGGGATAGACAGCAACAGATTGCGCTGCAGCCCATTTACCTCCAGTACTAAAGGCCTCTGTGATCCACTCAGAGTCATTTAGGAGCCTAACCGCAACACCTTCAGCACTTGCACAGATGCACTTCCAAAAATTTAATCAATTACCTTTTCAATTACTTTTCAGCTCCAGTGGTAATTGGTAAACATTATCTCTGATATTACAAGGGCCACTTTGATTCCTGGGCATACATGCATGGTGTGCTAAATAGATTCATTTTTGAGGACAATTATATTATATTATATTATATTTCTCTCTGAGAACTTCTAATGTTACAAGATTTTCTTTTTCTTTAAAAACCAACATCATAGTGAAGCCTCAGATATATGTGATGTCATTTAAGTCCCCCTTAAAGCCACTGAAAACTTGGTTTCAGGTATTGAGCATTTTTCTATCACACTGAATATTCATGACTTATTAAGCAAGAGTCAAGTTTATGTCATCTGTAGGTATTTATTAAAGCTCAACACTAAAGAAATGACCTAATGTGCTTCATCAGAACTGTGTAAGTGCGGTTTGATCAAGTTTGATTGACACTGACATTAACATTAACAACTCATAAACTCTCCGTCACAGAACTGGTAAATTTATCTGCAATTTGTGAGAGACAGTCCTTTGTGCCATGTGATGCTGCCACCATTTGCAATCTGCAATCTTCCCACTTTAAATGAGGGAGAAGAACACAAAGGAAAGAAATTACAGAATCCTCTACTGTGAAATAACAATTGTTCTCAAATTGTTTATCACTCACAGGTGATTGAGAAAATGTGTTTTCAGGACCTTTACACTTTGTGTCATTATGTGTCTCCATTGTTTACCCTGATCCAATCATGATCCAATCCTAAGTAACAACTACATGCAACACCAGCGTCTTCTAATTTGTGCCCATGTAATGATAATGGTAACAATCTCTGAAGCTGTAAGCAGATTTACAAAACATGTCCACTCATGGAGACATGCCTGCCTAAGCACAGTTATATTTTTGGCAATCCTGAACAGTCCTTGAATGGGCATTCTAGTTACTTGCACACATCTCGGATCAGAGCAAGAGGCCCTCATAGACAAACTCAGTGCTGAGGAAAACAACAGAGAAGGTCAGTTAAGTGTCTATGTTCTTGCTGCAAGTGGAGTGACAGCAAATTTGTACTTACACTGCACATTAAATACTGTCCCAGTGTGTCCCTGACCACCTGGTAGTTTGTGCAGTTGGATCACAATCTGTGCCTTGGGTGCACTTACGGTTTCTCTTTTTATTATGCAGTTTACTCACCTGAGATACATGTTAATGGTCTCTAAAATCATTTCCAGTCTCATAACAGATGTTTGTGTCGGAGATCTGTATGTAGCTGCAACAACAGAGCAGTAATTTCAACCTTTGAGACACAAAATGTGTCCTGAGCAACAAATAATCTCAAAAGGAGATGTTATTAGGAAAAATTGAGGTGCCATATTTGTGTCAAGTGTGTCTAGACAGGTTGACCCAAGGCCCGCTGTCCACCACACTAATCATGACATCAAAATCACAGTCAAATCAAATGAAATGTCTAACAGTGGAAGCAATGGCCTGTCGAGGTGTTTACCCTTCGATCCCTGGATATGTCATAGTGACATATGAAAGTGCTTAAATCCCGTAAAACTCAAGGAGGCGGTGGTGCCACTCAAGGGGATACTGAAGAGGTGTTCGACTGCATGTTTGTAATGAGAAGAGAACAGAGCTCACTGCAGCAGCATAAAGAAAGAAGAGCTCTATTGCACATTAAAGTCTGGAGTGTTTTACAGAGGGTAATAAAGCCCCCGGCTAATCACATTCACCAGAAGTACGCTATCCGTCAACCAATGACCATGTACAATCATCGAGGTTTACCTTCATAAACAGTATATATCTCTTTTCTTTCTCTGGCATGAATTCAGGAAAGGAGAACTAAGAGGGATTTTGTATTGCATTAATAGATTTTAAGCGTGTCTCTCATCTCGCCAGATACAAATGTAAATTACTTTGATACAGTCATGCCTGATCTGCAAAAAATATGCATCGGCTGTTGCTTTTGGAGGCTAGTTTTGTCACAGTAAGAATAAGGGGAAACATCCAGTGCCACTGCAGTAGCTTTTTAGGTGTCAGAGATAGAGGGTAATATTATATGTAAAATAGATTAAAATCAAGTTAATTAGCTAAAGAATAATAACAGAGCTCATCGATCAAAGCCTTTGTAACCTAAATATCGTCTAATTCTCAGTTTAAACGTCCTGTTACCGCCTCAACCAGGATAAACGCCCGACAACCCGACCCAGAAAAACAGCGCCTGTATACTGGAGAGGCACCGTCAGCTCATTAGCTAACAAGTTACTATGCAACCACTCACCATGTCACCATGATATAAGTGCAGCCGACCTAGCCTATTGTTTAGTCAGCACAGTGGTGACACAATCACATATGGATGTATTTTATGATTCATTTGGCTCTGGAGGACTCGGGGCAATTAAGAGTCTCATTCATTACGAGGAGCATCCTGCTGATAATAAATAGAGGCTCTTGGGGGAGAAAAATGAAACAGGTTCCCTGCTTTAGAGTGACACAAACACAAGAGCAAGATTTAATCAGACAGTTTATTCAGCATTCTGTGCAATTATCTTCACTGGTAACACTTTACTTTTCACTGCCTCTTTTCAATTACCTCAGTTTGTGTACTAACTTATGGATTTATCTACTTGTTTAATTTAATATTTCAAAAGGCAATAATACATTCTTGATAAACACATTTAATTATAGTGGTACACAGCATATTAAATTCAATTGGTTTTTTTTAAACTAAACTTTAAATTAAAAACCACTTTTATATTTCTTAAATTGCATGATGTAGTGCAGTAGTATTAATGTGATTAGTGCTTTTTATTTTAATTATAGTAATTCACTGTATTTCCTTACAGTTCGGGAACTTGTGAGTCTTCAAAGCAAAAGTTAGAATCTGACTCATGAAGGTTCATCCTTCAAGAACTTGTCTCGTTCACATGCTAACAAGTTTTGCAAACTCAAAATATGCATTTAGATACGTGGCCAGTCCATTGCTCTTCTCCACTGCCCAGTGTGCCAGTCTTAGCTATAGCTGGCAGCATTGCTCGGGGGGATGGCAGCGACGGTTTGTCTGTCGGTCCACCATTTTGGTCCAGGCTGAACTATCTCAACAACTACTGGTTAGATTGCTGTGGAATTTTGCTTTGACCGTCATGGTCCCCAGAGGATGAATCCTAATGATTTTAATGATTCTCTCACTTTCTTTGTAGTACACAAAGAGGTCAGTCCTACTGACTTTGGTGATCCCCTGGGTTTTCCTCCATTGCCATTGTGAGACCAACATTTATGGTTTTGAGTGAAAGTTATGAAATATTATTGAATGGACTGCCATGAAATTTGGTACAGACATTCATGTTGCAGTCAGGGTGAATTGTAGTAATTTTAGTGATCCTCTGTCATATTGTGTCACCATCAGGTCACAGTTTTAGTTTGTTCAATACTTTGGTTTATGACTGAATACCTGCCAAAGTAACGGCATTCCCATCTGCCTCAGCTGTACTTGGTGGTTTGTGCTAATTAGCAAATGTTAGCATAGGTAAATTCAGATGGCACACCAACAGTAGCACTTACCTCAAAGGACCAATGTGCTTTTGAGCTGAGCCACACAGAGCTGTTACCGTGGTAGCAGATTCTTAGTCTTGTTCAAGACATGTTGTTCACTGCTTTGTCAAACCTCATAAAATCTTAAAATTCTCCTCTGTAGAACTGTAGATTTAATGTACTGTTAGTGTACCTTCTTGAACAGACTTTGTCCAATAAGGCTCTTTCTGGCTTCTTCATATAACATGTTACATCTCAGGTTGGGTACCAGATTCATTATACAGTTTCAAATCTATTTGTAGTTTGGCTCTTCCCCTCTTATCCAGTTTTCTCCACCTCTTTTTACCTTCATCCTCTCTCCCTCCCCTCGTGCAGTCTCACTTCCATGGGGGACAACGCTTTCAGTGTCCTAAGCATTTCATCACCTCTGAGTCTTGCATGAGTACACATCTTAGTGTTTTTAAAACACAGAACTGAAAACTCATCTTTTTAAATAAGTTTTTTCTCCTGGCTTTTCAATCTGCATACATAAAATGCATCTGGCTATCCTTGACGGATCCTGTGTTCTTCATTTCGTTTTTGCACAGTCTTCTGCTGCTTGTACATATTTGGCGACCTTTAATTATGATTTGTACGTTGTCCCTCAGCTTTTGAATAAAATGTGTCGTTATTGTTCTAAACTGTAACGTGGAAATGTTTACATTTGCATAATTCAGTTCTAGGACACTAAGGGACCACAACATGTTTTTTCATAAGGACATACAGTAGAGAAAGAAATGATTAGTAACCATATTTACAACTGTTCCTGCATAATTTCAAGCTGAAAAGGAAAACAACAAAGTGCACAAAATGCAGCTGGAAAAAACTATTTGAGTATTATACTGTCAAATGTTTACCAAATACTTGATTGAAAGGTTGACTTATTTTTACTTATAGTAGCAAACCTACCTACAACCTACCTACCTGCATTTAAGTTAAAAAAAAAAGAAAAAAAAAAAGACCAAAGTTACCCCCATGAAACTGCACCAAAACTCAATTGTGACTCAACATTTTCTTTTCCTCCAGAAATCCCATCAGTTGAAGGTCATCAAATTCATGATACCCACTAGAGTGGAGAAAAAGATACAAAATGTCTTTAAGTGCATCACCAGCCCCCAGCCAAATGAACTCCTGTGCCTGTTATGTAAAGCAGAAAAAAAAATTGAGAATTTCATAGACACCTATGAGGTTATCATACAGGAAGAGGTTTATTCAGATTAGTTTAGTTTATGGTGAGGAGCACAGGGCACTTTGCCCACTTGATGATAATATGAGATGACTCTCAGTGGTGCAGAGGCACTCCAGTATATAATCTGGTTCACTGAACAGTGTAAAAAATGAAATAGGGTTATTTTCCAGGATTTTATATTGACACATGAAGCACAAAAACATGGCTTGGCATCAAATTCAATCAGCCAAAGTGGAGGAAAGAGATCACCATGGCGTGAACTTGTGGAACTTGCCAATGCCTTTAGCATAGTATCACAAAACTTCTTGTGGGAGGTTTGGCCTTTTCATGAAATGAGTAAAGTCAGGTCATATTTTAAAAATATTCAAATGTGCATCACAATAGTGGAGTTCAGTACAGAAGGGCAGCATCTGCAGATCGGCATCATGACAGAGTGAACAGTCTCCCCTCCGGCAATCATTAGAGCACCATGGTGGGTTTAAGGCAGGGAAAAGGCTGCAGCGGGGGTCATACCTTTCACCCAACAGGGTGTTTATGATTAAATCATATTATACACTGAACCTTGTACAAAAGGTTACTGAACAAACCGGATGAAATTGGACCCAGAAATTGGATCACAGCCTAAGCCTTTCCTAAAGTCAACGCTGAAGTCAAGCAAAATGAAAAGAATCTTTATTTCACCACCTCTTGTTAACAGGAAACTGTCAAGTAAAAGCTCTACATAGAGGAGAAAAACAATTCCAACTGTCTTAGTAAAGGCGGTGTAAAGCTTAAATGACAAGGAGCGGCTTCGAGAGATCAAGCAGGAGACAGTTAGAGGTACAAAGGGATAATTGAGGGCATGGATGTGTCAAAGCCACCTCGCAAGTTAAAGGATTTTTTTCTTTTTTTAACCTGGATCTTTTTTCTCAGTAGTTGTGTAAATCACTGCTTAAAGACTGTGACATTTTGATGTGGGGATTCAGCGACGTTGCTAGGTTCAAGTCCAACACGTCAGACAAGTTATTTATGGTTGTGGTGGTTACCATTAATAAGCAGTAAAGAGGGAGAAAGATATAGCCTGAGAGAGCAGTTAGTTTATAGGTTGTGGAGTCCCATTTCCACAGTGTCTCTGTTTTGGCAAACTGCTTTATATCTACAGTAACCTGATAGAGGACAACAGTAAGATTGAACATGAAGCGGGGACAATTTAAAGACCCGACTGTCATGAGTGTAGTCCAGCGTGTAAACAAGGTCGGACTCAGCCCGCTTTGATTGATGGGTGCAGTCAAAATGTTGGTGGGGGGTCAGCAGAGAGAGAGAGAGAGAGCAAGCAGTGATCTAACCCATCCAGGGTCCTGATTTCTCCTTACTTCTGCCTTGCATGGCAACAAAATACATTTCACAGCGATCACATCAAAGTGGCCCAGATGTGTTTGGTCACGAGCCAGAAGAATGGATGCTGCTCGCTCTGATGTGCCACAACTCAGCAGTGAGCTTTGCAGAGTTGGCCCGGGCCCAGTCTGGGCTCCAGAGCAACTCTGCCCTCTAGCTGGTAAATCTCTGGGCCAGACAGGCATGCAGCTTTTCCCTTTGGAAGTGACTTATATTGCTTGGAAAATTGCTCTAATGAAATAAAAAAGTCCAATAAGACTTACTATGAAAAACAAGATATTGGAATAACATTTCATAACTGCTAGTTTAGTTTTAAGAATTCACTAAATTGTATCACTAGATATTTGTTTATTAATGTATTTATTTTGTATTCATTCATATTATTTGTTTCATAATATCTTAATTTACTTTCTTTCATAATTAATGTTGTCTATTTTGTCCTTTCATTCCAATCTGTTTTACAGTACCGTGTATACTGTATATTTGTCATCAGTGTACTGCAGCTCTTCATGGAAGTTATTTAATGTTGAAACTGAGAGAAATAGTCAAACCCAACACAAATCCAGCAGTTCTGCACCAATTCATCAAATTCAGAATATTCCATTTTGGAAACGTTACACTCTACTATTTAAGAGTTTCATGAGTTTTAATGTTGAATGTTCAGTTGCACAGAATGAGTTTGCATTGACTGTAAAATAAGAATAAGGAAATTAGCAAACCTAGGTGTTATTAAGGGTACCAGACTGGGTCAGTTTGACAAAGCAAGTGGTTCTCAATCGCTCCACCTAAAGGAGAGGAAAAACATTAGCAAACACATTATTAAGACTTCAGTGTTTATTTTCTGAATCTGGAATTCATCTCACACAGTTTATGTCAGTTAAGATTAGGATATTAAAAGTTGTTTTAAGTCTAGGATATTGACATCATGAATATAATTTTCTTCAGAACTTCAGGGTTTGACTGAAGATCAATCATATCATATGTATTTGCATGTGTGTATCTGTGTGTATGTGTGTGTGTGTGTGTGTGCGTGTGCGTGTGCGTGCAAACAGCCAGATCTGAGACTGACTAAAGCAGAGTGTCAGGGACAAGACTCCACAACACACAAACAAGTATAGCCTCATTAAGAGCAGTTTTAAGTTCAGTCTGGTCATTTTACTCATGTTATTTTTTTACATAAATTACATTCTGTCAGTAGTAATCATTCTGGTTAGACCCTCCTGTCAATAAGGTTTTAAACCACCACTGATTCACTGACCCAGTACTGACATTAAAATCTCTTCCAGGTGGAAAGTAATATTATTCTGTAGAAATATAAATCCTAGAAAAATCTCTTTTTAATAAAAATCAGATTTTAGGAACATACTTGAGATGAAAATCTGAGAGATAACAAGGCTCCGTGAAGCTATAAGTTTATTAAATATGATTTGATACCATGGCAATATGGCCTGAATCTGTGCCACTGAAATCCTGTTTTCAGTTCAATGAGTGGATATGATGGACTTTTGTGACTACATTATTCATGAGTGCTAAAGCTGTCAGCAGAAAATTACGTTATTCAGACTAAATTCTAAAGATAAAAAGATATTACACTGCTATGGGGCAGTGTGTAGAGTCCTTCATGATATGAAAAAAAATCAAAGAAATATACAGAAATGAGATTGTGTGTATTCAAAAGACCATACCTTTCAGACTGAGCTTACAACTGTCTGCGACATGCTTTAGTGATTAATCTTCACTCCAAGGGTAACTTACTTTTGAATTAATTATTCATAACTGAAGTTGACCATGAAATGCTGTTATGAAAGGATAAATACTTACCTTCCAATACATTTTTAGTAATCTCTGTGTTACTTACCCCAGCATCTTTGGTCTCAATGTGGGGAGCAAAGACTTTCAAAGAGAAACACCTGCTGTCATACCCAAGGGCATTACAAGTCTTTGAGGGAAAAAAAACATAAAACATAAAAAACATAATGCACACATGTCATAAGATAACTCAAAATACCTATGTTGTATAGCTGCTTCTTTGACTTGACTAATTGGTGTCTGAACATAATAATGAAGACCTTAGCAAATAATGTAGATATCAAAAATAAAAGCAAAAATGCTCAAAGATAATTTTAAAAAAAGAGGGAAATTTTATGAAAACAGGGCAATGCATCATAATCAAAATAGATAAAAACACAAGATACTAAATGACTGAACTATGACATGAACTACTGTAGTGAACACAAGAATTGGTGCATTTTCAAGTTAAAAATGTAATGCACAACAGTTACAGAAGTGCTATGGTCTTCTGTTTCTTGCTCTCATAATCTTCATTATCTTTCTGACACATTTTTTATGTTCGCAGTTTATATTCTCATTTTTAGCCATGCTAGCGGCATTGATGGCGATGCTGCTCTGTCTGTTGGTTGGTCAGTAGGTTGGTCCACCACCTTTTGACTTTGTGGTGATCCCCTAAATTTTCCCCTTGTGCCAACACCAGGTCAACATTTTTCCTTTATCTCAACATTTGCTTGATGGATTGGCAGAGATTTATGGTTCTCAGATGATAAATCCAAATGACTTTGGTGGTTCTCCGACACATATTGGATGGATTGCCATGACATTCGTGTCCCCCTCAGGATGAATTGTAGGAACTTTGGTGATCCTCTGACTTTTTGCTTTAGTGCCATCGTTGGGTCAAGATTTTAATTTGTCTGATGGTGCAGTCAGATCTAAATTTGCTTCCCATTCACGTCTGTGTGGAATGGGGCAAGACGCATTTGCTTCCAGTCGCACATTGACCTTCTTTGCTTTGTTCAATCTAATTGAACTTTGAACTGTGAAATCACAAGACTCTGGAATGTCTACCTGGTTTAAGAGAGGGTTAGGGATTGATCTCTTGTGCAGGAAATAACATTGTATGGATTAAAGTAGGCAAATGCTCAGAGAGAGAAATGGAGAGATGGTTATCAGTCCTGCTTTGCTCTGATTCCTCATACTGTACAAGTTGTCTGCGCTCAAAGTTTAAAACACAAACTCTTTCATCTGGAACGTGTCATTGCCTGAGATGGATGACTTCTGTCAAATACAGCCAACCCACATCTAAACTATGGCCAAGACCCCACCTGATTTACATGAAAGTACAGAACAACAACCCCTGCTCCTCATACTTTCTCTTTTTTCCACACGGACATGCTGAGCCCCTCCCTGACTCACTCCTGACAGCCTTCATGTCTTAGCTGGGCTGGAGCCACCGAATCCATCATCCTTCTCCAGCTCTGCTGCTGTGGCTGTCTGATCAATGATACCACTAATAATAACTGCCACGCTGTCACCTCTGTCTCATCATCCCAACTGGCACAGCCAGGGGCAGCTCTCTGCAGATTGCCTCCACAGATTAGGACTCCATTAGAGAAGCTATTTACCCACCTTTCCTCCCCTCAGGCTCCCCTTCATTTTGTTTGCCCACCAAAAGACCCCATGGAGGACATTATAACCTTTTTCAAAGTGAGAAATAACTGCTTCATGTATATTGCTCCAGAGGCATCTGATAAAACTGGGCTCAGGAGTTCTGTTAGGGTTGTCTTAAAGTTTAAACTTTGAGGCTTACGGTAAGAAAGTACATCCAGCGTTTCTCTCTGTGAGCACCATTCATCATTTTGCCAGTACACACCTCCATACCATCACCCACACTTTCAGTTAAAGGTTAACTTGGAACAAGGCCACTCCTCTCTCTTTTACTCTGTGATAAGTATGCAGCACCACGCTTGGCTTTGCAGGAATGAAAATGAGTAACAGACATATATATATATATATATATATACATATATATATATATATATATGTATATATACTTTGTGAGAATGTATATATTCTTATTACAAAAAAAATGGCTGAACTCTCTGGTTAGCCCCTTCAGGCTGCCTCAGTGGCATGACGACAGGAAGAAGTACCGTAAATCACCAGCCCTGGCACCCCAGCCCATTACAGCACTCACTTAAACCAATCATTAGAGAAAGAAGACCCATTGCATCCCTGCCCTCCTCTGCCATTACCACTTCCATATTAATCATCCACTTCTCTGCAGAAGGAGCAAAGACAGAACAAAGGTCCTCATTTACCCCCCAAAACAACAGTACAGGGTTCTTTTGACCTTTTATCTGCTTGAGTAAGTTGGTTGGTGCTGCGGAGCTGGGAAGCACTGTTGTTCAGGATATAAACTGATGTAATACATTACTGTAAAACCTTAATATAAGCGAAAATATATAACATTTGGGAATGATGAACATGGGGTCTCACTGGCTCCTTTAATTAAGCGCAATGAGCCTTGTAAATCCAATATTCATAGGGAATGATTTGCGGAAGAATGGCTTCTATTACACAATAGAAAAATAGGTATTTAAGCAGATACAAATGATCTATTATGATAATGTAACTCCCCTGTCTCTCAAATTTCCCAAAAGACAGTAAAAGTGTTTTGAATTTTCAATGCCAATCTGCCCTTACGAGGAGAGAGAAATTACTAGAGTGAATCTCGTCTCTGGCAGTCCATTATCGGACCAGCTTCTCTCCAGGTAATTTCACTGGCAAGCGAGTATAGTCCCGATAGACTGAATGGAAAAGAAAAATGTCATATTTCCCCTACCACTCTTTAATTCATGAGTCCTCTGCCTTATCAGACCACTGGAGTCCTGACCTGTTTTACTTTCTGCAGGCGTCCATTGTGTGTGTGGGTGTTCTTCCCCCTGAAGACTTCGGTTTTTCCCGTTCCCTAACACTGAGCAGGCCAAGGTTCCCCTGCTTCCCTCAAGGGACTGATAACACCTCACACATACTGAGTCAAGGGGATGGGGTGGGATAAGGCTTTCTGAATTCAGAATTGGTTTTCCCTAAATTTGATTAGCATTTCATGGTGCTCCATTTTCTTGCCCCTGCACCAAGGGCGAGCAGTGGGATTATTCGGTGTGCTTCATACGCGCCGGTAAAAATAGCGTCCGCAAAAATTACTTTTCCTATATTTTAAACTGCTGGTAGTTTAGTGTCAGCCACGTTGGACCATGCAAAGAGTATAAGATTGCTTCACTTTTTTGAAGTTTTGGCGGTCTTTTCTATTGGCACTAAAAATATACTCACAAAATACATTTCTGAGATTTCAGAATGCTGCAGCATTGCTAAAAATAAGTCCAGTTGGGGCAAGACGCACAAGCAGTGACAAGATCATACAGCACTCACTTTCAGTAATAGCTCCAGCTGAAGAGGTAGATAATCTGCTTTAACTCTTGGCTTGTTTAGTGTGCGTGCAAAGTGTGTGTTTAGAGTGTGTCTTACCTCATCAGACTTGGTTTCTGATGCACTCACCATCAGACTGACCAAAGTGATTGTGTTCCCAGATCTCAGCAATCACTTTGGGCGAGTGCATTTTTATCACAGACCTGATGGCTAAAACCACAAAAATAAGTTCCAAGAAACCGAAACCATCCTTTAAATCTTATGCATGCATCATTCTGCTGCATAATTTCTCTGATGCCTTCCAATCAGGCAAATGTCACAAAGCAGGTTTAAGTTAATGAATCTGCAGGTAAAGATAATATCCCTGTCTCTGATTGAGTATGAATAATAAAATCAGAGTGGGTTAATTGTGCTGTGATTGAATCTAATCAAATAAAAGCAGAGCAGTTAAAACACAATTAAGAAAAGGATTAGATTGTGGATGGGCTTTTAGTTAAACCCATAAGTCATGAAATTGATCAGAGAGGATGAGCGGAGACGCCAGCTGCCGAGGCAGGGTGCCAGTGAATGATAGATCACGGGTCAGGCTGATCGCTCTGTATCGCTGTCATATGCACTTCTCTGATCAAAACTTGTCGACTGGAGATTTTGTCATAACTTTTGGCCTATTGGTAAATGGATGTCGATGTCAATATGAATCAGCAGAGACGGGGGAACCGTTTCATCAGTTTATATCAGTTTTGCTATAGTATTTGCAATAAAATGTATGTTATTCATATTGACAGCAACATGCAGTACGATTATTCCAGACAGGCAGGCTAGATATCTTAACATTATGGATAGCTGCTTGTGTGGAATATGGCAAGAGTGAGGTATTACCTGAATACAGCTTTCCATCAATCATATAAGGCAGGATAATGTTTAAAACTAGGGAGGCACAGCTGACAATACAGCATCCATTTGTCTTGCCCTTCATTATGGTCTTTCTCTATTTACATTGATTGGCTGCAGAAAATGAATGTGGGCAGTGAAAAAAAAATGCTGAAAACGAAAGAGAGGCTGTGTGTGTGAGGGAGCAGAGGAAAGATGGGGAAAGAGACAGAGACAGACAACAAGATTAGGAGGTTAGAAAAACTAGAGCTAGGACAGTAACGGTGAGAGCAGGGAGTTGAAAAACAGACAGAAATGGCATGTCGGGACTGGGGAAAACGGCGAAAGGCAAAAAGTTTCTGGGCGAAAGAGAAGCAAAACGCACACATGCAGCCAGATAATGACCCAGGTTAAGCACAGGTTTGGCCCTCGTCCAGCTGCTCCTGGTCACAGGGAGGTCAAGCAGGCCACATCCATCAGCAAAGAAACGCAGGATAGACTCTTAAATGGCCTGGTTCCTCCCCTTCCAGCCACTACAGAGTGATGACGGCCTTGTCTGAGATAAAGGCCGATCCATTGGTCTGATTTGTGGCTGGTGGGGCAATTTCAATACCCGTCTTTGGCTTGATAGATGAGGCCCCTGTTTGATAAAGGGCCAATTTGCCATGGGGCCAATAGGGATGAAATTGCAGCAGTCGCCTTTATTTTGTCCTCTCCTCAATCCACAGCACAACAAGGCTGGAGGGAAAGAACCACATAATGCAAAGTAGGCACAGTAAAAACAGGGCTGGGTGGAATATTCCTCTTTTTAGCTGTGGCAGAGAGGTTGTCTTTGATCACAAGCACACATCCTGTTTCTTTAAACAGCAACAGTCAGATTTTAACATATGAATGTCAGGAAATTTGGGTAAGCACTAGGCTGCTCAACAGCACACGCAGAATATTAACTATCCCATTTGATAGGCCCTATTCAACTGAAGCAAAATAAGACACAAAAACGATTCACTTCAGCCACTCGTCGATCCTCCCCATAGACTGAGGCTCACGCTGGATAACTGTTAATGACAAATGGGGAGAAGTGTCAAACTCCGGCTGTCAGTCAGAAATCTCCAGATTTGATGCCTCATCCATTCTAACTCTGTGCTGCAGGATGGTGAGTACACCCGCCATTACTGCTGAATTACCTAGATCAAGCTCCTGGACTCCCAATTGCACTAAAAGCATCAGCCTACTAGCTTAGATCTCTAGAGAAATGTATAGTCTAGAGGCTGCATATGTATCCTTTCAATTTCAAGAAGTCAAGCACCCAAAATTGCCAAAAGCCCATGGGAGCACAATTGTCATCTTTGTTCAGTCCCAGAATGTCTCTATAGTAATTAGGACCATATGTACTTTAACTGGCAGAATTGAGGACAAGGAAGTCTGGTAGGACACCTTAATGTCATGCAAATGTGCAGGACAAGAATGAATAGTATGCCTATCCTACAGCCCACATATTTATAACTGCCCTAAAGTTACTTTTTCCTCACCTTTTGAGTTTCTTCAGGGGGTTACAACTCCCCCCACGTCACATCAGACTATGTAAATCATATCTTGGGGCACACGTTCATCTTGCTCTTGAGTACACAAAGGTGCTGGCTGACAAAGTTTTGACATGAGAGGTAGAACATGCACTTGATATGGGTGACAGGGTTCGTGTGGAATCTCTGCCTGCACAAAAAAAATAGGAAGTTGTGAAATGCTGCACATGCTAGACTCAGGGAAACTGGAGACTTTCCAGTTTACACATTATGATTGGGTTTAGTTTGGTCTTGGGAAAATAGAGAAGGAAACAGATAATTTATTGTTCTTGCATCTTAGTGGTTCCCAACCTTTTTGGCAGATGGTTCACCAACAGCTATGTCCTGTGGCCCTTTATCAATGTCACCCATCATGTTCCAAATGTCTTCACTTGGTTGATTTTAAATAGCATATTATTTAACTTATATATATATATATAATATGGAAAGTCACTATGTTTTTTCATGAATTGCCAACCTTTCTGTTTGTACTAGTAGCAGAAGTTGGACATTTCAACCATTCATTACTTTTTGAGAACTCTGTTTGTCCATTATCTGTTAACCATTAATCCATAATGTATATATGATATAATGTATGTATAATGTAATAATAATCTACTTCAGCCATATATCCACGACTTTAACAATTTAATCTCTTTATCATTGCTAATACTTGTCTATTAAGCAATTACCTATTACATTTAGTCATCTATTTCAACTGTTCATCCATATTTTTTTGCTATTTATCTCTAACTATCTATCTGAACCATTTTTCCATTACTTTTAGGTAACTGCTTAAACTTCTGTTGAGGTGTTCTAGCCAGAGACAGAGTACATGTATATAATTTCTTAATGAAATCATAATGTTATCAATTGAATTGCATGAAAAAGGCAAATGTATTGACTGTGTTACTCAACATTTAAGAATAAAGTGATGGATGAAAGGTTACTGAGATACTGTATATTAACAGGAGAGATGTTAAATGAAAATCACA
Source organism: Lates japonicus (assembly GCA_033238685.1). Classification (NCBI taxonomy): domain Eukaryota; kingdom Metazoa; phylum Chordata; class Actinopteri; family Centropomidae; genus Lates; species Lates japonicus. The sequence continues at coordinate 2,956,663 of BRZM01000021.1, read as the reverse complement.
ATTTCTTGTGAAAAGTTGTGAGTTCCACAGAATTTTTTACAAACCTTGAGAAGTTGATTTCAGAAACTTTGATGCAAGAGGCCAAAATAATACCAACCCTTGTACTGACTGAACCACCTGTGTTCTTCGCAATCATGTTGCAGGGTAATAAATCAAAATTCAGCCTCTCAGACAGAGATTATCAGTAACCTTGTTTCTACCTCCTGAGCCTCATTGTACTTGAGAATTTCCCAGGTGTGCGCTGTAAAACATCAATGGTAAATGAATTTTAAGGGACTGGTCATTGAGCCTATTTTTGGAGCAAATAACTCTTTAGGACATACAGAGAATGGTTTTTCACAGAAGAAAAATAAATTGATTTAAATATCTCGGAGCAATCATTACCACTGAAACAAATGTCCACAGAAAACTGCAGCCAGTGCAAGAATATCATATATCACCTTCTCCATTAACAGGGATTTGATTTAAAACACTGGAAGCAGGAAAAAGAGGAAAAGAGAAGACTTGCATTTAAAATCAATGATACTTGTGCACCCTACATCAAGAGCCTTTCTCCTCAAAAACCAGATGTGATAAGACATAATCATACTTTTCCCAAAAGTAGATTCATTTATCAAAGTGTACCGTTCTTTCGGTGGGTTATCAAACTAATTTTTCACACCCGGGATCTCTTTCTCAACCCGCTTGCATGCATGAATAATCTCTGTTAAACATGGCTTTATTCAGGCCAATCTTGCTCTCATCCTGTAATCTTGTTAATCATTTCTGTTTTCCTCTGTTTTCCTTCATAGCTGGTTGTGTACCCGTGTAGGTGAATAAATGAACATTGATGAACACTAAGCGTACAAAGCCTCTCATTCGCGGCCACCAACTGAGAGGACAATCAGGACAGCAGCTATTCCTGGTCATAAGCCTGAGGCAGCCCTCTGTCTATTACTTTACCAGACTGTGTTCAGCAATAGGGCAATTGGTTTTTATAAGCGCAAAAGCAGCAAGTATTGTCCTGGTTTTCCACAGTATGTATTTACAGTGGTGGTTTTAAAGGTCCTGCTCTGAAATGTCAACAGGCAATAAACAAACACATCGAAGGTCTATTATGCATACAAGTAAACAGCATTCATTCATTTTCTAAGGGTGTTATGTGTCATTTTCACCAATAATCTACAATTTATCTTAAATTAAAAGGTCAAGCATTAGACTTAATTATATTTTTTTACAAGCTAGACTCAACAGTAATTGTGCACAACAGTGGTTTCCAACCTTTTGGGCTTGTAACCCCTTAAAATGAAGCACATAACCTCATCATCATAGGATATGGCTTTACTGTGGAATTGTGAGCAGAGATTTTTTCCCCCCCCATTCAGACTGGTTAAGTTTAAGGAGTTTTAGAGACCCCATGTAGTGGAGGAGTAAATGTTTTCACAAGAAAAATGCAAAAATCTGAAATAAAATGAACCATTTAATGCAGCATATGTTCTTATCCCTTTGTAATTCAAAACTGACCAACAGAAAGCAGTGTGAGAAAAAAAAAATCAATGGTCTTTGAGAGATGCTTCTCAATGAAGATTTCTGTGAATAGTAGGGAACTGTTGTACACATCTCTCTAACATGGAAAGGCAGGGTGATATTGGAACCCAGAGAGTGATGTGTCGCTTGTACAGTGACAAAATTAGATTTATTTACCAGCCATTTATTAATCATTTTGACTGGCCCACTAATTTCCGGGCAGAACACGAGGGGGGAGACTCCAAGGATGTTTGTGAGGGATGAGTGCATTTAAATCAAAGCAGGATGTAATCAGCCGTGCAGGGTGTTGAGCTGTCCCTGGGGGATTTAATACTCCATTATTTAAAGCAGGGCGCATCAATGTGAAAATAAAACACACACTGGCAAGAGTTACGCTGAAGTGTCAAACATCAAATTTGCAAAAATCACAAACTTTGTGATTTCACAACATCAGATTCTTAAAAAAAAAAAAGTTTCTCATTCTTATGTCAGAGACTTTGTTCTGGAAGTTTTACTTTGTTCTCTCTAACTTTTCATTGTCTTTTCTCGGGAAATGCACTTGTTACTCTAAAGCTGTAATTTAGGCAGAAAACTGTAACCATTAACACATTATCACACTGTTTCAGCCTAAATAAAGGCCGCTCTCCCATAAATCCTGTCTAAAACTCTGCTGACTGTGTCCAATAAAATTGTGTTTGTTCCCATTAGAGTTGTCATACATACACTGTAATGAATAATTATTGTCTATTGGACGATAATGAGCCTGTGAGCCCTAACCTGCAGTAAATCCTTTTAATGTACAGTCCGCATTTTCAGAATAACACAACAGCCTGTGTCTTAGAAAGTGGGAGTAGCTGTTTTGTGACTGCAAGATTGCCACTGCAGTTCCCCAGGTGATCTGGAAGTGATGTTGGATGAGGAAAAAGCGATGTTCTTATCTCACACATTTACTTTACAGGAATCACTAGTGGTTGCAGTGGGCTGCTCTCTGGTGTGCTTGTCTGGGAAGACTGTATGGAGAATTGCAAGCTCAGCAACATTCTCTGCATAGGAAACAGAGATAGATAGGTAAACTGTCAAACAATTCACATCACAAAAGTTGCGGGTTGTAATCCTAAACTCACCCATATTTGAAGACGCACAAGCTTTCAGTTTAAAATGTGGGTCACACTGCCATCTATTGAAAGTTAACATCAATCTACAATACATAGAGTATGCTGCACTAGACCTTTTTTATATGAAATTATTTGTCTTTCTAGTCTTTGTCTATCCTCTTCTTATAATTCATCTATACAGAATGAAAATTCAACATCATTTAATGCTTTAATTAAACGTTAAAACAGATTTCAGAAATATTATTTATTAGAATTTCCCTTTTCTGTTCAAGTCAGTTCTGTGGCAACTACAAATATGATTATAAAAACATGACTGTTGCAGACTGTCATAAAAGAATTGATCTGGATCCTTTGACAGTCTGTTAGATGTATTTATGTCTATATGTGTTTATTCTTGATGACTACCTATTCCCAGAGATGTTTATTTTCTTTGCTGGAGATTGAGTGGTCAGGCGAGGTACACGAGCCTGATAAATTCATTTCACATCTACTGTATAATTTCCCATACAAAGGAAATTAAATTTCTTATATAAACCACTTTAGGGTCAATCTGATGTTGTTGAAGAGAGTATTTTGTTATACTTGAAAATAATGGCGTTTGCTTAAGCTAGTACAACGTGGCTCAGGTTGACTGATGACAGTTAGGTCTTATATTTCTAGCTCTGATGAAGGACCAAGTCTAGATAAAGCTTATGTTATAGTCAGTCCTATGTGAAAAAAGATTATCAGCCTAAATGTCTTGTGTGGCACTCATGGGAGTGCAAGGAAGAAACTGAAAATAGTGTAAAAATGCTGACTTTTTATTGATAGGCATAAACACAATAATGTTTTGCTATGGATAGATGTGAAATCACTGTTGAGCGTTAGTATACCTCTCAGTAGAAGATTGATAGGCGTACATGACTGTGTATTATGTAGAGAATAGTAAACAAGGGGGTAGTTCAGTTAGAGCTACAATATTCCTCTATGTCTCTTTCCTTGGTGCTGAAATAATCAAACAGGATACACTCGGTTATGTAATGTCCCTTCCCTGATGTTTTCTTTTAGTGAACCTAGCAGCGATGAAATTTGTTGCATACAAGAAGTGAACCCTTCAGGTCCTCAGCAGAGAAAACAAAAGCAAGGGATCAACTGAAGTTAAACAGTCTGCGCAACCAATCAAAGATTGCTGTATCCAATTACTCCTGATCAAAATACATACATTTTATGCCTTTCTCTCTTAAATAAACCATTTACCAATACCCCAGAAAAAGTAAAGTCCCTGTAAAACCCACACTGATTAAAACACACACGTTGAAATTCAGGATTCTGTGCAGGTGGAGAAACCCTGAGGGACTCATCAAAGGTTCGTACTTCAAAACCAAACTGTAATAAAAACGCAAATTACCTGAATTTCCAACTAACTTGTTTCGATGAGTGATGGCTTAATATTTGTATTTCGTGCTAAAGCTGTATTACCTGTAAAAGTTTGTTTCATACCCTGGCAACTTAAGTAATTAATGCCATTAACGTAGTTAAAGTTCAAATTAAAAATGTTCTACCCTCTCAGCAGAGGACATTGGTTCAATAAATTATGATAAATTCAACTCAAGGGTGAAGGAATTAGTTTAATCGATCAGCTTTTTCAGAATAGAAATACAGTTTTATAGATGTCTGCTGAGACATACTTTAATTTTGTTCTTATAAGCTGGCCAGAAACAGTCAAGCCAGTAATTGGGATTGCTGATCCCAAGCCTAGAAACTGTATCACTACATGTAGTTAACAAACACTCAAGCAAAAGTCAAAGGGTCATTGGAATCAATAGTTCCTGATGCTGGTGCTAGAATGCATACAGCAAATTTCATGGCAGTAGCTTTGACACACTGTATGTGTGTCTTAAAAACAGACCAATGGAGATGAGCGCATGATCTCTGCACCCCTGAGGTTATATTCTATTAATCACTTCTCTTCATTTTCCAAATAATAAGGTGTAGCCTACAAAGTTCAAAATCCCCAGTGGACCAGAAAAAAACCCACTCTTGGTTCCAGGAAGCAAATCACTGTGACCCTTTCTACAACTATCATAGTCCCAAGGCAGTGAGAAATCCCACCAGCTCTCAGTGCAATAGTGGTAATAACCTTTTTGCTAATTGCTTTAGCACCAAGACAGTGACTTTCTGCCACCACACTCTTTTGCAGTTTCAGTAAAGTATATTAGTATAGTAAAGTATATTTCTAGTCCTTATCTACCAACATGAATTGTTCCAGTGAATTAAGAAAACGCTACTTGTAATTATGAATTTGTTTAACCAAAGGAATTACAGATCATATCCACAGACATTATACAATCAGCATTCAAACAATAGCATCTTTCCATACCCAGATTCTGCTGTACATTAAAATAATATTAGCAGCAGACTATATAAAATAAGGCAGTCTGCAAAACATTTGAATAGCAGATTAGGTATGAGACACTACAATGGTAGCACAAGCACATTTCCCAAACTTTTGATTTCTGCAGGCATAAACACATTTAGAGAAACAAGCCATCTGGCACATGTGGACTGAGGTTTCTGCAGCTCAGATTAAATCACAGTACACAGGGTTGCATTCACAGGTGAGCATGCATAACCTTGGGAATGAAGTTCAGCTTTGATCATGTTTTTCATGAATGATAGACACATCTGTGTAGAGAAGCACTTGAATCAACAAGAGCTGGTCCACCTGGACTATTTTTACAAACAGCAGCACCTAGGGCTGAAACTCGTGTTTGCCTTAAATCCCTTTTAACATCCAAAGATACAGTGTTATCCACCAAGTTCAGAGAGCCACATATTCCATAAGCACCAGACAAACCCTTTATGAATAATGTTTAGAACCTTTTTGGCTAGATCAGTGAAAAGAATACACAGAGAGTAGAGGTGTGGGACCATAGAAACATGAAGTTATTTGTGTGATATATCCAATCCCTAAAGTTTAGGAGTGTGTGTGATATTAGCCTTATGTTATTCAGTTTACACATGCCTGACCAAAACATTTGAAAATCGATTGTGTTTCTAAGCTAGTAAGAAAAATAGCCTTTATTGTTAAGTGGTCCCTAGCTCTGACAAGATCTATCTTCAGCCAGGGTGAAACAAACATAAATAATTAAAGTCATTTCTCAGAGCCGGGCACAATCTGCCACTTCTTTTTTCTCATCAGAACTTTATGACATTTCAGTGAAAATACAATGATTATATATCTGATTTCCAGGTTTCAATCACAGCTGCTTTTAGACCACTTTGAAAGCAGACCAATCTCCCATTTCATAGTAAATTCTCAAGTAAAGAGGTATAAGTCAGCAACTCATTCACTTTCTCAGTTTAAAGGGTATCAATAGCATACTCCAATGTGGTTTCGACCTCAGAACAGCAATGAGACAGCTCTAATCAATGCAACAAATTACCTGCTATTAGCCACTGACCAGGGCTCTGTATCTTTTCTGGCTCTGGTTTCAGTGCAGCCTTGATAATTTGCACAGAGGCACATGCACACAGCATTTTAAACATCAATGTACTGTATCATTGCCTAATGATACAGTATTTAATAGCATCATTACCCTATACAAATAAGACTGTCATATACAGTATGTATAGCTGCTGTCTTATGCTAGTGGTATTACTAGCACTCAGAGGTAAGACCACATTTCCCAAAAGCCCCACTACATTCAGTTATAAAATAGATGTTTCTACATTGCCACCTTTTGTGTTTGTTAGAATTTTCAAAAGCTTTGGTCTGTTTACACACTACAGATTGAGGCAAATAAATGGTGAAAGCCAAAACAGGCCAAAACCATGAAAGCGATGTACCGTTCTTAAATGAAAAGATAGTTGACAGCTACATTCCAGGCAGTATTAAAGGGAAAAAATGAGTCTTTTATGGTACTGACACTGGATTTTGCTTAAATATATAGCTATCAGAGAGTTTTCAATGAGACGCGACAGCAACTGTGCACCAGTTTACGACCACAAGATCGGTGCAAAAGATGAAATTCAATACCAACACATGTCAGTTTCAGTCAGAGACACTTTCATTGGGAAAATGACTAGTTATAGCAAATGGTTACACGGCTAGAGGAAAAGCCTCTGCTTTTACAGGGCGCTCTCAATGATTTTCAAGTAGCAATAAGGACTTGAATGTATTGGAAGAATGATAGTGAGAAAGGTCAGGTTATATCATGCTGCGCACCTGCATAAATATGACTGGACGTTGCTAGTCAGCTGATAGCCAAACTACTGGAGAATGAGCCTGTGGATGAAACAGCTGACGCCAATCACCTAATGCAAGCTAACTGACACTATACTTCATAATTTATCAAACTACACATACCCTTGTCCTCTTTCATATATTGGAGGTTTGGTAATGCCCCTGCAGTCTGCAGGAATGCAAGGTGATGTGGGGGGGAAAGAAGCATATGTAAAGAGCTTATCTAAAAGAATGAGGGTGACAGCAGGATCTGTGAGTTGGCAGGAAAATACCACCCTGAAGACCAACCCAAGTAGAAACTCCTCCTGATACATATTTGATTTTTTTTTAAAAACTGTCTTTTCTCTGCATTTATAATGGGTGCCTGTGGGCAAAAAACAAACAAGTTAGTAAAAGACCTGAGGTGACTGGAGCGCTGGTTGAAGCAGCAGGAGAGGTTCTTGGATGAGCCAGAGGTTGTTGAGGAGAAGCTGTACAAACATATGAAGGAAATACTTTGAAATGCTTTGTGTGTGTGTGTGTGTGGGGGGGGTGGGGGGGGGGGGGGGGGGGGGGGGTCTGGTCTGGTCTGGTCTGTAGACATAAGTGAGGATGTCAGCCAGAATGCAAATGAGTTCAAGACAGTGACATTTAGTGTGCATATGTATATTCTGCAGGAAGTTTAACAATTTGTTGATATTTCTAAGGATAACAGGTAGTTTACATTTTGTTGTGCCACAGTCTAAAGAGCACTGAGAAAATAGATGAATAGAATAAATTATGATTAAGTATTAGAACTATTACTTTCATTGTTAGATTAGGGTGTTGGATGGTGTGAAATATCAATGGTGGATGCTTGGTTGGTCAAAGAGGGTTATTTGAATGCAAGTGTTAGAAGACAGGGACACTATTACCACATGTAACACAAAGGAAGTGAACAGATATATTAAAACTTTTCATGCAAGACAGAGTTGGGTAAATTTTAGGCAAATGAGGAGGAGGAATAAAATTTTAAGAGAACCCAATGTGCGATGAATTAGGAAAACTGCACTTCAGTCAATATAAAACTGAGAGAAAATTATTTCAGTGATGGATAACATTAACAATGGGATGTTTGAGAGACTACATAATGCAGTGTTAAATGTCAAGGGACAGCATACGGTTTTTCCATTTCAAAGCCATGAAAGGATGTTGCAGACCCTTCATAATGGCTGAAATTTTTAAGATTATGAAGAGGATAGTAAATGTTTACAAGCTGGACAAGCAAGGCTGGTTCAGAGTGGTCATATGATGTACAACATCAGCTGTATGCTCTCACAGAGGAACAGATAGTATACGAAAAAGGCAGTCTGGTGTGCACAGTGAGTGAGGAAGTGGAAGAGCTGGGGTTGTGGGAGATAGAGATGGGTCACATAAGCTGATAGCCCTGAATTACAACATGGCTGTAAGGAAAGCCTGAAATAGACCCAGGCATGGAAGCTATAAGATTATTGATGTAGCAGGTAAGGAAGCAAAGTGAGATGAGGTGGATTTGAAAGCTGTCTAGCATGATCTGATAGTGGTATAGCCGGGGGGGCGAAGGCAACAAGGATGTGGCAGAGATAGATGGAGATTCATCATGCTTAAAGTATAGGTTAAAGAAAACCACAGACCATAATGAGGCCTTGATGTTAACCGGTGTGTATATTCATCCCAAAGGAGTTGGATGGTGCTGGGGTCAGAACACTGTGTATACTCATTATAGTTGGTATCCCAACAGTTGCCAAAATCTCAGAAAAATTACACAGAACATTGTCTATCGCTGATGTCCTTCAATGGCAAACCACCTCTTTATTTCCCAGAGGCAGACCATGATGACTTGTCTTATAATGTTGTATTTTGTACAACACTACTGGATGCAAGGCCTAGAATATGAAGGGGAAATGTGTAGTATTCATTACGAACCGCTTGAGGCAGTAATGCACCAGTGGGGGTACTGACTGCTGCAAAGTCACACGAACAAGTTTTTTTTTAAGGCTACAATGTGCCCTGTAGTTTGCCTCACAGGCAGCACTTCCTTGGCTGTGTGAAATACAGATTCCAGCGCTTTCGCTAAGATTAACAGCCCTAAATCTCGACTATATCCTGTACTCAGCCCTTAACTTTTATTTAACTGGCGGACTTTATCTGGGACAGTACACACACCCTGGAAGTAATGTTTGCCTGAGAGGTTACGTTGAGGGCGAAAAGAGCCACCTTTTCCCCTGACTTGAGTGTTCTGTCTTTAGACTCATGTTGGTATTGTCAGATACGGAGATAGAGGAAAAAACGTGAGCAGCACGCTTAACCTTCTTTGCCGGATGTTTTATTTAACCGTGTTGACAGTTAGTTGGCATTAGTTCATACAAAAAACGAAGTTGAAAAGATATAACTACAAAATGACGGAACAGTCCTCCTTGTTACTGCGTAAACAACTAGCAGGTAAGTTAGCAAGCTAACCGTTGCTACTAAACTTCTCTAGCTTCAGTTATTTCATATTGTATAGTATGTTGCCACACACACACACACACACACACACACACACACGAGAACAATAGCTGCGTTTAATTTGACTGTTGTTGTATTTGGTTATTCTCTGTATTTTTATGTACAGATAACGGTGACATCAAAGTTGAAATGCACGTGTATAGATCGCGTGCAGTGCCAGACAGCTGATAGCCAGGATATGACTGTAAGGATAGCTGCTGTTGCTCAATAACTACTGAGGGTGTTTCAAAATCACCACGCTGTGTTTGTGCTTGATTTTCCTCCTATTTTTAAATATTTTTATTGACTTTACTCCAAGGGACAAATAGCCTTGAAGGAGTTATACCACATGACGATATGATATATGTTTGCAGCATTAAAATTTGAACTACTTGTCAAAGAGTTACGCCAGACTGATTGCGTCTTAAATTTCAGAGCTCAATAAGAACCCAGTGGAAGGCTTTTCTGCGGGTCTTGTAGATGATGATGACATCTATCAGTGGGAGGTGGTCGTGATCGGACCTCAGGATACGTTATTGTGAGTGGAACTATTCACTGAATAACTTAAAGTCACTTGTAGTGACTGGAGAGTTGCATATTCGCTCAAATCCCCAGTGCACAATGTAACACCATCCTCTTTTTTGTTTACAGTGAAGGAGGTTTCTTCAAAGCCACCTTAACCTTTCCCCGTGACTATCCTTTGAGGCCTCCCAAGATGAAGTTTATCACAGAAATCTGGCATCCAAATGGTGAGAACTTCCTGGGCCACTGTATCTCTGTAATATGTAATATTACTAATAAAAATAAATAAAAAAATTAAACTGTAAATAAGCATTGTACCACAGCATTTGCATGAGAGCTTTTATTTTGAAAAAGAGCTGGAAAAGCAGAAAAACTGTCACTTACATGTTTTCCATTACAGAAGAAGTTTACATTATTAATTTCAGGGTCTGTCTAGTATCTTAAAATTGATCATGTGATCATGTATGGGTTAAGAATCAAATTTTCTATTTTTGCCTCTTTTACAGTAAATGGCCCAAGCAATTAACTAATCCTTTATGTGTAACTTATTCAGAAATAGGTAGTGGTTACAGATTCCTGTGTTAGCATTTAAATAAAATGAAAACGTTGCCACTAGTTGCTGTAAGTACCGTAGCTGCACTTAGCTGTATGAGAAAATTTTCTTGATAAGGTTTTGAGAGTCTCTCAACTAGGTGCTCGATTAAGTGCACAAGGGTTGACCTTGACAAGTGTGAAGCTGTACTATAATATCTGATCCTTTTCTGAAGAAGTGAAAACTTGTCCGTAATCTTTGTATACTTGGTTTCTTGCAGTGGCAAAAAATGGTGATGTTTGCATCTCTATCTTGCACGAACCTGGTGAGGACAAGTACGGCTATGAGAAGCCTGAGGAGCGCTGGCTGCCAATCCATACAGTGGAGACCATAATGATCAGTGTTATATCCATGTTGGCAGACCCCAATGGAGACTCTCCCGCCAATGTGGATGCAGCTGTAAGTGCCTACTGTCTCAAATAAGCACGCTGTCAAGCTGGGGTTAGTTTGCTAGACATTTTTCTTTGTCAGTGACAAATGTACACCAGACTTAATTTGAGCATGAGTCTTTTTTACATTTGAGGAAGGTTGCAAAGTATCTAAAGGTACAATAACATCAAAATGGTAATTGAAAGTCACCACTCAGTTTAGTCTATCTTTTCTACTGGAAATCCAAACAAATAGCTGAGTGACGTGGGTCCCTGCAAGGGCAAATCGCGGCCTGTCAAGGCAAAGCTGAGTTTTGGTTGGGTTAAAAGGGCTTATCTCTTTATCCAGAGGTGCTGCCTGGAGACAGAGAAAGGTGATAGTTTAAACTTGTGTTTGAAGTGGAGTCAGTCAGCTGTTGTTGGAGCTTTTGTTCAAGAATTATGAATAAACAAAGCACAAGAGGAAGGGTTGCTCAAATGAAATTGTTGAGACAACAATGTTCAGCAAACAGAGTTTTTGTGTGTCACACCATGCAGAAAGAGTGGAGGGAGGATCCTACAGGAGTTTTTAAGAAGAAGGTGGCCCGATGTGTCCGGAGGAGTCAAGAGATGGCTTTTGACTAAAGCCTCACTCCAGTCGTTCACATAGTGAGTACAACCACCTGTGGGGATTGAAATCTGAAATGTTACTGTTGCTGCTCATTTACGTGAAATAATTGTGCTGTAGTTTTACACAATTTCAACTTCAATTAAGATCTAAACTGAGATGTACATTTTGTTTTAGGTTGGAACTGCACAGGGGATTTGACAACTGATTACACTTCAGTCAGCTACAGTAGATGATTATGGGGCACAGTTCTGTCAACATCAAATAGTTACCCAAAGACAAAAAAGACTTGCAGGAAAAAAGTCTCTAAGCCCATGAATACTTCAGTACCATCAGCTGTGCTTTTTTTGAGCTGTCAAATTATCTCTACCAGTTTCTGCCTTTCAGTTTGAGAGTTATTTATGAATATTTTTGAATGGCAGTGGCAATCACACTGCCAAAAGTTCCCATTTTACTTTTCAATTTTCCATCTTAAGATGGACAAGACAGCCTTTCTGCTCAAGTATCAGTCTTTCACTCAAAGAAAAATCAATTATACAGGCTATTGCTGTTTTTCTTATGTGCATACTTTTTGGGAAAAATAGCTCTTCTTATAAATGCACCATTTCCAAATTTAGTTTACTTCATATATATAGTTATTATTTATTTAGACTGAGACTATTTTAAGATGCATATTGTCTGTTTTGGAGGCTTCTTTTTATTTTCAGCCTGCCACACTGAGCCATCCAGTCTATTGTTTAATAATCGATTATGCAGTTTTGGAGTCATTAAAGAGATGGAAGATACAGACACTGGCATTCCTTTCCTGCACATTCTGAAGAGTTCTGCAGAGAAAGTGTTTCTTCTTTCCCTGAGGGGGGAAACTTATCATCCAGCACTGCCTTAACTTTGACTGCCAAGGAGGGACTGCGTCTGAAGGCTTATTTTTGAAGGCAGAAAATAACTATTGTGGACAAACCAAAGAGAACACACCAACTAATACTTTTTGTAATGAACATGCTACATTTTTACCTATGTAAATATAAACTATTTGTCCTTGTCATTGTACATGTTCAGAGAAAATGTATCCATCTTTCCTATGGGAGAGGTAGCGTAGTAGTTCAGTGGCACGAATACCACCCATAAAGTGATTTCCTGATCAAGTGGCTCATCAGGGCTGAACAATAGTAATAACATTTTTATGCCTTTTAAGGACATCATTTGGTGAGTAATGGGTGTGCAGTCATACCCACTTTTGAGGTCAATGAATGTTAGATTGTGAATAAAGGTCAATGTGGACATTGTTTAATGACTGGGTGAAATGTTTGTGCCGCTCCAATGTACAACTTTGCATTCTTAAGCTGGTGTGTATTCATCTCACTTAAATACAACTTCCTTCAGAGCAATTGTTAATCAAGACTAAATGAGTATGTGCTCCTAAGTGGAAAGTGCAGTAAGAAAAACACACAGTACCACATCACTTTCCAATCTCCATGACTGCTTTATTGAATTAAGCACCAGCTCAATATGATCAAAATCCAGACAAGTAGAGATATATCCTTGGACTCAGAGTATAAAATCATTCAGCAATCAGCAACACAAAAGCAGACCCTTCCCACCCCCCTCCCACCCCCCCACCAAAAAAAAATCCATCCATGTTGCAGGTGTACGGTAGAAACTGGGGGTCCTGAGTTGTTTACTGTCCAGGAGCTGACAGGCTTTTGTTCATGAACTGCTTCTTTTGACAAAGCACACCCACCACTGAAAGAAACAAAACTCTGTTAAGAAAACATTCTAAAGTTGCTGCACTCAAACCATTTGTGGTAAGAGTAAATAAACAAGTAACTAGGGGCCACACAGCTTATTGCAGATATACTGCTGAAACCTGTACTCAACATGTTGATGTACTTAGAGTTTAGCTTGAAAAGAAATCCACATTTAATTGTTGAACCTTGTGAAACAGCTGCAGCTCAATTTTCTCTAATTTCCTCTTCTTGAGCGAGTAAACCTTGTTATATATATATATGTGTGTGTGTGTGTGTGTATATATATATATATATATATATATCACAATTTAAACTATACCGGATGCTGTAAACTCACTAATTACATTCTAAACAAAGGTTACATTAGCCCAGACAATTTCACTTTTAACACAGAAAACGTGGGTCAGAAATTCTGAAACCAGGTCATAATTGGCAATTATCTGGTGGAAATGTGACCTGCATAAAAAGCTACACTCACCTTGCTGGGTTTGTCTGTCTGGGGGTCAAACACCCGATCGCATAGCCTCAAGCCAGTCTCCTGGCGGATCTGCTGGAGGTACGCCCTCATAGTCTCTACAAAAGGTTGCAGAGCCAGTATTAGAACAATCACCAACATTGTTGCATACAGTTTTGACACTATTACATGAGGAAAGTCATTAGTAAACGCTATGTCATAACTGGGAAAGGGGACCTCAGGCACAGCTTAAATTGTTGACCCTGTACTTTTAATGTTTTCTTAACTTTAAAGAAAAAAGCCAGTTACAGAGAAGCTGTGGGACACCACAGAAGCATGAAACAGCACTTCTAGCCACAGATCCTTAAAGCTGATGGGGGCCTGGTCAGCTCTGCTATTTTTAGCTTGATATTAGTTCAGGCTGGGAATCAGCTGAAATACAAGAAGGGTACAAGGAAACTGGTGCTAATTCAAGGTAGTGAAACAGCATAAATGGACCTAAGTGATTCACAGCTAACAATCAGTAGAAATAAGGTGAAATGTCCAATCAAGCAAGACTTGTTTTTTATGCTTGGTAACCTTCCTCAGGCAGCCCAACACATATAAAACCCTGTTTATGGAGCTGGTTCTTACCTTCCTCCTGTTTGTTTGCAGGTTTAGCATACATAGCATTAAGAGGAAAGCCAGGTTCTCCAGGAATGGGGAAGTTGGTGATGCCCAGAGTGTACATCTCTTTCTCTCCCTGACTCCTGGAGCTGCACTGTAAAGAGCAACACACATGCCAATGCAGAGGGTGAGATTTCTAAAAAATCTTTAGCTCATCTGTTTTACTAGCATACATTTAAACAGGCATTCAAGCTGCTAATTCCTTCTCCATGTGTGCAAGGAAAAACAATTCACATTCAACTTATTTAATGGCTCCTTAAAAACCATCTGGTGAGCCGTGTGAGTGTCCCCAGCCTTTAGCTGATTTGTTGTAGGATAGGATTTGCACGAAGCCAGCATAAAGTGCAAACATCCACCACTGAAAACTCCACACATGAACAAATATGCATCTTACCTTCTGTAGCCTTTTTAGGCACTCAGAAATGTACAGTGTGACATAGATCAGTGTCCTGTCAGCCTCGTTCTGAAAGAAACAAATACACACACAAATATTACTTAGTTTGATCAGTATAGCTCCAGTCAGGTCTGAATGGTAAGCGGTTCCATAGTTGCAACAAACAAATCCTCCCTCCACTCTTTGTAACTATGCAGTGCTGAGGGGAGTGGGAGGCAGCAAGCTGGGGCATGTGGAGGAACGAAGTGCACAGCTTCTTCACGACACAAAGACAGATGAGGTACACACTAGTTCCATGCTAATATCTTAACTGTCAACACTTCTTGCTTCTTCTTTTTTTTAAATTTAGATTTGTCTCAGTTCGGTGGCAGTTGAGTTCTTTTCCACTTTATGCACACAAATGTTCATTTAAATATTTTGGTGACCATAGATGAAGGATAAATGCAAGCTGCCAGCACATTTCTTACCTTGATTTCATAGTTCTTAAAGAACACATTGGCTTTGAAGTAGTAGATAGCCTCATCAATGATGTCAGAATCTACGCCTGAAATGAAAAATGATACATAGAAATAAATAGAAGACTTTAGATGAATTCATTAATATGATGAATTCAAGAATTTAACAAGTGTTGTGAAACTGAGTTTATTAATATGAAGAGTTATTTCCTGTTTTAGTCACCATGTATCTTTTTTTCATTATGTGGTAAAGCCCTATTTTTAAATTGTGATCTAAAGGCAGCTGAGAAACCTTATACACATTATACAATTATATGAGCAGAGAAGGACAAATGCTCACTTCTGAGCTTTACAGACACTAAAAAGCTGAAAACTTTTTTGAAGAAGTTAAACTTGAGGATGCACTCTTCAGGCCATATATGGAAGTGAAGCTGAGGCATGTATCAGGAACTAAGCAACGTGTCATAACAAGAAACGAACCCGGCACAAAACTAATTCAAGCGAGTGAAAAAGACTTTAAAAACTAAACATAGTGTATGTATTTCTGTGGTCAAGAGGCGTTGGCTCCACTTTGAGCTACTTAAAAATCACCATACAGCCTTACCGTCTCCTCTGGCTGGTCCCTTGAACTGAGTTTTGAGGGGCAGCAGTGCCATGTTCCCCACCAGTCTGGTTTCGGGGATCATCAGGCTTGAGTGATACGCCTTAAAAACGGAGAAAAGAAGTTGCTGTCACGTACAGTTTACTGGGAATGTTTCTATCAAATAGCATCAGTGACATCTCTGCTATCGGCACCGCTGTTGTAACACCTGCGCTATCACCACACTAAATTATATTTTTTTACAGATATGACACTAAGAAGCATGAACAGCCAAGTTACGACGGTATATGTATTATTTCTGACATTTCCGATATCATTAAATTGCGGTTAAATGCTAACATGGCTAGCCAACTATGCTAACGAGACTCGTCATCAGGGCTAGCATGAACTCGGAGGGCCTACTGTCACCCACCGGAGTTTCGGTGCAGGTTTTTCGCTCTAAACCATACAATAAAAGCTTCTGCATGGTATTTATCATGTAAGGTTTACTCACCGGCATGTTGAGTGATAAATTTATCAGTCCAACTGCTCAGCGAGAGAAAAATCCTAGCACCTCAGGACGTTGCTTCCGCCTGTCCCACCCTGCAGCTTTACAGGAAGTGGCTACATGTCATGTAGGGTAGTGACCACATGAGGGTGCTAGCACACCACAACCATAGACTGTATGAACACAACACGCGAATAATTTCTTCAAAATGACAGACAAGTATTTTGAGGAATATTTTATTCAAAAATATGTATTTGTTAACAGCTCTTTAAACTTCAACATTATCCCTAAAATAATGAAACATAAATGGATCTAAATCATAAATTCCTTGAGTCATCAAAGTGGCTTCTAAAAACAAAACCTTCTAAACATATGACCCAAAGTATTCATGATCTTCAGAGTTTTTCCACAGATGTCCCTTCATCAGTGTCCTTGCTGTCACATGCCATTCTCTACTTCTCCATTTGTTTCCGTCTCACATAAAGTCTTTCTCACAGCATCCCAGGAGTAACATTCTTCTTCAGCTGTCTACTTTTCCTTGAAAAATCTCATCGTAATTTAGGTTAGCTGGCTCTTCCTCATTCTCCTGCAGAAAAAGGAAAAGATGGGTTAATGGTCAAATGCAATGTAATTACACCATGTTGTTTAAGTATATGTTGTGTGCTTTTGTTTGTTTCTTCACCTTTGGCTCCTTGAACTCCAGGTCCTCTCCATACTGTATAGAGAAGTCGATGTGTTGTAGAACTATGTTAATACCCTCCTCGTCTGTGCGGTCAAAAGGCAAGAATCTCACCATACTGTAGTCATCAATCTGGACACACAGGCAGAGGTTGACTCATAAAGAAAATAATCTAAATTCTGACTCAAAACTAAAGTATCAAATTCAGGGCCCCACTTACCAGACCACAGATGGCTTGAGTCAGCTTCTTGAACTTTGTGCTTCTGATGGTATCAGAGTTATCTTCCATCATTGAGTACATATCTGGGTCCAGATACCTTGTGAAAAAGAAAGCAAACCATGATGAATGCTGCTTCCAGATGAAACGAACTGGACGCACATAATATTGTTGTAGTGTTATCCTGTGCTCGTGTGAAACTTACTTTTCAATTTCCTTCTTGGCTTTGGGACTGAGCAAGTCCATTTTTGTCATTATGTTTACTTGAGGAATCTCTAATGACACCATTGCACTCAGGGCAGCCATGACACCTGAGATGAACTGCAGTTAGGGAAGAGGGAAGATGTGGGACTTCAAGTTTACTGTCATTGCAACATTAAGTGCAGTTCATTGCAGAAATGAGATGTATTTGAAAAAACTGTGACACAGATAAACAGATGATGATGTTGGAGAGATTACCTTAAAAGACTCCACCATGAACTGGGAGTCAACCAGAAAGACCCCACACACCCGAAACTCCCACTGCTGGAGCTGCTCCACCAGCTGCCTCATTACAGGGAGGTGTGTATAAAGTTCAATCTGACCTGCAAAAACAAGCCATTTGTCAAAACTGCACCAAACTGTGTAGTGATAACACCTACCAAATTTCCCCCTTCACTCTCTCACTAATACTTCAACACAAAGAGAAACTCTAAGTCAGCCTTGCGCTGGCTTCAGCATAGCCCCACCAGGTCCTTTACCTGGGCAGTCAAACAATATATAGTCATCTTCTACATGACCCAAGCTTTCCTCCAGCCAATCAAAGTTGTTGGCGAAGTACTCCATGCAGAAAACCAGGCCTCCGTTGGGGCCAAATCTGAGGGAATCATCTTCCATCACGTCATCCACCTGGATGAGCTCACGGATGTCTGAGGACACAGAAACAATGAGGTTGTCATGTGGATCATAAAGATGAAAACATTTATCTTACTAACATTTTATGCCCCTTTCTCTTGTATATTTAGATAGTTGGATCTATCCATTAACAGTAAACCACAGTTCAGCGCTGCAGGGTTTTAAAGTAGACCTAAAACACAATTTACACTCAACATAAAGACGTAATAACAAACCACTTGAATCTCTTCTTTTTTTCTTTTTTCTTTTTTTACCATAACCCACTTCATTTAGTAGCCTTTCTGGTCTGGGTTATATACGGGTTAACCCTTTGTTATTAATTGTAATTACCCTTCAGTGCAGAGAAAACATGCTGTATTCACCTGCCATGACAGGGTAGTCAAAGTGCTCAGCTGCTGGGTCTAGATTGACCACCTGGACTGAGCGGTTTAGGGTCTCTGAATGCTGAACCATGGTGGAGCAGTAGGTACTCTGGAATAAAAAAAATACAACAATAAATGAATAAAAGTCAGATGTCACTTGGTGAACTTGGTCTATGTGGAAGACAAGACAACCTCATGCCTTAGCATAGTGCATTAGCCGAATAGCATAACAAAGCATTTCAGCGAGTTTACATGACTGTCTGATGACGTACCTTACCGCTGCCCGCCGGGCCCATCACTAGCTGTGCATAACGAGGCATTCTGCCTCAATAAAAAGTCTTGCGGTAAAATGAGGTCCTTTTATTTACTAGCGGCAGCTAGCTATATTTTCTAAACGGGTGCGCTGTTAGTATTTCTTCTTGTTTTAAGTGACAGTCACACTTGTTGTAAGTTGTACTACTGCCACCTGCTGGTCAGAGAGGGAAATAAAATGAAGCACAGATGGAAAGAGGATTGATTCGTCTGTCGGTTTGGATTCTGATCTAGCCGCGGGTTTGATATCTTTCAGGGGGAAATAAAAAAAAAAAAACATAAATTAGGTTGCAAAGGCAACTTTAGTGGTGTATTTTAGCTCTGATCAGAACTACCAACCACCAACTGTCCTTGGAGTGCGGCAGTGCGCCTAGCGTCTAAATTGACAATCCCAGAAGAAGAAGGGGAGGAAGGGGAGGGGGGAGAGAAGTGGGAAGTAACAAACTGAAACAGAATGCAAAACTGATGCAACTAATGGCAAAGCTACCATACTCGCTCACAACGTGACAGTGTAATTGAGTCTCTAAAACCTGTCATTACTGGAGAGATAGAAAGACAATGTCTCGGGGGAATGAATGGAGTTGACAAGTAAAGGCTTTGGAGAAAGGTGGACTTCTTTTAGGTGGGTGAGGTTGTCTGTCCTACACGTAGTTGTCGGGTTACGTAGACGCTACTAGCGCGATTGTGCTCTTGTGCTGCAGCGTTACTCTTTGGCTGCTAAACGCAGCAGCCAGACCTAAGACGTTCTTAGCTAACCAGGCGAAAGGGTAGCTATGTTTATGATTATGGCCCGGTTGAGCTCGGAATGAGTAGACAAGACGCTTGTTTTCTAGCGGTGTTTAATAACTCGAGCTACTGTCCAAGGGCGGAGGCGCTGCCAAAAGCGAAACGACACAACGTTAGCCATCAACGTCAGCAGTATTCATAAATGAATTACAGCGTATTATTAGCGAGTCAAGGCTAACGGTAAACTTGGCTAGCAGTGTGGAGATGAGTCACTGTAAGCTTATGGCAGACTTATAATATCAGGATAGTAAACATCACCGGCTTTTTATTATGTGATCTTTGTACTAGACTGTCTGACAAGTACTCCTTGAAATTTGACTAACATTAATTGTCCAGCAGTGTAAGTTGCTAGTTTGGTAGATGTGCTAACGATAACACTTGCAGACTCACCAATGTTGTTGCAACTTCATGTAAACAGTTCGTAAATGACTTTGTAATGAGGTTTGTAGTTTAATATTGAAAATGCAACTCGTTTACATATCTTAAAACCACTGAAACGTTTTAATTTAAGTAACTAAATGATAGAACTTCACTTGACATTCACTGAAAACATGGAACAGTTACAACTAAAGGCATCATTGTTTTGTTACATTGGTCACAGCAAACTTTGTGTGGCTGTAGTTCAGTGAAAAATCTAAATGTATTATTTGGTGTAGTATCTTGTAGATTAGATTATTTAGTGTACTGTGATATTTTAGGCTACTATGCTGGCCCCTGGTACCTTAAAAGACTTGTACTAACATTCAGATAATTATAATAAGTAAGTGTTCCGTTAATTTTCTCTCCAGTGAAGTGATAACCTCTTTTTTGTCTCTTTCTTTTCCAATGTTGTAGACTATGAGTGTGGGTGATGGAGGACAATCAATGTGGGGACGTGGACTACCTGATCCAAGATGAGGACACCCTCATTGAAGGTGTCAGCAACCAGGTCTTATTTGTTGTGGTGCTCAGTGTCACCTTCCTCGCAGGCCTCCTCACTCTGCTCTGCAGGTAAGCAGTGAATTCAGGCTGATATTAATACAAAGTAATGTCACAAACTTTGTATTATAATAGATAAAGTTGCTATAAAGTTTGGAGAAACTCCGTCTGAAAATAAATCATCTTTTCAGTTTAAAGTGATTAATGCAACTCTGGTTGCACAATCTGGTATAGTTATTATATTCCATTAAACACTCGTTAAACACAAATTGTTTCTGCTGGCTCAGTCTCACATACAGTAATTTGTGTCCATGATTAGCTTGGCTGTAGGCAAACTTAAAAATTAATCTAGCTCAGATATTTAAATTCTCTCTATAATTCAAATGAAAGTAGCCTACTTCAGCAACTTAGTTTCATATCTCTATTGTGAATTGCCTGGTGGTGGCTGATAAAAATGTCTTTTTCAGATTTAGTAAAATAATGCAACCAAGTTTTGATTGTTCATATAGCTGGAAAGCAGCCAAGCAGACACATTAAAAGTGGCTCTTCATAGCCAAATGATAATACAAAACTTTGCGTAGTGTTTTGCATCAAAAGCTTTTGTTTGATGAAAGAATTTGGATATAAAATCATCCTGCTAGTTTACATAGCCAACAACACTTGACTCATGTTTTCGTGCTCTTACATGTTTACAGTTTCAGCTGAGGAATATTGATGCCAAATACCTGCCCTTTGTTCTTTGCAGACAAGAGCAGCAGAACATTCATCCTGAGAATCAGGAGCACGTTCGAGCCGTCCGACAACAACTGCAAACAGAGCAGGTACACAGGCAAAACAACTTTAGCCTTTCTGGCCAAATATGGTTGATAAGTTTTTTGGAAGATGAATACAATGTAAAGTAGTTATAGAATTGTATAATATTTTAAACTATATGACTACTGTTTTCAAATGCCAGCAAAGGCATCGAAAACAACATATTCAATGCCTTTGCAGGCACTGGAAGCTATCATCCCTTTCATGCACCAATTGAACTAAATGTAGAGAGCAAGCTTTAAAATATTATTTTCTGTACAATCTAGTACTAGTATTCAGACCAGAAAGTAGTAGAAAGCTGGTTGGTGACTGGTTTATATTTCATTGAGAGTGCAAATTTCTAAAACATCTGTTCTATAATTACTCATATTAAACTTTTATATGTGTTTTTAAGTTATATGTTCCTCATTTCTTTCTGTCAGGATGAAAATCCTCAGGCGGAGGCCCGGCAGCAGTATTACACCGACATGTCTTGTCCTGTGTGTTTACAGCAAGCTGTTCTTCCTGTGGAAACAAACTGTGGACACCTTTTCTGTGGTAAGACGACAGTACAGATCCTAGTAATACTCACTGAACAAAGTTGTTGGTGTAAGCTGGCACGGCATATCTTCACATAATTAGCATAAATCAAGATGAACATAGAATTCATTTGTAAAAATACAAATTAATCAATTCATAATTCAGAGGTATGTGTCTTTAAAAAAGTATTAGTGCTTTTATGAGTTAGTGATGTCTTTTTCCTGCATAGGCTCCTGCATAATAGCATACTGGAGGTATGGCACCTGGCTGGGTGCTATTAACTGTCCCATCTGCAGACAAATGGTAAGGCATGTAATAATTCTTGGATGTAGAATACTTAACTAAGACCTTTACTTTTAGCTTTCATTCCATTATTTCTTTGCATGCCAGACATACTGGTAGATGTTATGGCCCCTTGTTTGCAAATTTATCCATATATATAAATTCTCCAAAGCTAAACTCAAAGCCAAACTCTCATCTGTTAAGACCTGTACGTCTGAAATACATTATCTCATTTTCAGTTTGTTTTCTGTCATTGTCAAATTAGTCAGAAAAAGAGAATGAGTGTCAATGAGAGTGTTGGTGGTAGTCTTCATCCCCCTTCAGACAGCCCCTTTGCCTCACTTACCGGTTTGGTCCAAGCTTGATTCATCTTTGGGTACACAGTGTTACTGTACCCAAAGTTATGTCTGTTAAAGCAGGTTCAATCCCAACATTTTATGTTGGCATCACTGTTGTCATATATTGAGTTATTTTTTTTTCCTTTTTCCCAGGTGACATTGCTATTCCCGCTATTTCATGAGCACGCCGCTCCTCAGAGGGTCCAGGATGGCGAGGCAGAGCCTCAGCTTATATTACGAGACATCAACGATTACAACCGCAGGTTCTCAGGCCAGCCAAGATCTGTGAGTATAATACAGCCAGGTACATATTTAGGCTGCAGTAGTTACAGGTTAGCTTGGCCTAGTTCATGCAATATTCATACTTAAAGTACTATCTGTGATTAGCAGAACAACAGTTCTTGTAAAAGGAATAGGCTGAAGACGCTACTAGAGACATTTTAGTATGCAAATTAGATACTGTGCAGTGCATTATAATTCGGGGGGGGGTATATTTAGAACAGACATAATATTTCCTCTCCTCTGTCTCCTTAGTATATGGACAGGCTGCGAGATGTGCCCACCCTGCTTCGTCATGCCTTTAGGGAGATGTTTTCTGTGGGTGGCCTCTTCTGGATGTTCAGGATTCGAATTCTGCTCTGCCTAGTTGGCGCAATCACCTACCTGGTGTCGCCGCTTGACATCCTCCCTGAGGCACTTTTTGGTCTCCTGGGATTCATGGATGATTTCTTTGTAATCCTGCTTCTCTTTGTTTACATCTCTATCATGTACAGGGAGGTGGTCACGCAGAGACTGAACGGTTAGGTGATCACTCCTGAAAAAGGCCTCAGCTCGCTCGGAAGAGGAGAACTCAGCAGCTGAGGTGGACATGTAAAGAAAGAATACATGTTCAAAGGACAGTTCATTAACAATGCTGGTTCGATCAGACAGGCTAACTTTAAAGCCTGGGCTGTTACATCATCACTGGAGAAGAGCTAGGTGAGGACTGAGCTCTGAATGTTGACTCTGTATATACAGTTCATCATTAATGGTTTATAGGTTGAATGTGGTCAAACCCAACAACAGTACAACATAAGGAGGGCTGTGGAGGGATGTGATATACTTTGAATCAGACACTGCAGTAAGTCATGGGCAGCCCTAACTGAATGACTACCATAACTTCAAGCCAATCCTCTGACAACCTTGCCAAAACCAGTCATTTTGTTAATGTGCATATCATCATAATTGAGACAGTGTTGTAATATAATGTGATCTTGAATGTTCTGTCTTAATTATGCATATAAAGCTGGCTACCTGCTGCGTCCAGGTTGTCACCTGCCAGACGAAGGAGCGTTACAAGACCCATCTTCCTGTTTGGTCAGTCACACGGATGATGCACTTATTGAAGTAACCGGTGGCTATGCACATTCATAATGACATGAAAAACACAGCTTTCATGCTTTTCTTGAAAATCACTGAATCATTTTACCTGCAACAGTCAAATCTGATGAAACCTGCATGTATCCATGTGAAGCGACAAAGCACAAGACAATGCTTAATGATTTCTCAAATGGCAGATTTTTATTTCAGAAATAAAGTACTCTTGGTCACAAAAAGAAGCTAAACCAAGGGTATCAAGGAGTAATTACAGATCTTGTTGAATGTAAGCTTACTCAACTTATGAATGTTGACTCAAAGTTTACCTTGCCACTCTAAAGATAATTACAAGTCTGGATGTTTACCTCTATACAGTTTTTTTTCTCTGTGCAGTCAGTCTTTTGTAAATATTTGGTAATGGGTATATTCATTTGGCAAAGTAATATTTTCTTGAGGACTAGGTGTGTATAAAATGAATAAGTAGACTCTCAGACTGTAGAAGTGATCATTTGGAGATCTCTGTTAAGAACTTATACTGGTGCACAGTGAAGATGCAGTTCTCGTTGGCTACCTTTTTGACTTGTGACCCTGTAAATGAAACAACTGCTATAGCTTGAAGTGAGATATTCCCTTTTCTGGTTTATTTAACTATCAGAGACCAGAATTTATTCAGCACGTTTCAAGGAAAAAAGCAGAACAGAGAGTCGTCAAGAGTAAGTATCTTAAATCTGTTCCTGTTCAACTTAGTACCCTGAAGTTTCTGTGAGTCCCGGAGGGGTCTCGACCCTCAGGCCCAAAATGGCTGCTTCAGAGCTGTAGCCAAAACTGTATCCACACCATTTGCTCTCTTGGGGCTCTTATTAGCTGAGCCAGCATTGGCCTTCATGTTCACGAATAGAAGGAGGAGGTTGTGGTTGAGGTTCACGTGGCAGATCAACAGTCAACTGTAAAATTCATTCAGTTTGATTGACAGCTCCCAATCACTAGAAAAGACCCATTGGTTCCCTCTTGGAATGTCATGTTAAGGTGTGGCACATGCCAAGCCATGTCTTACCTTTCTGCTGTCCTCGTTGATTAGCGTCTCCTCCACTTTGTCTCTAGGGTATCTGAGCAACCTCCACCCTTTTGTTTCAGGTAGGTAAACTGAAGCCAACAAAAGCAGCATGTGTTGTATGTGTTTCTGCTGTTCTACAGCTGAGAACCGGTTAGATGAGAGTCTTACCCTGGTGGGAAAATACTGTAGCTGCTGTAGGAGTCAGTGCTTTGGCACCCTTTGCATACACTCCCAAGTGCACATCAAAATGCATAAACATATAACAACATTAGAGTCCCTGCTCATCAAAGTGAACACCTACACAAGTCATTTTTATTGTATGTTCCATTTCACTTTCTCTCTCTGCCTTTTTCTGGATTAAGAGTTGTCAACCAAAAAATACCCTTAAATGACTGAGGCTGTGAAACAATCCTGTGATTGTCTTTGATGGATTCAATAACTACTTGTCAGTCAGGATCCTTGTCATGACTTTCGCAGTTTACTGAGTTTGGTAGTGTGCCTCTGCTCTGATGATGATACAGCCTTGTCTCTGAGCACAACCCCTCTGTCTTTTCTGAAGGAAGTGAGTCAGCTGTGCACTTTTCCCAAACTTGGCTCTGACACTGTTCAGTGAAGGAGGGTAGATGAGGCAGCTATTCATATAATGGACTGCTTCAGTTTTGGCTGCAAGTCAGCGGGAGTGTTGTTGAGTTCATATTCTAACTTATTTAACTAACCACATGCTACTGCAAACTGTTGCAGGCATGACCATCATCTAAGCTTAGCACCATCAGAATGAATCAAGTGCCATTTTCAAATTAGTTTTTCCCAAAGTATTTGGTTGTATAACCCTTTAAGTTCCCATCGTTGTAGCTGAATACATTTTAGAGCCCAGATAATGTAATGTCAGACATATGTAACAGATGACTCTGAACATACTATTCATGTATTACTCTGCAGTCCAGGCTGGATTATCTAACAGGGCGAAGAGGGCAACTGTCACTGCCCCTGAGGGTCTGGGGGCATGTCACAGGTTGTCTGTGTACTTTGTGGTTATTTGATGAATTACAAATTAGAATTTTGTTTGATATGCAATGGTCAAGCACAGTAAAAGTGAAATGGTAGGGGCCAACAGCTTTTGCCTTGCCTCCCCCCATCAGCCTAACCTGATCCAGCAAGCAAGTGTCCTTTGTAATTTATTTATTTTCTTTCGTGCCCCTGAAATTGGCCTATATGACACTAAAATGTAATCTAGCTTTCAAGTATATTCCATATCCTTCATGTCCAGAAGGATTTTCTGTATACTGTTGGAGCTTTTTTCTATAACGGTGGAAGTTTTCCTTTAAATACATTGCAAACTCCGCCCACACAGCCCTCCTCTGGCAGACGCCGGAGTAGCGAAGCAGCGAACCCGACTATTGGCCGACGGATAGCCAGAGACCTCGGGAGTGTATGAAGCCGACTGTTATCTTCAGGCTCAGTTCGCCACCCAAAGTCAGCCTGTGTTAGGTAACGATGAGTACATCGGAGTCCTTGGATCGAATGGAACTGTGTGAAAGCCTCTTGACATGGGTAGGTGATCAAATACGAAGTTTGGGGGTTTCTTTTCACTGACAGCTCTCCGGCGCCGGCGATGCTAGCTAGCATACAGGGCTATTGCTAGCTCGATGAGCTAACGGGGATAACGTTAGCCGACTAGAGGAAAATGACACTGGCTCACGTTGGTTACGTATGCAGGCCAGCTGTTTGCTGCTTTAGTTGCTGATGTGTTGCTTGCTAGCCGCCAGCGAACCACATACCCAGTCTAGACTATAATTTTGGTTCTAGCTAGCCCTGTGAAACCAGGCATTTAGCTAGCTCAACTTTCCTAATGCTCTGTCGTATGTTGTAACGGGGATCAAACGGCAGAGACGTTGGCCTTGTTATTATGGTTCAACGCGTTTTCCTCTGGATTGAGCATATAAACGTTACAGCGCGGTGTCTGCTTTGAGTCTGAATTCCTGGCATTGTTGTCCAGTGTATCAGTATGTCCGCTTTCCCTTCCCCGTTCCTTCATCTGATCGAAAAATGCCAAATGCAGGGTAGCTCATCGGGCGTGCATTTATAACGTTACCCTACATATTTCTAGTCAAAGGTTGAATTAAGAAACTACCAGATGGGAAAAAGGCATCAGATTGTGGGATTGTGCGATCACGTGCTACCTTTTTGTGCATGTTTACATTGTTGAAATTCAGCTTTGTGGCAAGAGCTGGGGCAATATTTATTTATATCTGTTTGGCGAAGTGCCTGAGCATCCATAATGTGCTAATGTTTTGGGTATGACTAAATGCTTTGATGCATAATTTGATCCAAAGCAGTCCGTGCCAAGCAGACAGGCATTCATTCACTGTTCATATCACACAACATCTAAAACTGAATTGTGACTAAACTGGTTGAGATGGCATGTAAAGCAAACTGTGTATAGGTACTAACATGTCTTTACTACACACTGCACTGCATAAATGTCAGCAGTGTATAGTGAAAACATGCATGTGGTGCTGGTTACAGTTGAGCTTAATACAGGCAAGCCACCCTGCTTCTGCAAAGTCATGTGTTTCCTTACATGTCATGTAACCATGCTTCAAATCAATTAGTGGATCCCCTTTTGTGAAACTGAGAAGTAGGCCCTTCAGAGCTTTTGTGCAGAACATAAACATTAAGAAAAAACACAAACACAGCATTTCATTCACAACATAAAAACTATAAAATCAGGTTTATGTGGACTGACTCTTTGTTGACAGTGAAAGCTTTGAAGGAAAGGACAAATTATGGTTTCAATACAAAATGTGTTCAGTGAGTTGTTAAATTTAGTTGTTGCACAATTACAGCCAGTCTCCATCCTGTATCATTTCAGTGCATCACTGTCACCTCCTTCTCTTGTTGTCATAGCTTGGTGTATGTATGACAGCTCAGAGTGGCTTCTCTTCATTTTTCCACAAATGTGGCTGGCGAACATTCCTCACATACCTGTCACTGTGTGACTGATTATTATCAAAACACACGGGACTGCACCTTTTACATAATGGCAGTGGAGATATGAAGGCAACTGTGTCTGCTTTAGGTCAGTGCAACAGGGCGGCCATGTAGTTTTGATTTAAGTGATGCTGAGAGACAGGAGGCTGAATGTGTTTTATTATAGTAGTTTGTGTGCCAGAATGGTAGTTGCCAAATCCGTATAATATAATGCGTTGTACTCCCTGAAATAATATATAAGCAGACATACTATTTAGCCATTAAATCTGTCAGCCAAATACCATTGTGCTTTACTGACAGAGATTCTGTTATTTCGCTTCTATCTCATTTATATCAATGAGGGCAGGCAAACAAAAATACCTTCTGTAATGCAGCGAAGTTTAGCGGTGATGGCTGGTTCCCGCTTGCAGACTGGCTTGTCTAATAAGATGCGGGATGCAAGGATACACCAGCACACGCAACGAACGGCACACCGAA